>OZ007498.1:16854463-17553838 GCA_963931805.1 Microdon myrmicae | reverse complement strand
CAGAACCAACAGCAACATCAACAGCAACAACAGCAGCAGCACTTAGTCCATGACTCAGATTCTGATGAAGAAATTAATGTTCATGACGATTCTGATGATGATTCATTCGCCGCCGCCAGCGGAGCAACTAACGTTGATCAAAACCACAAGGCCCCCCTTCAGTTGACTAAACACGACCGTTAGGTGCTGATTGCTGATGTCGTTCCTGATATTTTCTATAAGTTGGATGTTTCCTATTCCGGTGTTGGACTGTATGTGATTACTTTATAAGCCGTAGATAGTTCGATAAGCCAAAGTTAAGTCTTTTAGGAGTCCAAGGCACCACACGTAGGCACGAGGGGCTCTTCTGTTACTGCAATATATAATCCATTGGAGCTAGTAAGGTTTACAATTCGTAGGATAAGTTATAAGTCACGTTGTAGGCAATTCATAGAATGTAAGTCTTGAAAGTTAGAATAAAGAAATATGAAAAATATATTGAACAAGTTAATCATTAAATACGTACGTAGTCACGGAAGATTCTGAATCGTTACCGCAAATATTTATCCTGTATAGATTGATACATGAGGAAACAATGGTAAGTCATCATCATCATCATCATCGGCACTACAACCGGGAACCGGTCTTGGCCTTATTTAGCAAGTCCCGAGACTTGTTAAATTTTCCATAATGATTTTTTTTTCCGGGCAAGGTCATTAGTCTTGCGCCAGAGGCTCCTCGACGGGGAATCGAATCCCGGTCTGCCGCGTGACAGGCGGGTATACTAACCACTATACTATCGAGGAGCCCATTGGTAAGTAGAGGTCTATAAAATGATATGATATCTACGCACAGAGGAACGGATCGCCGTCAAAATAAAAACTCTGTTCACTATGGGCTGCAGCGTTTTGAAATTGAAGCCTAAATTTGCTGAAAAGAATAAGTAGTAAGTATGTTGCACAGGCGTCGCAATGGCATAAAGTCGTCAATTGAATTTTTATTTGTGTGAACAGCTGATTATTGGTCTGTAACAGGGTGACGACTTCGATGATATAGTTAAGTGTACATAGGTTCAACTGACGACTCTGTTTGGGCTAAAAATGGGCACATTTGTAGCGAAATTATTTGGACAGTAGTTTTACTTAGTGTTAGACATATTTCAACTTTTTTTTCTATAATATGCGACTGTAAAAGGGATTTCGTTACACCTGTAAATATCATAGTGGAGTCGAAGCGAATCAATAAAAGTAATTCTAATTTACATTTGTTTTTTAATATTTGAAGATTTCAATGGGAACAAAATGCATGATTAGGCAGCGCGTTTCATTGTATTGTGGTTCGGCTGAAGAAAGAACTTTCGTTCTGTGGGTCTGTGGGGGTTTTTGGTTAATATGCCAGACATGGGCACACGGTTCGTTCAATCCCCCAACAATAATCTCGGCGCGGATTGTTCAGCAAAGAAGAAGAGTATCAATCGACTCCAACTGGAGTGGTCAGCCTTTGGTAGACGCTTTCCTTTCGTTTCAAGAGGCACAGGAACGGAAACGACACACCTAGATTGATGAAAGTCCGGAAATAAAACACTCGGCTATTGTTTTGGTTTTTTTTATCTTTATTGAGTAACCAGTTTAATTTCTCCTTTAGACTCCACTGAATATATGCGCAACTGTTTGTCGATTCACTTATCCACTGGAGCCTAATTAAGTTGGCACACGAATCTCACAGGTACTGTCAATCATTCGAAAAGGATTCCACAATGAACTCGATTAGTTGGATTATTATTGTTTATTTAACTACGCGTAAACTGCCCTATGTCCCATTATACGAACGGCTCGGAGACGAGAAATAGTTATACAACGGTAATTAAGAAATGCCGCGAACAGGTTAGGTGAATTTTCACACAGACGTTAACTAAACGAGGATTTTCCTCTCGACATTTAACCACACACGGGGGGTGATGAATTTAATACCCTCGCTAACTTGACGCGCACTCTGCTACGGATAAAATCTAACTCCTCGATGCCATCCACCTCCGCCAGATTCAACGGCGCTGGCTCACATCGATGTAGGAGGAGCGAAACGGATCAACTTGACAGCAGCCAATGGTGATCGAGAAAGGGGTTAAATGGGAGGATTCTCCATGTGTACGTATAGGACAAATACGATGCCCCTTAGCCTGCAATACAGACAACGATCGCCGATACCTGATCAAACAAATGTACGAACATCAGAGGCTGCAGGCAATGTGGTCATAAATCATCGATGATCCACGCCTGAGACCGGAATAGGTTTTTTGCGTTAAAGTGAACAAAAACGCTATTTGAAGGGTCAAATGATGAGATGTACTGGAGATGCTAGCTCAACCGGAGATTTGGGTTGTGTTTGCTTTAGCCGTATGGCTCTGGAGCACAAGGCGGGAAATTATTCATGGTGGTGAGGGATTTGACCTGCAGATGTGCAACCAAACGTCTCACCCAGGGGAACCATGGACCAGCGGTTAGTAAACAAAACAAACGCAGTGAGGTACTGTGTGTTTGCTTTGATTTGCTGTTGGGTCGTCATAGGGCATGGCATGGGTGAGATTGCCTAAGCAATGATCATATCCATGTTCGGTTGAATGCTGATAACAGGAAATTGGTCGCAACTGTAGCGAACCTTAGGGGATAGGAGGAATGTATGTTTATTTGTTGGCCATTACGTACAGCATCAATTAGCTTGTACGCAGATTGCCAACGTCCCATCGGTCGGTGTGTTGGGTGTGTTGTTTGTATTAAAAAAACACTGGAAATTTCTATAGGGGGCCAGCAACGGCTGCGCTATAGGTTATTGTTTGTACAATCGGCCGATGACGGTGATGAGAATGAACATGTCATGCACATGTAAGGGAAAATGTTTCTTCGCATAGAGCATTGGCATATGCATGCATTATTGCTGGTTGCCTAATGGGGTAGCCGAATTAGCTTTCGGAGACATGATGCGTTGGATGCGCGTATGCTCCGAGGTGAAAGTCTTATGTCACGGCTAGATGATAGTCTTGCCGTAGACCTATGTTTTCAGCTGCGAGGAAATGCGAAGCGGCTTACGCTGCTCAATTGCAGGTAACTAGGAGACGGTAATTTGGTAGGAAATGGGTGGTTCTTATGGAGTGAGAGGAAAGGCAGATTAACTTGAGGAAGTGGGTGGTTCTTAGGGAAGGTATTAAAGAACCCCCACAGGTCACTCCCAACAGTCTCACATTTTTCTGCTGGTTTGTTCTCGATGCACGTTCATCCAATTTTGTTCAGATCACTCATGTATATATTTTCGAATAAATTTAATCTAGCACGTCACCCCTTCCCTGAACTTTTACTCGAGTCATTTTTAATATGTGCGTTCCCTTCAAGTTTGAGTTTATTGTCGGCTCACATTGTTTAACGAATAGCTGAGTGCATATCCTCTTATTTATTGAAGATCTCTCCCTTTCTACCAAAGAAAAAAAAATTAAACTCTTCAGTTCCTTTCCCGAATCAATTTTGTAACCGAAAGTCAGCTAATAGTAGACGGAATCAGAGTTCCCCTCACATAAGCTCTTTATTCTACAAAATTGCGTAAATGTCCACTAATCAACAGCATAGAACTTTCAAAAGGAGTACTAAGGCTTAACGAAACAGTTTTGGGGATTATTCTTTCTCAATAACGATATTAATGCTACAGATAACACTATAAACATGATTCTGCTCAGAATGCGGAACTTAATTCAACACACAGTGAATATGAGGTTGCATTTTGCTATGTAGTACGCCCAAAAAACTGTAAAGTGTTAATCTTCCGGATTTACCAATCGAACCTTACAGAGGGAAATCGGAGAAAATTCAAGTGAACTTTGCATGATTGCAATCCCCCAGCTTTCTCCTCTCTTGGCAAATGACTGCGAAAGTCTCTCCATTTCTTCAATTGAACTGCTGAATTCCCAAATACATGAAATACGGTGAATATCCAATCAATTTCCCAAAAAACGGTGACCTATTGTCATCCTTTTCCTATCGACGTACAGCCTAACTTTTATTTTGCTTTTACACAAACCCTTAAATGTCAGAGTACATCAGGAGAGGAAAAAAGATAGGAGGTTATGGAGTTGCGTTGATTCTAACAGATTACCCACACACAACCGTAGTGAAGAACACAACACTAAAAGAGAAACACAAGATAATCACCGGCGTATACCACAGCATTAATGTAGCAATCGTTGCTTAAGTACTGAGTTGAAACATCCTGGCATACATGTGGTCATGGTCCGATGCTTTGGTTCTTATCTTTTCAGAGCGTGGGTTACCATTACAATCATCGCTACTTCGAAAACTATAATTGATCTGTGGGGAGGAAGTGTATTGTGCCAGGCAAGGGCACTTGGTTCACCTTCCTCCTCCATCATAAAACTTTCGTCACTAAAACACCGAACGAAAACTGCACGTCACCGACGGAAAGGAAACAACATTAATAACCAACACCCAGGAACCGCTGCCGGAAAATTAAGCACACTGATTCCATTTTTGTTTAGTTTTATTCTCTCAATAAAAACCACTACTTTTGTTAACACTATTGGACTTGGTGCAAATTTATATTAACACTAATTTATATAAAGTATTTCTTTTGGTCCAGTCAATGAAATGTAATTTTTAACAAAATCCTCCGGAATCGAAAAAAATCGACAAACCGCTCAACTTAATGGATGATGAATAAAATTCACTACTCCAATGACTCCGTATATTATCGCGTCCCCGTACGCATCGGGGTAGCGGGAGCGCACGACTAGCACGGTTGGCGGGTGTAATAGGACTCAGCGATAAACGGCTCGCGCAGAGCCGACTCGCTAATGGGGTGAGTTTCCCCGCAAGAGAAAGTGTTCCTGTCGTGGTGAAAACGAGGAAAGAGGATCTCACTGGTGAGGTCCTGTAGTGGTGTGCGTGAAGTCGATCGTTGAGACCAGATTGCGAAACGAAACCTATACAAGGGATACAGACAAAGAAAGAAACGACCTAATGCATCGTCCGCTAATGCCACACCTTAGATGCTAAAAGGGATTAGGATACTTTATACAATGGATATCGTATATCGTATCTCTGCCGACTGGGAGAATCGAATTCTTTTGTTTGCATATGTTTATGCTATTGCATCCAATCCGGCGGCTAAGCGCGTCGTTGGTGATTGTTTGAAGATTCAAACAAAGAAGCATTTGCGAAAGAAGTACTTGCAGCTGAATCAATAGTTGCAAGTCTTGGGAAAGCAATTTAGATGGTTACACAATGACGCTTGTGTATACCATCTGTGTCAATTATGCATGGCATATACGGCGACACCAGGATCGAACTCTAGTGCGAATATCTACACTAATTGGAAATTCGGTTCCTGGTCTCTAATGCAGAGATGCATTGATACATGTATGAATGCCCTTGTAGGAAAATTTCTTTTCAGGCATTTCCAGGTAATGCATTGAAAGCATTAATTATCTTTGGGAAGGAAATGTTTTTGCTGCGGGGAGATTGCGGTGCAGGTGTGGGAAGGTTGGAATTTGCCTGACAACCGAAGTTACCAAATAGGTTTTGGTTTATGCACCTGTATAATGGAAAGAATTGTTGTAGGGAATTTGTATACGAAGAGATGCATGAAAGGTAACAATTCTTTACAGGGACTTTTATTTAAATAAATTTGATCTATTTGATGCGTGAAGCATTTAAGTTGCTAATGCGATTGCATTAGCGAACTTAAGATTGCATCGTAGGGATGGTGGTTCTTTAGGTAAGTAGTCAGTGGGGTGTGGCGGAATCGCCACAGATCACTTCGGCAAGATCTGTGCCCACAGGAAAACATACTCTCCAAGACATCCTCAATATGACCGCTCCTTTGCCCCACGAAAAGTGATCCTAACATATTCGTTCGGAAGGGAGTAGTGTGCCGATTTCAAAAGATTACCCGCACACAACTATTGTGCAGAATATAGTATCAGAAGTGAGACAAACACACCATCACGGCCGCATACAATCACACTAAGCTAACAATCACATCTTATGTAGTGTGTTGAAAGATTATTGTGTATACGCGACCGTGGTCTGATGCGTCTGTGCTTTGATTCTTTGGAAATGTGTGAGTTTCTGGCTGTTATAATTTCAGTTCCTCAGCTACTGTGTTTTTCACTTTGGACACACAACTTCCAATTTGAGTAGCAAATCCTGATGGTCGGTCATTATGTTGTTTTTCATCTTCGAAGTTTACTTGACCAGTAAAGATTTGTGTTAGATCTTCAATCATAAACTCTGTGGTCACGGCTTAGCCGGGAAGGAAAACAAAACCGAGTTATATTCACTCGATGAATTTGGAGATGTCCTCAAAAACATCTCCGAAAATTCAAATCACAGTCACTACTATCGCAAGCCGTTATAGAGCCACAGATTAACCAACCACTTTCGAAATATCTGGAACTAAATGTCCGTTAATTAGGATTCCATACCAACAGGCCTAGGTGGGATCTGTTGGCGAACCTTGCTGAATAGCGGACCAACTCGATTCCTTTCTTCGTGGGAAGCAAGCTTGTTGCACTAGATATCTCAAAAGTGTTTAGTAGATCCAAACCTGTCCTTGAAATTGATGTCCTGCGGGATTTACGGTACGCCGAGTCAGTAGATAAATAACTCCTTTCTGGTAGCTCAATACAACTACACTTATTATACAAACAGTGTCAAATTAATGCTGGTGCCCCTCTATATCCTTCATTTTTATAAACGATCTCTTGATGGGCCGGACACGTAGTGAGAATGAAAAACCACATAACCGTCGATAGAATCCTTGCCAAAGATCAAGGTAAAACAGGCCTGTAAAAACTCCACGACGGTGATACGAGGATTGATCTTGAGGGCATCGGATCAGATGGCCGAGCGTAGAGGGAAAGTGAACAGAACAGGAAACGTGGGGTAGCCGAGTTAGTGAGGTCATGAACTTTCGGGTTTTTAGAGACCAATAAATATAAAAGAAATGAACTTCTGCGTATTTGTTTGTAATCGTCATTATTATTCGTAACAAACAGTGAAACCTAATATCCTTGCCCTAACTGAGACCCAGGTCGACTCGTCAACTGATCCGTCATATCTTCGTCGCTCAGGATACGACTTACAGTCGCGATTACGTTTTAAGGGTGGATTCTGCGTCTTCACGCGGTCCGATCTGGTTTGCCAAAGGATGGATGCATTGGAGCCCAATAATATGGACATCATATGGTTGAGGGTCGTGCTGGGGAATTCCGTTAAATTTCTTTGTTGTCTTTACCGCTTCCCGAGTGATGATCGACCAGCGACATTTTTCGAACATATTTCACGTACCATCGACTGGATACAGATCAGATCTGCAATTGCCGTCGTTGGCAATTTTAATATACACAACTGTAGCGTTTCTAACAGATACACACACAATACACAAGCAAATAGTGAAGAACACCGAACGAAAATCGAATAAGAAAATGCATCAGAGCCGAATACCATAGCGATAACATAACAAATCCACATCAGTCGTATGTACTTGAGTTTATAAATCGAACACACGGCGGCGGCCTGATGGGTTGCGCTTTGGTTCAATTTTTGGTGATTCTAACTGTCATAGCGTCAGTTCGAATCACACGTTCTTCACTATCATCTTAAAACGCTATACAACTCCACCTGGATGGTACATTTTACCAGAACCGACGAGACTGGGAGGCTAACGGAGATGTTTCCTGTTAGTCATAATTTGAGTTAACTCGTGGAGGAACCTACGCGAGTGCCGGATGGCCAAGGTAATTATGCGAACATCCTGGATCTGTTTTTGATATCCGAACCGTGCAATCGTACAGTGGAAGTTGGCCCCACTAGGAAACTCTGATTACTGCTTGGTATCGGTCGCACAACCACTTGCATTTCAAGCGAATAACCGACCTAGGCAGCTTCGTCATGTATGGAGTTATGGGGCTGCCAACTGGAACGATTTGCGAGATTTTTTCGGATCCTTTCCATGGTTGAAGGTGTGCTTCGGAGACTCCGATGTTAACGCTTGCGCGGAGGCGGTATCAGAGATTATTCTTCTGGGGATGGAGATCTACACTCCGCATTCCATTTGTGGAGGTTATATTTTTTGGGATCATAAGCTTTCCTCCGTCCCGCGGGTCCTTAATGTCCGGATTTGTTCTGACGTGGGTGTCTGTCCCAGCTGGAGGTGTGAGGGCGCCGTAAAGGATGTGTCCAGCTTCCCCGGGTTCTTGATCTTCTAATGCAAGTTCCTTAGATTGCGTGTTTCCGTGGTTAATCCACCATGGGGGGGGGGGGGGGGGGGATTCCAGTTGACAATGGGGTCGACAGCTTTGGCCGTCTTGGAGGAATGGGTCAACACTTGTTGTCGTTGATGGGCGAACGTACGCGCAATTCATTTTTATTTTACAAATGAAAGGTATTTTGGGTTCATTTAATTTGATTTTGTTTATTTTATTTGCCTTAAACGACTTTACAATATTTGGCCGTCACTTCGACCTTCTTGATTTTGATTTATGGACTCATTGTTTGATGGGCGGCGGTTCGCCCTTCGGAACTCGACTGATCTCGCCCTTTTATTCTATTTTACGTTGAGAATTGTCAACATTTTTAATGTGAAATTTCCAAGAAGCACACACAAGATTTTGTGTGCTTAAATTGGAATTGTGCTCTAGGAAATGATTAAGAATTTATTTGAATAAGGGAAATCATGAAATGCATTTTGGGTTAAGCATTTCATGATGTCAGGATTATCGGGAATTGGATCACTGCACGATAAATGGATTTTGGTTTAAATTTATCGTGCATATGATTCAATTGGATTGGGGTATGAGTTAATGTGAAATTGAATCAATGTGTGACAAATTAACTTTTGGTTTAATTTATCGCTCATATGATTCAATATGAAAGTTGGATTTGGGTTATGGGAGGTATTGGGGATTTGGATGGGATTATTTGGGTATGTTGGGGATTTGGATGGGAGTGGCGAATAGGATCGCCACACATTAAACGAAGTTCATCTGATATACCTTGGTTTGATAAAAATATGCGAGCAGATTACAGCGGCAAAAAATAGAGCTTTTAAGCAATGGCCCTGCAATCCCACCGATGTTAACAGAACAAATTTTGTTAGAATCAGAAACGCGTGCAACCAGGCGATTGATACCGCGAAGAAAGCTCACAACGACAGGGTGATCAATAAGCTCCTTAGGTGCCCAACTTTTTCGTGCTCCTTCTGGTGAATTGCAAAAGCTGTCAGCAGTAACTTCGCATCCTCCCCCTTCCCCCCGCTGGTGACAGACAGCGTGATTTTGGTCACGAATTCAAAGGATACAGCTAATCTGTTCGCGAATTTATTTTCCGCGAATTCAAACCTCGATGCCGTCCTTTTGGAGCCACCTGTGATCGCGCCGGTACGGTCTTCCATGCGGGATGTGAGATTTCGTCCGCGCACTATCCAACGTATTCTACGTGAACTGGATTGTAGGAAGGCAACCGGCCCGGACGGAATACCAGGAATAGTCTTTAAGAACTGTGCTCCAGAACTATCACCGGCTCTTGGCAGACTCTTCCGCCTCTCTTATGCACGGAGGACCTTTCCTGCCTGCTGGAAAATCGCTCGAGTTCATCCAATCCCACACAGGGAATAAAAGTGTCTCCCACAAAATTACCGTCCGATAGCATTACTGTCTATTTTATCTAAGGTATTGGGAAAAGTCATCAATACAGAGTTAGTTAAGTATTTGAAGTCAATACGGATTCCGTGGCAGGCGGTCCACGGGAGACCTTTTGACACTTATAACCCATATATGGACATCTGCGATTGAACGGCATGTTGAGTCAAGGGCGGTCGCATTGGTTCGCCGAAAGGCAAATTATACAGTCGTTATGTAATGTTTAGCTTAGAGCGTCTGCGTAGGACCAGTAAGTTATAATATAAGATAATTAAGCTAGAATTTAAGCATTTTTTGTCTAGCATGTAATTTAGAAACTAAGAAGATAAAAAGAAAATAAAAAAAATGTTTTAAAAATGAAATGAATGAAAAATGCGGTCGCATTGGATATCTCCAAGGCTTATGATCGCGTCTAGCACGGGGCATAGCTGAGAAAACTTCGTTCATATGGACTTTCCCAACAGCTTTGCGACTGGACGATGAGCTTCCTTGAGAATCGATCGATCCGGGTTGTTGTGTATCCTGTTAATTCGTGGGTGGCCCAAGGTTCTATTTTGGCCCCAACATTGTTTTTGCTTCAGTTTTGTGGATGATAGTACGCTGGTTTCCTCCTTTTCGAGTGTTCGGCCGATTGGTGCATCGGCGTCGCACCAGCTGAGATGTCGAAAGATTGACTCTCTGAATCAGGATCTGGATAAGGTCCTGCAATGGGGAAAGGCCAATCTCGGGAATTTCACAGCTCTGATGCATCGGCTATGCACACAATCGATTGTGTGATTTACATTAGGTGATCGTGGGATAATGTTTACTGTGCCTTATGGGAACAGTATTTTCGTTTATTGCTGTTACTCCACAATGGCCTTTGTTTAGGCGAAGTACATTGTGACAGGGACAAAGGTTTTGTCGACGTATCGGTTTTCCGGCAATTCGCTAATCGCCGGAGAAGTGATGTTTGTCGACATCTGGCACAGCTGTGCCAACCGTTTGTGTATATCCAATTGATGGATCGATACACAATTTCTATGCTGGGTCATGTCCCTCGATCGCCGTGCAGGCGTAGAAAAATTGATTGGACTTGTGGCTCATGTATTTGTGGATACGTGGGGTTGTTGTCTCCAGGATGAATGTTACCTTTTATTTCAGGTGGAAAGTAGGACTTTTGAGGACACGTGTCTGTGGGCACGTGTAGTTTGGATGTAGGTGAGTATGTTTCTTGGTGGAACGACTACATATCGACCTATAGTGGGTTGTGTGGTTCGTAGAACCGCCACAGTGGCGAGTAGACTCAGAAGAAAGTCATGAGAAGAGGAGTGTGATGGTGGTTTATTATAATTTTATTATGAATTAAATATAAGCACATTATAATATTATATTTTAATAGGTCAGTTCCTATCAAAAATTCATTGACGTCGACAATAACGAAATCCCAATGAATAGATCGATAAAGGCTTTAATTAAGAGTTTTTTTTGAATTCTTGTTTGGTATGAGAGTTTGATGTATTAATTGAAATTAAAATTATTTTATAACTGATTTCTTATCATAAATGTTCGTCTTTATATATATATATTCGGAATTGTCTTATTACAATTATGGCGTACGGACGACTTTTGTTTACTATGAAAAACTTTTCCATAATTCCGTAAGAAAACTTATGGGGAACGAAGTCGCGACGCCAGCATGGGCGAGAGTTCTACCTCGTCCTCACAAATCACGAAAGTTCCGCCAAATCGAATTTACTGCACTAAGGAATGCACACCACGAAGACGAAGTTCCGCTGACAGCCATGGCACCAAAAACTGTCACCAAGTAAACTGTTGGCACCAGATGTGATTAAAACACAGTCGCGTGAGTGAAAAATAAAACACTAATGTTTGTCTATGGTAGCGGATGATCTTTTATTTGATATATATGTGCGTCGACTATGATATACACTGTTTCGATTATTAATTTTTTTTTTTTGGAACAACCCGACAGAACACTTATAGCACGAAAGGAAACTGACCCCGAAAGTTAATGACTACTCACGGTCGAATTTCGCGTGTCTGCAGCGCTACAGACAGCGGGAGTTATGTGACCAGCGTGGTCAACGGATGGTAAGGGACTCACCGAGGATAGAACTGTGATATGAATTCCATCCTAGGTTAGGGTTAAGATAAAGGAAGAGAGAGAAAAGCTTTTCTCTTAAGGGTGTTGCCGCCACAGAAAGGCACTCTTTCAGTGCAGTGGTGTGTGTGCGCGATCGAACAGATCGATGTTATTTACACGGGTTCGAAGGCAGTCCGTGCTTACATTCGTATATGCCGGGTAATTAGTTGCGGCAGGGAAAGAAATTGAAGATTGTTTGTTAGTGGGAAAACAAACAATGAGTTGAATCCTATGCATGTTTACATGCGTGGAAATATGGTTTATCATCATCATCATCGGCACTACAACCGGGAACCGGTCTTGGCCTTATTTAGCAAGTCCTGAGGCTTGTTAAATTTTCCATAATGATTTATTTTGTCTGGGCAAGGTCATTAGTCTTGCGCCAGGGGCTCCCCGACGGGGAATCGAACCCCGGTCTCCCGGGTGATAGGCGGGTATACTAACCACTATACTATCGAGGAGCTAAATATGGTTTATGGCATCTGTAAAAACGAGCTGTCCGACATAGGATTTTAACACAGCCAAAGGGTGCTGACTGGCTTGGAATTCATGATACCATATGCACTTTAAAGAATTATTTCCAGGAACCTTATCTAACGCGTTGTATGCATTAATGTCCTCGCAAAAGGAAATGTTTCAGGTATGCTGGGTGGAGATTGCGGTGCAGGTGTGGGAAATTGAAATTTGCCTGGGGTTCTTGAAAAGGTAGAAAGTAATCTTACAAGAAATTATATGCGAAGAGATGCATGAAGGTAAGTTTTCTTTTATAGGGACTTTAAGATCATAGGTTTGATCTATATGCTGCGTGAAGCATTTTCAGGTACCAATGCGATTGCATTAGTGAAGTTAGGAAATTGGATGGCAGTTATGGGGGTTTGAGGTAAGTGAACCGTGGGGTTTGGCGACACCGCCACAAACTCTCTTTGCTACGACTTCACCCGAAGTTTAAAATCGATTGACTTGTGTTTTCGTTTTTCACTCACCAGGTAAACTTTGATGACGAAAAATTATTTAGGAACCGAATATCAGGGTTTGCTAGAAAAGTCGTTTCAAATGTGTAATTTAAGTGAACATGAAATTTGGTTAGGGCTTTGCATAAAGTACGTTGGATAGCTCTTGACGCCTCCAACTTAATTTGATCGAAGAGTTTCGTAATGTGCTTCACGGCTGAAATCTGACAATATACCATCGTGTTATGTCTCCAATTTTTAGGTTGATTTATTTAGGTTCTAGCGGTTTAAATTGGGGGTTAAGCATAATTCATTCCTAGTTTAGCTTTTTAATATCTTAGATACATTTTATTTGGACGGGTTGTAAAACCACGGCCTGCTGATTTTCGTGGAATTTGAATACATTAGATTCGACGAAACAGTTATTTTAAAATAAGGCTTTCTCTGGTTATGTAGCTCTACGCCAGTTTCTCGAAAGGATTTTAATACTGATGCATCTATGGTAGTTGCTGTAGTTGTTGTTACATGAACCACGCCCTTAAATTCCGGACATAAAGGCAATGTGCCAATTAAGGTGCGACTGTAATGGTATTAGAAAGTCTATAGCCGTTACTTTTTTACAACCAACCACCAATTGTTCTTGCCGGCTTTTTTACGAAAGGACTCTGATTTCAGTCCATTGGCTACGCTTCAACAATTTGTTGGCACTTAAGCTAGATTGCTCAACAGCGGGCAACATTGTTGCAAACAAGCAAGCCGACAATAACCATAAACTTGTGTATCAAGGCAAACGATCCTAAATGCGTCAATAAAAACCCACACTTTCGAAGTAATGAGGTATCATTCGGTCATCATTGTACCCGGCCGTGAATGCGTGAGTCTCCAGCGGGCTTAAGTGCTTATGATAAAACCGTCCCCGATTACTATATTTTCTAAGACGACCCTTCAGGGTCTAACAGATATTTCGCTGCGGAAATAAATCACTTGTTGAGCCCTGAGTCTGGCTACAAGAACCGAGGGACTAATTTCATCCGCCATAAGCTTCATCGCCGCCCCTATTAAAGGACACACCAACGAAGGACTGCAAACCAACTAAGGCAGCGGGTAACATTTTTATGGTCTGCATTTATAGCGATGATTCCTTACAGTTGGATCGTAAAACTGAACTCGAAAAATTTCCGTGCGGCAATTCAAGCGCACATTGGATGCAGCACACAAATGCGCCCAACAATATTTGAAAGCTTCACAAGATGAACGGATTGTGGCGCATAGATAGGAGGATCATCCTGTGGGACAACAGCAACAAAATGAAGAAAGGATAATAACAGCAGCAGTTGTATCGCAACATTCTTGCAATTGATGGTCAATTCATTTGGTTTATTGTTTGTTTGCTGCCGGAGAAGATGCTCAGCACAACATGGGGAACTGAATGCCGACGCAGGAACATGCCTTGTCCCAGCGACCAAATTGCCCATAAAAGCCATCAACTTTTAAAGAGCTATTTAGCGAATAAGGCAAGCTACAATGTTGCACCGAAATGGCTAAATGCTGTAACAAGGCAACAGGCAACAGCACTGTGTACGATCTACAGGGCGCTGTTGTCTCGTATAGTGGTGGCAGGAGGGCGGATCGTAGTCCCCAACTCGCCCAACATAAAGCAAATTAAGCGTAGGCTAGATGGGCACTCTATGGAAATTTATGTCTATGGTAGATGATGGATGGAAACTCAACTGCAAAATGAATGGAAAATTAACGCCCTATTAGTTTAGACTATAGGACCCGCAGAGGTTTCTACCAAGAGGTGATTTAAATGGAAGATTGGTTGATGTTAGAAACACACTATGTACTATCACATTGATTGAGAGATTTTTCTGGGTAGTACACATTGACAAACTCTTCAAAATGATCTCGCATTATTCTTACTTACGGACAATGTAAAATGATTGTTATATATCAAGGTGCCGGGATACGATGACGGAAAGGATAACAAAGGAATGTATCGATGTTTTTTGCTTAGAGAATGTAATCCCGAGAAAACATATGGTCGGGCAGAGCATTCCTCAGTAGTGCCGTTGACGCCGGACAGCTGCATTAAATACCGTACCGAATGCTAAGTCGTTCCAGCTTCCTAACACTCTTCAGGGTATTAGGAACAAAAGATTCCACTTCAACCTAGACCTTATGCGCCTTGTAGTCTGCTAGCAGGAACTTTAGTATCACATTTACCGATTTTTGCATGTAGGTAAATCGTACACGATCGCCTGTAAGTATGATTATCGTCGTGCTCGAAACGATTTCAGAGGTCAAGATTATATTCCAACCACAGAACTAAATCAATCATTGGAGGATATGCATTGCCATCACCATCAACATTCTATGAAAATCAAAAAAAGATTGATTCATATATCAGATATCAGATCGCCAACCGTTCAAAAAATAATTTACATACTTGACCTAATTTGACTTAAATCTTTCACCAAATGGCCCATAGCTGGTTGTCCACCAAACCCAAGGAATCCTCTTTCCATCCAGCCTTCCGGTCACTCGAGTGACATGAATAAAACAAAGACGAACCAATTGACTATTCAGGTGCCTAATGAGGATGCTTCCGAACGACTTCTAACGCTCAGCTGAACTTCATAAATCGTCCAAGCCCAAAGAACCTAAGCAAGTGATTATACTAAGCCCTTTACAGTTATTAACCTTCCAATCTAGGGCATAGAAGACATTCTAATCATCGGAGCGATTTCGAACCAATAATTCACAGTGCTTTTGTTATTCAAAAGAAGTGGATACGGGGATCTATTCCGTGATCGGACAATCGGATTGAGAGGGGATCAGGCTTAAAATTTCGACTCGATATCATTAAAGTTATTGTTGCGCTTTACAACGGTTTGTGTTGTGACGATTCAAGATATGTTCAGGTTACTTATGACGGCGATCACTATCACCATCACCACGTACACCATCGTCTACCGTCGTCGTCATCCCCGTCATCATTATCATCATTATCAACATCGTCATTACCATGATCATCGTTGCTTGTATTGGCGGCATCATAATTATCATTATCGCCTCTGTGATTGTCAACTTTGACATCTTTATGCCTGGGTTTAATCGTTTCGTCTTAATTTGGCCGCCGAAACGGCTGACGATCACTGCTGATCGTCGTTGCTGTTGTCTTTCGAATTCTCTCGCAACATCCGCAAAGAAGATTTTTGCTTAATCAATTAATTCAACATATTTAATCCATGATCTTTGCATTTTTATTGTCTCCCAAAGTGGAAGCGAGAGGTTAAATAACCAGCTTTGGAAGGAATGCCCAATGGGAGGCAGATGGTTGTCTAATTGATGGGCCATTAGGGGGTAACTTATGGGAGCGAGTTGTCAGCTAATTAGGCGATAAAGTGGTCGTTCTGTGAAGCATTTCGCTGAATGGCACCTAAATGAGAGTCGATGCATGGACACTGGACCGGTTAGAGGTAAGCACATCATGGATTGTGTTTGCTGTTAACAAGCAGCGATAAAGTTTTATCATACGACATTTGACCCTCATGGTAAATGTATGTAAAGCGAAAAGAATTGGTGTGGATGACGTGCATGAGATTTATATAATATTTGTTGATTCTGCGAGGACGTTTCAGTGACGATGTAATTGATTAGAAAGACGTAAGGTTATTCTAAGGTCTTCCAACAACCGAATAACTACGCTCCCAGGTTTCAGATCTCGATTCGAAAGAGAAGTTGTGAAGTAATTGTAAAAATAGTTGTCTATAACTATATTCACCGTTTGTGTCAACAAGTTGCTCGGAATCTTTCAAATGCTGTGTGGAATTGGTCAGAAACTGAATGCTTATCGATGTTTTTTTACATCTCTATCGCATGCATCAATTGCAACTCTCCCATTCTTCGTTGAAGGAACTTGCTTCAACTGATGACTAAACTGCTTTTCTGCTGACCATGTGTAATTACCATACGACACCTCCTACAGCTTCCAAGAATTTGATCCAAAATTTTGACCAACCGAATTTTTAGACGACAGGTAAATATTTACATGGGCAGACCACTCGATCTCCAGCTGTGAAATAACCTCATCAATACGGCCGCCATCTCAACAGTGGCCATGGGACAGGAGAGGCACTCTGTTCCGTCATTCTCACAAGGAGAAGGTGTTAAAGAATCATATCGAATTTCATGACAGCCATCATTAAAAGCCCAACCACTACAACCAGTCAGAGCTATGGGTATTTCCCGTCCTTCTTTCGACCCAATCCTAGCCCATGTCTATTTGCCAACGCGACTGCCCTTTGTTGGGATGAGCGTTCGCTTCCTTTGGCAGCTCGATGTGTCATATATCGAGTGACACCTTTGTATGGTTTCCGTTTTTAGGGAAAAACTTGCACAACTGCCCTATCATTGGCGACATAACAAATAAAAATTGAAAACACTAAATAAGAAATATGGTTGATTATGAGACGATGGTAGAATGTTTGATGGCTGACGTGTTCTTCAATAACCGGCAACCATTTGTAATCGTGATGGCACAGATAAAGAAATATAGAATTTGGATGGCTGTAGCTGTTGAAAGTTGGAAGGTGGAGGTTTTCCTGCCAAATTCATTGGTTTCTGACTACCTTGTGGATTGCGGACTTATTGAAAGAGCATTGGGAAGTTTGCCAATACATGGCTACCGTCCGAAAATCCCAGTATTTCTGCATATGTGGTAATAGGAAAACGAAGAAAGTATTCAGGGAGTTAATGGCTTTTTAAACATGAAAACTTTGTACCGGAAGTGAATAGTTCAAGGAGGTAGCACAATACGGAAGGCGAATTTGAAAATACTTACTTGCGTTACTTACATAATTTTTGAAAATAGATAGTTATAGTTTGAAAGCCGGCATCACAAATGTAGGAAAGAAGCTTAAATTGACAAAAGTTAAATTTTGTGTTATGTGTCTGGTGGACCTAACAATACTGTCATCAGATATGACCGCCGATGGTAGGTTCAGTGAATTTTTAAATACCAATTTTGTAAATTGAACAAATTGCATAAACCACAATGGAATGAAGTTCAAAACCCACAAACAAGAAACAACAGGTTGAACCAATAAATCCACGAATTCTTAACCTCTTCCATAAGAGTTGACTTGCGTGCTTACTTACGTACTTAGTTTCTTGCATTTCTTACTTACTTATGTTACATACTTACTTATGGTGCTTATTTACTTATGTTACTAACTTACTTATGCCACATTAATTACGACACGTTATTTACATTTTTACGTTAAGTTATTTAAGTCACTCACTTACTTACGATATTTTTTACTTATGTTACTTGCTTACTTGCATTATGCGGTTGTGTTACTTACCTATGTTTGTTACTTGTTTACTTATGTTATTTCCTTACTTACGTTACTTTTTTTACTGCAATTTTAAATTTTAATGCGTTTAATTTAAAACTCAAGTTAAAACATACGGCGCGTCATATTTTATGTCGGTATGCGACTGCGTGGCTCTATTCCAAGCGACGTGGTCGGTCTGAAGACAATGTTCTTTCAAGTCAATTTAACCTTACACGGATGCAATGCAAATCATCCTTGAAAAATGCGCCGCAAGGTGGCTCCATTGACGCCAAAATGCTGAGCGCGGTGACGATACCACACATGTCTCTCCTACGTCTTGAGCGTTGACGAACGGCATTTCGACGATCTCCCACTGTCCCATGCTCAACAAAATTTGACACTAAATGATGAATAGTATTGTTAGGCGATGCTTGTTGGCCACCATTTTTTCGTCGATATGCACGAACGACTATTTTTGGTACGTTGTTTCGACATGAACCGATTCACATTTAAGATTCTACCGAATAGAAGCTTCAAAACCATTACTACTCAAGTCAATCGGTTGATAAATGTCAAAGTTATTCAATGTTTACTTACCGACATAAAAGAGGGCGCTCCCTATATTTATATACATATATATATATACATATATATATATATATATATATACATATATATATACATATATATATAAATATATGTATATATATATATATATAGATAGATAGATATAGATATATATCATCATCTAGTGATAGGCAAAATCAGGGGTCGGCTTGCAGCAAACCCACATGGACAGTCACGGGAGACGAGCAAAAAGTTCGACATTGATAAACTGAAAGACCTGCGCAAAGGGGCTGAATATCAAGACGAATTAATGAATAGATTTAGCAGCCTAGAGTGTGGGAGCAGACAGGAACAGGGAGCCAATATTGTGGTCACTAAATGCACATCGATCAGAGACACAATCAAACAAATAGCCCAAAAGGTATTAGGGTTTAAGAAAACAATTAAGTCCAAACCTTGGTTTGACGATGAGTGCGGGGCGAAGATTGAAGAACGTAAACGCCTCAGAGTGATCCACTTAGAAAGATATGATAAAGTTGTGGCGGTTCCGCCAAACCCCACGGCCAACTTACCTGAAAAACCCGCATAACTGCTACCCAACTTCTTTAAGTTCGCTAATGCAATTACATTAGCACCTTAAATGCTTCAAGCATTAAATAGAGCAATTTATAATTTAAAAGTCCCTGTAAAGAATCCCCACTTCCATGCATCTCTTCGCATACAAATTCCCTATAAGAATTCTTCCCCTAAATAATCATGAATCCCTAAATCATCCGGCACTCTGGTATGCCAAGCAATTCCGCTGTCCACGTGCACACCGCATGTCCCTGGCAATTCAACTGCCTCGGCAGCCTTTTGTCCAAAGGACAAAAACAAACACTAGCGCCTAGTGTCATAAACCGAATTCCTTCGCATTTAAACATGCATAAAAATTCGATCCCATTTCGTTCAGCAAGATACGGTACACGACCACCCATAGTATACCTAAATTGCTTTAGCATCACCAGCATAGTGGCAATACGGCTATTTACCCAGCTGCAATAGATTCACCCATGATTTGTTTTCCAACGAACAAACAATCACAACTTCGTGCTTAGCTATCAAATGAATTATCCAGCATATACAAATGCAAGCAAATTCGTTTCAGCCACCGGCCCAAGATACTCATTGTATAAAGTATCGCAACCATTAGCACCTTTCCCAATGTCTATTCGTATATTTACACAAGGGCATCACACATCTAAGACTTTTATGATGCCCTCGTCTCATCTTTTCTTTTACCACATTTCTTCGATGCATCGTCTATATTTATTTAGACGCGATGCACTTCATAGACAACGATCTTCTCGATCCCTTTGTTCTTTCCGCCTGCCTGCGTTGTTTTGCCATTGCCTTCGCGCATGAGTAAACAATACAGATCTAAACGATCACACACATACCACCATGATCTTCATTATGAGATCTGGTTTTCTATTCCACCAAGAGAGACTTTACGTTTCTCTGGTGGTAAGTAAAAGCATATCCTTACTGGAGAGGATATCTATCACCACACCACAAACTCACGCCATTAGCGAGTCGGCTCTGCACCAGCCGTTTATCGCTGAGTCCAATTACATCCGCCGACCACCACGGTCGTGCCGCTCCCGCCCCCCGGTGCACACGGGGACGCGAAAGTCAACCGCGAGTCGCGTGAGTAACAGTTTTGATATACAAAGTCGTCGGTTCATTGCAGCGGACGTGTACGCGTGATTTCATTGTCTAGTTAGATTAATTTACGACTTCAATCTGCAAAATTACGAATTATCCTTCACAATTTTAAAGATAATGACGAATATAACAAAATAAATGCATCAAAATACTTGGATACATCTAAACCAATAAAAGAACATTTACTTCAACAACATTACTAGTGTTTAATTTTCCGTACTGCAGTGCCTGGCAGTTCCTAGATGTGTTTCCTTAATCGTTAGTCCCCTGGTGTTTTACTCAAAGTTGTGGACCAACGTGGCGGCGTTCTTTCTTTTACTCGGCGAACAATTTCTTGAAGGAACATTTATGATGGAGGAGGAAGATGAACGGAATGTCCGTGTTTGGCACAATACTTCCTCCCCACAAAGTCAAAGCAGAAAGATACGCGACAATTCGGAAAGAGACAACGAGACTCTTCAAACACAAAAAACGCAAATGGGAGAAGTCTCGGATCGAAAAAATCCTAGAAAATGCCAGAGTAAAGAACATCAGAAGTATGTATCCCAGCATAAACTCAATTAGAAATGGCTACCACGGGGAGAGCCAAAATAATTCGAGACGGAAGCGGCTGTCTGGCCACAAAAACAAACAATATCGTAATAAAATAGAAGCAGTACTTTGAAAACCTGCTCAATGTGTGCACCCATCAACCACAAATAAACGCACCAGACGTACATACAGCCGAGCCTCAGATCCCAGAGCCCTCTTTCAACGAGGCTCCCGGAGTCGACTGCATACCGGCAGAGCTTGTGAAGCATGGAGGAGAGGCAACCGCTCGGAAAATCCACCAACTCATCAAAACAATATGGGATAAAGAAGTCATTCCGGAAGAATGGAAAACCTCAATAGTCGTCACCATTTTCAAAAAAGGCGAGTGCGAAAACTATAGCGGAATATCATTGCTCACAACCACATACAAAATACTAACAAATGTTACACTGGCGAGAATCACACCGTACGCAGAAGAAATACTGGGAGACTACCAGCGCGGATTCCGTAGGTACAGGTCAGCAAGTTGGTAACAACGAGAAGTGAGAATACGGAGAGACGGTTCACCAACTGTTTGTTGACTTCAACAAAAACGCCTACGACTCAGTCGCTAGGCAAAGACTCTACCATATTGTAGTTGAGGTGTGAATCCCGAAAAAATATGAACGAAAACAAAGGCCAGTTAGAATACAAAACCACCTCTCAGAACCATTTGAAATCCGCGACGGACTGGAACAGGGGATGGCCTCTCACCATGCCTTTTTTTTAAGCTTGGCTCGAGTATGTCAGTTTACGGGAGAAGGTGATTGAGTGACATTTGGCAATATTTAGTTCGAGGCAGTTGTTTAGGTACCACGTTGAAAACCTGTCGAGATCTATTTGGAGAAGTGAGGAGTCCACAGACGACGAGCGGATCGTCTTGAAGAGTTAAATGTCTTCCGCGCATAGAGAGATGGAGGTGTGCTTGATATTGGAGTCTATATCAATAATAGTAAGAAAGAAATTGAGGGGGGGGGGGGGGGGGGGGGGGGGGGTCCAAGATGACTGCCCTGCGGAATCCCCGACGTGGGAAGAAAAAGATTGGAGAGAGTGGATCTAAATCTGATACGGTAGGTTCGATCGTTAAGATAGAAAGAAATCTACATAATCCACAGGGGCTCGAAGCCAAGGGAGGATGGCTTAAAGAGGATGAGATTGAGGGAGATTTTGTCGAAGGGCTTGCTGAAATCGGTTGTGATTACATCGACCTCGTTGCCGTTCTCTAAGGTACGGAGAGCGTGGGATGAGAATTCAACTAGATTATCGGAGGTCGACCTACCCATAAGAAAACCGTGCTGGTTGGGTGAGATGATGGATTTGAAACGGAAAAATAACGGGTAATAAAGAATGGCTTCGAACAGTTTTGGAATATGTGACAGGTTGGCGATGGGACGGTAGTTACTAATATCGGTTTTAGGCCCCTTTTTATGTATGGGGGTGACTAAAGAGGATTTCCAAATATTTGTGAAGACACCTTGTGTAAGATATAGATTGAATATCTTTGATAGCGGGAGAGAAAGAGAAGAGGAGCAATTTTTTAAAAGTACAGCCGGAAGTGCATCAGGTCCAGGGCTGATCTGGTCTTTAAAAAAATTTAATTATTTTTCAACTAGGTGATGCTGAATAAGTTGAGAGATGAAGGGGCCAAAGGAAAATTTGGGCAAGTCTTTGAAGTAAGACTGGTTAGGCTCGAAAAAATTGTCCGTGAAGGATTTTTTAAAGAAAGAAGCGAAAAGATTGGCAGTAGTTTGAGGGTCGATTGAAGTAATCGTGTCATAGGGAGTTTAGATAGGCGTCAGATTTACGTTTGTTCTTAATAAAATTGAAAAAAGATTTGGGGTCATTGATCAGGTTGTTATTTTCGACGCTGGAGGGGGTGCGAGGACAAAGGGAATTATAGGGGTCCGACGTAAACACAAGGTCAGGCTGCTACTTCATATGATTTTTCACATTACTTATTTGACGGATGATTCAGTCGGTGAGTGGCGCAAGGCTAATAATCTTGCCCGTAAAAATCAATTATTATGGAATATTTAACAAGCCTCGAGACTTGCTAAATAAGGTCAAGACCGGAACGCGGTTGTAGTGCCGATGATGATGATGAATCGGTGAGACCGTCTAAAAAGAGATGTCACCAAATAACTGTTGGAATTCTTTTTTTACAGCTGCAGATTGTAACGCTCCGGGAACACTCGCGCGCAGAGGGAGTTCCACAGGTTCCCCGCTCTGTAACGGAATGAGTTCTGATGCAGGGATATTCGCATATCAGCAGATGAACCGCAAACTGATGCGATCAGTCAGATTGTCTTGTGCAGCGCATATGAACGGAATTGCACGGAACAATACCACGAATTTCGAACAACAGTATCCGTGATAGTATCTATAAAACAGACAGAGGTCGGCTATGCGCCTTCGATGTGATAGTGACTGTAGTCCCGAAGACAGCGCCGGGTCCCCGACCAGGCGGATCGCTCGTCTCTGTATTCTCTTGAGTGGGACGAGGGTATGTTTAGGAGCAGAGCTGCAGACATGAGAGCAATATTCGAGCGCGGGTCTAATTTGAGAATTATACAGGAGAAGAAGTTGAGCTGGAGTAAAATATTTCTTGGCTCTAAAAGATAGCTCAGCTTCCCAGAGGCGGATCTGGCGATGTTCAACACGTGTTTATGCCACGATACATTCCCACAGATTCCAGGGCCCGGCCATTCATCATCAGCTGTGGAAACGATGATCCACTTTTCTTTGTGAATGTTGTATACTGTGTCTTCGTTGCATTGAGGTCGAGGATATTGGCCTTTCGCCACTGCAGGACCCTATCCAGATTCGGAGATTCGATCTGACTACATCGCAGCTGGTGCGACGTTCATGCACTAATCGGCATATAACTCGAAAAGGAGGAAACAAGCGTGTTATCATCTGCAAAACTGAACACCCTGTTATCCGTCGACTTCAACAAATCATTTATGTGAAGCAAAAACAAGGTTGGAGTCAAAATAGAACCCTGAGGAACCCTGGAATTAACAGGATACAGATCCGAACACTCACCGTATACAACATCACGGATCGATCGATTTTGGAGGAAGTTCTTTGTTCAGTCGCAAAGCTGTTGGGGAAGTCCATATGGACGACGTTTGATCAACTCCGGGCCAGACTCGATAAAAAACCACCATACTCATCGCAGATGTCCATATTTTGGCTATAACGGTCAAAAGGTCTCCCGTGGACCGACAGCCACGGAATCCGTATTGACGATCAGTCAGAACTCCGTTGCACTCCAAATACTTAAGTATCGGCATTGATGACCTTTTCCATTACCTTAGATAACATAGACAGTAATGCTATCGGACGGTAATTTTGTGAGAGACACTTTTTTCTCTCTTTGGGATTGACAGAATTCGAACGATTTTAAAACAGGCAGGAAAGGTCCCTCGTTCACAAGATAAGCGAAAGAGTCTGGAAAAAACCGGCGATAGTTCTGGAGCACAGTTCTTAAGGACTATTGTTGGTATTCCATCCGGGCCGGTTGCCTTCCACTCCAGGTAGAATGAGTTGAATGGTACGGGGGCGGAACCTTACATCCGGCATCGAAGACCACACAGGCGTGCTGACCGGTGGTTCCAAAAGACCGGCATCGAGGTTTAAATTCGCGGAAAATAAATTCGCGAACAAAATAGTTTTATCCCTTGAATCTGTGTCTAACGTCCGCTGTCTGACAACAACGGAGGAAAAGAGGAGGAAGCGAAGTTACTGCTGACAGCCCTTGCCATTGACCAAAAGGGACACGAACCAGTCGGGCACTCAAGGAGTTTAATAGTCACCCTATCGCTGTAAACGCTTTGCGGTGGCAATCGCCTGCTTGCACGCATTTCTGACTCTAACAAAATTCGTTCTGTTCACCTCGGTAGGATTAGAGCGCCATTGTTTAAAAGCTCTATTTTTTGCCGCTGTAATCTGCATTTTTATCAAACCAAGGTTTATCAGATGAACTTCGTTTAATGGAATGCGGAATGTAGATCTCCATCCCGAGAAAAATAAAATCTGTGACCGCCTCCACACATGCGTTAACATTAACATTTATTAAATAATACCATTTACTAGATAATTATATAATAGTTCTCCGATAAAATCACGCCTTTTGACCAGTGTTTGTTATATATATCCTTATATTATGTAAAATAATTTTCTCCTGGTAGCACAATAGTTTGTCTGCAGATGTTTTCAATATATGTAGACCTTTAATAGGACCCATCATCATCACCATCATCGGCACTACAACCGGGAACTGGTCTTGGCCTTATTCAGCAAGTCCTGAGGCTTGTTAAATTTTCCATAATGATTTGTTTTTTCCGGGCAAGGTCATTAGTCTTGCGCCAGAGGCTCTCCGACGGGGAATCGAACCTCGGTCTCCCGCGTGACAGGCGGGTATACTAACCACTACACTATCGAGGAGCCCTTAATAGGACCCATTAAATCTGAAAATGGTAAAGAAATCCCATCAGTACATAACGCTCTTAATACAACTAACTGTGATATATAAACGAAGTTAAAACAGGTGACTTCAGAGCATATTAATAATATTTTCATTTAGTTTGTAACAAGATGTTTGTTTTGGATAACTTTACTTATGGGAGAGGGGGACTCTTGTAGTAATCGTGGAAAGGTTGTTGACACTTTTCTGAGGAGAGTAAAGCAAATAAATATATAGGGCATGTGATTGATTACGTGCTGTTGTCACGTTATTATATATTACAGTTTTAATTTTTTTTTTCTGGTTTCGGTAGGAAGGTGGAAATCTTGAAAACATACCTCTGGACCGATCCAGAGGCAAGTCGGATTTTTACCGACTAAAACCACCTCCCGCCATATATGTATTTCGGTTTATGTTCGAACATATGTATGTGGGTTGATCAATAAGTACCCGTGTTTGGTCAGAGAAGATGTTGCCATTGGAAGTTAACAGTATCATCCTGTACTGTTATTTCTTAAAACACGCTATGCTGGAAAAATATATCAAGGAGAAAAGGCGAAGTTAGATGCTGTCTATAAGCGCTCATCACCTTTTATTAAAACTGTGGGATGTTGGTTGAACGAGTTTAACGGGAGTGCACCTATTTAAAATAACGGGAGGCGGGTCACCTGACATACGTAGTAGTCGAGGAATTCGTTAGAGAGATTCACGACATGATTTTGTAATGTCAATAAGTTAAATGCGAAAAAGAATCATCCTCATGGGTACCGCGGTCGACAATTTTTCATAAGCAAAGCTGACAAATCGGATGCGTCGAGATAACGTAAAAAAAGGAAAATTCTTTCAATTCAATTCAATTCAATTTTTATTTAGTAGATAATTACATTTATGGTATATTTTACAACTAGTACTTAAGAGATTTAGGATAGCAATTCCTTTACAACTATAATCTTAAATCTATATAACGACAATAGCACAATTTTAATGAATAACAAATAATAAATTAAGGGAAAACTACAATAAAAAACCCTTATTTGAATCTTAAGACTAATATTGCACGGGCTTCCGGTTATTTTATGTAGTAATGACCTCGATATAATTTTCATAGACAGAGTACATATGTAGTGACTTAGGATAACGCAAGACGGGAAACGAGAACATTGTCAGAAAAAGAACAATTGTCGAAGAAGTTTCGATTGATTTTGTCAATAAGGAACTCTACCGGTTTAACGTTAGCGTTATCGTGAAGTCATGTGTCGAATAATGCCATGGCAAATTCAGAAACATTTTCAATATTTTATTTTGACACCTTTGCAATTTTATTTTGTGTGTGCGAGCACAATTACACCATACAGGCGCCCCGTACAGGAGTATAGCTTGAAAAATGGTTTTAAATATTATAATTTTATTTTCGATGCTAAGCTTTGATTTTCTACACACTAATGGATACATAACTCTTACGACTTTGTTTATTTTGTCAATTGTGGTAGTGATGTGTTTTTGAAAGATGAGTTTTTTATCTAGAATAATACCTAGATATCTACAGTCTTCGGACCAATCAATATCAACTGCACACATACTGAGTTTAGTGCCATTTGGTAGGTAACAGTGTTTCCTACATCTCGAAAACCAGACAGCTTGTGTTTTATTACCATTTATTTTTATTTTCCATTTCCTGTAATATACTGCTAGCTTGTCAAGAGCTGCTTGCAAAAAGTTGTAGACATTAGTGAATAAGGCACCCGAAGAGAAAATGGCCGTATCATCGGCAAACATAGCTACCTGAATGTTTTCACCTAGACATGGTAAATCTGCGACAAACAATGTAAATAATGAAAATTCTTTATTCTCCAAAGTTCCACTCCTAACTGCTTTTGTTTTGATACGATGACTTGAACATTTTGGAATGAATCTAGTGATTACATAATTTCGTTTTGTGCGCATTTTTGTGTTAAAAAGAATACACGACAACAACTACCAACACGTTGTCGTAACCGAAGTCTACGGACTCAAACAACAAGAGCAACAACAAAAAAAAAAAAACCGATGCCATCGAAATTTTTGGACAATTCTAAAATATTGACGTGGCTATGCTTTTTCTTGCTTTTGCATTTACTCGTCAATGTTCGTGAACTACAAAGCACTACGCGTGACTCCATTCAGAGAGTAAATTATTGATTAGAAATTTAGAAATTTAAAGGCAGCAGGATGTAAAGATCTCGCACTGTTTATGTCCGAACTGACGTCTCTGCAACTTTTTTCTGCTTCCTAATATGTAAATGATAAATTCAGTTCAAATTAGGAGGTTATAATTGAAACGGAAGCGTATTTGAAAAAATTTGATAAATCATATGTTTTTGGGGGTCAACCGAATGGTGGAAACATAGGGAAATTTGTTAACCTAAAAGTGGATTTTTTGAAAAAATAAAAACAAAAAAAAATATTAAAGAATAATAAAAAAAAAAGATAAACACTTTTTGTACGACACTTACATACTAATAAAGCATAGTCGGCCGAAGGTAGACCAATATGTATAACTTACCTTCAAAATGTGATGTGATTCCCTTAAAAAATCATTTTTTAAAGAAAGAATATGAATATAAATACGAGAGTTAAATATGACACTCATTACCACTTCTAGCGAAACCAAGAACTAATTGTAATTCAAACTTCTTGTACAAATTTACTTACAACGTTAGTTAAATAGTAAAATAAAAATTCCTTGTGCACGTCTAATTGCCATGAAATTATCTGCAAACGTACCGTCCCCACGGCCAAGTCCGATTTATGGGACAAGCTAACTCCTAAGTAACGAATGAGTCTAATAACGTCGGCATGCACAACCTACATCTCATTGCCCTTATACGTCGTCCATCTCAAACCGGGAACTCCATCCATCCTTCCATAGATAAATTAATCGAAGAGAATTTAAATCCAGCCTTCTCGAGGTGTTATCCTTCGCACAGCGACCAACAGATACACAACTAGTCGATGACATTCCAGCTCCATCTCAGGTATTAACACGTTCGTCCATCCAAGTGCTCGGAACTTGGGGGACAAATGACTTTGGAATGTTTTGCTCAACCTTTCACGCTAAATGTGACCATAAATTTCATATGCATATGCCCAGTGTCCCTTCTTCCTCGGAACCAGTCTCCTGAGCAGAGCAGACAAGGTCTGTAGTTGGTGCACAGATCATGTACCATCAAACCGAAGCATTGTAAGAGATTCTATCGATTTCCTAAATACTCGTTTCCGTCCGGCCGAGGGCAGTTTTATCTCTGATCTAACTGCGGATAAGCTGGTTTCGAATAAGACGCCATGTTGCTGATTTAACACCAGACTCGAAATTAATTGGAATACGAATTGGAAATAATAAATTACATTAAGCGGGATACCGGAAAGGGAATAAGATGCTGGATATTGTTGACTGACACTATAGGGCAAATGGGAAAAAATGTGCAACCCACGAAATGGCTGACAAATTGAAATCCTGTCATGGAGTCATAGGAAAGTTTTGAAGTTTTCCGTGTGATATATCGCTATGTATAAAAAATGGTGACAAGTTAGTCCTGAATATAGAATTTTATTAAATATCGACTGCACGTAGTCAGAGAGCCCCATATAAAGCAGAAATAGATATACAACAAAACCTTATTTTTTCCACCTCAACATATCAATAACAACACGTCATTCATGTTTGCTGATATCGTGCTCCAATGTTAGGACAAGCTTTCACCAAGGATAAATAAGGAACATAAGCGGCCGATAAATATAACTTAATAAAATATTGAAATCGGAAGATGCAAGGGTGGGTGCTGTGGTATAAAATCTCTTGTTTGTCGTCACTCGGCACGCATGGATGTGCTGCTGGATTGATTTTATTGAAAACTTATGAATTATCATTACTATTTTCATAGTTGAAAACCCCAGGACGAAATAAAATAAAAATTAAACAACTTTGTGTTTTAGTTAACAAATCATATCACAATTCATCATCATCATCGGCACTACAACCGGGAACCGGTCTTGGCCTTATTTAGCAAGTGCTGAGGCTTGTTAAATTTTTCCATAATGATTTGTTTTTTCCGGGCAAGGTCATTAGTCTTGCGCCAGAGGCTCCCCGACGGGGAATCGAACCCCGGTCTCCCGCGTGACAGGCGGGTATACTAACCGCTATACTATCCAGGAGCCATATCTCAATTATTCGTAATTAATTAAAACTTTCTGTGGCGCAATGACATAATATTTAAATAAAAGTTGACGTACCGTTAAATGTCAAATCACTGAATGGTGGAAGCAATGGGAGATAATCAAGAAAGGAGGTCTAGTCATAGATTAGTTTTAAGGCAAAACACCCATGAAGTAAATCATACTCGTACTGTAAACGCTAAATTTGTTTGTGGTCTGTGCCGTTGACTGAAAACAATGGCAAATCCGAATGTGGTTGAAACTGAAAGGAATTACCTCAATTGGTTGGATCGAACAACTCTTCTTTCGATCGTAGTCCCTCAGTTCTTGGACTCTCTGGGGTTTCCTGATGTTGCTCGACGTTGCTAACCAAAGGACCGGCCATTAATAACAACCACAAGAGTGAGAAACAAACACTGATCGAATATTAATTAATGTTTTGTTTATTATTTACGCTACACACGACAAGTAGAAACGGATTTGCAATGACAGCTCATTTAAAAATAACTGAAATGTCAGCTGTTTGCTGACATTTGTTTGTCATGACAGCATTTCAGTGGTGCCTGCACCAGTGTTGCCATCGAGTGCTGCTCCGTCTCCAACACGTACTTTGTATTGTGTTAACTGTGGCATCGAAGTTCTTGAGGAGAGATGATGAATAAAGCTAGGAAAGCATTTAGACCACACCAGGTCGACTACTCATAAAGCCACGCCATTTTTTGGGAAGTAGTTTTGTTAACTTTGCTTATGATTGCCGGCAATATAGCTACACACCACACGGTTGTGATAAATTTAAGAATGAACGAGAGTTTAAAACTGCATCTATTAGAGTAGGAATTGAGGAGTACTATAAAGAATCACACACACCTGGCATGTTAAATTAATTACACATCCTTATTTTACCATCACTATTATTATACTATTTATTGGTCTATGGGAACCCGGAGGTTAATGACCTCAGTGACTAGCTGCGACATCGTTCTCTGCCATGTACACTCTCCTTCCACACTTAACCATCTCATCCGATCTCCGCTCAAAAATAAATGGTCAATATACACATTTTCATTAAAATTACTTATTTACGTGACAGATTCTGTAAATTATTTTTTCATTAAAATTGTTTCGAAAATGTTACGCGAACAACTTTTATTGATCCTACAAGTTCAGCTAAGAAATGAATTCACTCTTGGCCCAGATGATTTCTCCGCTATATTCCGTAAAAATGCGTCCTCAATCTTTCTTTCCCCCTTTCGATTGTCTTCAAGCTGTTGCTTTCTCAAAGTGAATTCCTTATGATTTGGATAGCTTCCTTCATCCGCCTGTATATAAAAATGTATCCAAAGGCGATGTTTCAAACTACCATCCCATTGCCGCACTTCCCCGCATTCGTAAACTTTTTGAAAACATTCTGTATCAAGAATTTTGCTTCCATCGATATCCCTAGTTTAATTCTCTCACACTCGTAGCTCTAGAGAATGGTGCCGAATTAGACGTTATATCAATAGATTTCAGTGAAGCCTTCGATAAAATTTCGCACATGGTCATACTTTTTAAATGAGCTTCCCTGGGCTTCATGTCGGTATTGACAAAGTGGATTTTTTCATATCTGAGTAACCGAGTAAATATCAGATCCGTTCTCTCCAGCACTTTTCTCGGCAACACCGGAGTCGCTCTTCTATTCTCTTCTAATCTCTCCACACGATTCTTGCCTTCTTCAAACAGATGCCGACAAGTTTTCGATATGTTGTCAGAAAAATTGCTTGGAACTTAATGATGACAAATACCAATCAGTCACGGAATCAATCAATCAATTTCAAGGAAGCGCTCTCTACTTCCTACTCAACCAACCTCTGGCTTCTGTTCTCTCGATTCGCGAACTGCGCATCTTATGCGACAAGAACTTTAATTTTCTCTGGCATATTGATGGCATAATCCTCAAGACCAATTCTGCTCTCGGATTTGTGAAACGCTGTTCTATGGCATTTTTAATGCAATTAAAAAGAGTTTTTATTAAACATATTGTCACAAACATTTAAATTTCTTCAAAGTGCTATAGTCCTTTTGGACATCGACACCGTTTTCCAATCTACTCTGCCACGCAGAGTACGCACTCTAGAAAGTGCCAACGGGGACCTTTGTAAGATCCCTTCTCACGGATGGTTGGATTTCTCCTATGGGCCCGCAATGGACTTATTTTAACGATGTTTTGATTTTTAGGACAAGAAAAAAGTTTTCCGGGGCCAGGTCTGGACTGTAATCAGGCGTAACCAAGTTGTGTTTGACCAGAAACACATACGCGCAGAGCGGTCTTGTCGTGGTGTAGCTCCCAGACAGTGGTGATCTATTTTCTTACTCGGACGACCCACTTCCTCAGTCTTGCAAACACATCCACGTAGTAGACAACATCCTCTGCCTGTGCTTGCGGCACAAGCTCTTTGTGCACCACACCTTTAGAATCGAAAAGACACCGTCGATTTACTTATTCTTACTTTGTTGGGTTTAGAGAGCGCCGGGGAGTGCCACTCGGTACTTTGATGTAATCACATTATCCCAAAATCAGGTTTAAATCTACACGTTCGAGCAACTCAGCTGCGATAGGACCCAGTGATCCTTCTGTTCGTCAGTCAACACTTCTGAAACCAACTTTGTAGACAGTTGCCTCATGTTCAAATTATTGGTAACCATTTCAAGCACAGTTGTTTTTGAGAACTTGAGAGTAGCTGCAATGAATCGGATACTTAATTGACGCTCGGAATTCAACAGAACACGCCGTCGGTTGACTTCGTTGGTGGCCCCCAGAGCGGGGTTCATCATCCACGTCTTCGCAACCGTCCTTAAATGTTTTTCTTCAACCATCGCAAAATATGCTGATAGGATAGAGCAGAGTCTCTGTAAACTTCTCTGATCATTTCGTCGGTCTCGGCGAGAGATTTTCGCGTAAAACTTGGTCGTGTAGAGTTGCTCAATCGACGAACTCATTGCGATTAATGACACCGAAACTGAATAAAGGTTCACAGCACCAGTGATGCACATGCTCCAACTGCTCAGAGCACACTGAAGCCTCGGCATAAACTTCCTTGGTTTTCATGGAGCCCACTGAAGCAGTCGGCGGAAGGTTGAGAGTCCCACAAAAACTAATATTATGAGACCCTCACTATTTTCGCGTCCTTCACAAGCCAAAATACGTTTCACATTCCTTAACGGCATAGTACTACGTCTACTCTCTAAAAAATTTAGTTTTCTGGATGATGGGGCACTAGGATGTACCATAGTTGAACTGATTCATCGTAAAAGGCGAAGAATGGTCGACTGCCAATCGCTTCAAAATCATTGGAATCGACCAATTCTTCTCAAGGTTCATTTTTGTTTTGTCCATAACTCTATTTATGTAACCAATATAATGAAATACGTTTGTTTTGTATAAAAAGTAAGAGAGGCAAATATTTATTCCTGTAAGTCATTGAAGGAATCAGTCACGACGTGCGAACGTCCAAAAAATTGTGCAAGCCCAGATACTTAAAGTTGATTTGATCTGGTTACGACTGTTAACCGATTGATTTTTTCGACGTTTATTTATTTCTTCGCGTTTAATCGATCTGCCTTTGCAACTTTATAATTCGATGCAACAATTTAATACATTTGCCCTAAATTTTAGCAAATATTTCACAATGCATATCGATGTATTTATATCTGACGACGCAACTTCGACAAGTGGTAATAATACGCTTCAACTCTTTGCACTGACTCACTGATCGGCATTTCGTTACTCAAGTAGGTTCCCACGGAAGTTAAGACATGTGATCGTTTGGCAAATGTCCATTGTATGCGCTTGTTCACCTGATTTATTGAAATACTTCATCGGCACTAGTGGCTCTATAATGATGTCTCATTCAGTCGACGTCGATAACCAATCGATTACATGCCATTATTCTCGCACAAAACCTCTTATCTCTTATGTACGATGTGTCCCATGTCATAAATTGTGGTCCGATATAAAATCCAACTCATCCGCTCGACCGTCGCAACATCCGAAATCAACACATCTCCTCAAATAAATAACAATAAAACCCATTTGATGCTTTTAACTCAACTACTACCGATCTCCACTAATCCAATCCAACAACTCTACCACCATAAAAGATCCGAACAAAAGAATTCCCCAAAATCGTTGATATAAAACACACCAGCAGCTGCGACGGTATCATCGCCTCCGCGCTTGTCTAACGCTGGACCGTCGTCTTATGAGGATACATGTGTTGTAGGGACCATTCTAAGGTGACATCCATCAGCCGATAATGATCAAAGGTGAGCCACTGAACCATCCGTTTCATTTCAATTGATAATTCAATCGCCGATGACGATGATAGCGCGGTGTTGCTGCTTCTGCTGCTGACCGGTGGTCAGAGGCGTTCGGCTAAGGAAAATGCGACAAACGTATTCAATGTGTCACAAGGAAACTGATTATGCGCCTCCAGTTCGGGGGTGTAGAGATGTAGTTAATTAAAATTCTCGTTTTCGAAGTGTCATCGCCTGTTTCTCTCATTATTTCTTCTCCTCAGTCCATTGTGCTCTTTATAAGTTGCACAATTAATCAGTCTTAAACAGTTTCTTTATTTTATTATTTTTCCTTTTTTATTTGCATTTGTTATTTCTATCTTTCACTTGGAATTGTCGCTGAGGAAGGAGGAGCGGGTAGAATGGACGGCATCGATGGTTTTGTCTGACCGAGCTTTACAGTCGAATTTACTGCGATCGTTTGGGTTGGAAATTTACGCGAATGCCTTGAATTTAAATTAATTAATTCCTGCAAGTTCCATGCGCATGTCAAGGAGGTTAGAAAAGTGAGATTGATTGGCAAAGTTATCAGCTGAAATCTGCAACCATAAATCGCGGGGAGTAATGGGGGCGTTTCGACCTGTAACAGACTTGTCACATGAAATTACGAAAGTCTTATTTATTGACCTTGTGTTTGGTGTATAGAACGATGAGCCGAGCCATGCCACAACACCTTTGACACCCGAAAATATCCTTCATCATTGTGGATTATTGGAATAATAGATACACATCTGTTGGAGTGGTTTGTGAGTTTTATTTCCTTGGACGATAAAAGTGAAGTGCCCCCGAACGACACTTGAGTAGAGTTTACTACATTAGTGGGAAGTGTGTAACGAGTTTATAATACACTGTAGTCGTTGTTTGTTTTATATCGATTTTTTTTTTGTAAAGAATATGTTACATCTTTCTTATCATCATCATCATCATCATCGGCACTACAACCGGGAAACGATCTTGGCCTTATTTAGCAAGTCCTGAGGCTTGTTAAATTTTCCATAATGAATTGTTTTTTCCGGGCAAGGTCATTAGTCTTGCGCCACATCTTTCTTATATTCTGTTACAATTTTGGTAATTTATTTACCAAACGATTTCAGACCTGTGCTCGATAAAGCACTAAATGAAATTCCTTTACAGTTCTTTCATGGTTCGATTCAGTTGTCAGTTATGGGGTGAAAATATATGGAACTTAACAAAGCGCAAACTCGGTATAATTTACAAGTTTCCTTTGATAAAGATGAAAATGCTAACTGGGAACGAAATCGGTCCCTTTCTTAAACGTGTGAGGACGGAGGATAGAAATGGGTCATATACGACAATATTTTAGGGCAACCATCCTGGTCCAAGCGCAGTGAAGTGATTCAAACGATAAACAGACCACGACTAACCGTCAATAGGTTAATACTCGTATGTATATAATTGAAGTTAATTGAAAATTATGTTGTGTTATGATATATCAAAACCTAATCTTAAATACCAAAACGGCTAACGGATAATTTACCATAACACATTATCTATCGGGCTTCTGCATCAATGTTTTTGTATTGAAAGCATTTCCCTTGAATAATATTTACCTTTCTAAGTCATCTTCTTAAGGTGTGCTTCGATAATTGACCGGGTGACAATAAATCATGCTGCTCGAAACAAAGACATCAAGAATAAAGTTGATTCAATTTAAAATTAAAATGAAGTTGTAATATGAAAAATAAGTCAAAACTAGTAAAACAATAGAGCTGTGGTCGAACTCGGAACCTAATTCCATATTAAATTGGTTCGTCGAAGAATAAGATACGATTGCATCCAATGCATCTCCATAACTGCTTCTGGATTAATTTGGCCGTTTTAGAGCCCCTCCAGATGCTATATTTATCATCGATATGACGTAGAGCTGGGCGGGAAACAACTTTATTTGTATTATGATAAGGTTGGTGTATATTTTCTAATAGAAATGATTTGGTATTTATTCAAATATTTTTAAAGAGGAAATATAGATAAGAGGGAATTCAAAAGTATCCCACTGATACGCAAGAAAAAAAACGAGATAAAAGAAAAAACAAGCAAATGCTTATATTTTAATCCACAGCTTGAAGTAATGTCTTTTAAGAGGGAGTTGAAAAATGAAGCACAAGAAAAGACCCGAAGAAAGTCAAAGGACATCTACCTAATAAACACACTCACTGTTGTGTTTGAACTGAGGTCCAAGTTTATCTGTCTATGTTTTTGATTTACCAAGCACCTAAAGAAAAAATCGGCACAATAAATACTATCTATTCTATAAAAAAATAATTTCTCCGGACAACAAAAACCCCTATATTCTAAAACAGGGTTGGAACGAGGCCCATCATTGAGACATTTGTCACACTCTATAAAACATCCAATTATAAAACAAATGAAAAAATATTCAAGCTTGTGTCATCTAACAGAGCATATGAATAATATTTTCGTCCACATGTGTCTGTATTATATAGCCTTGTTTATGTAATAATAATTTTCGTCTATTGGTGTTTGCCTTGAGTAGCAGAGTTTAAATTTAGCTGTACATTACTGAGGAGAGTGGTACTACTAAATGTATAGGGGACGGAGGTAGGGCTCACAATTTTTAAAATATTGTATGTTTCCATAGAATTTCAAAGGTAAGTATCGAATTAGATGGGGAGATATTGAAAGTAATACGACAATATAGGAGTCTGTGTAGCTCCGTTGTAATCTCTACTCATCTACTAGATTTTAGTTCAGACGCTTTAAAATTTGAGTCAAGGTTATTAAAAATGAAGTAAATTCCTTAGAAAAAATATTAGACCGAGAGGAAGGGGGTTGGCGATCAGGGGGGCAGCTTTCCATATTTCTATAATAACCCAATAGCAATTTACCAGATAACTGTGTCTACAATAAAACATGAAACTTATATGGCAACATTGTTTTTTTTTTCAAATGATTATTTTTAATCATATGGATTTTCTTACCATATGAGATTCTGTGGCCTTTTTCATTTTTTATATCATTTTTTATTCCTTCCTCTTATTACAATTTACTTACTCGCTAGACAAAAACGATTAAACTCTAGCTTATGGTATCTTATTCCCTTGCGAGCTCTCTAAGTTACATGCATACGCTTCAAGTGTGAAAATTTGTCCTTCGACATTACGATTGTTTGTTTACATGAATTTGAAAGAACTTAATTGGTTACAGAGAAAATGAAGAACAGAAAAAACTTTGTTTTTGTTATTGTTTTTATCGTATATCTGCCATAAATACTAAACCAACCCGATTTTTTTTACCTTAACTCCATCTTAAACCTAACATCTAAACTCAATCTTCAAAATGCTACATCTGTGTACGCTTTCCGTTGTTTGTTGGAGTTTTTATTATTATTATTATTTTTTCCATTTTTTTGTTGCCAGTGTTATCGTCCGGCGCCGTGCTTCCTCTTTCGGGGGAAGAGCGGGGACCTTTTATTATGAAACTTAATAAAACGCAGGATTAATTGTTTTTCAATTTAGAACACAGGATTAATTGTTTTTCAATTTACTGTTTATTCTTTTCTAATAACTTCTCTTTGTTTTATCTTTTTCATAACTGTTTTCTCAACTCTCTACTTTTAACTGATAACTCAAACTGACTCAACTCTAAAACTCAACTTCCTCAACTGCTTCCGAATTCAAAACTTAAACTCAAACTGATTTTACTATTAAAATTTCTCTCTTCTTATGCTACTTATTGTTCTAATTGGTTGGAAATTATAATGTGAACAAAACAAATTTTCTCAAAATATTCCTTTAGTTTCTGTGACTTTTAAATTGAATAAAATTTGAACGAAAATCAAAGTGCTATGTTTTGAATGAGAAAAAGGTGCATGTTATGAAAAGGGGCATGTTATGAAATGTGCTTAACAGGCTTGATATAGAATATTGTGAAAGTTTATTAATGTTATGTATTAAGTGAGAATTAGATATGAACAGAGGAAGTATTAACGGTGTGTTAGAAAAGTAATGAGATTCAGTGTAAAAATCGAATAAGGGTAGTATTCTGGAATACAATATCCCACCCTTCTTCGAGAAGGAAAATTATCCTTGAAGAGAATAATTTTCTGGTAAGATTAATTAAAGACTTGGATTTTCGTTCAATTACAATGGTTTTCAGAATTAATCAAAAGTTACAATATTTAAATTTCAAAAAGTTCTTAACACTATTGCCTATTTACATTATATATTAACTAAATTTAAATCAAAGGTTACAATATTTAAATTTCAAAAATTTCTTAACACTATAGTCTATTTACATTAAATATTAACTAAATTTAAATATTTCTCCTTGGAACCTTTTCTTTTTTTATCCAAAAATTATTATTACTTATTATATTAATTATATAATATTAATATTATGTTTCAAAATTCTCTTTTCCGTTCGAATATATATATTAACTCAAAGATTTCTAATATATATTAACTCAAAAATTTCCAATATATATCTAAAATTTTCTTTCTTTATTCCAATATATATAAATATATATTAACTCCTGAGAAAGGTTGGCGCAAGGCTAATAACCAGGCCCGTTAAAAATTAATTATTATGGCAAATTTAACAAGCCTCGGATATGGACCAGATACACGACGACGACCACGGAAACAAAAACGGCTAAATGATTTAAGGATTTTTTCATGGAACATACGCTCACTCTACAGAGCTCGAGCTGCACAGCAGCTAGCCGAAGCCCTGTCGGAATATAAGGCTGACATAACAGCATTACAAGAAATAAGATGGACGGGGAGTGGTGTTTTTCAAAGAAAAGAGTATGACATTTATTACAGCTGTCACGCAAAACACCATGTGCTCGGGGTAGGCTTTCTAGTCAGCCAAAAACTGAAGCCTGCCATCATCGGCTTTAATGGAATAAATGAAAGGCTATGCACTCTTCGCGTGCGAGGCAAATTTAAGAACATAAGCCTCATAAACGTTCACGGACCTACAGAGGAGTCCCCTGACGACGAAAAAGAAGAATACTATGAGAACGTCGAACGGGCCCTCAATGTCTGCCCAGGATACGATGTGAAAATCGTTCTTGGGGATTTGAATGCGAAAATAGGTCGGGAGCCGGTTTTCAGGCACTACGCAGGTTCCCATAGTTTGCATAAGAACACTAATTACAATGGACTACGAGTCATCGAATTGGCAGCATCGAAAAACTTGGTCGTTGCGAGTTCCAGGTTTCCGCGGAAAGATATCCACACAGCCTCCTGGGCATCACCTGATGGAGCCACTCGCAACCAAATTGACCACGTGTTGATAGATCGCCGCCACTCTTCGAGCCTGATGACGGTACGAACGTACCGAGGTGCCAACGTCGACTCGGAGCACTATCTTGTTGGTACAGTTTTCCGAGCGCGGATTGCCTTACGGAGACGTATTGCATCCGCGGATCAGGTTCGAATCAACACGGCTGCCTTACGCAATGAGAACACCAGCAACACCTTTGGTCATGCGTTAAGACTCGCCCTCGAAGAGCTCGACGGAGGGAGAGTAAGTCCTGGGGCCAGAATGCCGGGCGTAGAAGAGAAATGGACACGCCTTAAGAATACTGTCATTAGTACTGCCAACTCCATCTTAGGCAGTAGTCGTAGAGATCGGAACGACTGGTTTGATGATGAGTGCAAACTAGCGACTGAACGTAAGAATGCTGCATACCGGGCAATGCAGCAGTCTCATAGGACACGGGTACGCGAGGAGAAATACAAAGAGCTCAGAAGAACTGAAAAAAGACTTCACAGACAAAAGAAAAGTGCCTGGGAAAAAATCTTGTCTGTGAAATAGAGAAAAGTAGAGAGCGAGGTCCGCACCAGCCGCGGAAGTTCTACCAAATAATCCGCAGTATGACGCGGTACACACCACGCTGCACTTACTGCAAGGATAAAGAGGGTAATCTGATCACCGATCCTGAAGGCATTCTGGAGCGATGGGAAGTGCACTTCAATGAATTGCTAAATGGTCAGCTCACAGAAGAATTGGAGGCTCCACCAATGCAAGACCAAGACCAAATGCTGCCGCCACCAAGCATTGAGGAAACACTAAAAGCCATTAGACAGCTAAAATCAAATAAAGCCCCTGGAGCTGATGGCATACCAGCTGAGCTGATCAAACAAGTAGGGACAGCGTTACATCACGCAATTCACGAGATCGTGGTGCACGTATGGGAGCAAGAGGAGTTGCCGGAAGATTGGCGTCGTGGTATAATTTGCCCCATACATAAGAAGGGAGATATCACACTGTGCAGCAACTATAGGGGTATAACATTGCTGAGTACCGCCTATAAGATACTCTCCACTATCCTACAAGACCGGACATCCCCATACGCTAAAGCCATCATTGGTCAATATCAGTGTGGCTTCATCCCAGGCAAATCAGCAATTGATCATATATTCGCCCTTAGGCAGGCGTTGGAAAAATGTCAGGAATTTAAGATTCCACTATATCATCTGTTTATAGACTTCAAGGCCGCCTACGACAGCATAGCCAGGGTAGAACTATATAATTCCATGAGAGAATTCGACATTCCAAATAAATTGATACGACTTTGTAGGTTGACCATGACCAACGTAACTAGTCAAGTAAAAGTAGCGGGATTGCTGTCCAAACCAATAAACATCTATAATGGACTCCGACAAGGGGACGGTCTGGGCTGCCTCCTCTTCAACCTGGCGTTGGAGAAAGCAATCCGTGACTCTGGCGTTACAACAAGAGGGACTATTGTCACCAAGTCCAGCCAAATACTTGCCTACGCAGATGACATAGACATCATCGGTAGAACCGAATCGGCGGTACAGAAATCCTTCACCCAGATCGAGCAGGCGGCACAAAAACTGGGACTGCACATTAATGAGGGAAAAACCAAGTACATGGTGGCAACTTCTGCGAAGAGAAGACCTAACGTTGGTCAAACTATCAGGGTAGTGGAGCACGAATTTGAAGTAGTGCAATCCTGTAACTACCTTGGGTCAATAGTATCAGCCGATAACAATATGGAAGAAGAAATTTGCGAACGGTTGATTAAATCCAACAAAGCCTACTATGGTCTATCAAGGCTCTTTAAATCCCGAAATTTATCCAGAACATCCAAGCTACTACTGTACAAGACCATGGTCTTACCAGTACTCATGTATGGATCCGAGACCTGGGTGCTTAATAAAAGGCACTCTGAACTCTTGGCCGCGTTCGAGAGAAAGGTCTTAAGGAGAATTGTTGGCCCCGTATGTGAGGGAGGACGATTCCGGAGACGCTACAACCATGAGTTGTACGCAATCTACCTTGAAGCTCATATTGTAAGAAAAATCAAGCTCGGTAGACTCCGGTGGGCGGGACACCTAGCTCGAATGAGCGAAGAGGAACCTGCCCGGAAAGTCCTTTGTGGCAGGATGTATGGAAGGAGACAGCGCGGCAGACCTTGTCTGCGATGGAGGGATGGCGTAGACCAGGACGCCCAGAGCCTGGGAGTGCTAAACTGGATGACATCGGCTCGAAATCGGGACCGGTGGAGAGATTTGTTAAATAAGGCCAAGACCGGATCCCGGTTGTTGTGCCGATGATGATGATGATATTAACTCAAACATTTTCTTTCTTTATTCCCCCTCTTTAACTTTTTTTTTTTTTTTTTTTTTTTCATTTCCGTAATTTCCTACAATTGTTTGATTATTTCATATATATTGAATAAAAAAAAACAAAGGCCATTTGTTATGTGTGTATCTTTTCCTTAAATTTATGGAAAATTTTCCAAAACCTTTTTGGGCCTATTACTATGATGATTGAATAAAGATGATTATTAACAAAAATCTTCTTGAAAAATGATCTTAAATAATTTTAATGACGGTGTAACTTATTATTTTTTTGTATTTTGTATTCGAATAAATTTTTATTGTTGTTAAAAAAAAATTGTAATGTATTTATATAGTTATTCTTTACAATACCTATTTTAGTTAAATTATTATTTTCATTTTTTATTATTTCGTGTTTGAGTAAGTGTTTGTGTTTGTTTTCGTTGTTTAAAATATTTATTGTTTTCGGCTTAGTGTTGTCATTGTCCATAGCTTTAATCGCTGTCGGAACGTCTACCTTTTCAGTCTTACTCACTGCTGATGGATCGTTTAGTTTCTCAGTCTCATTTACTGATTCGTATAGTTCTTCAGACTTATTAGCTGTTAGAACATCTTGGTTCCCAGTCCTATTTGCTGTTTGAACTATTTCTTCAGTTTTATCTGCTGTAGAAACATTCAATCCTTCAGTCTTTGCTGCTGAAAAGATTTGTTCTTCAGTGTTAGCTTGGGTTTCAATTTTAATTTCTGAAACTTTTGGATTTTCAGTCTTTAATACTGCTGAATTTTCAGTCTTGGTTGCTGAAGTGTCTGGGTTGTCAATAGGGATAGCCGAAATATGAGGGATTTTTGTTTGTATTTTTCCTGAAAATTCTGAATTTTCTGTCTTTAATACGGCTGAGTTTTCAGTCTTTGTTGCTGAATTATTTTCCAGAATCGGAGTCATTATACTAGGGTTTGGAATATCTTCGTTTATATGTATCGCTTTATAGGAATATGCGGGCTCAAGGTAAATTTGGCTAGGGGCTTTGTTAAATTTGTCGTTATCTATTTCCAAAGATCTAATGCTGTAAATAGAAAAATTTTGTCTGTCTTCCATAAATTTTGGTTGGCGTCAGGCCTTGTTTTCCGACTCTTGTACCCGAGAAAAGTGAACATTTTGTCTATCGTTTTGTCTATTTGTGGTCCTAGAATTTTCACCAAAACGATTTTCAGAGTTTGTAGAATTATTTCGGAATGGGTTACGCGTTGTTGTACCTTGTTGGTAATTTGTTAAAGACGATCCATTCCTAGATATCTTGTATCTACACTCGTTCTCTGTGTGATTATTCCGTCCACAGAAATTGCATAAAATGTTATATTCCCTTTTTATGGGTTTTGTCTATTCGGAAAAGTGGACTGCATGTTTCGATAACATGTGTCCTGTGTATGCCCTGGCTTACCACAGGTTTGGCAGACTATACGATTAAATCTAAGATTTTCATTATATTGATATGACCTGGGAGAGTTGTCCATTCGAGCAGCATGCGCTACTACATGGGCAATCGACTGTTTTAAACTGTTTCCCCCATGGACTTTAGCTAGTATTTTCAATTGTTCGTTCTGTAGTCCATCCTCAAATATTTGCACGGCCAATTTTGAGTTTTCTTCCATCAAGAATTCCCTAACTGCTGTTATTTCACACGTGGCAGAGTTCAGAGTCCTCAGAGCATTCGCAACTCTATCTCCGTATTCCCGAACGGTTTCTCTGAAGTGTTGTTTCAGAGAAATCAACTCATTGTGAGCCGTCGACCGAGATTGCTCCTCTTTATATTCCGATTCTAGTTTTTCTTTTAAATCTTCCCACTTAGCGATTTTGCTATACCTAATAAGATCGTATGCAGCACCCTCTAGTCTATTTTTGACTAGCTCTAAAAATGTTTCGTATATATCCGGGTCTGCCTTTTTTATTGATCTAAATAAAACATCTCCCCCGGAAATAAATTTCTCTAAGTCGCAGGGTTTACCGTCGAAGGTGGGGACGATTCTGAAAACATCAGAAATACCGACAGAAAGAGCCATTTCAGGGGGTTTATTGTGTATCTGAGTGGATTTGTGTAGTAAGGACTCGTAATAGTGAAAATTTGAAATAATGTATGGCGAAAATTTGTTATCAATTCTTAAAATATGGTTATGAAAAAAAGAAAAGGCCTTTATTTAGTTATTCAATATATATGCAGGAAATTAAAGATAAATTGGACCCAAAACTGAAAATAAAGAAAATTTTTGACGAGAAGGAGAAGAAACGGAAATGTCGTCGAAAAAACTGAAAAGAGAATTTTCGAAATTTTTATCGAGAAAACACTTTTTTTTTTTTGAAAAAGGAAAAATTCCAAGAAAAATATTCCTACAAAAAAATAAGGAAGAGAGAAAAATCAAAATATTGAAAAAAATTTCTTACTACTACTCTAGATGTTGATAGAAGTCTTGTTGAGTTTCTTATTGTTGTCCTTTTTTTTTCCTTCTTTGTTGTGTCGTAGAGCTCCCCAAAAAAATTTTTTTTTTCTTTCACTTTTTTTTTGTTGTTGTGTCGTTGAGTTCTTCTTTGTGTTCCTTTCGTTATTTTATTTTATTTTGTTATTCTTGCCAGGCAGACTTCTCGCCCTAGAAGTTGAATATCCTGGTCTTTTGCTGGATTTTTTTTCGTTGTTTTATGTTTTTTTTTTCGTGGTTTTATGTTTTTTTTTTCGTAGTTTTATGTCTTTTTTTTTTCTTCTTGAGAAAATAAAATTTTTTTTTGTTAAAATTTTTGGGTTGTTTTTTTTTTTGTTTCTTCTTATTTTATTTTTATTTCTTCAATCCTTTGGTTGGATCATCCCACCGCTGCCACCAGTGTTATGGTCCGGCCCCGTGCTTCCTCTTTCGAGGGAAGAGCGGGGACCTTTTATTATGAAACTTAATAAAACGCAGGATTAATTGTTTTTCAATTTACTGTTTATTCTTTTCTAATAACTTCTTTTTGTTTTATCTTTTTCATAACTGTTTTCTTAACTCTCTACTTTTAACTGATAACCCAAACTGACTCAACTCTAAAACTCAACTTCCTCAACTGCTTCCGAATTCAAAACTTAAACTCAAACTGATTTTACTATTAAAATTTCTCTCTACTTATGCTACTTATTGTTCTAATTGGTTGGAAATTATAATGTGAACAAAACAAATTTTCTCAAAATATTCCTTTAGTTTCTGTGACTTTTAAATTGAATAAAATTTGAACGAAAATCAAAGTGCTATGTTTTGAATGAGAAAAAGGTGCATGTTATGAAATGTGCTTAACAGGCTTGATATAGAATATTGTGAAAGTTTATTAATCTTATGTATCAAGTGATAATTAGATATGAACAGAGGAAGTATTAACGGTGTGTTAGAAAAGTAATGAGATTCAGTGTAAAAATCTAATAAGGGTAGTATTCTGCAATACAACACCAGTTTTATATGGAAACAGGTTTTTAATTACCACTCACCCACCAAAATCTCTGGGGTTGCTTCTTCGTGTCTTTTCGGTCTTTCTGTGCTACTGCCCTACTGATTATATCATATTCGTTTATCTATGTCCCACCGACGCACGTGATAAATCAACGGTATAGCGGATTCATTTTGTATCAGGCCGTTCATGTCAAGACTGAGGAATGCTTCTGGTGGAATGAAGGTGTGGGGGTTCTATTAAACTTACACAAAGAACCCCCCCTTATTACAACCCAACTCCCATTGTCTCCCGCCAATGCAATCGCATTGGCACCTGAAAACATTTCCTGTTCCAAGGACATTAATGCATACAAGCATTACCTACAATTCCTAAAAAGAACAAGGGCATTTTCCCATGCATCAACGCATCGGCAAAAGTTTCCCAACAAAGAATTCTTTATGGAATAAACATCATATCCCTGAAAGAAATCAATTCGGTTCTCATATCATGTAACCATCACAACCAGGGATAATGATCATTGCGTCGCCTATTCCCAGCCTCATCATGTGTACAACAAATCCCTTCTCATACACATTGGCTGGCGACGTTTTCTCCCAACAATAAACAACCCAACGCAGCTGCATTCAATTACCGCAATCGACGCTGAAGCCAATTTCCCTAACTCGCACCATGCGCAAACAAAAGAACGCTGTTCTTCCGCAGGCATTCTGGCGATACGATCCATATCGTTTGTGGTACCCCAAATGCAATTCTCATTTAATGAGTTCCAGCTTATTTATTTAGCTCACCCTAATTACAGACCGATGCCTTAGGTCGCTTCTCCTTTGTTTCAGTTTCGTTCTCATGGCTTTGCCCCATGAATGAACCAATGTACACACATACATGTGTACCACCATGATCTTTATTACGAGATCTGGTTTTGTATTCCACCAAGAGAGACTTTACGTATCTCTGGTGGTAAGTAAAAACATATCCCTAATGCAGAGAATATCTACCACAACACCACCAAACTCACCCCAAACGAGGGCTGAATCATAGAGTCTTATTGCAACCGCCGATCCGGTCGGTTCATCTCCCGCTACCCGTAGCGCTGCGGGCACGCGTATCACCACCAAGGAGTCACTTTTTCCGTACCATCAAGGAGTCGCCGTTCCTCCACAGTTTTTCCCTCCGCGGTCGAGGGTTTTAATTATTTAAAATAAATTTCGAGTTCTCAAATCCGACCGTTGCCAATAACAGTGCACACTGACTTGAAATTCGTGTTGTAATAGTATTCTATGTGTAATAGTATTTTCGAAGGAATACAAATAAAGAATCATTTACAAATAACAGTGTTCGAAATAAGTATTGTCTAAACTTAAATTACCGTGTACGCTGACTTGAAATTCGCAAAACTCTATGTGTAATAGTATTCTCAAATGAATTAAAAAGAATAAAGAATCATTTATGAATAACAATACCAGTGTGTTTATTGCTGTGCTGTGTTTGCTCAGTATTTTGGAACTTTCTCTTCGGTGATCATTTTGCTGTGGTGTTCGGTGCGTGACCATTGGATACTTGGTGAACAGTTTGCGGGATTCCAGTGCAGTACGCCTGCACACCCTACTTCTTCCCCACAAAGGCATTGCGACGGACCCGCTTATAATACATATTGTTTGCATAATATGCACCAAAAATTAAATCATTCGGCGAGCACATTGATCTCGCAAGATGCCCTCGGATCAACTTGATCATAAAGTTCTCCACCCTGTTTATATTGTGCCCCACTGTACAACGCTTCATTGGGATAGTATTTTTTTCTTTTCCATTAAGCTAGGTCCCACATTAAACCAAACTGGACATCCATATATGATCATCGATCTGATGAGAGCCATGTAGCCCATAACTTTAACTCTGCCGTCGAGTTGACTACTATGAAACAGTTTCCTTGTCATAGCATAAGCTTTCTTTGCCCTGGCCAGCGCAGCCTTCACATGTTTGTTAAAATATAGATACTGATCCAGCCAGATGCCCCAGGTTTCCATTGTTTGTTGGTGTGGTCCCATAATAGCTAGCTTTCGCCAGTTTTTCCTGGTGTCTCTGGTAGCTTCAGTCAGTGATGTTCTAAAGAGGATGGTTCCACACTTCTGGATATCGATTTTGAGTTTCCAGTTGTCACAGTATCGCTGAACATCATTGAAATCCCTTTAGTCCGTTAATGATTTCAATTTTCGGTGCTGTTCTATATATTATCAGATCGTCTGCATACGCAATAGCCTGATGAAGAGACCATATCAAGTCGCTAGTATAAATATTAAAAAGAATTGGAGATAACACCGCTCCCTGCTGTAGACCGTTTTTTATTTTGTAAGATGAATTTCCTTTCATTCAACATGTCGGATAGTATATACAGTAGTGGTTTATGAATCCTAGTCTCATTAGCTTGTAGTATTTTGGCGGATTTTGGGTTTTTGATAATTGTTAATTTGTCCGACTTCCGGAAGTGTTCCGCCGAACACTGTTCACACATGAAAAGCGACGCACGGAGCGAATGCTGTCGCAAATAAAACACTGCGAAATTGTTTTCAGGGACGTTTATTAATCCTCTTATATTTTTAGTTTATACTAATGGTCTGGCGAGAGTTTACAATCTTTGCCACCGTTTTATTGTTTTGTGTTTTTTTTTACTTTTTTGTTTGTTAAATTATATTTAGCCTGTCACTTAGTGGTTTCAGGACACTACAAAAAATAATAGTGAATTGCGATTGCAAACGTTAGGATACCACGAGAGTGTCACGACGAGGATAACCGTCTCAGCCTCCGTATTTGCTGTCCACACTTAACTTAATTATTCCGGAGCACAATGTAGTTAATCGTTAAACAAATTTCCGATGTTCTTAATGAGGATCACAGGCATGCGGGTGTTGAGTTGCTGTGCGTTGAACGTCGAGTATTACGTTCCCCCTCGTAGGGTTCTCTGTGTCGACTAACTGATTTTTCTTCTGGGGATGATTCTGCTCACCCCATAGTTCTCTTTTCCCTTTCGTTTTCCTTGTCCTGGAGATTCTCTCTCAATCGAGAATCTCTCCACCAGGGAAGATCGCACTCACACATACAGACACGGAGGTTGCCGTTTGTGGGATCGTCAGAATTTTCACGCTTCTGTTGCGTTGCTTATGCAAACATTCGCGTGTGTTGTTTATTCTTGGCGATCCTGGGATAGTGGTAATTATCGTATTGCTTTGTTCTATGGGAACAGCGTTTTCGTTTTTATTTTATTTTTTTTTTTTATTTTTTTTATTAGACTTCTCTCGGGAGAGGCGAACCTATAGCGTCGAGTGGGCGCCCCGAGATGCCATCAAATAACTGTTGCAGTTCTTTTTGAACAGTTGCAGGTTGTAACGCTCCGGGAACATTCGCGTGGGAAGGGAGTTCCACAGCTTCCCCGCTCTGTAACGGAACGAGTTCTGATACAGGGATGTTCGCGCTGTCGGGAGATGAACCACAAACGGGTGCGATCCGTCGGATTGTCTTGTGGAGCGCATATAGACCGAATTGCGTGAACAATGCCAAGAATCTCCGAAGAACAGCACCCGTGATAATATCTGTAAAACAGACAGAGGTCGGCCACGCGCCTTCGATGTGATAGCGACTGTAGTCCTGACGTCAGCGCCGAGTCCCCGAGCAGGCGGATCGCTCGTCTTTGTACGCTCTCAAGTAGGTCGAGGGTATGTTTAGGAGCCGAGCTCCAAACATGAGAGCAATATTCGAGCGCGGATCTAATTTGAGATTTATATAGGAGAAGAAGTTGGGCCGGAGTAAAGTATTTCTTGGCTCTAAAAAGATAACTCAGTTTTCCTGAGGCTGATCTGGCGATACCCGATACGTGTTTATGCCATGATACATTCCCACAGACCGTGACCCCGAGCAATCTCAAACTTTCCCCAGCCTCGAGGGCCCGGCCACTCATCATCAGCTGTGGAACCGATGATCCGGTTTTCTTTGAGAATGTTGTATACTGGGTCTTCGTTGCGTTGAAGTCGACAAGATTGGCCTTTCCCCACTGCAGGACTTTATCTAGATCCTGGTTCAGAGAGTCAATCTGTCTACATCTCAGCTGGTGCGACGTTGATGCACCAATCGGCCGATCACTCGAAAAGGAGGAAACAAGCGTACTATCATCCGCAAAACTGAACACTTTGTTATCCGTTGTCTCCAACAAATCATTTATGTGAAGTAAGAACAAGGTTGGAGCTAAAATAGAACCCTGGGGCACCCCCGAATTAACAGGATACAGATCCGAACACTCGCCGCCCACAACAACCCGGATCGATCGATTCTCGGGGAAGCTCCTCGTCCAGTCGTAAAGCTGTTGGGAAAGCCCATATGAACGAAGTTTGCTCAGCAATGCCCCGTGCCAGACGCGGTCAAAAGCCTTGGAAATATCTAATGCGACCGCCCATGCCGTTCAATCGCAGATGTCCATATATCGGTTATAATTGTCAAAAGGTCTCCCGTGGACCGCCTGCCACGGAATCCGTATTGACGATCATTCAGAAGACCGTTGCACTCCAAATACTTAACCAACTCTGTATTGATGACTTTTTCCATTACCTTAGATAAAATAGACAGTAATGCTATCGGACGGTAATTTTGTGGGAGACACTTTTTTCCCGTCTTTGGGATTGGCTGAACTCGAGCGATTTTCCAGCAGGCAGGAAAGGTCCTCCGTGCATAAGATAAGCGGAAGAGTCTGCCAAGAACCGGCGATAGTTCTGGAGCACAGTTCTTAAGGACTATTGCTGGTATTCCGTCCGGGCCAGTTGCCTTCCTACAACCCAGTTCACGTCGAATGCGTTGAATAGTGCGCGGACGAAATCGCACATCCCGCATGGAAGACTGTACCGGCGAGATCACAGGTGGCTGCAGAAGGCCGGGATCGAGGTTTGAATTTGCGGAAAATAAATTCGCGAACACAATAGCTTTATCCTTTGGATTCGTGACTAACGTCCCGCTGTCTGTCACCAACGGGGGGAAAGAGGAGGAAGCAAAGTAACTGCTGACAGCCTTTGCCATTGACCAGAAGGAGCGCGAACCAGTTGGGCACCGAAGGAGCTTATTGATCACCCTGTCGTTGTGAGCCTTCTTCGCGGTATCAATCGCCTGGTTGCACACGTTTCTGATTCTAACAAAATTCGTTCTGTTAACATCAGTGGGATTGGAGCGCGATATTGCTTAAAAGCTCTATGTTTTGCCGCTGTAATCAGCTCGCATTTTTTGTCAAACCAAGGTTTATCAGATGAACTTCGTTTGATGGAATGTGGAATATACATCTCCATCCCCAGAAGAATAATCTCTGACATCGACTCCGCGCAAGCGTTAACATCGGAGTTTCCGAAGCACATCTCGGACCATGGAAAAGATGCGAAGAAATCTCGCATATCGTCCCAGTTAGCAGCCCCATACTTCCATACATGGCGAAGCTGCCTAGGCCAGTTATTCGCTTGGTATGCAAGTGCTTGCGCGACAGATACCAAGCAGTGATCTGAGTTTCCCAGTGGCGCAGAAACCTCTACGGTATAAATACTCGGTTCGGATGTCGAAAACAGATCCAGGGAGTTCGCATAAACGCCTCGGGCATCCGATATTCGCGTTGGCTCCCCCACGAGTTGAGTCAAGTTGTGGCTTACAGCAAACATCTCCGCCAGCCTCCCAGCCTCGTCGAATCTGTTAGAATGTAACAGCCAGTCGGAATTGTGCACATTAAAATCGCCAAGGACAATAATTTCAGAAGCTGGGTGGTTGATCTGTATCCAGTCGACGGTATATGAAAGATGTTCGAAAAATGTCGCCGTTCGATCGTCATTCGGGGAGCGGTAAAGACAACAAAGAAATTTAACGGAATTCCTCAGCACGACCCTCAACCATATGATGTCCATATTATTGGGCTCCAACGCCTCCATCCTCTGGCAAGCCAGATCAGACCGTGCGAAGACGCAGACTCCGCCCTTAAAACGGAATCTCGAATGTAAGTCGTATCCGGACCAACGAAGATATGTCGAATCAGTTGACGAATCGACCTGGGTCTCAGTTAGGGCAAGATATCAGGTTTCGTTGTTTGCAAATATTGGTGGACGGCGTTTACATTAGTATTGGTGAAACCGATGCCCCTGATGTTACAAAATGCCATCACCAGTCGAGCGTGGGCCGAGCCTCGAGAGCTAGCCCGGTTATGCGATGGCGAACCTCTCAAAGTTCCATTATTTATCATGATATCTGCATGATGTTCCCCCTGACATAGTCCCCCCCGGAGATCCGAATGGGAGACTAGTTTACCTCCGGAATTCTTTATATCAGAAGACACCATCATGACTTATCCCCGTGTCAGTCCGGGCCATCAGCCACACATTCGAAACACCGTCGAAGATTTCTCTCGGCGATATCGTGGAATGTACAGCGTGACGGGGTGGTATCTCACCTTGGGACCGACTAACACCTAACCAACCTTTTCTCGAACCGGTCCATCAGCCAAGCTCCGAAAGATGGCCAGGGATTTCTCCCGACCATTTCACGGAGCCTAAAGCTTGATGGGGTGGTATTTCACCGGGCGCACAGGGCGTTGGGACCCCGGCTACCACTCGGCCTTTAGCCGCCTCTTACGACAAGCTGGCCTAGCTGTGAGTATATTCTAACGCCCTACTCACAGGGCAAGGTTTATTGCTGTTTCTCCGCAAAGGGCTCTGTTTAGCCGGAGTGCATTGCAGCAGGGACAAAGGATTTGCCGACGGATTGTTTTACGGCAATTGGCTTATCGCCGGGGATTTGATGTTTGTATACCATAGCGATAACATAACGATTCACAGCAGTTTAATATATTTGAGCTTAAAAATCGAATTTAAAACACGGCCAGTAGCCTGATGTGTTACGCATTGGTTCAATTTTTGGTGATTCTAACTGTCATAGCGTCAGTTCGAATCACATATTCTTCACTATCATCCCAAACGCCATAGAACCGCCATAGTATAACTCTTCTAGCCAAACGGTGTCGAAGGCTCTCTCCAAGTAAATCAAACAGGCACCTGTGCGCTGTTTCAAACTTTTATTCCACTGAATGTCTGATACCAGTGGGCGGTGAACCTTCGATGAACTAATAGTGACGTCGGTGAGGGCGAAGAAGATCCTAGTGCCCGTGTTTGGTACAATACTTCGTTCCCCATAATATATATATATATATATATATATATAGCACAGATGGGAGGACAATGTTAGGTTGGACCTCGAGGAGATCGGATCGGATGGTCGAACGTGGAAGGAGAGCGTATGGGGCAGGGAACAATGGCGGTGCCGAGTCGGTGAGGTCATGAACTTTCGGGTTCCTACAGGCCAATGAATAGTAATAGTAGTATATATATATCAGATATTACAAGTTAATTGAGTAATTATTGTACGCTGTAAGACAAACGAGACAAAAAGACAATGTACAATTTAGAGCTCTTGTGAAGAGCCAGGAACATAATATTATAGGAATAAATGTAAATGGGCTTAGTATTTACACTTAAGTAAAAATTTCATTTTTTTTAATAAATTAAATACGTACTTCAAACAAAAAAAAAACATTCCAGTGCGATTTTCTCTACATTATTTGGTGGTCTTTACAAACGATAAGAGGGGTTTTGTGCGTCGTTTCATCACTATGGATGTTTATTGGGTCTACTCGGTGTTTTGGCTCTGAAGGGAATTGGCGACCACAATCAAGGGCATTTCATATAACTCGTACTCGTAGTATGGGGTTTAATAACAAAAAGGTCGTCATACTAATATAGGCCTATCCTAAACATAACGCGTTCAATAAGATCCAATCTAAAAAAGAAATTCTCGGGCATAGAAAATGGCAATTGTGCCATATAAACGAACTTTTTAAATAATATGCTCATGGTAAAAAGATTATTGATGCTCTGTCAGGCTGCTCGGGTAAAATAAATAAAATGAACGCAAGTACATGCAGCAAGGTCTTCACTTCCGATCGCCAGACTCGTTGAACTTTTTCTGGTTGATAATAATAATGTATTCACAAAATATTTATTTTCGATTAGAATAATATTTTGTAAACAAACATGACCGATTACACACAATTGGGTCAATCAGATGAGAATTGTGTCTTCTTTCTATTCTATTAACATCTTCATAAGTTTATTTATAGTCTAGTCCATTCGTTTTCCCGTATTACGCTGCATACCACAAATGCACAATCTAGGAGCTACGACTAAAACTATACATATCTTTCACTCTTCCTACCTTCGTGGCATTTTAATTAAGCGATTTTAAAAGGAATGCCTCTGATTACTTGCATTCCAATTATCATCACTAACTCACTATTTGCATCTAAATTATCGCCATCGATAGAGGAATTCTGATAAATTTTTCATCCTCGATACAGGAACTCAACCTAATGACATCACCTCAGTAACTGATTCCATTATTTCACCGTATCCCCTTACAACGCGAGGCCCCCTGATCACTGATCTCCGGCCTCTGATCTCCTGTTCACCCGGACTCCTGCGCACTTTCCGCGAGCCTTTAAATAAAGATGCAACCATAAAGCGATAATCCAATTAGCCCAAGGAGACAAGTGGACAAGAAAAAGCACTTGTTTTTGAGGCGTCGAATAATCACATCACCATCACTAGAATCTCAATTCTGAGCTCCGATTCGAGTTCGGTTTAATGTTTTTACCGAGAGGTGAAACCCAACATGATCTTCCAGAGCTTGCGGACGATTTACATTCAGCAAATCTGTCCTCGTTCAGATTCCGCACCCCCGGGACTGCGGTGGCCGAAGAAGATTCCACGGATCACCTTCTCCATTGGGATAAATGGTCTTCAACCTAACTAAATGATAATTGGTAGACATTTTAAGGCTGCACAGGAATTGATGCTATGCAGTGAAATGTCGGGATCGAAGGAGGATGTAGGATCATTGAGTTTTATTGCCAATGGATTTGCGAACAATTTTTGAAGTCACTGTTATGGTTTTGCATAATTTTCGAATTTGTGATACCGTAATGGTGTTGCAATCTCAGCTGTAGAATGTGTACTGTTATCTACCGCTGATTGCTTATTAATTGAAGACACCATTTGTTATGTCACCCTGCAATGGGAGCAGAATATTGAATGCTAAGTGGTTGGAGGCAGTGATCTAACAGAATTTATTCGGTTCGCTGTGGACGTTCTTAGGTGATCTCGTATGCAAATACTCCGCTTGAAGTAATGCGAGTGAGGAAGTAATTCTGCACGATCTAGCGATTCTAAAAAGGCACTGCGGTAAGGTGAGGAGTACAAGGTCTATTTTATTTCTGGGTCATCTCGCCTATTTTTACTACGTTGACGATATGATATCTATTTAATGAGACATCCCAATCTGGTTAGATAAAACAGCTCGATGTGGTTACATTGCAATTGACGGCCATCAAAAGGATTTGAAGTAAATACCTACCATATAATAAACTGGAGTAGGGAATAACACTTGAAATATAAATTGGACTAGTTAGAATATATTACATAGAACGAATTTTTGACAATCCTATAAACACATGGAACAAAATAGGCATAAACCTAAACAGACATACGATTTTCAAGCAATAAAAAATAACACCTATGCACACATTTTAATATATAGTTTTGATTTCTAAAATGTTATAATTTATATATACTATCTACAATTATAATTACGTTTCACATTTTTAACTGATTTTCTTTTAAATCTATAATAACACTTTTTATATATGCGCCTTGGTTCGTACCAATCAAAAACTCGTACTACTTAAAAAACCTCCGTAGTGTTTACATATAAAAATATTTAAATAGTCTTGCGTTAACAACTTAAGTTATTTTTCTACATCCAGGTTCATGAACAGTGAGGTGCCTTTTTTCACGAGAGTCGAGTTTACAGCGCTAAATAAATTCTGACAAACTGATGAGTTGGGTTGCCTCCTGGCTTATATGATGCTTTGATTCTAACCTTTGGATTGTTGAAATATACTCGTGCACACACAACTGTGTGAGGTGTTGATGTTTTGCTTTTTTTTTTTTTCATTCACCGTCGTCAATTGGTTACAAAACGTTGTAGTTAAAAAACTCATTTGTTATTATTATTTCATTTGTTATTGTTATATTAATTATATACAAACATACCAGGTCTACCGGTATGAAGTTTTCGCACTTTTGGATCTTCCCCATAGTCTTTAAACGGCCATAAATTGTTTGTTGTGCAACATTTAACATTTGTGCCATTTGTTTTTGACTTAAAGTGTCATCTTGATGCAATATTGCTTGCAATTCGGCGTCTTCAAACTTTTTTGATGGTCTTCCACGTTCTTCATTTCGCACATCAAAATCATTATCTCTGAACCGCTTAAACGATCTGTTGCATGTTGCTTCCGATAGAGCATTATCACCATAAGCCTCGACAAGCATTCGATGCGACTTTTCTTCAAATGAAAACAAAAAATTAATGCTTTCCGCAAATCATCATTTTCTGGTACAAAATTCGACATTTTTAGCAGGATTAAAAAAAATGATGTTGTTTGTACAATGACTTGATGCATAGTAAATATGTTTGACAGATGTCTTAGTAACCAAATAAAAAAAATATAAGGCCTCGTTCACAACAAACGTTCCCTATCGATACATTTGTATCTTGACGCTCACTTCAGACCGGTACACCTGGTAGATCCTGGCCACAAAAGCTTCCTATGGATGGATTATCATGGATGTACATTTTACTGCAGTAGGGCTACAATGTGAATCGTGCAACGAGGGAACGCGATTAGGCCTTATAGTTATTGAAGTAGGTGCAGAGGCTAACATTTAAAACTGTCGAATTAAACGGGAAACATTTCTAAAGTATGCAAGCAACTAAAACTGATGCAGTATCTATGAACAGAGTACAGGGATAAGTGTAGCGCCATTGCAACCTCTGTTACGGCCACAACCACCCATCCCATAAAACTTACCCCTTTGGAGCCAGTCTCCACCACTAACGGCGATACACGCCAAAAACATCCACTTTAAGGATGTGACACTACCTAAACAAAAACATTAGCCCATACAACAAATGGTTCCACATAAATGGATAGCAAGCAAATCGAACTAAACGTTCAATTTGCGCTAATCAATTAAACTCCAAGCAAATTGAACTAAACGTTCAATTTGCTCACATAAAAAACTTGGAAATATAATAATCGAACCAGAGGTTTGCCACAAAAATCCCCTAGGATCCAAATGTGCGGACCAGATGTCTTTCTCCAAAATGCGCGCCACCAATTTTATGATCATCTAGAAATATGGTTACCCAAAACCATTAACACAATCAGCGTCGTTTTCCGTTTTAACTAAAACAAGTTAAAACAAACAACTCGCGCCATAAAACGAACTACATGTACGTTTATCGCCGACCGACACAAAGGATCGTAAATGCTCTTCGGCAAGATCCTTTGTTGATTGTTCTTTTGTGTTTCCTCTTTCGATCCCAAATTTGGGAAACACAAAGAAAGGAAAATCCTTTATCTGCAGGGTAAGAAAAGTTTTCGTCCGATGAAAAAACGAAAATTGATGGAGTGGGTAAAATATCTTGAAGTGAGTTGGTTTGTGTCGGATGTTTGTGGAAAATAGTGTTGGCTAGTAACAAGGCCAGAAATAATAACGTTTAAAATAGTGTTGGCTAGTAATTAAGATAGAAACAATAAAGTACCGTAATGAAAAATATGTGTTTGATTTTAAAGGGATTCCAACGTGTGTGTGATGTTTAAAGTGAGTGACAAAAAGTTAATTACACCTCTATTCATTAACTGGAATCAATAGTTTAGGTTAAGGGTTTTAAATTCAGAGTCAACATTATTAAAAATGAATTATGAATGAGGTTATTGTAAAAAGACATTACACCAGAGGGCTATGGTGCAACGTAACAATAATGCGCACGGGAGTTGCCGTGCACTAGTTCGCTGGAGACAAAGTCCCCTAGTTTATCTACATTTATGACTTAAGAGCAACGACTTTCCGATGGTATTTTATATTTTATTGGACCGTCACCAAATCTTAAAGATTGAGAATTATTACGTTCGACTTGTTTGTAATGTCTAGGTAATGGCAATGCCAACAACATCTTCTTCCGAGTGACAGTTTTTAGATAATATTCGGTAATTTGTTTTACAGTTCAAACACCACACCAAACACCTTGATTTCACGCGTTGATTTCTAAAACATGACTCACTTACGCTACTTGCCACATCACAACTCACACACGGTGTTCCTGTGGCGGTTCCGCCAAACCCCACGGTTCACTTACCTAAAAAAACCCCCATAACTTCCATCCAATCACATAATTTCGCGAATGTAGTCGCATTAGCACCTTAAATGCTTTACGCATCTAGGATTATCTAAGGTTTAATCTAAAAAGCTTCAGTAAAAGAATTTTTACCTTTTCTTGCATCTCTTCGCATACAATTCCTGTAAGAGTTCTTTCTTACCTTATCATAAATTCCCTGTAATAAAATTCATCGGTTCGCATATCATACGACCGCATATCAGGGTATCTTAACCTTGAGTTGGCTAATCTCAGACTCAATATGTGTACCTAAAAACTATCTATGCACACATCGGCTGTCGTCCCTTTTAGCCAGCGATAAATAGTCCAACACCAGCTGCATGTAATTAGCACCATCCTCGTTGAGACTATTTTACTAACTCGAACCATGAGTAAGCAAAAGATCGCTGTCCTTTATCAGGTATTCTGGCGATACGCAAACAATTCAATCATTCTAGTTTCCCAAATGCACCTACCATCTAATGAGTGCAACTTGTTTACTCAATTGAACTCTCAGGTCATAAATTCCTTTTATCCTACATAGTTCTGGATTCGTTTCCCAGTAACCTTCTCACATAAACAGAGAACTCCACGATCCCTTTTTCCTTTCTTTGTTTCAGGTTCATTCCTATGGCATTGTGTACGAAAAAAACCAATGTGATCTTCACTCACACATACACATACATTGCCTAGTCTTTCTTCCTTATTTTCACCACGAGAGAAACACTTTCTCTCTCGGGAAAACTCACCCCAAACCATTGAATATCATTGAGTCTAATTCCATCGGCTGACCACAACGGTCATGCCGCTCCCGTTGTCCGTAGCGCTGCGGACGCGTACACCCCGGAGTCATGTTTGTTAGTTCCCTTTCGTGATATAAATGTTCTGTCGAGTTGTTCCAAAAAATTTAAATATCGAAACAGTGCATATCATAGTCTACGTGCATATTATTAAATAACAGTTATTAATAAATAAATTTCATCAAATAAAAGTTCATTCACTACCATAGGCAAATATAGTGTTTTATTTTTCACTCGCGCGACTGTGTTTTAATCATATCTGGTGCCAACAGTTTACTTGGTGACAGTTTTTGGTGCCATGGCGATATATAGCGTTTTGCGACGATAGTGAAGAGCGAGTGATTTCAACCGACAATAATACGGTTAGAATCACTAAAAGATAGAACCAAAGGTCAACCCATCAGGCCACTGCCGCTTATGTGAATTTGATTTCTAAACTCAAATACATTCGACTAATGTGGTAATGGTATATTATTGCTATGGTATACGGCTTTAATGGATGTGCTTTTGGTGGTGTTGTTTTTCACTAGTCGTGCGTGTATCTGCTAGAAACGCCACAGATATATCTGTCAGCGGAACTTCGTCTTCGTGGTGATCGTTCTTTGGTGCAATGGTGATTAACTTTTGGTTAACAACTTCGGCGAAACCTGTTAGTGCGAACAGGTAGACTTGCACCCATGCCGGTGCCACGACCTAAGTTCCCCACATTCCTATCAGACTTCCTTTTAAGAGATCGAATTTTATTGTCTAGTGCTAATGTTGTCATATCTCTTTTTTTTTACACAAAGGCGCGCGGGATTTTGGAGTACCCTTAAATGCCAGAACACAGAGCGAGCGGAAGGAGAGCAAGTGGATAAGGAAAGGAGGTATAGAAATACATTGGTCTTAAATGCCAGGAAATTACAACGACGAGGAAACACACGATCAGGTAGAGTATTCCACATTCGTGTGGTTCGGTAAAGAATGACTCTCTATGTTTGTTTGTGCGCGTGAAGTTGACTTTCAACGAGAACTGATATGCATTTTCAGATTGGCGGGTATCGCCGGAAAATGTCTGAGGCGGTGGAATACATCCAGCAAGTTCAGTTGAGCAACGACCGGAATAATACCTATAGAAAAGAGATAAGTACGATACGTCGCGCCTATGTTCTAACGACGGAATTGCTCGACTCACAGCTGGGTCGCCAATAAGTTTCACTGCTCGTTTTTGCATCCTATCGAGCACGTGTAGTGAAGTTTTGGATGCACCTGACCAAATATTGGAGTTGATCTCCATTTTTGGACGAATATACTCCTTGTAAATAGTGGCCAGGTTGGATGGAGTGAAGTATTTTTTGTATCTCTTAAGGAACCCCATACATTTGGCCGCATTTTTCGCAGCTTCAAAAACGTGATCGCTCCAATTAAGAGTTGAATTAATTCGAGTGCCGAGGATTGATAGTTCCTTGACTTCTCCGATGGCAGCACCATTCATTGACAGTATATTTACTTTGGGGTTCGCCTTTGACGACAAAAGACAGTACTGAGATTTTAAGGCATCGAACTCTACTCGGTTAGATAATCTCCATTGATATATCTTGTTGAGGTCGGAATTCAGTGTATTAAGCATAACCTGCTGATTGGTTTTGACGTTCGAAGAGTTTGGGCGGGAATTCTCGTATGAGTATGAGAAACTCACTGTGCTATTATCGGCAAACAAGCGGATTGGGTTGTGAGTAATAGACAACAGATGATTTATAAAGATGACGAAGAGAGTGGGCGAGACTACTGAACCCTGGGGAACACCTGCATTAATTTAATGGGAGACAGATTGGACACCATCAAGAACTACTTGGATTGAACGACCAGAAAGATAGTCTCTTATCCGTTGTATCCCATATGAATGCAATTTTGATAAAGAGGCTGGATGCCAAACTCTGTTGAAGACTTTCGAGATATCCAGTGCAACAACCTTGCTTTCTCCGAAGTAGTGGACGGAATGGCTTCACTTTTCGGTAAGGTACTGTAGCGAATAACTTAGTTATATGCCAGCATGGGCACGGATTTACTAAGATTCACTAACAAGTTCACATAAGCGGCGCACTCAGACAATGGGGAACAAACAGAACTCTCACAAGTTTGGCGGTTGAACTGTAACTTCGGATGATATATAGCAATAACTGCTCGAGCACACCGTGAATGTTAGGATAGCGTTTCTACGACGAGCACACAGTTGGTCAGCGAATTCGAATCGTTCCTATTTGCCGTCGATATGTTGACACGATTTGGGAGTTCTCCATCTGTTGACGCACTAAACAATACCTACTGCAACTCTCAGTCGTCCCACTGCTTAATGCGGCTAATCACCAAGAAGAAGAAATAAAACTCCCGGATGTGGCTGATGAGAAATGTTTTTTTTTATTTAAAATCGTCTTAATGTTAATTGTGACACTGATTAGTTGATTTTATTAAGAGGTGGCTTTGATGCACATTTCACAAAGAATTGACTTGATCTTAAGATTCGACACGTCTTGTGGACTCGCGCGACGATTTCTTTTTTAAAACGGTGTGTATGACGTAGTGTATCAAAACTCGACTCCTCGAACGCGTGTATACCCAACAGGGGATGAAATCTGACTGGTCGTGAGCTGGGCGACGCTGAGCTAACCTCGGTGAGTGGGATGGGTTTCCACTCATGTCATCGGCGGGGAGAGCAATTTTTCCTTCGCCCCAACGACCAATGAGAAACCGGTTCGCATCCCATTGGAAGGTTCCCATAGACATCGTCCAGATAAGTCTTTACCTCGGAAAGAAAGACAAAAGAAACATGCGTTGGGCGAAGGAAAGGAAAAACAAACATGCAGCTGGTCAAATATGATGATCGGTATACGGGCTGGGTGTATTGCCACCGTACGATAGAGGATCGATTTTTTGGTTGACGTTAAGTCAATAGAAACTTTGCCCAGAATGGCTAGGGATTAGAATGGATGGGGGCATGTTTGTTTTAGAAGAAAGTAACGAGGGAAACGATCATGGGTATGATTGTTTGAATACAATCATGATCGTGTCCAATTCCATGATCGGTTGGTGGCCGATCATGGGAAATTTAGTTGCAGCTGCTGAAAATCGAATGGACTAGGATCATTGTTTGTTTACTCATTGGCCACTACGTATAGCATCAATTCGATTGTACACAAATTGCCAACGTCTCATCGGTCGCTGTGTCAGGTGTGTGTTTACATTAAACAACACTTGAACTCCCTGTGGGCAGCCAGCAAGGGGCTGTGCTGTAGATTGTCGTTTGAACGATGGACCGATGGTTTAGCAGATAAGGCAAGGGTGAACATGACATGCACGTGTATGGGTAAATGCTTCTTAACGATGCGCATTGACATGTTCGGGAGTTAATGTCGGTTACATGATGAGGTAACCGAATTAGAAATCAGGAACATGATGCGTTGGATACAAGCATTCCCCGGGGTGAAAGTTTGATGCTTATATTTTCAGGTGGGTACTGATTGCAGGTTGGGAAGGGGGAGTTGGGTTGGACGATGGATCGTTCTTGGGAGATGCTTAAAGAACCACCACAGTACGCCATCAAATCTCCTGTGGACCTGTTGCTACGAAAACCATATTGGCGGTCATTGAGGAGGTCATTTGATTCCAGATATTTCGACCAGCATCAGCATCGGCACTACAACCGGGATCCGGCCCTTATCCGAGACTTGTTAAATTTTCCATAATAATTTGTTTTCCCGGGCAAGGTTATCAGCCTTGCGTCACCCAGATATTTCGATGGTTGACGGTTAATCAGTGATGCCATTACCTTCGAGAGAATAGCAGTTGCTATCGATAAGAAGAGAGGGATGATTTGTCGCCCTTTTTGGCAATTGGCTGAATGTTCGCTGACTTCCATCTATTTGGGAAACGACCAGTAGAATAAGACAAATGGAAGAGTTTCTGCAGCGGGTTAGAGAGTGAAGAGGAACATCTCTTCAAGAGAATTGGGGAATGCCATCAGGACCAGCGGATTTGTGTGCGTTTAGGATTTACTGTAATGCTTAATGGATGCTATTACCATCGGTTTTTTGGTTAAGTAGTTATTAATGGGCAACCGTACTGAAACTTTTTTATTGGTCTCAATGGAAGTGTTGTCACTTGCTTGTTTATTCATGAGCGGAATCAGTTGCCGTTCAGGGCATTTTTCGTAGAACACGATTTAGTGCAAGCAGTGGGATCAATGCATCTTCCTTTTTGATGCGTGTCTGGGGTCTCTGGTTTTAGTTTAATGTTCTTGTTTTATGGATCGATCAATTTAGCATTCATCATCTCTACGGAGTTCACGTTAAGTTATCTCAATTATTATAAGGCTCAGCATATAGATAAATGTATTAGTGTGGATGGTTTTATGGTTTAACAGAACCTAATCTACCACTCTCGAATGGCGTTGTAACCAGGACGTCGAGGTGTGGTATCAGCTTGCAATTGCAATTGTAATCAGATGTGATTACTGATTGTAGCATATGATAAATGAATAAGTATTGTGCTTCTCGTTATTCAATATATTATTTAATTAAGTAGCATCTTATTGCTTTGCATTAACGTCTTTAAAGTTGCCCCAAATACCGACCGTTGTAAATTTTCTTGAAATTTTCCATAAGTCGATCTTACGAGATATATCTGCGGATTATTATATCTTCATCCCCATTACAGCAGTTTTTTACAAAGCTGGTGTGATAGGCTTTCTTTAAGGAACCGTTACCTCATTTGACTTACATATGTTTTACCCACTAAAATGTCATACATCATGTATGGCAATTAGTTGAGCATACATGTTATATTCAGCCTTAGTCAGACAGATAGGAAGAAGGGAACCGCGACTATACGGCCGCTTGTTAGTTCGGTTATTTATGAATCAAAATTTAATTTAGAAAAGAATTTTCTAGCGGCGATTGCCATTCGTGTGACAAACTTCGTTGTCACGTCAGGTAAAAACACCTCATGTATCATTGGATTATGAAGTGTTGCTAATTAACACTTTATAGTATTTGTTATCTAACCCGAGCTACACCACATAGCACACCTTAACTGGTATTCAATTTAAACAGCTAAACAAGAATTCGGTACAAGTTGCGCTTACGGGTGGCTCGCAAGTTACTAACCACAACGCGCATCTATATTGTTGTCGCCGTAAATCATAGTCCACCATTAGGTTTTGTATAGAGGTTTTCCATATTCTTGAGATATTTTTATGCAAACTAACCCACGAGTTATGGGTTTTTGGGTTCTGGTTGGTTTTTATCTTTTCCCGTGTTATTGTCGATAAATCATTAAAAAGTGTCTGCAGGATAATATTCCACATTGTCACTCCAATAAATTAGTTAAACGTCATGAGACAAATCCCATTTTATCGAGGGGATATAATTTATTGAATATATAAACATCCAAACACCGGTTTGTAATTAAAATATGATTTTGTAAACAAATACGAACTAAGTGTCCCGTCGATTGTGATTGATGTAGACCAATTAACGCGGAGCTATCTGGTCAAGGAGAACTTGCGTCCGATGTATGTCTATTGTCTCGGTGAACAATTTCAATTTATAATTGACGGGGGTTGAAGGTATTTGGCGTGCTGCGAAGATGCACACAAACAACATTCTTCATCATTAGGCAGTTGGATAGGTGAAACTCGAATTATCTCGTTTATACTAATTGTTGACTAAACACTGAGATGTAAATTAATCTGTCATCGTTGGGTCGTAATCACATTTCAAATTTCCAGGATCGAACCTCCCTCCACATCTAATCGAGAAATTATTCAAATCCAAATGTAGAGGATATTTTTCAATTAAATCCTCGTTTAGAATCACATTCGATTCAATTAAATTCAGTCTCAGGTGTGTGCCCAGTTACCCATCGCCTGTGCCGGTGTCGTCTTTTCGCTGGGCACAGACATCATCGTGTAGATCGGTGCGATCAGGTCACACATAATTTAATCGCAATCAATACTGCGCGCATGGTATCCAGTTCCATTCGGCATCTGAGTTTGCCGGCTTGTTGTTCGATGGTATCAAGCCGATGTTCACGCGTGTGGATTATTTAAATTTATTTATTTATTTTGTCGTTGTTCAGGTTGTGTTTGATTTTCCATCGAGGTTTGGGAATGTAAATGAATTGTAAATTGGACTCTTAGTAGTTCACAAGCCTTATATAGATACAGCTCAATTAACTCAGATCTTCTCTGGTAGTTTGTTGCTGGTAACAAAGAAACATTGGGCAGTTAGTGTGGAGGTAATGGATGCTAGTGGCTTCTCCACCAAAATGTTGAGAGTGTATGAGTGTGAAAGGATGAGATCCATGGTGACAATTGACCATAAATATCAACACCTAAATAATTGACAATTTCTAAGTTGTCATGGAACGCAAACATGTGTATGGCTTTTAAAATTCCGAGAATAACAATCAAAACTTGTTTGCAAATATTGAGGATTATTTGCGGGAAGAATTTGCGAAGACGTAATCCGTTTATACGAGCTTGCTATAAACTGAATACTACTCTAGAAATCTGCCTACACTATATACTTGACTATATACCCGCGAATTGGTGGTTCAAACTTTCAAGGTAGGAAATTATCCTTTTAGGCCTGTAATCCATTTGGCTTTTGACAGTGTACCATTAAAAAAAAATAGTGTTGCCCAGGGCTTCACACCGTCACTCATTTTATTGTTAATTTTTGTAAAAAAACCAAAAACAGCGATATTTATTATGGTAAAATTTAATGCCTCGAAAACATGTCCATCAAAGAGAAGGCCCTACTTAGACCTATTGAGTTCGTCCTGAATCGATCGGCATACAAGGAATTATAACGACGGCTTTTATCGAATTTATTATTTGTTCTTGGGTGCATATATCTAGGTGTTATAATGCAATCTATCAGTAATTGTCAACAGCAACTGACTTTTTTTTACTGTTACTACATCCGTGGAAAACGTTTATATTATCCATAGCATCTTAGTCATATTCATTGGTAGGATACGTAGGCTCTGCTTGTGTGTACGAGGATGCGATCAGGTTTCTCTCGGAATTGTCAGAGTAAATTTTATTTATTTAATTTATTTAATTCATTGTATTTTCAATATTGTTGTGAAATTAATTTATATTATAATTTTCCCGGTTCCATTTTGTTGTTGACCTGATGACGATCAAATACCATGATCGAAACGTCGTTAATGTAATGTGAAGAAAAAAATAAATTACATTAAAAACAAAATTAGTCTGTATTGGCGATTTGGATTTCTCCGTTATAAATGGAGCAGTTTTTGTTTGCTGACTTCCATCTAGGGAACGGTTTAGCGAGTGTAGTAGAACATCTTTTTAAGAGAATTGGAAGAATGCCGTCCCGACCAGCAGATATGTTTGGGTCCATCTCCTTTAGTGCTCAGGCAACGGTACGAGTTTGAAAGTGAATCCGGCTCATGGTATGCTGTTTATGCTCCAGTTGATGCGGAACTCATGTCGTATCAGGCAGCATTGACTTGGCTGCAAAATATGCAGCAAGTACAGGGTGCGCCATCTTTTATGTCTGTACGCGATTGTTTGGCCGTATTCCAAACGACACCGACGGTCTATCGGCAATATTCTTTGAGTCCTTTGGAAACAAATACAAATCATCCTTCAAATTGCGCCGCAACGTGGTTCCACTAACGCCAAAGTGCTGAGCGCGGGGACGATACGGCACACGTTGGTTCTCGGTATCACTCCCTCTTTCCGCCTCAACCTGTTCATTGAAACCTCTTGGGCGTTGATGAGCGGCGTGTCGACGATTTCCCATTACCCCGTGTTCACCGAAATTCGGCCCCAAACCACGAATAGTCTTGTTAGACGGTGTTTGTTGGGCACGATATTCTCCACAATATGCACATAGAGTTTTCAATGTACAGCGTCACTATTTTGGCTCGTTGTTTCGGTGTCGCGAGACCGGGGTCCGATTCCTCGTAGGGGGCCTCTGGCGCAAGACTAATGACCTTGCCCGGAAAAAATAAATCGTTATGAAAAATTTAACAAGCCTCAGGACTTGCTAAATAAAGCCAAGACCGGTTCCCGGTTGTAGTGCCGATGATGATGATGTTTCGGTGTCGACCAATTTATGGTTAAAATTGTACTAAACTGAGTTTTAAAAACATGTCTACTCAAGTCAATTATTTGATAAATGTCGTAGTTATTCAATGTGTACATAACGACAGAAAAGATGACCCTGTAAATTCGCTTTCTCTATTGCGCTGGTGAGGGGCCTGTTATTGTCCATAAGCGGAGGACAAGAAGACCGAGTTTGGATGTTCAAAAATTCATTTACAAGTGGTCTAAAATGTCTATTACCTGTTGGAGAGCGCAGTAATTTTTTGCACTCCCTGGTCACACAAGAACTCTGTGTGTTAAATATGCGCACTCCTGTCATTTCCTCAGTATTGTTTGATTTATGTAACCAGCAGACCTTTGACTAGGCCGTTCGAATATTCAACTTAGATTGAACAGGGACAAGGATCGTCCTGGCCTTCGCCGGGTTGAAAGCAATCAAATACTTTGACCTGTCTGTTAGCCCCCACCCACCCATAATATAGAATACAAACCAATAATTACCCTGCTGGTGCCATCTGTAGGTTGGGCTGGAAACTTTTCACCGTTAATTCGTTTTTATGCGGTATGCGGATGACATCGCCGTTCTGGGCGATAATCTCGAAACTGTAAGTAAAAATAGTGAAATCATCATGCAAGCAGCAGAAGACGTGGGCTTAGAAATAAATGAAGACAAAACAAAATACATGATTACGGCGAGAGCAGGTGGACCTCAGAGAACACATATCAACGTCAGGGGCAAGATATTTGAAAATGTCAAAGAATTTAAATATCTGGGAACGATACTGACGACCAGAAACGAAACGTCGAAGGAAATTAACAAAAGACTACACTCCGGTAACGCTAGCTGGCATGCAGTGAGTAAACTGCTGAAATCCAAACTGCTATCACGTAATATAAAGGTCCGTGTCTATAGAACCATAATCATGCCGATTGCTCTATACGGATGCTATGTCAGGGGGAACATCATGCAAATATTATGATAAATAACCGAACTTTAAGAAATTCCTCATCGCAAAATCGGGCTCGTTCTCGAATACGAATGTAAACGCCATTCACCAATGTTTGCAAACAGCGAAACTGATATCCTTGCCCTTACCGAGACTCAGGCCGGTTCGTCAAGTGATTCGACATATCTTCGTTACTCAGGATACGAGTTACAATCGAGATTCCACTTTAAGGGAGGGTGGACTTTGTGTCTTCGTGCAGTCCGATCTGGCTTGTCAGAAGATGGAGACGTTGGCACCCAATAACATGGACATAATTTGGTCGAGAATCGTGCTAAGGATTTCGGTTAAATTTCTTTATTGTCTTTACTGCTCCCAGAATGACGATCGACCGATGGCACTTTTGGAACATCTTTCACGTACCTTCGACTGGGTGCAGATCAACCACCCGGCTTTTATAATATTCGCCCTTGGCGGTTATAATGTGTACAATTTCAGTTGGTTGGTACATTCTAACAGAACCAACGAGGCTTTGCGGCTGGCGGAGATGTTCGCTGTCAGCTGCAATTTGACCCAGCTCCTGGGGGAACCTACGCTAGTGCCGGATACCTGGGGTGATTATGTGAACACCCTGGATCTGTTTTTTACATCCGACTCGAGCGTTTATACTGTGAATGTTGTTGCGCCACTGGGAAACTCAGGTCACTGCTTGGTATTGGTCGCGCAGACAATTGCATTTCAAACGAATAACCGATCTAAAACTTCGCCATGTATGGGACTGCAAACTGGGGCGATTTGCGAGATTTCTTCGCATCCATTCCGTGGTCAGAGGTGTGCTTCGGAGACTCCAATGTTAAGGTATGCGCGGGTTCCTTCGTGGAGATTATTTTTCGCGGGATGGAGATCTACATCGAACGAAATTCATCTGATAAATATTGATTTCATATAAAATGCGAGTAGATTACAACAGCAAAAATAGAGCTTTTAAAGCAAGCCGCTCCAATCTCACCGCTGCTAATTGGTTAGAATCATAAACGCGTGCAATAAGGCGATTAATAATATCGCGATGAAAGCTTACAACGACAGAGTGGCCAATAAACTTGTTGAGGGCCCAACTGTTTCATGTCCTTTCGGCTCAATGGCAAAAGCTGCCAGCAACAGCTTTGCTTCCTCCTCTTTTCTCCCGTTAGTGACGGACAGCGGGTCACTAGATATAAATTCAACAGATAAAGCTAATGTGTTTGCGAATTTATTTTCCGCGAATTCAAACCTCGATGCCGGACTCTGGGAACCACCTGTGATCGCGGCCGTACGGTCTTCGATGCGGAATGTGATCTCCCACCCGCGTACTATTGAAAGCATTCTACGTGGACTGGATTGTAAGAAGGCAACCGGCGGAGACGGAATACCAGCAGAAGTTCTTAGAACTGTGCTCCAGAACTGTCGCTGGTTCAAGGCAGACTCTTTCACTTATCTTATGCAGGGAGGACATTTTCTATCTGCTGGAGGGTGGCTCGAGTTCATCCAGTCGCAAAGAAGTGAAAAAAGTATCTCCCACAAAATTACCGGCCGTAGCATTACAGTCTATGTTATCTAAGGTGGTGGAAAAAGTCGTCAATGCCGAGTAAATTTAGTATTTGGACCCCAACGGACTTTTAAATGATCGTCAATATGGATTCCGTAGCAGGCGGTCCACAGAAGCCCTTTGGACCCTTATAACCGATATATGGGCATTTGCGATTGAGGAGCTTGGTGAGTTAAGAGCGGTCACATTGGATATCTCCAAGGCTTCTGATCGCGTCTGGCACGCAGCATTGCTGAGTAAACTTCATTCATATGGATTTTCCCAGGAGCTTTGCGACTGGACGAAGAGCTTCCTCGAAAATCGATCGATCCGTGTTGTCGTCGATGGCGCGTCTTCGCATCTGTATCGTGTTAATTCCGGCGTGTCTCAAAGTTCTATTTTGGCTCCAACCTTGTTTGTGCTTCACATAAATGATTTGTTGAAGTCAACGGATAACATGGTGTTCCGTTTTGCGGATGATAGTACTGTGGGGATTAGGAGCATTGTGCCAAACACGGAGACTCGGTTCACTCCTATCCCCATCTGATTGTCACTAAAGTTCCGCAGAGTAAAGGAACGCCGCCACGTTTGTACACAACCGGGAGTAAGGAAAGCACTAACACGATCACCCAAGTAAGAATAAGGAAAACACTCTGAGGAACAGATGCCAGGAAAATTAAATGAAACGCACAGTTGTTTATTTGTACCCTTTTATTGTTATTTTGGTTTGTTTTGTGTTATGCCGAAAACTATATTTATGTCACATTAATACTGCACTGATTTGATGGAAACTAGATGATTTATTCTAATGGTTTATAATGTTCACAAACGGGTACACGCAATCTTAATTATCCAATGGAAATGATTTGGCAAGGAGCATTCCTCAAATAAGTGGAATTTACACTTGGATATAACTCGGCGCGCGATACACAATACCAGAATAAGGGCACATACCTCAGGGGATTAAACTCGCACGACTTTTGATGAACGCATTTCCGACGTGCGCCGGAGAGCGGAAGCGCTATGACCGTGGCGGTCAGCAGGTGGTAAAGGACTCAGCGATAATCATCTCATGGAGAGATGATTCGCTTATGAGGTGAGTTTGTGGTGTCGTGGTAGATATCCTCTCCACTAAGGAAACGTAAAGTCTCTCTTGGTGGAATAGGAAACCAGATCTTGTAATGAAGATCATGGTGGTATGTGTGCGATCGTTCAGATCTGCGTGGTTTACACGTGCTCGATAGCAATGGGTAAACGAAGCAGACAGGCGGTAAAGACAAAAGGATCGAAAAGATCGTTGTGTACGGAGTGCATCGCGTCTAAATAAATAGACGACGATACAGCGAAGAAATGTGTTAAAAGAAAAGATGAGACGAGGGCCTCATAAAAGTCCTAGATAAGTGATGCCTTTTTGTAAATATATGAATAGACATTGGGAAATGTGCTAATGGGTTGGTGGACGAAACAAATGCCTTGCTTGCAATTCGTTTGTGGGAAACGGATTCTATATTTGCATTGTTTATGGTTTGAATTCAATCCGGCGGCTATGCGCGAAGTCGATGCTTGTTTGGAGATTCAAACAAAGAAGCAATTCTGGGTAAAGTGCTTGCAGCTGTATCGGTAGTTGCAAGTCATTGCAAGGCAGATTAGATGTTTATACAATGACGGTTTGTATATACCATCTGTGTCAATGGAACATGGTGTCTATGGAGAGGTAAGTGTCGAATTCTAGTGTAAAAATCTACACTTATTGGAAATTCGGTTTTTGGTCGCTTATGCAAAGACGCATTGATACATGTATGAATGCCCTTGTAGGAAAAATTCTTTTTAGGAATTTTAGGTAATGCTTGTATGCATGGGGAGTTTTTCAGGTAAGTGGGGCGTGGGGTTTGGCGGAATCGCCACAGTACCACTCCTCTTTTTCGAGTGATCTGCTGATTGCTGGATCAACGCTGCATCAGCTGAGATATAGCCAGATCAACTCTCGGAATCGGGATATGGAAGAGGTCCTGCAGTGGGGAAAGACCAATCTCGTCGACTTCAGTGGAACTAAAACCTAATGTACAAAAATCACAAAGAAAAGTGGATTATTGGTTCCACAGCTGATGATGAATGGCCAGGCCCTCGAATCTGGGGAAAGCATGCAATTGCCCGGCGTCACGGTCTCGGGGAATGTACTGAGGCATAAACGCGTGTCGAACATCGCCAGATCCGCCTCTGGAAAGCTGAGCTATCTTTTTAGAGCCAAGAAAAAGTTTACTACAGCCCAACTTTTTCGTCCTTATAAATCCCAAATTAGACCGCCGCTCGAATATTGCTCTCATGTTTGGAGCTCTGCTTCTAAGCCTACTCTCAACCTACTCGACAGAATTCAGAGACGAGCAATCCCGCCGATCGGGGACACGGCGCCGACATCGGGACTACTGTTGCATCGAAGGCGCGTAGCCGACCTCTGTCTGTTTTACAGATATTATCACCGGTACTATTCTTCGGAGATTCGTGGTATTGTTCCGCGCAACTCGTTTTATATGCGGCCGACGAAACAATCCAACGGATCGGACCACTTTGCGGTTCAACTCTCGACGGCGCGGAAATATCTGCACCAGAACTCGTTCCATTAGAGAGCGGTGCCGCTGTGGTAGCCAGAGCGTTATAACCTTTCTAGAGAGTTATAGCCTGCAACTGTTCTAAAAGAACTGCAACAGTCATTTGGAGGCAGCGCCATCGGTTGGACTTGTGGGGAAATAGTGGTGCCGATCATGGGCACAGATTCACTTAATCCCCAACGTATGATGTCGATGAAGTCCAAAAGCAAAAGAAAACGCACTGAATTAATTTTAATGTTCCTTTAATTGATCTTTTGATATTTTTACAGCACTGTGTTGTTACAGAGATACAATTTCGTGGATTGTATTAATGACACAAAGTTATTTTTAACACTAAAAACTTGCCACCAACAGTCAAGAGGCAGGGTGAAACGCTGAGATTTACTAGAGGTTTTACTTTAACACACAAACTATTCGCTTAATTATAACAGATTACAAACACCCTTGATTAGTTGCGCAAGTGAAATTTAACTAAAATTAACAAGATGTTTAAACAACAACTATTGATTGTATATCGCTCTCGTCGCGGAAAAATTGTACAGATAGACCGGAGAATTAATGCACCAATAATTAGGACGTACAAACGAGATTAGTGTTGCACTCGACCGCACCACTCCGCTTGATTACAATTTCCGCGCTCACACGTAATGTCCTGGGCGCGTGTGTGCGATTCGGTAGCTAAAATCTGACTCCACGATGCAATTCACATCCATCAGATTCGATGGCGGCGAATTGCATCGATAGAGGAGGATTCTATATGTGTCCGTATAGGACAAGTACAATGCCCTGCGATGAGGACGATGATCGGTGGACACCTGATTAAACAGAAGTAGGATCGTCGGGGGCGATGTACCCATACATCGTTGATGATGTATGCCAGAGATCGAAATAGATTTTTGTTTCAAAGTAAACAAAAACGCAATTTCACAGATCAAATGGTAGCACACATGATGTATATGATGTGCCTATGATACAAAAGGGGCCGCCATGGTATTTGCCTAAGATTCCTTGGAAACACCGATGTAGGCAATAACCAATCTAGCCGAATGGCTCCGGTGCACAAGGAGGCAAATTATGTTGTGGACATAAGTCAGCAGAAACCTCGTCGACGGCGACAAAGGGTCAGGATGGATGGCTGTATGTTTAGATTAATATGCGGGTAAGTAAAACGAACACAGTGAGATACTGTATGTTTAATTTAGGTTTTCAGGCGGGTCATCATAGGCATGGCATGGGTAAGGTTACCTAAACAATGTTCATATCTATTCCCAAATTTATGATCGGTTGATAACCGATAACGGGGAATTGTCGCAACTGTCGCGGACTTAAGGGTATAGGCGCGATATACAATTGTGACGCGGGAAAGAATATCGACTACAGCTACGTCGACAATACGCTGGTCAGCGTTTGTTTATCGTAATTGAAGACAGGCTGAGCCTATAGGAGATGAACTGGTTCATGGAGTATGACCCGGGGAGATTAAAAATGTATGGATGCCGTCGGGTAGGTTTTCTTTTCAGGTAAGATGCTGCATGGGAATGTATTAAAGAACCGCCACAGACTTCCCCAAGCAAAGTGTAAAAAAAACCTGAGTGGCAGAATATATATATATATATATATATATTTATATATATATATATATATATATATATATATATATATATATATTTATGTGTGTATATATTTATATATATATGTATTTATAGGTATATATATACGATATAATATATATATATATATATATATATGCTTACAACCTTCTGAAATTTCACAGTTTAACAAATAAGAAAAAACTAACTAAAGGTTCAGTTGAACTTATTCACTTACAGATACTCACATTTACCTGCACAGCCACTTATGTATATCAACATTATATCCAACAGATACTAGACCTGCACTCTAGCATTTTATCATCATTTACAATTAGTAATGTCTAGATACAGGCACAACTGGTTTCTAAAACCCACATCCTAATTTCCAAGACGACCTAAAACCGATCACCCTTACTAACCTTTCAATACCTTTACCTTAGGGCGTCAATCAATAGACGAGTGCAGGAAGATATCCCGGCCAAATCGTCGAAGCCATGAGAAGGTTCTCAAATAATAACAAATGCGCCCAAATTTGAACACGTTACCAGTTACTAGGGGACAAAAATGAAAAGCATCATTATCAGATGGAATTAAGTTGTTTGCTTTGTACAGAAAGCGCCCGACCCATTGAATCCACTTTCGATTCTCTCAGCAGAAAGGAGCGGTACAGGCACCAACAACAGCAACAACGGCATGAGAAAAAGGAGAGACGGACAGGAGGAAACAATCTCGAAATGCGATCCCGATTTAAATGTAAAATATTGCATTCGAATTGATTTTGTTGTTGGTTTTAATGGTGAACCACGAATTTGAATTCCATAAACAAAGGTGACGCGCACCTTGTTCGCGCACATGAAAGAGCTCCGCAACAAAAGTTCCTTTCGTTTGTTAATGTAAATTAGGGGCCTGGCACCTCCGGTCTATAGACGGTTAGATACAGGTTAGGAAGAAAGGTCACACATGTCGCGGAGGTGGAGATAAATTAAGTAAACCGTTGGGCGACATAGATCATCTTAGATATGAATTAATTGGGATGAACCTACTTGTGGTTGAGTCTTCGATGAATATCGAATTTGGAATATCAATTAAGCAGCCCGATGGCGAATAGGTTATTCATAAGTTTGAAATATTGACAACAATATAGTCATGCAATTTTCTGGTTCCAATTGAACAAATTGTTGAAACGTTGGACATTTTTTGCGTGGTGTTTAGAACTTACTCGATAAACAAACTATAATAGGACACTATGGTAGAATGGCGTTATATCTTCTTATTACAAGGAAACCATGATCGAATTTCTAATGACACTGGATTCGTTTTTTAAAACAAAAGTCTTATTTGGGCTTGTTATTTGGTATGACAATTTTGAGTTAAATTAATACTGTTTTCTGTTTGTAAAACGGGTAACCGTTTTTGCACAATCTATGCTACCAAAAGTGTGGCTTTCTATACTGAATTACAGAAATATTTAGTCCTCAGATACTCCTATTGGCATGCGGCACCTAATTGGATTAAGCACCCCGATTAAGAGCCGTATTTATCCTGACTATTTAAAAAGACAAAGCGGCTCGTGAAGTCAATGTCGAGAACTAGTATTATAAATTATTTCTATATTTTACAATGATGATATTCACTCAGCACTAAATGCGACATTGGATGATATAAAATCCAATACTGGACGTGAAATTGCTGGAAAATTGTCTGGTGTGTACAAAAGCATGATGGAAAAATGGATTCACCGGATTCACTCAAATAAGCAAAAGCGAGAAAGACATTTGAAAGAAGTTTTATTTTATAACTAATTGTATCAATTGTATTTTAGTCCAAAATACAAATGTGTCCACTTCTAATGATCCTTGTGCAGTTTATTTGACCGTCAAATTGCATTGTTCTTACTGACAACAGGATGCTCTTTATGTTCCACGTCGTAATAACTTTTAAACGGAATACATTTTTATAATCTATAATTTTAATCAAATACATCGTCTTTTAGCACTGGAATGGAATGTTGGTCAAGTAGACGAATCTAGCTGGAGTCTTAAGGTAAGCTGTTCTAAGGATATTTTTTCTTACCATTTTGCAGATTTCTTGTGGGATGTAAGTAATTTCGTTTCGAACGTTGTTTCTAAGTATCAAGGTTATGGTAAGTTTGTTGGAGTCGAGAGGATTTGTATGGCGGATGCGCTAATCAGGCGATATACCCAGTTTTTGACATTTTTCCACCTGGATATTTTTTCCATTAAAATTTGCATCGTAGCATGAGTTGTGTGTGATGTAGCACAGTCTTGCTGGAATAAAATTGATCTAGTTGAAGATGTCCCGATAGCGGTGATCCTGTCCTGTGGTCTAACCGTAGTACCTCCTATTCGTATTTGAATATTCTGTGAATATCGACTACTCAGAATTATGGTGACTGTTTTGGCTAGATTAAGTCGAATTTTCCATCGATTGTAATACTGGTACAGTGCGTTCAGGTGGCAGTTGAGTCGATTTGTTTCCATTTTAGGGCTTTTGGATGACGTGTACACTAGGACGTCATCCACATAATGAACTTCAAAATTAAATATGAATGCCTTTCATAGGAAATTTCTTCGAGATTTTTACGAGAAAATACATTCAAAATTCTAGGAAGAGCAGACGATATTTGTAATGCACTTCGGCTGGGGTAAAGTTCGGGGGAATCCGATGATAATTTGTTTAGACAAATTCCTGGAAGTTAAAATTATGCAATGCATATGGAGATATACTTTGTGATATTAGCGTTTTGCGGAATTATCTGATTCAATGTACTATGTATTGGGTTGAATCGGAAATTTCTGGGGAATTGTGTGTAGGTGAACCAAATAAACATTTGGTTCGTTTATCATGTATTTGGTTGTAAATGGGATTTGAACGCATGATAAAAGAATGAATTGTTTGATAGGATATGGTTTGCGAATTGGGAATATGCACGGGGTATGTAGTTATATTTTATGTATTTGGGTGGGGCGTTAGTAGGGCTTTACAGAGCGCTACAAGTATAATATTTTAAGGTCCTACTCGCGGGGCGAATTTATTTACACTTATTTCGTTATCTCTAATACCTCTGTGGGGGTGATAGAAATATTGCACCAGACACGGGCACTGTTTCACTTTCTTCCCCATACGTCACTGGATAAATAATATCAAACATCCCAAACACAAAGTAAAGAACAGGAGAAACTAGAAGGCACTGATTTTGATTGAATTTTTTGTTATTTTTATTTTATACTAAGTTTATCTCTAATTATACACTAGTTTATGATTTATCTCCGTAGTTCAGCAACAATATGATCCTTCAACCGAGAATATTTTTCTCGTTGCTCTATAAGCAACGAATTTCAATAGCAAATTTCGCGTTTCGATTTAGCTAGTGCACTACGAAGTTCTTGATTATTAAGTATTAGCTCACGATTGATTTCCCTGTACGTGTCCATCCGTAAATCATGTTTTAATTGTAAATCAGATTTTCTACAAAACTTGTGGCTCGAGCGTGTGCACCAGTGGGCACAGGCTACGGTAGCTGAATACCCAACTGACTCGCGAGGGACGAAAATTGCCTTAAGCGGCGGCGTGACCTCCGGCGGTAGTGGTTGTATAGCGACTGATTGGAATTAGGGATGGAAATTGGGATTTCTGCTTTTACACAACGATCAGCCAATGGAAATCGTGCTCTCTTGTGCATCCCCCAATTCCGCACGCTCACCGAGGTGGATAAATACTTGCGTATTCGTTCGACGTCGATGGGCGTAGAAAGGATGAAGAAATCAAAAGGAAATCACAATAACCCAGGGTTGATCTGGCTTAGTGTGTGTGTAATAATGCAGCGTCTGAGACTGATCCACTGACCTAGTGCGGTGATTGTGGTGATCTCAGAGTGCATCGAACTATGGAAAGACAGAATTGTGGAGGAGGAGAAAATGTAGTTTGCGCTATTCACCTATAAAATGAGATCGTTGATCGCAAGCGAATGGATGATCTGAAGAAAAGCCGAAGTAACGCCAAATTGGCTAGGGTAATTCATAATGAAAACCAAACTCGAAAAATTTGGAAATACCCCACCCATTGCATGGTTATGCAACAGCGTCGTTTGCTTTGACTTGTTGTTGCTAACCGACATGATGTGATTTCCGGTGGAAATCTCATGGGCTAGCAAAATGGAGTTGCCGTATGGCAAAAGGGTAGCTAAACTCAATTATGCATTATCTGCATTGGATAATGAGTTTAGCTATGCGTCCTTTAGGAAATCAATGATTCTCAGGTGAATGCCGAACGGTGGGATAGGGGTTAGTATGACACGCTGAAAGCGGTGGAAATAAGGCGGAAATTGTGGCTGGAATTGTGGGTTGGTTCTCCATGTAATGTAGAGAACCCCCACACCCCCTCTGCACTTAGAATCGAAATCAAATATTCGACTTGAGTTTGATAGTTTTTACTTAATGTAGCATAAAGTTCCGATGTGCAGGATAACCGCACCTGTTATTGTGTTAGCTAAAGCGTTAGTACTGTTATCGAGATAGAAAAGCGATCATTCGGCATTTGATAGTCGTAGAGAAGGATCGATAGTTAGGAGGCGTCGCTCGTTTTTTGTAAACGTACCACACTATACAAGTATACTAGTGTGTATTCCAGTACACACATATTACAGTGAATTCAGTACTGATTATACATAGTAAAAAAACATGTATATAAAATAAATGCTTGGGCGGACGTATGTTAGTGCATAGATGTGCACTTTCGGGACATCGCTCACGAAACAATAACGAACACTAAAGTTTAAAAACGCAATAAAATAAAAAAATAAAACAGAAAATAATACAAGAATGTCGGAAACAAATGATGATATACCTTACCGAAAAGTGGAGCCGTTCCAACCAATTGGCGAAAACAAGGTTCTTCCATTGAATATTTCAAAAGTGTTTCACAGAGTTTGGTATTCAGAATTACATTTCTATTGAGTGGACAATTCATCGATCCGATGGATAAGAGGCTATCTTTCTGGCCGTACAATCCAAATGGTTCTTGATGGTATCAAATCTGCCTCTCATCAAATTAATGCAGGTGTTCCTCAGGTTCTGAGTGGGTGAGAGCACTACTCTTCATTATAAATGATTTCTTGCCCATTACTAACAACCCGATGGATAAGAGGCTATCTTTCTGGCCGTTCAATCCAAATGGTTCTTGATGGTATCAAATCTGCCTCTCATCAAATTAATGCAGGTGTTCCTCAGGTTCTGAGTGGGTGAGAGCACTACTCTTCATTATAAATGATCTCTTGCCCATTACTAACAACCCAATTCACTCGTTTACTGATGATAGAACTATGAGCTGATCGGATCAGGTGGTTAAGCGTGGAAGGCGAGTGCACAGGACAGGGAACGATGGCGGCGTCGAGTCGGTAAGGTCATGAACTTCCGAGTCTTGGCCTTATTTAGCAAGTCCTTCCAACGGTATCCGGTCCATATCCGAGATTTGTTAAATTGTCCATAATAATTCGTTTTCCGAGCAAGGTTAATAGCCTTGCGCCAACCTTTCTCAGGATGTCGTTCCATGCATTGGTTCACTACTTGGTGGGTGCCAAAGTAGCTATCCGAGGATAGAACTACACGTCCCCCTTAGATATGATGCCTTATAGGCTTAAGTGGTTTTTCTCCTACTTTTCTTCCTGTTTCTATATGTATAGTTCTTTTTTTCCTCTTTTTCCTCCTTTTATTTAACTTTGTTCTTTTAATTTTAATTTATAAGTATATACAAAAAATTTAATTTATATGTATATGATTAAAAACAATTAAAAATGGCTCCTCAATAGGATAGTGGTTAGTATACCCGCCTGTCGCGCGGGAGACCGGGGTTCGATTCCCCGTCGAGGAGCCTCTCTCTAATGACCTTTCCCGGAAAAAACAAACCATTATGGAAAATTTAACAAGCCCCAGGACTTGCTAAATAAAGCCAAGACCAGCTCCTGGTTGTAGTGCCGATGATGATGATGATGAAAAATGTTTATATAATGAATAAAAAAAATTTATAAAAATAAACAAAATAAAAAAACAATAAAAGACCCACAATGCATAATAATGTAATTAGATTCATGTTTTCCTTGCTTTCTGATAGTTTTGTTAAAAAAAAAATAAAAAAAAAATCACTAATATATTTATTTAAAAAACAAAACGCATGTACGAATAATTTAGAATGCTACAAGCCAGTAAATTACATCAAAATCTATTTTTATTAAAATGGGTTTAGCTATTAATCTAATATTTTCAAAATCCTTTCCTATATATATATATATATATATATATATATATATATATATATATATATATATATATATATATATATATATATATATATACACTCTTGCTGTTGGCAGCAACGCGGAATGCTGTGAAGGGGTGCTGATTGTATGTGCGCAGGCCCCTTCATGACGGTCGATCCGGGGGGCGGATCCTTTGGCTCGTTGCGGCGGTGATGTTGTCCTGTCGACGGCGGTAGACCGGACTGCTGGTAGACCGGACTGCTGGACTTGCTGGAGTGGCAGTCGCGTAGGCGGTGGCGACCCAAACAGTTGATGTATGAGTTTCTTTTGTGTGCGAAGGACTTCCGACGGCCAGGTGTTAGTGATCGGAAGCCCTCGCAAGCGTAGATCGTGTGTGCGGCCCTGCAGAATGTGCAAGGGCCCTGTTGCTTTACGGGTGCCGGCGGTGTTTTGTGCATCGGGACACGGGGCTGGCTAGTCATCGGGCCGGCTACTGTTGCTGGAACAGTCGAAGGCGGTTTTGTGGGAGGCATTGGCGTTAATTCTGCCACGGATACTAAGTGCGCCGTGCCCACTGTTTGCTCTGGAGTCGCTGAGAAGGTAGCCAGTTCCTCTGGGTCGGAGTTGTAAGTTCGCAACCCACGAGGAACGGCCATGTCATGTTGTGCCCCACAATGCGTGCGCGGCATCATCTTCTGTGGGGGCTTCGGCAATGGGTCGATCGTCTGGACCTTGGTCGGATCGAGCTTTGGGCAGACGGCACTTTGGTCGGCGGCCTGCTCACTCTTATCCACTGTTCTGGGGTGCGGTTCCTTTTGCTGGAACATGTCAACCGTTGGCAGCTGCACTGGGGGCAGCTCGCTGGGGTGGGGGCGATTGGCGTGGTTGGCCATGGTTGGGGAGGCTGACTTGAGCGCGTACTCGACCTCGAGGAGCTTCGTCTGTTCCTCGAGGTATATTTCTTCGGTCTCACCGAAAAAATCATCCGCGAAGTATGCGTTTTGTAGATATTCTGGTGCCGCCGTGTAGAAGATGTCGTAGTGCCGCGTGGAGAAAACTTCCCATTCGGCGCGGAGTGCGCATTTGGTTGCCTCGATTCTTGTTGGACTTAGTTGTCCCTTGTCCTGTGCGCTGAGGAAGGTGCCAGAGATGCGTTCCTTTGCCGCGAACTGAGCGGCGATGAGTGACTCAATCGTCAATGATTGTTGTGTTGGAGCAGATGTCAAAGGCACGTTGGTTTGAACTATCGTTGTAGAAAGTTCGTCATCCGATTCTTCATCTTCGAGGATGCATGTAGTTCTAACTATAGTAGACTCAGGTATGTGGTGAAAACCTGTATGATCTCTTCCGACCGAGGAATGTCGTCGGGGAACCGTTGTGAAAGTTGTCGCCGTCGCCGCCGCCACCACTGTCGTTACCATTGTAGGCTCCGTTACGCATAGTATGATGGTATGTTTGGTCTCTTCCGAGCGAGGAATGTCGCCGGTCGAGATCTTTGGTGTTCCGCCGACCGAGGAATGTCGTCGGGGAATCGTTGTGGTGTTTTTCCGATGTCTTTGCCAGCATTCGCTTCTGCACTGGGCTTAGCTTCGGGAGATCGTCTTCTCCCTTTACTATAGAGTGATCGGGTCGGCGATTCGTTCTTTTGGCTGGTTGTAGCGGTGCGTCATCTTCTGCATCAGTGTCCAGATCCGACATATCGACTGGATTAGGTGGTGGGCCCGGTAACACACCAGCCGTCTTCACTTTCTTTGCTTTTGTTGGTTTCTTTTCAGCTTCTTCGCGTTCAAGCCCTTTTTCTTCTTTGTGCCTGTTTGCTTCCTCAATGGCTTGACGCAAACGTTCCTCTTCGGCCACTTGAGGTTTAAGCGCTAAACGCTCTGCTTCTGCTCTGGCACGTCTTCGGCGTTCGGCCAATGCAGCCTTTGTGACTTTCGCCTTGGTGACCGCTGAGGCCGGCATTTCGTTTTAGTTTCGGTGTCTAGTTCAGATGGTGCACTATCTTTATGATTCTCGCAAATGAAATTCGTTTAATTTTGTATCGTTTCTGAACGCTGTACAATTAAGTGAAATAATTGATCCTATTACGAGCAGAATTGCATAATGGGTAAAAATTTCGATAAACTTCACTCCAAACAAATTGCAGTAGATTACGAATACAATAATTTCGTTATGCCATGAAAGACTGTTCTCGTTTAACTTTTCGTAAGTCGGTATCACATGCAATTATTTATAAATTCGCACGTTCGTAATTGATCGAACACTTTTAGTTTGGAAACAATTTTACACTTTGTTTTTGAAAACAAATATTCATAATATTATTTCTGCTGCTGCGTATTTTCAACTTGATAATTGCAGCATTCGTTGCTATTGCAATTGTTGTTGTGCCGCGAACTGAGCGGCGATGAGACGATCCAGAGCACTGGCTCCGGCTCGAAGGACCAGAAAAATGTTCGTTGAATCTCGATCCCGCACGAGGAATGTCGTCGGGCGAGATCGTTGCAGATATATATATATATATATATATATATATATATATATATATATATATATATATATTATTATTATTTATTGGCCTATAGGAACTCGGAAGTTCATGACCTTACCGACTCGACTCGGCCATTATTCCCTGTCCTGTGCACTCTCCTTCCACGCTTGACCACCTGATCCGATCTCCTCAAGGTCAAACCTAACATTGTCCTCTCATCTCCGTCACGGCCGTCCTGCTGGTCACCTTCCCGTTGGTCTACCTTCAAGAATTCTACGCACGGTCCTATCGTTGCCCATTCGCGCTACATGTCCGGCCGATATTAATCTTCGCGACTTGTTACTCCCACTATTTTCGGTTTGCTGTATAGCTCTTCCAATTCGTGGTTGTGGAGTTTCCTCCATTGTCCTGCCTCCTCGTCATATTTACCTCCAAAGACACCCCTTAAAACTTTATTCTCGAATATGCGTAATTTGTTTTCTTCCCGTTTTATGAGAGTATCCGTATATAGCCATCGACACGATTATGGTTCTATAGACACGGAGCCACCCATGTCAGACAGGCTTGCGAGGAGTAACACATAAAAATCTACCACCCGTAATCCAGGGTGTTACGCGTCACCGTGCCCATTGGATGATTTGCAGCCAGGGGTATACCGGCTGTATTATAAGGGCGCCTCTCTGACACCGGGTCGAATCAGAGCAGTAAGCAGACCTTACCATATCAAAGAGGGGCTCTGATATGGCCATGCTGAAAAAGGTTGGCGCAAGGCTAATAACCTTGCCCAGAAAATCAAATTATTATGGAAAATTTAACAAGCCTCAGACTTGTTAAATAAGGCTAAGACCGGATCCCGGTTGTAGTGCCGATGATGATGATGATGATATGGCGGACTATTTGAAACCCCAGAGTGTTCCCACGAAATATATTATATATATACCATATATATATATATATATACCATATATATATATATATACCATATATATATATATATATATATATATATATATATATATATTTATATATATATATATATATATATATGTATATGTATATATATATATCTATATATATTTATCTATATATATATATATATATATATATATATATATATATATATATATATATACTACAAATCCGTTTATTGTGTAAGAAACTGAGTCATTCCGTTTTTTGTTGGTAAATATTTCTGTTGCAATACTGTCTGTGATGTAAAGTAAAAGAAATTTTTAAGTACGTTCATTGCAAACAAGACAAATCTCCTTATGACTCCAATTCCGATTTGGTGACATGAATCCCACCACCGAATTCCGTCTCTCCTCCCTTCAAAAACCCAAATTTCACTTCTGTTCACGCTTAAGAAGACGATTCGTGACATCTTTAGGTATCCATTGGTAAGCGCTAAGTGAAAGTTATCTTAAATCCAATAAAACACCTTATCCGCTTAATCGCTCCATTAAAAGCAGATTTAAAAAATATTTGAGGCACATCAATGTCGCATCTTCAGCTACCTGATAGACAGAATCATAACTCACTGATTTTATGTGAAGCTGTTCTCCTGAGGCTTATGGTAATCCAACGTCAACCGTAGACATCGGAGCCAAGTTTTTCGACCAAAATTAATCAAAACAATGAGATCCGACTGAATAAATAAAAGGTAGATTTGCATTTGGCAATGCCGTGCAGCCAGAGTCTCGCGTTTAGCTTCATTTAAGCTAACACACATTAGGGATGTAAATTACCTGCAGCCAATCAACTGGTAATCATTGGAAACTCATTCGACACCGCTACCAGCGATCGGAACTAATTTGATGTAGAAAATCATATGCGCGTCTGCGCGGAGACTTGTTTGGTATTGGCGCCAAGGCGTCCGGACTCCCGGTGATGGTGTACAATTGCGTCACCATGAGTTTGGTCTAGGGCGAAGGGGAGTACTATATCTTATTCTTATTGTCAGGAGGGAGGGCTCATTAAATGGTCACAACATGAGCTTGGCCCCTGAAAGTGAGATTCTGTGACCACGAAGGTGGATGAAAAATCACTGCAATCGGATGAGGTATCTCCTTTCTCCCGACAACTATATGGAGGCCGTAAATTATGTCAAGCGTTGAAGACGCTGTGCGTCGGAACAATAGGCAGAAGAAAATCGGAGTAGGAAATCGATGTTCGCTCCAGGTTGGAGTTGGTGACTGGGAATTGGTAGTTGGAGAGTATAACATGTCAATTTGCTGCAACGGGATAGTGAGGACATTAAAGGGCATTCTCCTGTCTGTCCGATGTATTCTCGATTGTGCGGACACCTCTCACTAGTCTATAGGGTAAAATGTTTTATGAATCCATTTGGATGTCCACATGACCTGAGACGTCGGCTGATATAGTTTCAACTGGCAATGATGACAACATTTTTGATATGTGACACGTTTCACTTTGAAAATTGACTTTGATGTAGCCGACGGTGCTGCGTGGGCTTCTCGCGGTAAGAGGGATACATTTTGAGGGAATATAAGTGTGGTTTACGGAAATCTCCGAAAAGATATCAGGGTGTTGTCCAAGAGGAGAAGCTGAGATTTGCGAGTGACTTATATTTTCAATAAAATTGAACTATTTAAATTTTAACATTCGTCTATCTACCTTGTTATATTTTACGGTAACCACTATAAAAATTACGTTAAATTACAATGAGGGAAATTGAAAAAAGTCACTAACCTCGGAGCACTTTTTTGGTCCACCACATTTTTCCAAAGCTCTGATTTCAGTCCTTAGAAGGTTACACCCTGTCCACTTGTTCATATCCGTTCGCGCACTTATGCATGTGATATGAATGGAAACAAGCAGAGATTACATGAATAACCATCCAGGTATACAGTATGAGTTCAATTTTCTCTTTTGCGCTGCCCGACCTACTAATCCAACTCACACATCACAAGACCACATTGAAAGGAACAAATGCGATTTGTTTTGTGGTATTCTAAGTTGTCAATACTTTTTTCAACAACAGTCAACTGACATAACTACAGATGTATCTAACACTGTGATCTAAAGAGGAAATTAACTGTCTTTATAGTTAATAGGGTTTAACTAGAGAATAGTTAAAGACATGTAAGTGACCGAATAAAATAAATCCGGTGAGGAATTTTAAAAATACCGGGTTCGAAAGGATGGTAACGCTCGTTTGCCTATTCAATAAGTTCTTCTTCTTAGACTGGAAATTAAAGGGTTGTGGTATGGCAACCAATTGGAACCCAAGACAGTGGGAAATTTCACCACTTTTTTGAAAGCAATGTCGTGTTATCTTTTTCTTGTTTCCTCGAAGGTAAAATAAGCTGGAAGTTTTCTCGCTCGACCTATGCTCGCTAGACAAAAAAAAAAAATAGCCCACATTAGCTTTACTCAGATTTCGTTATATTTGTGCGCATCTCTAGCTGAATGGATGACCTTTATTATTTCAAACCAAATACAAATGATGTGCATCTCGTTCGTGCTATTGTACATCACACTCTGAAAATTTCTTCAGGTAGCCGTAGAACAAAGATTGCCCCACTTCTCGTATCATTAACTAACAACAATTCTCAGGTCCGAAACATTTCCATATCATAAACTCACTCGTTTGTATTTCCACATTGTTTTGGTGGGAACCGAAGTGTGTACTCTTCGTCTTTGTTGCCCCTGTGCCTCAGTCCCGCCCTCTACTTTCGCAATTTCCATAGAATCACCTGTTGCTTCCGCAAAGGTTTGGTTCATCAGACTATCGAATCCGCTCATGAGCTAGAGAAAGCCTACACAATTCCCAATCGGTGAGATTTACCTCTCGGCCGAGATCTTGACACAAAGAAACGAGGAACTGTAAAGTTATGTCTTTACAGTTAATACGAATAAATCATTAATTGTTTTTGTTGTTGTTATTATCGTATTTGTTATTGTTGCCAGATGCCATTTCCATCGGGAAGTACAAATGGAAATCCAAGGTGCCGTCGTTATCAACTAGTTTACACAAAGAAGCCATCAATCTTAGAATACCTCGAGGATGTACGGTACTGCCAAGTTGACGCTTTTTATAATGCTGCCGCAGCACGGTTCCTTGACCTAATCATTTAAAAATATATATATAAAAGAACAACAACGTCGAGAAAAGCTTCTGGGAGACACGGCTCTAGGTCGTGTAACTTATTTGAAATTAATATTCAATAGTTCGCTACCTATAATGATGCACAATGCCTGCGCCAAGCGTGAAGTTAATTCATTAATAACACGAACGTGTCAGTTAACTATGGCAAAAGGAACACCGGTGATCGAAGAGAGCATCTATTGGCATAGAACCCTAATGAAGTTTACTTCATTTTCTGTTTTTGTTTTTCGTTTTTCATTTAGGGTTTGGATTCAGACTTGAAAAGAGAGAGTTTTTTAATTTTTTAAAATGTTGCCCTCGGCATAGGCTGAGGTGTGGAAAAGATTCAAATCTTGGCGCTGATTTGCTGTAGTGAACCTTGATTTGAGATTCAGGTGAACGTTGGCTTATGACCACAAGAAGTAATTATAACAACCTAAACAATGAAATACTAGGATAGATTTCCTGTTGTATAATCGTGTTTTATAGTGAAGTTTGGATGATATGGCTCTGTCTAATCGACGAGCAGAATCTTGGAACATTTGTCTGGTATTCAGATACAATAAAATGTAATGAAAATGAACTGGTTTTCTGTGCCAATTTAATTGAATTTGAAATGAACTCTCACAATAGATCTTAAAGGGTCTCACAGTTTTGATCCATCATTCGTGTAAGAATTTTTACAAATTCGATATCTCGAAAAGAAAAATAATCGACTTTAGTAAACTTATTTTACGCCCCGACGAGCCTACATAAGAATTACATATTTACTTATCCTGTCCTGCAACTGAGATTCGGCCTTGATTGTTAGTAATTGAGATGTCAACGACTATTATGTTTTGGACAGCGGATTTTCGCCAATGGAAATGTGCTCTCATCGTTCTCTACCACCAAGAGTTTTCCAGAAACGATTCCTCTCTGTTCGTACTAGTTATTTTGCTCCCATTGTTAAAGAGCTTTTATATCCACGACGGCATATATTATATCGTTGTCCTTCATCATATATCGTGTCAACAAGTCCCCATAGGACGTCCTCGCCTTTATCGCTTAGGGGGTTTTAAAATTGCTGATTCCACGATAAGGACGACATGATCCGGCAGATTGCGTATTTGAGAAGTGTACGTTTAAATTTAAATCCGTTTGTTGTTAATGAGGAAATCGGCAAGCAAACTTCATATTATATTTGTTTTCGCCTATAAATATTATACGACCATTCAATCGATCAATCAGTTGACCAATCAATCGACCACTCAAACGACCAATTAATCGGCCTATCAATCAACCAATCAACCAACCAATCAATCAGCCAATCAAACAACCAACCATTCAAACAGTCAGTCAATCAATTAATCATTAAGTAATCCACCTCAGATATTGTGGCGGTTGCGCCAAACCCCACTGTCTACTTACCGTAAAACACCGATAACATTCAGCCAATTTCCTAACTTCACTAATGCAATCGCATTAGTACCTGAAAATGCTTCACGCATCATATATATCAAATCTATAATCTTAAAATCCCTGTAAAGAAAACTTACCTTTTCATGCATCTCTTCGCATACCATTTTCCGTAAGATTTCTTGCTTTACTTATCTGGAATTCCAAACCAATTCGGCACCTTCGGTACCAGACAAATTGCTGTAAACAAAATTATTTGATTTGCGTACAATGTAACCGTCATGACAGGGACCATAAATATTGCGCCGTCTATTTTCCCAGCCGCGCCATGTCTACAACAATGTTCCCTACATACACATTGGCTGGCGACTTACACCTAAGGGACCAAAGCAAATACGCATTCCGCGTCTCTTGGCATCAATTAAATCCTACAGCATAAACAAATGCAAATAGGAATTCAATACCTGCCCTTACTAGCGACACCATAAACACCATTTCCCAGTAACCTAGCTAAAACCCATTAGCACCTTTTTTCTTCTAACGTCTAACATAGCGACGTCGCACAGCATAGACATAGATCATGAATCTCCTTTGTCTTTGCCGCCTGCCCGTTTCATTGTTCGACTCCATTCGAACCCGTGTAAATAACATCGATCTGTTCGACCACGCACACACACCACTGCACTGAAAGAGTGCATCCCCTTGGCGGCCGCACCCTTAAGAGAAAAGTTTTTCTCTCTCTTCTTTTGTTCTTAACCCTAACCTAGGATGGAATTCATGTCACAGTTCTATCCTCGGTGAGTCCTTTTACATCCGCCGACCGAGCAGGTCGTGGCCATGTCACTCCCGCTCCCCTGTGCACACGGGGACGCGAAATTCAACCGCGATACATCCTTAACGAATCGGTGTTAGTCATTTTGGAGTCGAGTTCGTCCTTAATAACAGTTGTGTAAATTAACAAATCGTGTGGTCGTTAGTGAAAACTTTGCTTAGTGCATAGCTGAGAAACAGTTTAGTGCATAAGAACCTACAATTAATACTAAATAAACCAATAATTATAATGTCGTGTTTTATTCCTGTGTGGTGTCCGCTCAGTGCTTTGGGGCTTGATTCTGGATGAACCCTTTGGCCGTGTTGCTCAGTGTTTTGTCCTCCATCCGGCCGACGGTGTTTCTTGTTGGAGATTTATAAAGTAACGTTGGAGGAGTGAAGTGGACCAGCGCCGTACGCCGGTGCAACATACTTCGCCCCCCACAATATAATACACGTTTGTCAGTATTTTTCCCTTTAATTTTGGAAGCACTTCTTCACTTTTCTATATTCTTCAGCTGTTTTGGTTTGACCTCATCAATGGTGGCAAAATGTGTCCTGGCGACCTTGTGATGGGAATAAGTTCACGAGGGTCGACAAGTACTGTGGATGGGGTGATTTCTTTACTAAAAAGTCACGAGCAAACACTGAGGTGTAACTGAAAGTATAAAATACCACTGGTCGAGGCACGTAAAACGTTTTTGACTGTCAAAAATAAACTAGACATACGAATTGGGTATAAATGTAAATATAACTCAGATACACATGTATCAACAAAATAATCTTTTTCAACTGATAAAAGAATTTTTCGAATTTAAAAAATTACCGTATTTCAAAAATCATCGCTCCGCTTACTTACGCGTTTGTTAACATTTCACTTATAGTATAGAGGACCAATTCAACTGTTCAATGAATTACCACCATGCCATGCTATATGCTCCGTCGTCGGAACAAATTCATCTTCCGGAGTTTGGCAGATGGACCAGTCGCAAAAGGTGTAGTATATGGTAAGCGAAAGATTAAACGAAAAACAAGATTGCCGGACCTAACCCCTTAAAGTAACACAGATTTTAAGCAGAAATAATATTCAGGATACTGAATAAGGGAAAGTTAGGGTGTCTAACTGGCTTTCGAAACATTCGTCTAAGGACAACTATTCAAGATCTATTTCATCATCATCATCGGCACTACAACCGGGACCCGGTCTTGGCCTCATTTAGCAAGTCCTGAGGGTCGTTAAATTTTCCATAATGATTTGTTTTTTCCGGGCAAGGTCATTAGTCTTGCGCAAGATCTATTAACTATTACTATTTATGGAGATGTAGGAGCCCGGAAGGCATTGACCTCACCGACTCGAGCCCGCCATCGTTCCCTGTCCTGTGCAGTCTCCTTCCACGCTTGACCAGCCGATCCGATCATCTCAAGGTCAAACCTGACATTGTCCTCCCATCTCCGTCGCGACCCTTCTGCCGGTCTCTTTTCCTTTGGTCTACCGTCAAGAATTCTACGCAAGGTCCTCTCGTTGCCCATTCGCGCCACATGCCCGGCCCATCTTAATCTTCGCGACCTGATTACTGTCACTATTGTAGGTTTGCGGTATAGCTCTTCCAATTCGTGGTTGTGGAGTTATAGCGTTTTAAATAATAGTGAAGAAGAACGTGTGATTCGAACTGACGCTATGACAGTTTGCATCACCAAAAATTGAACCTAAGCGTTACCCACCAGGCTACTGGCCTATTTCAGAATTTGATTTTTAAACTCGACTATATTCCACTGATGTGAATTGTTATGTTATCGCTTGGTATACGGTTCTGATGTATTTTCTTATTCGATTTTTCGTTCGGTGCTCTTCACTATTTTGCTTGTGAATTGTGTGTGTATCTGTTAGAGTCGCCACAGAGTTTCCTCCATTGTCCTGCCTCCTCGTCATATTGTAGCGTATAAAGCCACAAAAATTTTGATATTTAATATAAAATTACAGTGGTTACCTGATTCCTCCCTCGTGGTGACTAGCTCAGGTATCTTGTTGTGTTCGGCTCAGGTCAGTGCAGCAGCCCTCTCATTCCTCGATCATCAATTCCTTGGATTGTACAGTGGTTGGGCCGTCGTTCCCGTGCTTTGTTGCGTTCTTGTTCCCAGTTAAGTACCCAGACACAATCCTGTCTGTGGTGTCCTTGTTTGCCGGTATTCCGTTTGGCGCCAGTTCAATTCGGAAAAGGAAGAACTTGTTCAGTCGAAACTGTTAATGGAGAATTCTCATACTCCAAGAATATTATTTGTTTATTTTTCAGATTGAGAAATTATTCCCTGGTGCAGCACTGTATTCGAATAACGCCATACGAATACGACGGACAAAAGAATCGAACCATTAGAAACACATTTCTCCTCTTTGAAAAATTTACTTTTTACTTTTTTCCATTTTTAAAATCCTTTTCTTTTACAATCATTTTCTTTTACAATCATTTTGTTTTTTGACAAAACCAAAAAATAACACGGGACAAAAATTTCTTTCTTCTGTTCTTCCTTCTTCCGTTAACCAACTCTGCTCAACTCATTGTCAAAAAACCGTCAACAACGGAAATCAAAACCGTATTCAACAAAAACAAAATCGAAAACAAACGGAATCGGAAATTCCTCCTGGTGCTTCTTTCTCTCTCTCCATCGACATCCACTCAGAAGACCGAATTCGAACTCGCCCACGATCCACACTCGAATCGGGGCGTGCTCGAACACTCACATGTGGATCGTGCAATTCTTCCACCACCTTACCATCAAACTACATTAAAACAAATTATATTAAAAACAATTAATTGATGGGGGTGGCGGAAGCCGCACGTAACAATATTTACCACAAAAGATACACCTTAAAACTTTATTCTCGAATACGCGTAATTAGTTTTCTTCCCGTTTTGTGAGAGCCCATGTTTTGCACACGTAAAGAGCAATCGGCATGATTATGGCTCTATAGACACAGAGCTTTATGTTACGTGATAGCAATTTGGATTTCAGCAGTTCACTGACTGCGTGCCAACTAGCGTTTCCGGAATGCAGTCTTTTGTTAATTTCCTTCGACATTTCGTTACTGGCCGTCAGTATCGTTCCCAGATATTTAAATTCTTTGATATTTTCAAATATCTTGCCCCTGATGTTTATGTCTGTTCACTGAGTTCCACCTGCTCTCGCCGTAATTATGTATTTTGTTTTGTCTTCATTTATTTCTAGTCCCACCTCTTCTGCCGCTTGCATTATGATTTCACTGTTTTTATCTACAGTTTCTAGATTATCGCCCAAAACGGCGATGTTATCCGCATATGCGAGCACTTGTGTGACCCCGTTCAGGCATGATTCCGGCATGTTGTCGTTTTGTACCTTTCTGATGACATACTCGAGCACGAGGTTAAAAAGACACGGTGATAGACCATCTCCCTGTTTTAGTCTGTCCCGGATTTCAGATGGTTCTGATAGGTGGTTTTCTATTCTAACTCTCCCTCTGTTTTCGTTCATGCAACTTTGAATGAGGGCGACATTTTTTTATAGAGATTCCCAGCTCAACTACAATATGGTAGAGTCTTTGCTTTGTGACTGAGTCGAAGGCTTTTTTGAAATAAACGAACAGTTGGTGAACCGTTTCTCAGTATTCCAACTTCTTTTCCAGTAGTTGCCTTATCATGAGCATTTGGTCGCTTGTTGACCGGTTCCTACGGAATCGGTATGGGTGGTCTCCCAACGTTTCTTCTGCGTACGGTGTGATTCTCGGCAGTATGACGTTTGTTAATATTTTGTGTGTGGTTGGAAGCGATGATATTCCTCTGTAGTTTTCGCAGTCAGATCTGTCGTCTTTTTTGAAAATGCGGGCGACTATTGAGGTTTTCCATTCTTCGGGAGTGACTTCCTTATCCCATATTGTTTTAATCAGTTGGTGGATCTGTGGCGTCTCTAACAGATACACACACAATACACAAGCAAATAGTGAAGAACACCGAACGAAAATCGAATAAGAAAATACATCAGAGCCGTATACCATAGCGATAACAAAACAATTCACATCAGTGGAATATACTTTAAAAATCGATTTAAAAATCGAATTCAAAACACCGCCAGTAGCCTGATGGATTGCGCTTTGGTTTAATTTTTTGTGATTCTAACTGTCATAGCGTCAGTTCGAATCACACGTTCTTCACTATTATCCCAAACGCCATATATCTTTCGAGCGGTTGCCTCTCCTCCATCCTTCACAAGCTCTGCCGGTATGCAGTCGACTCCGGGAGCCTTGCTGTTTTTCGATCGGTTTATTGCATCTAGAACTTCGTCGAAAAAGGGCTCTGGGATCTGAGGCACTGTATGTGCGTCTGGTGCGTTTATTTGTGGTTGATGGGTGCGCACATTGAGCAGGTTTTCAAAGTACTGCTTCCATCTTGTCACGATCTTTTCTGTTTCTGTGGCCAGGCAGCCGGTCGCGTCTCGAATTATATTGGCTCTCCCTCGGTAGCCATTTCTAATTGAATTTATGCCGACATACATACCTCTAATATTCTTTGCTCTGGCATTCCTAGGATTTTTTCGATCTGAGTCTTCTCCCATTCGCGTTTTTTGCATTTGAAGATTCTCACTGTCCTTTTCCGAATTGTCGCGTATTTTTCTGCGTTGACTTCATCATATCTTTGTAAGTGGATTACCCTGAGGCGTTTACGTTCTTCGATCTTTGCCCTGCACTCATCGTCAAACCAAGGTTTGGACTTAAATGCCTTTTTAAATCCTAATAATGTTTGGGCTGTTTGCTTCATCGTGTCTCTGATCGATGCCCATTTAGTGTCCACACTCTTGCCTTCCGCTTCCTAATCACCCCTTGTGGGCACCGAGGTGATGGATGATTTTCGCTATGCTGTCGTCTTTGATGACCTAACGATTCTTAAAACTGAATCCGTGGAGGGAAGTCGGCACTACACGTTAAGCTAAACCAGGAGTCTTGTTTCAACAGCCACCGAGTCGAATCGAGCTTGAACACCAGGAGTCGGTTTTTCTTTCATAGAATCGTGTGTGAGTCCCCCGGTCGGGCTTGTAGTCGCAAAACAGAACCAATTTGGTAAAATGAATTCCCGTATACGTGTTGTTAAGTTAAACTGAATTACAGCCTAAAAATCTTTATGTGCTAAATGACAGTGTGCTGAATAAATTGAATGTATACCTTACGTATGACTGAACAATATTTGGAAGTTAAATTAAGTTAAGATGAATTACAGCCTAATAATCTTTATGTGTTAAATGACAGTGTGCTCAATAAATTAAATGTATATCGTTACGTATGACTGAACAACACTTCGAAGTTGAATTAAGTTTATGTGAACTACAGTATATTATTCCTTATGTGTTACATGACAGAGTGTTGACTGAATTAACTGCATATACAAAAACTTATATCTTTTGGTTGAATCAGAAAAATAAAATAAGAACAAAAGGAGTGGTTGTTTCATTAACTATCTGGTGAACAGGTCAAACCGTTTCGACGACACAGATTAAGGGCAGAAGAGAAGTTGCGGAGGAATGCGAACCAGTGTCCGTGTAGGCACCACGGCATACCAAAAACCCCACAGAACTATTCAAGATCGGTTGTATTTTATTTCTATATTCACTATACTCAACCCCACCAAGGGAGTCCGTATTGTGACTTGTAAAGCAATGCATCCTAATAGATTTTCACCTAAAACTTAGAAGATCAGAAATTATGCAACTAATAAAAATGTCGAGGTGTGTATTGAAAATACTTTTTCAAGATACTATCGTGTCAAGGTAAGCACTAAATAGCGACATTATTTTCTTCCCTCAATTACAATACATTTAACATTGTAGGTTAGCTTGTAATTGAAAGAGAAAGACAAGCAACTTATATTTAAGGTAATCAAAGTTTAAATTTAAAACAATGGGGTAGGCGGATGTATAAATTATCTTCTAAGTCGTAGAGACAAACAAGTTGAAGAACAGTGCCCTAGTTTTGGATTTATGCAAACCAACCTCTTAACAAATCTAGATTCCAGTTAATATTTGAAATAAAGTTCAAAGTAATGCCCAAGGCGCATAAGAACGCAATATCATCAGCAAAAACAGTTGATGAACCTCTAAAATTTGGGGAAAATTGGTAATTAATATATCCAACAAAAAAAAAAAAAAAAAACAGAATAGAACCCAAAACAGAACGCTGTGGTACATCCAAGTTAATGAATGTTTTATCACTCATCACTTCTAGTATCATCTATCTTCACTTTCTATTCCCAAGATGCGACCTAAAGTATGATATCTACAATATTTCTTCTCAACTTGCTTAACAAGAAAGAGTGATTGGCAATGGAACTCCATACGAGGTGCGGAGAAGAGAGGAGGCCATATCAGTAGGAACAATATTTAGGCCAGTATTTCTTTTAAAACTTAACAACAAGTAAAGCGTTTTGGTGGAATTGGGCAGCTCAATTAGCACTTCCAATGATAAACATGGAACCGAATTTTACAAAACAGGAATCTATTTCCCTAACACGAAAATAATATTTGCAAACAACGAGGCCGAATACATTCTATATACAAACTGCCCGGAATCGTTAAAAAAACATGTAAGTTTAAGTTTATTCATCCAAATTTATTTTGTCGCCTTCAAAATCTTCTCCGTTGTTTGAAATACCGCCTACTCTTTCATGCAAGGCGGTATTGCCTTCAGTATCCACTGTGAATTTCGTTTAACGTCTTCAATTGAGTCAAAAAGGATTCCACGAAGCGGCAATTTCAGTTTTAGAAACAGGAAGAAGTGAAACGGAGCTAAATCCGGTGAATACGGTGAATGGTCGATTCTATTTATTGAGCTTTGGCTATGTATTGGATTTGGCTCGTTTGCTAAGCACCATTCAGTCAATTATAAGCTCGTTAATGAGTCAAATTTACAGACTTATATTTCCTCGCCAGTTATGATGCAATTCAAGAAGTCGACTCCAGAAAAACCATGTTGTCAGTTTTTTTTTGAGCAGCCTAATAGCGTCATGTCCCAAACGCAACTTTTCTTTGTTAAATTTGCACGAATTTTGTCAACGTTTAACTCTCAAGCTGATTCTAACACCGAAACCACGATATTTAAGTAGTGATTGTTTGAAAGTTTGAATAGTTCTTCGACCACTTCACACCCTTCCTTGGCGGATTTTTACTATTCATATGCCTATCATTCCTCGCCGTTATACTTTCTTAACCCTCATGTCAATGACCGGGTACCCGGGTACCCATTTAGATTTTTTAAAATGTCAATTTGAAAGTAAAACAAAATTTTTTTTTCATTGAAATTTCGTAATTATCATTCAGAAACGTTTGAATGGAGATGATCTAAGACATGGGACCGAAATTCGTCTACTAGGCCGAGCAATCGTGAAATTGCGACGAAATGATTACTGTCGGTAAAGTTGGTCATTGACATAAGGGTTAAGTTGTTGCTTTCGGGTTACGGCTGTTCTGGTTACTGGGGGCGTTGAATCTTGAACCCACAGTTTTAAATTATGATATGAGTATTATATAATAAAGCCCCCTTACCTGATTTATTGTGTTAATTCGCACCCTTTATCATTCCCACACTGCAAGAGTATTGCACACACATGGTGGCCAGCATATCAAACATACTATCTTCTCGCACACTTTTTGCCACGTATGCCCATCTTAATAGTACCTATGATACGCCAGCATATCACACATTTTTCTACACGCATTTTTGCACACACAAAACTCTTACCAGCTGGTTTTCCGTTGGTTTTCCACGACACGTGCAGGTCCTTGAGTAGGGGTTTGAACAAACAAACCAAATATTCAAGGAGCTGGTGAATGGAAAGGTGGAGGTAAATGGAAAAAGTGATGAAATGAGTGCAAACGCACATTTAAAAAAAAAACTCGTCTAGTTTTGTTCGTCAAGACCACTGGTGTCTCCCAGTCGTGATTTGAAATCGTTGTGCTGCTCGGTAGAACAGTTGGTGTAAAGCAGTCGAAAATTAAAGTCGGTGCTGAGTCGTTACAGTAAGAGTTGAAAAAGTAGCAGATTTAACAAATTACTTAAAAGAAAATTGTATAATAATAAGGAAGTGAAAAAAACAAATTAATTGAGTGAGGTAAAAATAAAAACTAAACACTATTTAATTACGACATACGTTCGAGTTCAAGTCACTTAAGTTTAGTACAGCTAATATCAGCCGGATCAATAGGAAACCCTACAACCGAGGGGTTGGCTGAGAATTTTGAGACCATCAGCAGCAAACAACTGCCAGAGGATCATTGTTAAAAGTACCAACGACGCGCGAGTACAACCAATATTTTATTATATATAATAGTTATTGTGTGCAAAATACAGTGCAATATGAGTAATGAGGAAGAAAAGGTAAATATTGGGGATGAAGAAATAGATGTAGGCGTCTAAAACCGCATAGGTCTTATATTGTTTAAATATTTGGATTGCTTTAAATTATTCTTCAGGTATTGATCAGATATTTTAATCATATCAATTTTTGGAATATTAAATAAAACTGAAATGTTTTGATATTGTGTATTATGATATATATTGATGGATGTGTATTATCACGCAATCAGGTCAATATATCCAGCTCTATACTTCCCTCGAGTATTTTCGTACTTTGGAGTGCGACGGACTTCTGAATGATGGTCTATACGGATTCCACGGCAGGTGGTATATAATAGATCGTTTAAAGAACAACGCGTTTGAAATGTAATGTTTTCTAAACAAATGGCGATCCTGTCGATGTCACGTTTCACTGCTTACGACCAGATTATGATAGACATGATTATCAATCAATCGGCCACCGAGCTCATTGTTGGACTTTCTTTAGTGAGGCTACGCGAAGGTTGTGTGTGTATTTTAAGACCATTGAGTAAGTCAACATTTATTTACTTATGATAATCAACGGAAAGCCATAAAAAATTGCCCCACAGTGATCCGATCGAGCAAATAATCACATGGTGGTCATTTAAATGATATTGTAAAACATCTTGTGGAAAGGTCCAAAATAAAAAGGAACATCGAAATCGAAACGTGGATTTTGGTTTCACTTTCCAAGGCTAAAATGAAGCTGAATAAATTCGGATCTTTGGAAGCATCAACTACTAATAAAAATTGAAATCCAAGAGGAAACACAAGTGGTGCAACTGTTGGAGACGGAGCAGCACACGACGGCCGACTAGCAGCACACGACTGCCGACTGGCAGGTTTTTTTTTTTTTTATAAAACGCTGTCTTTATTGACCATTAAAAGTTTAGTTACATAAGTTTACAGCTAACTTAACTAAGTTGTGACAAATTTACTTACAATGTCTAGAACATTTTTCCAAGTAATATTTAATTTGGGGTCTTACGTTTAAGGAGATCTATACAAGTTACAATTTATTAGTAGGACTCCTGGAAAGGTCATGAAAACCAGGATGGATTGTCAATGTTTACAATAAATATTCTTAAAACTACTTATCTCTACTTAAATCTAGCTTATATCTAAGGTAGTTAAATAAATTCACATATAGTCATTTAGAACAAATTAGCCTTGTCTTAAGCTTAAGTTGAGATTTCGTACTGTACATACCCTAAGGAGGGAAGGGAGCGGCAGAGGGAGGTCTCTCCACCGACTGCTCGTTAAAGGAAAGAACCCGAGAAAAGGGTTGAATGTTTGAGTATTTGAAGTGGTTAAGATCGGTTACCCTGTTATGGTAGATGATTTCGTTCGCATCATTTACTAATCTTCCTGCGTAGAAGAGAGCCTTTAAATGGAGTGCATGAAGATAGGGATTTGATGCATTGTGGCTGGGGAGGCTAAGGGAATTGATGAGAGGGTTTGGATTGGCTGACAGGTTTTCAATGAATCTTATCGACAATTCCAGGAACCTTCTATCCAATCTCTCCAGGCCGACGGAGTGGTATAGCGTAAGGCTTCCGATATATTTGTGGGAGTCGCGCTGTCGACGTAGCCCTGTGATTAGTCTGAAACACTTCCTTTCGAAGATACGAAGTTTTTCCATTTGAGAGGGAGAGATATGGAACCAGATGGGACAAGCGTAAGTAAGTGTGGGCCTGATGATTTGTTTATCAAGTAGAAGTTTGACTTGTTGAGAGAGACCATCTGCCTTCCACATTACTTTCCGACAAAGGTTCAGCTGTATCCCCGCTTTGCGGATGACATTGTTTATGTGAGTCGTGAAAGACAGATTATTTTCGAAAGTGATGCCCAAGTATTTTAGTGATTTAGATGGTTTTATGAGGGTGTTGCAGAGGTTGAGTTGGATTTTTGAATGGTTACGTACCGTGTTATTGGTACAGTGAACGTTTCTACCTTTAAATACAACCAGTTGAGTTTTGTTGGGGTTTAGGCGGATCTTCCATTTAAGGAAGTAGGAGGAAAGAATTTGGAGGAATTCATTTACGCGGTTTCTGGCAGATAATACGAGCCTGCTGCTGGAGTAGACAAGGGTATCGTCTGCGTAGTTGAGGATTCGAGTATTCGGTGAGACGGGTTGAGGAATATCAGATGTGTATAGTAAGTATAAGAGGGGGCCCAGAATGGATCCTTGGGGGACTCCTGCTGTTATTGAGTACGTCTGGGAAAGGGTGGAATTTATCTTGACCATGAATTTCCTATTTGATAGGTACGAGTAGAGAAACTTGGAAGTGTGATTGTTGAGACGATACGTGGAATGTAATTTGTACAGAAGACCCGCAGTCCACACGCAGTCGAAAGCCTTGGATATGTCAAGGGAGATACACACAGTGGGGCACTGGTCGTTAAGAGCCATAGTGATGTCGTGAGTAAACTTGAGGAGAGCGTGACATGTTGAGTGTTGTGCACGAAAACCGAATTGGAAATCAGGGAGTAATGAGTTAGTTTCCGCGAAGGAGAGTAGGTAATGGTGAATTTTTAATTCAAGTAATTTGCTTAAATTATTAAGTAGTGAGATGGGTCGAAAATTGGCCGCCATCAGGGATGCGCCTGATTTTTTAATGGGGATGACTATGGCAGTTTTCCAAGACTCCGGTATGTGACCAGCATTTATTATGTGGTTTAGCAGGGTCATGATGTATAGTCGATTTGAAGGGTTGAGGTTTTTGAAAAGCACTTGTGGAATTTTGTCCAAGCCGGTTGAGTTTTTATTGCTACGAGAAGATATCATTTGGTTAAATTCCTGCGGTTGTAAAAAGAAGTTTGTATCGGTGGGTTGAGATGCTCTATTGTGATTATTAAATTCAGTTATGAATGGAGTGAATGAGGAGATTAGTTCATGGGATGTATAACGGTTGACCACTTCCTCAAACTCGGGGTTGCCTAGGCTATCATTTTGCCTATGCACTTGGGAGAAGTGTTCCGCTAAATAGTTTGCTATTTCAGAATCAGAGTACAGAATATTATTTCTGGGACCAATTAGTCTGTCTATTGAGGTGTGTATTTTTCGTCCTGTAAGGCGATTGATGTTTTTGTAAAGATTACGGTCGGGTCTGATACTATTTAAAGTGGAGATGTAGTTCTGCTCTACGAAAGCATTTAACTGCTGGTTAATGAGGGTAGACAATAATTGAACCTGTACTTTCAGGAGGGGACAAAATCTTCGAAATAGTTTTCGGCGGAGCTTTTTTTTTAATGAGATGAGTTTGAGGGTGAGATATGGAAGTGGTTTACCTACGAAGGAGTGTGGCATCCTTGAAGGGGTATTAGAATACAGGGCTTGCTGTAAGATCCCTTCCATCTTACAAGCTGCTTCTTCAATTTCTTTAGGATCCAAGTTATTCGTATCTGTGATGGGAAGCCGACTGGCAGACTGAGCAGCGCACATTTATACTCTGGCTCCTTGTTCCTGTGACAACATGCGAACGAGGGAAAGGAGACAAAAAAGCGAATAAAAGCAGCGGCAGTTGTGGAGTTAGTATCAGTACAAGTCGAGCAGTCAAACGCTGCACATGCGTTTATAAAGATTGTTTTATATTTAAATTAAACATTTAGAAATTGTAAATCGAGTTTACAAGTTGGTCCTTTGAACCGGATCCAGTCTGCGGATCCAATCCACTGCTGCCAGTTCGCAGTGGACAAACGAGTTGCAGTTTCTTACATCACGGCATATTAGAGGATTCACGTTCCGAGGTAAACACAGCAACTGCCGACTGGACAACCTCTCCTGCAGTGCAACGTGTGACCCAAGCGATTCAACCGCAACGCAAAGCAACAAGACAGACGGTCATCCAGCCGATTAAAGCTAGCCACAACCAGCAGCGCACTCAGTTGCGTAGAAGCCTAAGGCCAACCTACAGCCGATCCACAAGAATCGGAATCAAGTAGCTAGTGGCACTTCGATCCACCAGGATCAAAAAAGGGGCAAACTAAGTTGCAATGGCTACCGGCGACATGACTGTTCCGACAATGAAACGGAGACGAGGAGTCATCAAGGGATTCCTCACGCGGTTGGAGGAGTTCGCGGACAAGTCAAAGGAGGTGACCGGGGAGGAAGTCGCAAGCAGACTGCGCAAACTGGAGGACTCATTCAAATCTTTTGAGAACCTTCAGATATGTATCGAAGAGAATGACCCGGACTTGGACATCGACAGGGAGAACGAGGAGCGAGCAGCCTTCGAGGAGCGATACTTTTCGCTGCAAGGCAGACTCACCCAGCGTTTGAACGTGTCAACAAGCACGGACGCCACCGCATTGGATACTTCAGGAGACACCCTGGGAACGGCACCTACTACAACGTTAACAGCGGAGCAACCAGGAATGGAGAGGCTGCTTGACACCATGAATGCCAGCCAGAGGCTCATAAACAGCTTGGTGGAACAATTGGGTACGCGATCCACGGAACCGACAGCTACGGATTCTACGAGTGGAGCGACCACCCGAGCGGTCAAATTGAAGCATATCGACTTGCCTACCTTCGATGGGGATTACCAGCAGTGGGTAACGTTCCGAGACCTGTACCAACCACTCATCCACGACAACCCCCAGTTATCAGCAGTCGAGAAATTCCAATTTCTCCGGACTTCTTTAAGAGCGGACGCACTATCCGTGGTTCGCAATGTTCCGGTCACGGCGGCAAACTATCTGGAGGCCTGGGCTGCACTGGTCACGCGCTATGACAAGAAGAAGCTCATCGTGGATGCACATCTACGAGCACTAATGACGATTCCAGCTATGCAATCACCAGGTGCTACGGAGTTCCGCAGATTCATCAACGGCCTCTTCGAGCAGGTTCGGGCTTTGCGATCCTTGGAGCTACCAGTGGAGCACTGGAGTTGTTGGCTAGTTTTCACCACAGTCGAGAAGCTCGATAGTGAGACTAGGCAGTTATGGGCTCGAGAAACCAGCAGGAACGAGATGCCGACATTCGAGGAGCTGACTGAATTCCTGGAAGCCCGCCTCACTGAGCTAGAGAGCCTCCCGGCAGCGAAGAACTATTCAAAGGGTCACTTTGTTCGGGACAGAGGTATAGCAGCCGGCCCACCCAGGAAGGCGTACTCGGCAATCACATCACCAGGGACGGCTAAGTGCCCCAGATGCGCGCAGCCGCATCCATTGTTCCGATGCAGTGCATTCAGGAATCTCTCAGCTCTACAGCGAGACCAGTTTGTCCGCCGCCACAAGCTATGCAGAAATTGCCTCAGCCCCGACCACAGCATTGACAAATGTGAGAGAGGTAACTGTCGAGAGTGTAACGGACGGCACAATTCTCTACTGCATCAACCCGTAGACGTTCCGACGTTATCACCAAAGGTTGGACCATCAGAGGGATCTTGCGCGACAGTACAAACCCAGGATTCACTACTACCTACAGCAATAGTAACGGTGATGGACGACAGAAACCAGTTGGTTCCTTGCCGGGTGCTGCTGGACTCAGGCTCCACCACATCCTTAGTCCGAGAATCATTCATTCAGCAGTTGGGCCTGCGACGCACGCAGGCGAAGGTGAAGATAAGTGGCATAGGGGAAGCGAATCCACAAATCAGCCGAGGAAAGGTCGAGATGCTGCTGAAAGGCCGAACAGGGGAAACAAGTATTCGGATAACGGCATTGGTGATGGGACGATTGACTTCGGATCTGCCGTCAAGGTCACTGGAACATGACTGGAGAAGCTTTTCATCGCTGGCGTTGGCCGACCCGCTATTCCACAAATCAAGACCCATTGACTTGTTGCTGGGTTCGGACACTATCTTCCAGATCCTGCGCGATGGACGACTGATGGATCCCGATAGTAAAATGATGGCGCAGAACACCATATTCGGCTGGGTAATCGCAGGGAGTGGACCAGCTCTGCTCGATCAGGAACAACATTGCTGCACTGTCACCCAACAAGTCGACCCATTAGAGGGTACACTGCCAATAAATATGCCTACATATAACGATGTCGGCAACTGTAAAGCTGCGAATACGAATTATCAGCAAGCTCCTTATGTTCCGACATCGGTGTATCAAGGTGGAAATGAACTCGGTGTTTCTCCATCATCTTCCACACAACCACAGCAACAAAAATTCCAAAATTATAATTCACCACCTACTTCTAATATAACTCAGCAATCCTATTCCTCTGGCGCCACAAACACAATGATGGGCACTACGTACATAACCTCTCAAGTAACAAATGAACCACAGAGTTCTTATCAGATATCTTCACAACCTTATTCAAATTCAGGGACTCCGCCGAATGGGCAAATGCAAATTCAACAACAACCACCACCACTGCAACAGCATCAAACTTTGCAACAGCCACAATCGTTGCAACCACAAATTATTCAACAAGAGTCTGTGCCACAACAGTCTGTACCACAACAGTCTGTACGACGACAGTTGGTGCCACAACAGTCTGTACCACGGCAGTCTGTGCCACAGCAGTCTGTACCACAGCAATCAATGGCACAACAGTCTGTACCGCAACAATCCATGCCACAACAATTTATGGCACAGCGGCATGTCTCTCATCAAACCTTGCCACAGCCTATGACTCAGCAATCGGTGCCACAACAGCATATGACACAGCAAAGTATGCAGCAGCAATCTGTTCCGCAACAGTCTTTGCCCCCACCACCTATGGGTGGTCTCGCCAAATTCGGCCTTCTCGCCACATTTTTTTTTTTTTTTTTGAGTTAGTATCAGTACAAGTCGAGCAGTCAAACGCTGCACATGCGTTTATAAAGATTGTTTTATATTTAAATTAAACATTTAGAAATTGTAAATCGAGTTTACAGCAACATTAATTTCGGTTATGATACACACATTCCAAAGTAGTTCTCAAATCCTTTTGGTTGCGTTAGCCTGCAAAAATTAAAAACTAGTTGGTATCCAAGAGTAAACAAAACTGTAGATGAACGGCACTTGCATCGACTAAACCAAGGAACTATCAATCCTCGGCACTCGAATTAATTCGACTCTTAATTGGAGCGACCACATTTTTGAAGCTGCGAAAAGTGCGGGCAAATGCATGGGGTTCTTTAAGAGATGCAAAAGATCCTTCACTCCATCCAACGTGGCGTATATTCGTCCAAAATGGAGTTCAACTCCAATATTTGGTCAGGCGCATCCAAAACTTCACTACACGTGCTTAATAGCAAAAACGAGCAGTGAAACTTATTGGGGACCCAGCTGTGAGTTGAGCAATTCCGTCGTTAGAACATAGGCGCAAAGTATCGTGCCTACCTCTTTTCTCTAGGTATTATCACGGTCGTTGCTTAACTGAACTTGTTCAATGTGTTCCGCCTCCTCAGACATTTTCCCGCGATACACGCCCATCTGAGAATGCGCATCAATTCACATTGAAAGTAAACTTCAGGCGCACATATAAATATAGAGAGTCATTCTTTAGCCGAACCATACGTATACTCTACCTGATCATGTCTTTCCTCGTCGCTGTAATGTCCAGGCATTTAAAACCAATGTACATCGATACATGGCTTCCCTGTCCACTTCCTCTCTTTCCGTTCGCGCTGTGCTCTGACATTTAAGAGTATTCCCAATCCCCTTTTGTGGGCGCGTTTTTGTAAAAAAAAAATAAACCCAGTACATGCCAGTTAGTGCGTACTGATAAGATTGAGTCAATAAGCGTGAGATAGTAGTAAATAACCACTGACATAAATGGTCGCGTTTTTAAGAGACGGTTATGTCTAACTAAAGTATTGTGTATGGGGAAAACAAAGTAAGCGTATGAAGCTATAGCGTTTTCGTGACGAAATGAAGAATGAGATGTGAGCTTGTGGGGGTTCTCTACATTACACGGACAACCAAACTACAATTTTAACCCTATTTCGCCCGCTAACCGTGCACCACCTTAACCCCAATCCCAATTGACAATCTATTCACCCGAATATCATATTTCCCAAAAGGACGGATAGCTGAATTCATTATTCTATGCAGATAATGCAGAATGACGCGGTACACACCACGCTCCACTTACTGCAAGGATAAAGAGGGTAATCTGATCACCGATCCTGAAGGCATTCTGGAGCGGTGGGAAGTGCACTTCCGTGAATTGCTAAATGGTCAGCTCACAGAAGAATTGGAGGCTCCACCAATGCAAGATGAAGACCAAATGCTGCCGTCACCAAGCATTGAGGAAACATTAAAACCCATAAGACAGCTCAAATCAAATAAAGCCCCCGGAGCTGATTGCATACCAGCTGAGCTGATCAAACAAGGAGGGACAGCGTTACATCACGCAATTTATGAGATCGTGGTGCATGTATAGGAGCAAGAGGTGATGCCGGAAGATTGGTGTCGGGGATTAATTTTCCCCATACATAAGAAGGGAGATATTACACTGTGCACCAACTATAGGGGTATAACATTGCTGATTACTGCCAATAAGATACTCTCCACTATCCTACATGATCGGATAAAGCCATCATTGGTCAATATCAGTGTGGCTTCATCCCAGGCAAATCAACGATTGGTCAGATATTCACCCTTAGGCAGGCGATCGGAAAATGTCAGGAATTTAAGATTCAATTATATCATCTATTTATATACTTTAAGACCGCCTACGATAGCCTAGCCAGGGTAGAACTATATAATGCATGAGAGAATTTGGCATTCCAAAAAAGTTGATACGACTTTGTAGGTTGACCATGACCAACGTAACTAGTCAAGTAAAAATAGCGGAATTGCTGTCCAAACCAACAAACATCTTTAATGGACTCCGACAAGGGGACGGTCTGGCCTGCCTCTTCTTCAACCTGGCATTGGAGAAAGCAATCCGTGACTCTGGGGTCACAACTAGAGGGACTATTGTCACTACGTCCAGCTAGATACTTGCCAACGCAGATGACATCGACTTCATTGGTAGAAGCGAATGGGCTGTGTAGTGCTCCAAGAAGCCCTACCATTTTTCTCCCACATTACATTTATCCCCCACATTATATTTTACTCCCACATAAATACGAATCCTACCCATAACAAATTCCATTTAATATCCCCAACATAACATTGTCAAACCAAATCGAACTAAACGTTCAAATTCTCATTTATTGAATTCAAATTCATTTATTCAATTAAATGCATTTGTTCGATTCTATTTCCTAAAATCAAACAGTAGAATGCATTATTTTCCCATGTATGCTAAAAGCAATTAGCACCTAAAAAAACCAATAAGATCCAAAACCTAAAAGTGCACAAAGGCATATCTATTCGATACACACAATTCTAGCAATAATAAACATCCAAACGTATACCAGATGTTTTATGACTTGCTAATAGACACGGATTCCCAGATCCTAAACTAACAACCAATTTCCACGGATCTTGTGACCAGATGGCTAACACTAAGAAAAACCCCAATAAAGGAACAAACGATAAGTGGCGATCCGTTTTGACCTTCGAAAAAAAGTAAAGAAAAGAGGATTCGAATTCTCGAAGTGAGAAGATGTTTTGAAGACACACAGTTGGAAAAGTGACTTGACTGGAGTCGCTTGAAAGGATCAGTCTGTGTGTAGCGCGCATCAGGAGAAGACCTCCTCAAAAAATAATATAAGTTTAATGAAAACTAAAAATAAATCAGTTTGGAAAATGATCGGAAGTGTTGTTTATGTGACTGCTTAGAAGAAAGTTTTTAGTTCTTTAATTCAGAACATCAGTGTAATCGTGCGTCAACATGATCGATAGTGCGCGGGAAGTTTAGGTCAGGAGGACAACAACGGTAGCCCACTCTTCCCGGGAAACCGGAAGCACGGTGGTGCAACCAAAAATATTATAGCTGTATAGGACTCCTTCACCCAGATCGAGCAGGCAGCACAAAAACTGGGACTGCACATTAATGAGGGGAAAATGACAACTTCTGCGAAGAGAAGACCTAACGTTGGTCAAACTATCAGGGTTGCGGAGCACGAATTTGAAGTAGTGCAATCCTTTAACTACCTTGAGTCAATAGTACCAGCCTATAACAATATAACGGCTCATCAAATCCAACAAAGCCTACTATGGTCTATCAAGGCTCTTTAAATCCCGAAATTTATCCAGCTGATACCGTACAAGACCATGGTCTTACCAGTACTCATGTATGGATCCGAGAGCTGGGTACTCAATAAAAGGCACTATAGCGTTTGGAATAATAGTGAAGAACGTGTGATTCGAACTGACGCTATGATAGTTAAAATCACCAAAAATTGAACCAAAGCGCAACCCATCAGGCCACCGCCGTGTTTACGAATTCGATTTCTAAACTCAAGTACTTTCGACTGATGTGGATTTGTTATGTTATCGCTATGGTATACGGCTCTGATGCATTTTCTTATTCGATTTTCGTTTGGTGTCCTTCACTACTTGCCCGTGTATTGTGTGTGTATCTGTTAGCAACGTCACACTACTCCCTCCTCAGTAACTTTGTTACGATCAGCTTCGTCTGCGAACGGCGGAGCGAGGAACGACCGAGCGAGAGATCGCCGGAGCAGGCGAGTGTGCCGGTGCTCTATGCGGAAGTCGTGATCGTGTCGTGAAGAACTGTTTTACTACGGTGAAGTGTGTGCTGTGTCTAAACAGATCACGTCGTAGTCACCAATTATAGCGTTTGGGATGATAGTGAAGAACGCGTGATTCGAACTGACGCTATGACTGTTAGAATCACCAAAAATTGAACCAAAGCGTAACATATCAGGCTACTCGCCGTGTTTTGAATTCGATTTTTAAACTCAAATATTTTCAACTGATGTGAATTGTTATGTTATCGCCATGGTATATGGCTCTGATGTATTTTCTTATTCGATTTTCGTTCGGGGTTCTTCACTATTTGCATGTGTATTGTGGGTGTATCTGTTAGAAATGCCACATCACTCTGAACTCTTAGCCGCGTTCAAGAGGAAGGTCTTAAGGGGAATTGTTGGCCCCATATGTGAGGGAGGACGATTCCAGAGACGCCACAACCAGGAGTTGTACGTAATCTACCTAGAAGCTAATGTTGTAAAAAAAATCAAGAATCACCTAGCTTGAATGAGCGAAGAGGGGCCTGCCCGGGCAGACCTTTGCGGCAGGATGTATGGAAGGAGACAGGGCGGCAGACCTTGTCTGCGATGGAGGGGTGGCCTAGACCAGGACGCCCAGAGCGTGGGAGTGCTAAACTGGAAGACATCGGCTCGAAATCGGGACCAGTGGAGAGATTTGTTAAATAAGGCCATGACCGGATCCCGGTGGTAGTGCCGATGATGATTTGGTTTCTTATTATCTTCTACTTCCTTCTTGTCATTATTCATTTCTTTCTGTGTAATTGTTGTCTTTTCGCCTCTTTGTCTTTCTCTGTATATTTGTTGATTCTTTCTCATGTTGTCTTTTTATATTTACTGTCTTCTTTCCTCTTTTGCTTATTGTTGTATTTATTTGTCAATGTTTCTTTTTCTCATTTTTTTAATTATCAAGGAAATGTAATTTAATTTTAATGTTACTTATTTTCTATGTTATCCTACTTTCAACAAATGTTTTGCATTAAATTTAAATTTTTTCTTTAATTCCACATTTCGTTTTAATTATAATAATTTATTTTTCCTTGTTTGAGTTCAAATGATTTCTTTTGATTAACTTTTATTTATTTTTATTCGGATAGGACCCCTTAATATGTCCTAGTGATGCTGAACAACAGAGAATTATGAACAAATAATTTTTTCTCAACGAAATTACGAGTTCTGATTCCCCAGTAATTTTTATTGTTAAATTGCAGAAATGGTAACATCTAAGGAATAGTAACATGAAAAATAATTTTTGCTACGTCATCCATTAATGATTTGTTGTCCTGTTCATTGGCTTAGATAATATATTTTTAGATATGTATTCAATTGTACACAAAATATAACTAGTAACAGACGAAACAACAGTCTGCGTTTGTTTCCTTGAAATACCTGGGCACTAATGTGCACTGTTCCACACTCTAATAGGCGCATTATGAAATAGTTTCACTTTTTAAATCATTAAAGCAGAACCTATTTACATTTAGCCAATGCAACCGTTTCACAGATCTCACGTTATGAATCTTGAATATGATTAAGACATTAACGCACAATAAATTCCTACGGCATTCACCACATCCGCGAATAGTTGGCCACAATTGAAATAGATATTTCGCAAATTTCACTTCCTTCATATTCACCATCAGCCAATCACAATGTTATGCAAAACAAAGCAAGTGGACGCAGCCCTCGCAATCAAGGTAGATGCGAGGTTTTTACATTTTCCGTTTCACACCATTTATCCTCGAAAAAGCTTACGTCAGATCGAGACTTGCCAATCGAAGGTGCCCATTCGTTCCGCAACACCTAGCAAACAAATTACTATCCCCACACGCTAAAGCAGGGTAATTGCAAAGCTGTTGGCAGCTCCCCTATCTTTCCCAGACCTTAAAATTTGCGCCACATCTCTACGTCTAGGTATCGGAAACTGCCTCTAATTGCGCCAAATAACAACAATTTGCATTTAACCCAAATAGACTGCGTCCGTAGCATAGTAGGATCGATAAGGGCAGGCATCTATGTGGTCTGGGCGAAGTACAGGTGACCGCAATTACACTTTTAAGACCACATCATCGTCCCTTTTATGGCGCTCGACGGTGGGGTCTCTTATTTATTTCATAAAAATATTGGCGTGACAAACTCTTATGGCGCCTTGAATACCTGAAATGGCGTCAGAGGGTGTTGGTCTTGTTGCGCTGCTATTTGACCATAACAACTGCATCCGGATACAAGCATTTTTCATGGCGCCAAATTCAATATTCATGTGACACGAACTTAAACACTTGGTAGTGGAAAAAATGATGACGTGAACTCTATCGTCGCTGAGGAGTTATTCTGCCTCAATGGTTTAACCAATCTCTGGTCCCCCAGCGGTGCGTTTGAATTTCCCAAACAACTCAAGTTAAGCCGACAATTTTGAACGCAGTGTGACACACATTTAAGCATCTGTCATAAATCCGAAGAAGAGCTTTTGGGATTCCCATGAAGAAGGCCAACGAGAATATTCTCATGCTCAACGCTTAATGACGTTTTGTCTTCACAAAGGAACCGTCCGTTCCGTTGACCAGCGGAGACTAATCCAATTAAGATAGACGACATAGACTGAAAGTGATCCTATTTTACGGGCCATTTGGTGGGATAAGCACGAAAAGTTCCCCTCGGCGTTAATCGGCCATTCTGAATGCGGTTCCCTTGAATTTCAAATAGGTCCGACGGTTATGAAGCTGTCGTCCTTTCGACGTCGTTGGTTTTGTTGTTGTTTGCTTGTTTATGTCTTATGCCTGTCCAAGTGTTCGATTGCACGATGACTGAGCATCCTTATCATTGATCATTGTCCAATTATTTGCGAAATTTTGTCACATAAATAAGAGCTCCGTGGACTTAAGGTAAAAAAGCGCAGCAAATGAATAAAACGTTTTCACCTGTCACTGTAGATGGACGAGCGCCGGTATCCTTGCTGCAATTCATTGAAACAAATGTTCACCCCTCGAGGGTGTGCACATACATTCAGCGAAACAGTAGCAAATGAACCTTTTGCACGCGCTCTTTGGACATGCAAGGGTTGACGATGTCACTATACCGCTACATCCCTGGAGGGACCATTTAACGAGGTGTTAATTGAATTCGTTTTGCATACGTTTTTCGGTGCTTGACACAGCAGAACGACCTCCCTAGAAGTAATAAATGCATTTGTTAAGTACAATAACCGTTGTCGTGGGCAAAACAAGATGCAATTGAGGCCCAGGTAAAATGAGGGGACTAGTGACTTTAGACAATTGATGTTGAAGATGATGAACATGAAGTGAAATGCCATGTCAACATGTCGGCTGAGCCGATTGTAGTCACCCTCTGTGGTTACGACGACTGTCAACCAGTTGTCGTCGATTTGCTTTCAGATAGGGATCTCTGATAAGTTTAGACGACAGTTTCAACGTTTGTGTCTGCGTAGGGAAGGGGCGACTTCAGGTGGTAATCGTTGATTTTTCGAATGTTGACAGTAGAAGGCAGAGTACTACAGAGTTTGGGTTGTAAAGGTAATAATGAGGAGAAGAAGCCAAGTCGGTAAGAAACGGGCTTACATAAAACAAATCCGCTTCAGCGGCCAAGTTGGAAAGGAGGTTGAGTCATAAGATTGGGTTAACTGATGATGTATGGGTTTAAGTGGCGTTGCTGGTCCAATTCGACGGTTGGCCAACTGAATATTAAATTCTCAAAAACCATAACAAGTTGTAAGACTTTGAATTAAATATTGGATTTACCTCTAAATCTGGAAAAAACATACTCTCTTCCAATCCACATATATGCTTGAACCTACTCTAACCTAATCCCCAGTATCGAAAATCAAAAATGATTCCCTTCCTTCTTCAACCTTTTTTTCGTGATGACGACGTAGATGGCCTTGGTGTTTATTCCCCCTACCGTAATCTGCTTCTAACCATCTAAAACAGACTTGTCTCATCCCTTATTGCTAACTCTTCTCCAAAATTTACGCATAAAAGCTATGTACATCCTTGTTTGTATATATTACCATCCCATTCCATTAAATCATAACTTGTAATAATCAAGGATATAACAATATCATAGTCCGACTTCAGCTTCCCTCAACTTAAATTTCCATAGCTTTCCTCTTCTGTACCTGTTCGACTCTTGGTACAGAGATTTACGTGGCGTCTCGAGATGGACTGCAAATTGGCGGAATTCGTCCGATTGTCTTATAAGGTGCAAGTAAAAAGAATGCAACGCAATAATACCACTAACCTCCGAGGAACAGTCACTGTGATAATATCTTTAAAACAGATAAAGATCCACTACGCGCGTTAGATGTCAGTGCTGCGTTCTCGATCAAATGGATTTTTTTTACACTAACGCGTGCACAAAAGGAGATTTTGAAGTACCCTTAAATGTCAGAGCGCATTTCGAGCGGATGGGCAGGAAGTGGACAAGGAAAGAAGGTTTCGACGAATATTCTAGTCTTGAATGTCTGGACATTACAAAGCCAAATAAACGCATGATCAGGTAGAACATTCCACATTCGTGTAGTTCGACTAAAGAATGACTCTATATTTATTTGTGCGCCTGATGTTGGCTTTCAACGTAAACTGATGCGGATTCACAGATTGACGTGGATAACGGGAAAGTGTCTGAATGGCCGGAACACATTCAGCAAGTTCAGTTAAGCAACGACCGTGATAATACCTATAGAGGAGAGATAGGCACGATATGTTGCGCCTATGTTCTAGCAACGGAATTGATACACTTACAGCTGGGTCCCCAGTAAGTTTCACTGCTCGTTTTCGCACCGTATAGTGCAGTTTTGGGTGAAATATGGTAATTGAACTCCTTTTTTGGGAGTAATATACGCCTTCTGACTAGTGGCCAGGTTGGATTGAGTGAAGAATTTTTGCATCTCTTAAGAAACTCCATATATTTGACTGCACCTTTCGCAGCATCAAATTAATTCGAGGGCCGAGGATTGATAGTTCTGTGGGGCTTCTTTAAAAGCTACACAAAGAACCACCCCAGGATTCCAACCCCAACCCCCTCTGCCAAACCTGCAGTTACCTGTAAACATTTCCTTTCCAAAGGCATTTAAGCCATCACCCAAAATTCCCAACAAAGAATTCATTAACACGCATACAACCAATGCACCATCAACATTTTCTGGAAAAGAATTATTTCGCATACATGCATTATAAATTTGAAAAACTTATCGGCGCCCATGTCAGCCAGCGTACCCTGCCACACACGTTCGCAGCACATTTTCCTGGCTTATCTACAGTCTCGGCAGCCTTTTGTCTGATCGACAAAAGCAGTTTGCGCATCTAGCGCCTAAACGCCAAGAATCGATATCTTCGGCCCATAAACATGCATACAAGAATTCGACCCTGTCCGCCAACTAAGATACAGTACACAATCACCATTGTGTACCTAAATTGCTCTTAGCACCAGTTTCCTCATTCCTCGCAGTCTATTTATACAGCTGCATCCATGACCACTATGATGTCCTTTGTTCTATCCTCCTTTGTCAGTTTCCTTTTTCCCATGAACTCGTTGCATGAGTAAACAATGGATCTGTGGGGGTTCTGTAAGGCATTCCCAAAGAACCACCCACTCCATTTTAATTAACCGTCTCCCACTTACCAGGCAAGTCATTATCATCATCATAATCAGCACTACAACCGGGGACCGGTCTTGGCCTTATTTAGCAAGTCCTGAGGTTTGTTAAATTTTCCATAATGATTTGTTTTTTCCAGGCAAGGTCATTAGTCTTGCGCCAGAGGCTCCCCGGCGGGGCAAGTCATTATACTTACCTGCAAATGAGCACCATAAGCTACTCTGCATCACTTTCCACCTGTAAACATAAGCCCACGGCAAGATTATCCCCTTGCCGCGGCATCAAACTTTCAACCCGGGGCATGCTTGCATCCAACGCACCATGTTTCCGAAATCTAATTCGGTTACCTGTTCATGTAACCGACATTAATTCCCGAACATGTCAATGCGCATTGCTGAGAAGCACTTTCTCACACACGTGCATGACATGTCCATCCTCGCCTTATCGGCTGGACAATCGGTCGATCGCCCAAACAACAATCCGTTGGTCCAGAAGACAGGTCGACCAACGTAGTTGTTGACACAACTGCAGCCGATAGTGTCCCTACCATTCGGTAATTCAATATTGCCCCACCGTCTTTAGGTTCGCAATAGCTGTAACCAATTTCCCATTATCGGCTATCAACCGATCATGGGGTTTGGGCATGAATAGGATCGTTGTTTAGGCAATCATACCCACGTTCATGCTCTATGATGACCCTTCTGGAAATCAAAGTAAACACACAGTACCACACTGTTTTTTTTTTGCTTACCAATGCCGGTCCATGGTTACCATGAGTGGCAAATTTCTCACCACCATATCCATATTAGCATATTAATCCAAATAAGACAACCATCCAGGCTGACCCTTTGCCACCGTCGGCAAGATTTCTGTTGACTTAATGTCAACAAAATATCTTCCTTTCTAGCGCACCCGAGCCATACGGCTAAATCAAACAAACCCCAAATCTTCTGTCGACCTATCGTCACCGGAGAATGTATCGCCTACAAACACACAATACCTGCAACCCCTTTTTGCTCGTCCATTTGTTTGAACAGGCGCGGTATCGTTCGTTGTTGGTATCCAGGCTAAGGGGTATCGTACTTGTCCTATACGGGCACATGGGAAATCCTCCCATTTAACTCCTTTTCCATCGCTCATTGGCCGTCGCCAAGTTGAGCCTGTTCACTACTCCCACATCGATGTGATCCACCACCGTTGAATCTGACGGATGTGGATTGCATCGGGGAGTCATATTTTATGATCTTTCGAGGAGAGACGTCGAGTCTCTGCTGTCGTGCCTTCCAGTGTCAGATTTAAATTTCTCAACCGTACACACGCTTGTTTTCGTGTCGAGTTTTTGTCGAGAAACATAAGTTCTATGGGAATGAATTTAATATTTTATAGGAATAAATTTACTCAAATAATGGTTACCAAATAGGAGTGTGACGTTGATTCATAGAGTTCGTGTACCACACAGTAAATAACAAGTGCACAGTGAAAATTAAAATCAAGACTACTGAACAAACAAAACGACCCATAGTTTAAAAGACAGACCCAGTGTTTGTATTTAAAATAAAAGCTATGTTCAAGAGAAAAAACTAAAATAAAAATAACAGAATAAATTACTCCAGTGTGTTTTTCTTTTGAGAGTTGTTGTGTTCGCTGGGTACTCTATTCCTTCTGGTAGGAACAATTTACAGCGATATTGGTGGTGTTCCTGCTGAACCAGCGTCCGTGTTGACGCACTAGAGGAAATTACCCACAGATCTATCAGCACTCTAGCTAAGATCGACCCGGAGAGATTCTCCCCAATTCACCACCACAAAGAGAAACTTCACGTTTCTCTCGAGGAAACGAAAACTCACCCTTAGCTGAGAGAGGACTGACTAGAGTCTCTCGAGGTTAATCACTGGGTAAGTGAGTCACGATCCAACCACTGCAGAGTGCGCACGGATATGCGCACACCCCTGAGAGCTTCCCTTCACTTCGAGTTTCAATCACCGTGGGGCGCGGGTGGTAACGTGCAGTTGAACTGCAACAAGTGAATTAATCGGGTGTCGCGATAGCAGTGTGATCAATAATGTAGTTTATTATAAAATGTTCAAGATGTTCAAGCACAAGGAAATTCATAAAGCCACATGGATATCACCCGACAGCGTAACGCGTAACCAAATAGACCACTTCCTCATAGACAAAAGACACCACTCGAATATCCTTGACGTAAGAGCATATAGAGGAGCAGATTGCGACTCCGATCATCTTCTAGTGATTGGCAAAATCAGGAGTCGCCTCGCAGCAATCCCACATGGGCAGTCACGGGAGACAAGCAAAAAGTTCGACACTGATAAACTGAAAGACCTACGCAAAAGGGCTGAATATCAAGACGAGCTAACGAATAGATTTAGCATTCTAGAGAATGTGAGCAGTGGGGAAGAGGAAGCTAATAGTGTGAACACTAAATGGACATCGATCAGAGACACAATCAAACTAACAGCCCAAAAGGTATCAGGATTTAAGAAAACAATTAAGTCCAAACCTTGGTTTGACGATGAGTGCAGGGCGAAGATCGAAGAACGTAAACGCCTCAGAGTGATCCACTTAGAAAGATATGATGAAGTCAACGCAGAAAGATACGCGACAATTCGGAGAGAGACAATGAGGCTCTTCAAACGCAAAAAACGCGAATGGGAGAAGACTAGGATCGAAAAAATCCTAGAAAATTCTAGGGCAAAGAACATCAGGGGTATGTATGTCGGCATAAATTCAATTAGAAATGGCTACCGAGGAAGAGCCAAAATAATTCGAGACGCAAACGGCTGTCTGGTCACAGAAACAAACAATGTCGTGACAAGATGGAAGCAGTACTTTGAAAACCTGCTTAATGTACGCACCCATCAACCACAGATAAATGTACCAAGCGTACATACAGCTGAGCCTCAGATCCCAGAGCCGTCTCTCAACGAAGTTGTAGACGCAATAAATCGATTGAAAATCAACAAGGCTCCCGGAGTCGACTGCATACCGGCAGAGCTTGTGAAGCATGGAGGAGAGGCAACCGCTCGAAAGATCCACCAGCTCATCCAAACAATATGGGATAAGGAAGTCACTCCGGAAGAATGGAAAACCTCAATAGTCATCCCCATTTTCAAAAAAGGCGACAGATCTGACTGTGAAAACTACATCGGAATATCATTGCTCCCAACCGCATACAAAATATTAACAAATGTCATTCTGGCGAGAATCACACCTTACGCAGAAGAGATACTGGGAGACTACCAATGTGGATTCCGTAGGAACCGGTCAACAAGCGACCAAATGTTCACAATAAGAGAACTGCTGGAAAAGAAGTGGGAATACGGAGAGACGGTTCACCAACTGTTCGTTGACTTCAAAAAAGCCTACGACTCAGTCGCAAGGCAGAGACTCTACCATATTCTAGTTGAGCTGGGAGTCCCAAAAAAATATGCCGCGCTCATTCAAATTTGCATGAACGAAAACAAAGGGCGAGTTAGCATAGAAAACCACCTCTCAGAACCATTTGAAATCCGGGACGGACTAAAGCAGGGAGATGGTCTATCACCGTGTCTCTTTAACCTTGTGCTCGAGTATGTCATCAGAAAGGTACAAGACGACAACATGGCCGGATCATCCCTGAACGGGGTCACACAAGTGCTCGCATATGCGGATGACATCGCCGTTCTGGGCGATAATCTAGAGACTGTTAGTAAAAACTGTGAAATCATCATGCAAGCGGCAGAAGAGGTGGGCCTAGAAATAAATGAAGACAAAACAAAATACATGATTACGGCGAGAGCAGGTGGGTCTCAGAGAACACATATAAACGTCAGAGGTAAGATCTTTGAAAAAGTTAAAGAATTTAAATATCTGGGAACGATACTGACGGGCAGTAACGAAATGTCGAAGGAAATTAACAAGAGACTGCATTCCGGCAACGCGAGTTGGCACGCAGTCAGTAAACTGCTGAAATCCAGACTGCTATCACGTAACATAAAGCTCCGTGTCTATAGAACCATAATCATGCCAATTGTTCTATATGGATGCGAAACATGGGCTCTCACAAAACGGGAAGAAAACAAATTCCGTCTATTCGAGAATAAAGTTTTGAGAGGCATCTTTGGAGGTAAATATGACGAGGAGGCAGGACAATGGAGGAGACTCCATAACCACGAATTGGAAGAACTATATCGCAAACCTACAATAGTGAGAGTGATCAAGTCGCGAAGATTAAGATGGGCCGGACACGTGGCGCGAATGGGGAACGATAGGACCGTGCATAGAATTCTTGACGGTAGACCAACGGGAAAGAGACCGGTAGGACGGCCGCGACGGAGATGGGAGGACAATGTTAGGTTTGACCTTGAGGAGATCGGATCGAATGGTCAAGCGTGGAAGGAGAGTGCCCAGGACAGGGAAGGATGGCGAAGCCGAGTCGGTGAGGTCATGAACTTCCGGGTTCCTACAGGCCAATAAATAATAATAATTATAAAATAGCGATTTGTGTTCATTCCTTCCCTTTTTCCTCAATAAAAGGATTTCAAATAAGTAATATAATTTAAATGTGACTGTAACAAAATAAACGCATCATTTTGAATAAAGTGAACATGTCGAATTAACAAAATTATTTTATTTAAATGTTAATCTATGTACTGCGTTGCAAACTCTGCGTGTGGAAATGCCGTAGTGAAAAGAGAAAGGACGGTAACAGACAGTAAAGGTGACCATTAAAGTATTTTGAATTTAATACCCGTGGAATATTAGTAAACCCGTGCCCGTGCTGGCACCTCGACAAATATTAGCCACAGTTCCTTGGCTTCTTCGATGCAAGTGCCGTTTATAGACAACATATTTACTTTGGGGTTCACATTTAAGCACTAGAGACAGCACTGAGTTTTTGAGGTATTGAATTCCACTCGGTTAGATAATCCCCATTGATATATCTTATCGGCTAGGTTGGAAGAAGGTCGTAGGAAACGGTTCCCGAGATCAAGGAGTAGTGAAACACCTTTCTCAGGATGCCGCTGCATGCATTGGTTCACTACTTGGCGGGAGCCAAAGTAGTTATCCAGGGGCATCACGTGGCGACTGCATGTCAACTTGGATTGAACGGGGACAAGCATCGTCCTTGCCTTCGCCGGGTTGAAAGCAGAGACTTTACCCTGTATGTTCGCTCCCACCCCTCCAAGTAAAAGGCTATACGATTTCAAAAATGTCGAATGGAATGACCTTTGTTTGACAAATCTATTTTAAAATCAAATAGTTACTTGTAGACGTGATCGAATAATTTCGTAGCTCAAATGGAGCTTAGACCTATTTCGGGTGGTGCTTCCAAAAAGATGGGGTATAATTAGATCGTATGCGATCCTGGCATCAATCTCCTTCGCCACTAACAAATTAAGGCTGGGTGATTATTTATTAGGAGCAAATTCAGTTAGAAAGCTGAAAAGCTGTGGGCCTAGCTGATCGATCTTAAAAAATAATTGGTTTGTGAGAATAACATGTATTACTCCCGATGAGGAATTTCCGAGCAATTAAATAAAGGACCACCACTGGTTTTTCACAATTCAGTATACATTGCACTAAAAGTAGCTGTCAATAAATTCTACACATTAGAATAAGTCTATTCTTGGTGTGAATTAAGACAATTCCTTAGTAGCTGTCATTTGTTGGGCATTGTTCTGACTGTCAACTATCGACCGCCTTTCGTCACGGGTGTTATGAGAATTGTCCAGATATAAGTTCCACTTTCAGAACAATAAAACAAAAGATGTAAGAATTGATCAGAACTCAGGAAGAGAACGCATACCACATCACTAATTCATTCTCATCCATTAAATTCCTTTATCCGGCACTCGGCCATTCAAATCGGGTCAATAAATTTCATTAAGTCAAACAATAAATCACCACAACGATGCACTCGATGTTCCATCCAACAGGCCATCCGAATCGTTTCCTTCTTAGCCTTGGTCTACCTGTTGTTGTCGTCTTGTCTCAGACCTTGTCTTCGGCCTCAGCTTTGGTCATAGGTTAGAACAAGTTAATTAATTCCCACTTTGTGTCCGAAAACCTTCCGAAGGCCGTATTCGATTTGGAAATGAGATTATAAGGTATATTGTCATAGAGAGAAGAGGAGAATACCCACACTAACACATACGTACCCTGATGTCCCACCGGATCCACAGATCCATCCGAATCCGAAGCCAGAGAGCAATTTAATTCATTTTGTTCGATGAGCATTATCAACGAGATAACAGATAAATTTGGTCAAATTCACGCTTAATAGGAGACAAGATGAGAACAAGTCCGAGACGCAGCAGATGAACGAAGCGGAGATGCAGAACAGCCAGATATCAAATTAAGGTGTAACGCCGAACTCCAGGTTGTAGATGACGGGTTGACGGGTCGCCCTCTAGGAGAGCATGACACCTCGTTCCCGGCTGTGGGACATGTGGATTGTCGTTTACCTGGTCGCGGTGGACAGTCGATAGCGCGATAAATAACCCCGCTGCAGAGTAGATTTAGACATAAATTAATTTAAGGGCTTTTTTGGTTTTCGTTTTGGTTTTGATTGGGTTCCTGAATATTCGGTGTTCGTCAGCGCTAGCCGGAAGCCTTAGCTCTATTCCTTATGAGGTGATAACTATCAGTGGGGCCACTGGAACTGTGTGCATTGGAGGCCATATTCAAACGATCAGTGTCGCCCTGAAAAGAAATGAGCTATGGAGGACCAAGTAATGTGGGCGGTTTCATTGTTTGTTTACTGCACTAAATGGGTCTATAATTAAAATTTTATTTTTGTTTTTATTTCGCGTTATTGTCAAAAATTGATTTTCGACGCCCGTCACGAGCCGAGGGAAAATAATTTTATGATTATTGATAGAACTGGTTCCGTAGGGAAGCGGCATTAATAGCACCTAAGTTATGTGAGAGACGGAATAATGTCGACTGAGAAGATTCTGGAGATGGAATAGTTAAAGGTGGAATAATCGTAAAGGGATATGAATGATTGCTGGTCGATGAACTGAGAATCTAACTGATTGATTTGATTTGATTCTGGGGCAAACACCTATCTAAAGGTATTCAACAGCCGCCAGTTGTTAGAGTTGATAGTAAGTTCACATTATTATGTTATATATGGAAGTGAAACTGTTATGGAGAACCCAAACGCATTCTCTGCATATTTGTCTTGTGGCTATTTTTCGCTAGAGGCGTCAGCATGGACGCAGGTTGAGCGAAAACACCATGGATTGTTCACAGGAGATTATCGACGTAGAAGACAAAACACTAATAGCACAGGAAACGATAACGGAAATAGAAACACTTACAAAGTTCTTTTATTAATGTGTCCAAACAAAACTCCACTGGATGTCACTGAAACTGTTCTTCACGGAAAGGAAAAATAAAACACTCTGATTTTCTTTTCGTTCACTGATATATTTATTTAGCGATTAATTTCCCTTTTATTTTAAAGTGGACAAATTAAGGTGGGAATCAGCTTCAATAAGAAAAGATTTGTTTTTCTTCTAGATATTTTGTTACAATGTTTTTTTCTTTTGCCACTATCACAATCGATTTGCGTTTTAATCAAGTTAAGTCAACTGGAAAATTCAGAGCAATGACGCGACGAACAACAACGAACGGAAAACACTGTTTTCCAAAAGAATGCGAATTTCCAAGCGCGGACTTCTCACAAGAGGTGAATTTACACATGACCCGAACGCATAACTTATCGTATGGTCCCGACTCGGGCAACGCAACGACCTCGATCTCTCTCCTTGGAGACGGTATTTTGACTTCTTGCACTCGACGGAGGATGAAATCGCCTCTTCGAGATGTTAAATTTGGCTCGACAGCGTATGTGTACGCGACAGGGGTGGCAATCTGACTCAACGATGCAACTCACATCCATCCGATTCAATGGCCGCGAATTGCATCGATAGGGGAGGATTCTATATGTGCCCGTATAGGACAAGTACGATGCCCTGCGATGAAAGCGATTATCGGTGGACAACTGATTAAACAGAAGTACGATCATCGGGGGCGATGTACCCATACATCGTTGATGATGTATGCTAGAGATCGAAATAGATTTCTGTTTTAAAGGTTACCTAAGCAATGATCATCATCATCATCATCGGCACTACAACCGCGAACCGGTCTTGGCCATATTTAGCAAGTCCTGAGGCTTGTTAAATTTTCCATAATGATTTATTTTTTCTGGGCAAGGTCATTAGTCTTGCGCCAGAGGCTCCCCGACGGGGAATCGAACCCCGGTCTCCCGGGTGACAGGCGGGTATACTAACATACTAACCACTATACTATCGAGGAGCAATGATCATATCCATGCCCAAATTCATGATCGGTTGATAGCCGATAACGGGGAATTGTAGCAATTATCGCGGACCTAAGGGTATAGGCGCGATATACAATTGTGACTATGGAAAGAATATCGGCTATAGCTATGTCAACAATACGCTGGCCAGCATTTGTTTATTGTAATTGAAGACAGGCTGAACCGATAGGAGATGAACTGGTTCATGGAATATAAACCAAGGAAATTCAGAATGTGTGGATGCCGTCGGGTAGGTTTTCCTTTCAGGTATGATGCTGCAGGGGAGCTTACGCTGCCCCTAATTTCAGCTAAGTACTATGGGTTTGCATGGAAAGAGGAAGGTGGTTCATTTAAAGAGGATGGGCGGTTCCTTGGGAATGTATTAAAGAACCACCACAGTCTCATTGTTCTTGAAACATTGGAAAAACATGACCAGTTTGAATCCGTTCAAATCTGTCATCTTGCATTCAGGGCAGTAAGTATCCGGAATTTATTATGTAAAATCAACTATTTCAAAAGTATGTGTGATCTCTATATGTCAATGCATAATGTGGGCGAAGGAAGAAGGCGAATACTGTGAAGGGCGGAGTAGATTCACATTAGTCTTGAATACTTGAAGATTGTAACCGCGAAACACATAACCATCAAAGCGTCCCACGCCTGTGTAGATCGACAGAAGAACGACTCCTTGTGCTCTGGCCAGCTAAAATTGACCTTTAGTGAGTACTGGTGTTCATTTTCTGAAGAACGACTTCCACAGGCAAATATTTGCAGAGAAGGAACGCAGCGTCAGAATTGACGACCAATGTAATATCTATAGAACATTGTATTGGGCAATACGAGGTAAGCTGCCGTAATACCTATAAAGATTGGACACACTGTTGCGCCTGTGCTCTAATAACAGAATTGATTGGATCTCTCCTTTACGGTTCAGCCGCTGTTCTTATTATGGTCGCTGTTCTATATATGCGGGGAACAGGAACATGAAAAATATGTTCCGATTGTATCGTGACAACCATATTGGATGCGTGGTGGTTGCGTCTCCATGGAATTTCATTCTAGTCCTAGTTTTGATGCTTTGGTCTAAATACAAGGATGTTAATATTACCTCGGGCCTCATATATGCTTATAAAATGGAGTTAATTAAGATGGGGTGAAGTTTTCCTGGAATTTTAAATTCTGCAAATCACAACAGTGCGGCTTTGGAAATGTAACCACTAACTGAGAGGTCTTTAGCTTCTTTGAGGCATCTTACATTTTTACACAATGCGTCAATATTACTGTCTCTATTTGAAGAGAGCGTATGCATTTTGAAGGCATTAAATTGCTTTCAGTTGGATAATCTTTAATAATATACCTTGTTGATATCACCATTTTCCAAGCGTAGTATGCACTGCTATTCGATATAAAGTTGGAAGAGCTTGGCCAAACATGCTCGAAGGAATAAAAGCAGTTTAACGTTTCGCCATCAGCAATGAATGGATTAGATCTTGGATCATGAAAATATTAAGTAGGGTGGGTGATAAAACGAGTGGGACCAACACCGACAGTAATCTTAAAATATGCAAATGCGATCACTAGATTAGAACACCCTGAAAAAAATCTATTATCTATTAATTGAGAGGTTTGACTTATTCCATAAGTGGGCAATTATAGAAGGGCGGGGTCGAAGCAACCCATGAAGTAATTCCACTTCTCGATAAGGTTGGCCATTTGATCTCCTATGGTTCTGGTATTACAAGAATGAGTGAATCGAATATAATACGGTATCTCGGGAGTTGACGCTGTTTGATTTTCGATAGATGAATGGAATTTGTAAATATATCTTTGCTGGGCTGGTTGTTGCGAAAGAATCAACGGTTCTAGATTTCGATATAGTTTCTTGTGACTGGTCCTGTGGATAGGTTGTTGCAAAAAAAAAAAAACAAAAAATTCAGTCGATCATTTTATGACATTTCGAGAGTTTACCCTTTTTGACTTCGATAGAATGCAACTTACCATTAATACCCGCTGTACCGGTTGCTGCGAAGTAGGTGATCGTTCTCGATTTCGATAGAATTACCTGTGACTGGATCGAATCTCCTATGGCTTTCATGTGGACCGATTGCTGGGAAAATTATATTGGGAGTCACTCAGAAAATTAAATTTTTCAAGACATTTCATGTTTTTTTTTTTTTTTTTTTTTTTTTTTTTTGGATTTTGGGGATTTTGGAGTACCCTTAAATGTCACAGCAGAGTGCGAGCGGAATGAGAGGAAGTGGATTAGGAAAGGCGGTATCGATGTGCATTGGTGTTAAATGCCTGGACATTACAACGACGAGAAAACCCATGATCAAGTAGAGTATTCCACATTCGTGTGGTTCGGCTAAAGAATGACTCTATATTTATTTGTGCGCCTGACGTTTACTTTCAACGTGAATTGATGCGCATTCTCAGATGGGCGTGTATCGCGGGAAAATGTCTGAGGAGGCGGAACACATTGAACAAGTTCAGTTGAGCAACGACCGTGATAATATCTATAGAAAAGAAATAGGCATGATACGTTGCGCCTATGTTCTAACATTTTAATTTTGCTCAACTCACAGCTGGGTCCCCAATAATTTTCACTGGTCGTTCTTGCATCCTATTGAGGACGTGAACTGCAGTTTTGGATGCGCTTGACCAAATATGGGAGTTGAACTCCGTTTTGGGACGAATATACGCTTTGTAAATAGTGGCCAGGTTGGATGGAGTGAAGTTTCTTTTGCATCTCTTAAGGAACCCCATACATTTGGCCGCACTGCTTCAAAAATGTGGTCGCTCCAATTAAGAGTCGAATTAATTCGAGTGCCGAGGATAGATAGATCCTTGGCTTCGTCGATGCAAGTGCCGTCCATCAACAGTATATTTACTTTAGGGTAAGCATTTGACGACAGGAGACAGCACTGCGTTTTTAAGGCATTGAATTCTATTCGGTTAGATAATCCCCATTGATATATCTTGTTGAGGTCGGAATTCAGTGTATCATGCATAACCTGCTGATTGGTATTGACGTTCGAAGAGTTTGGCCGGGAGTGTTCATATGAGTATGAGAAACTCAATGTGCTATCATCGGAAAACGAGTGGATTGCGTTGTGGGTATGGGACAAGAGATCATTTATAAAGATGAGGAAGAGAGTGGGTGGGAGTACTGAACCCTGGGGAATACCTGCATTAATTTGATGGGAAGCAGATTTGACACCATCAAGAACCACTTGGATTGAACGGCCAGAAAGATAGTCTCTTATCAATTGCAACAGGGAATTGTCCACTCGATAGAAATATAATTTTGATAAAAAGGATGGATGCTAAACTCTGTCGAAGGTTTTCGATATATCCAGTGCAACAACCTTGCTTTCGCCGAAGTAGTGTATAGAAGGGCTCCATGTTTCCGTAAGGTACGCCATCAAATCTTCTCTGTACCTGTTGCTACGAAATCCATAATTGGCGCTCATTGAGGAGGTCATTTGATTCCAGATATTTCGAAAGTTGACGGTTAATCAGTGATTTCATCACCTTCGAGAGAATAGAAGTTAGTGATATGGGTCGATAAGAAGAAATGGATGATTTGTCGCCCTTCTTGGGATTTGCCTGAATGTTCACTGACTCTCATCTATTTGGGAAACGGCCAGTAGAACAAGACAAATAGAAGAGTTTCCGCAGTGGCTTAGCGAGTGAAGAGGAGCATCTCTTCAAGAGAACTGGGGGAATGCCGTCCGGACCAGCGGTTTTGTGTGCGTTTAGCTCCTTGAGTGCGCGAGCAACAGTACGCGTTCGGAAACGAATCTGGCTCATGGTGTGCTGCTTCTGCTCAAGTTGAGGTGGAACTGATGTGGTATCAGGCAGCGTTGAGTTGGGTGCAAAATGTGCAGCAAGTAGATTCGCCTTCTCTATTGCACCGGTGACCGGTCTGTCATCGACTATTAACGAAGGAATCGATGAAGAGACCAAGTTTTGAATGTTTTTCACGAATGCCCAGAAGTTTCTACTACCTGTGGGAGAGTATAGTATTTTTTGTCTCTCTCTGGTCATGCAAGAATTTTGCGCGTTGAATATACGCATTGCAGTCATTTCTAGCTTTCTTAAATCTTTTCCGGTTTTCCTCGCTATAGTTTGATTTATACAACCGGAAACTCAACTCTTTTGCCTTAATAGCTTTGCTGCACTAGGCATCGAACCACATATATCTCTTGGGTTTGGTACTCTTTACCCAGCGTGGGATACAGATTCGCATGCCAAACAGAATCGTGTCTTTTAATGTGTCCGCTATACAGTCGACATCCTTATTGAGAAAAAATAATTTCCAATTTAACTTCCCAAGAAAGTCGTTCAGACCTTCCCAGTTGGCTCTCTCATAGAACCATACTGTTCTCTTCGGATCTTTCTCGTTAGCGTTGCTGTTGGTTAGAGGAAAATGAACTAACATGAAACAGTGGTCTGGAGTGCCCAAGGGCGAAGAAACTTCAATTGTACATTTGGTTGGGTGAGAGGTGAGAAACAGGTCCAGTGTGTAGGCGGAATGACCATCGATATCGGGTGCTCGTGTTGGCTCATTGACGAGTTGAGTTAAATTATTTGGCTCAGCAAAGAGCTAAACATACTGACCCTCGAGTGTTGTGTCCGGAGTGGCGAAGCCACTGAGAGTTATGTACATTGTAATCACCCGCAATAACGATTTCAGTGAGGGGATATAGGGTCAAGATCGTATCGATGTAATCAGATAGAGCATCGGAATCGTCAAAGGATGCGTCTCTATCCAAGTTTGGGCTTCTGTAAAGAAAGCAGTAATGTATGATATGCTTACGAACGTGAAGTTTTAGGCATAAGAAATTAAATTCTGGATTAAAGCAGAGCCCATATTGTGGCAGCAGCTGATACGCAATATCACTTCGTATGTATGTAGCTAGACCATGATGTGGAAAGAACAAAGGCACGAGGTTATAACCGAGTATAGTAAAATCAGAAATGTCTGCATCAGTTATTACCTGAGTCTCATTAAGTGCAAGGGTTGCTGGTTTCTGGTTACAGACGTGGGTATACACTGAGAAGAAATTGCACCTTAGGCCAATTTTCACCTTACGGCGCGAATCTCATGTATATCACTGCACTACACTCGGACGCGCTTGTGGCGATCCGTTTGTTTACTTCGGATCCCGCAGAAGACTTGACGCGCGAGCCGATGGTGGCATAGGGTATCTTGTGTTTATTTAAGATACCCTAAACGGATTATACAATTGATCCGATGGTACGGATCACGTGGCACAAGCGCACGTGCTGACTCGTCGGCGGTTAGTAGCAAAACAGATTTGATGATTTATCGACGACTGTATAAACCGCAATAGATTCGAATATCGTGTTATGGGTCAGTGGGAAGAACAAGGATATGCCCCCACCCTCCCCCATTTTTGTTGCGCTCTATAACGCACATGTAATAAATGATGACATGACATAAAAGAAGAATATAAAAAATGATTGGGAGCAGGAGAGAGGGCTGTAGTGATCCTAAATCCACTTTTCCACATAATTGGGAATTTTCCATTCGAGTAGAATAGGTAGAAAACCTTTCACAGAGGCTTGACAAGTGAAAAAGGAAAGTATCTAAAAATTATACGTGGAATGGCATCTGTACCTATGGAGGTATGCATATTCAGCTCTTTGAGTGCTCGGGAAATAGTAACGATTTGATTTTTCAAATGGTTATTGTGTCCGAGCAATGGCGGAGGTAATACAATAACGTTGAATTTTTATAACTTTTTAAATTTATTTCTCCCAAAGGAAGACGAACGTGCTGTGATGGCACTCTAGAATACGTTTTTCTACTGGTTCCATTAGCCGCGCTCCGGAAGATGGTCAAGAATTTCTCCCAACCACTTCACGAAGCTTATAGCCTAATAGATTGGTCTTTCGCCGGCCAACCTACCACTTAGTATTTCTGATAAATTGCCATTAATTGTTGGTATTGTGGGGTGTTATTACTTGTACGTCTGCACGGACGCGGATTCAGTAAACACCCACAGAGTAAAAGTCGACGGAACACCAACGATGTTGAGACAAAGCACTGATCACCTGAGAAAGTCGATGAATGAAACAAGTTGGTGGTTCCCGGTTATAAAACGTTCTTTTTATTCAACTTCACTTTACACCGTGTCTTTTTCAATTACTAATTAACTCTGGTGAACTACCGCATAGGTTGATTTCCATTATTACTGTATCTTAGATTTTATTGACAATTGTATTTTATTCAGTGGCTAATAAATTCAATTCAAAGACACTTATGGTTATGACAATAAATTAAATAACAATTCAAAGACACTTATGGTTATTACAATAAATTAAATAACAATTCAAAGACACTTATGGTTTTTATTTATTAACTAATCACACTTGGTGAAACTCGGTACGGCCAAAAACACGCACACAAAAAGAAATAACGTAGTAAAAACAGAACTCTCGGACAAAAACTCTCGGCAACTCTCCGCGGGGATTAGTAACGAAGGTGCGCACCCTTCAAAGAATAAAATCTGACTCGTGGTGCAATCCATATCCGTCAGATTCAACGGTGGTGGATTACACCGGTGTGGGAGGATTCGATATGTGTCCGTATAGGACAAGTACGATGCCCTTCAGCCTGCATATCGGTAACGACGAAAATGCACCTGAATAAACATGGACTGGTGTAATGAATTGCAGGCATTATAGAGATACGCGATAGCGAAGCTCGCCAAAGGAAGAAATAGGTTTCTGTGTCCTAAGTAAACAGAAACGCTATTTCGAGGTTCAAATGAAGCGATGCACATTATTTGTGATTTAGGCGATGCTACATGTGTGTTTGTTTGTTTTACAGGACGGAGCATCGTTAGGCATGATTGTCTAACGTCAATCATATTCGTGCCCAAATCCCATGATCGGTAGATAACCAATAAAGGAAGTTGATCGCAAGCGTTGCGAACCTTGAGATTGGAGAAATATTCAATCATGAACCGTAACAAGAATATCGGCTACAGCTGTGTCAACAATTACGCTGGCCAGCGAGTGTTTATCGTTTATAATTGCTGACAAGGCGAGCCGATTGTCTGGCACGGTTCATGTAATATGAATGAAACAATTTGTTTGATGTGCATGCTTGCTGAGGTTTTACTTTCAGGTGAGAGTTATTTGAAAGAAAGCTTACACTGCTCGAATGCAGGCAAGTACAGTGGTTTATGGAGTGAGGGAAAAGTAGGTTGTTTTAAAGAAATGGATGGTTCTTTAGGAAGGCTTTAAAGGACCGCCACAGTATCATTTGATGTTTTATTCCAACTGTAATAAGAGTCGTCTGTTGAACTTAGGAATGCACAATTATTATCACCAAACAACCTCCTTATCAAGAAAGCCATTGCCGGAAAGTGTGTAGTGAATATTATTTAATCATTCCCTGCTATGATGATGACAGTAATGTTATTTTATGCGACTGCTGGAATTAATAGTCCGACAAAGTTTCTAATGTCTTACTAAAAACGAGTCAGACAAAAGGTACATTTCTACTAGGTGTGCGAGGCGATCATACATTGATTCTCGAAGAACTTTACACTTTGAGTGTCGCAACTGCGGCTATTCCTTGTGCTTTTGAATTGCTTCTGTTTATCCTCAGAATAGTTTGAATAAAATAATTGTTAGCTTAACTTCTTTGCGCTAATACTTCCCCTACAATAAATCCAGACCAGAACCTTCAACTGTATTTTATAATATAAAAATTATGGAGTTGGTTATAAACCGTCAACATTCGAATAATCTTCAATTGTATGCCCCCTTTATTGACCAGCCACTTGGGTTACTCAGCAATAAATTCACTTTTACATTCATTTATCTCTTTCCAGAACTCAAATTTCCACTTCGACGCACCCAATTTCAGTCAATACAAAACATAAAAGAGAATACGCGACGAGAACTGACGCCGATTCCGGAATATGCGCACTGTAATCAAACGACAAATGACAGATGACGATCAATCTTCACCTCTGCATAAAAATCAGTTGCGTCAACTTAGCGACAACAAGGATTTTGATCATCTCTTTAAGGGGGCTTTTTAAATGCTCAATATACAGTACTTTTTTGACAGCATGTACATCATGTTTGTGAAGAGAGGATTTAATCGATGCTCTATTTCGGTAAATGAAATGCTGTAGCATAAACCTTTCCTGTCGAAATTTTATTTTTATGTCTATATCTCTCCTTCACTTGCTATACACTATAAGGAAAAAGAGAAAACTTGAGGGTTAAAAAGCGCTCTCATATTACTGTGGTATATAAATATTCACATTTCTATTACTAATAAACTTTTCATGACTGCCCATCGTTAAAAAAAAAAATGGGTGGCGAGAGGGCCGACTTTAGCGAGACAAGGACAGATGTGTCCTTCATCTTGTCTCTGACTTCTGGTCATCGTGCGATAACCAGAATCACCCACATCCGTGAGGTTGTTGGGCTCGGTCTCGCGATATCTGAAAAGAAAAGAAAAAAAAGGAGGGGGGGGGGGGGGGGGGGAGTATCCAAGGATAGTGTGGACAGTGTTAGTCCAGGTGTTCTCTAACTACTTGTATAGAGGGATGGTGTAAAGAAATCGTACAAGACCGGTAGGTCTTGGGTGCGGTAGTAAACGCAGTTCACGTCTTTGACGTCTGATAATCTGCACTTTGGTCGGTGTTTATGTTTGTGTTTGTGCCGTCTTGTACTGTGCGTTTGTGTGTTTGGTTTGTTAATAGTAGACCTGTGGTAGTTATTAGTTAGTGCGTCGACACGGACGCGGGATTCACTAATTTCCACTACTTCGCAACCGCGGGTCCTCTGGATACACTTGCGATTCTGCGACGCCGTCCCGAGCGGAAAAAGAAAATGAAACACTCTGGTTCTTTTATTGCATTTATTTCTGTTACTTTCTATTACCACTCACACAGTTCTTAATTGCAAAAAAAAGGAGTAAAGTCTAGTACTAGAGAATAGGTCTTAACTTGTTAGTTAACCACTTATTTCGGTTACAGATAATTTTCCGCGCACAACTTTTTAATAACAACACGAATCAAAACGCCTCGACTCGCGAGAATGGAGCTTCCCGCGCACAGCTCCTTGTATGAAAAAAATATTAAAAAATGTACTTTTTCCTACGCGAACTCCTGCACGTCCTCGCTGGTGGTAACAATCTGACTAATTCCATTGGAAGTCATCAAAAGGAAAGGAACCCTGAAAGAAACTGGAAAGGAGGCGGAGTTACACGATTAACTTGAAGTAGTTAATCGTGATTGGACCGGACGGAATAGGCATACATTACGCATGTGTGCGTATGCCATGCATACGATCGTTCAGCGACCGTGGATGGCGGGCAACATCGCTAGTGCATTTTCTAGGAATGTAAATACTAGCATCTGGGGTGTGAAAAACCGAAACCGATGATTTGGTCATCCTAATGGAAGGCCATAAATCATCATTTCTGTTGCCGATGATTAAACATTGCAACGAACATAGGGTGCAGCCATTGCCAGATGTTGAAAGTAAACATTTTCTGGCTGCATCTTGAACGTTGCTTGAATACGGCCTCTGAACATGGGGATCGATAATTGGTAGCCAGCGATTGCTGGTAATCCGGGACATGTTTGGTTTGCATCAGCAGAAACCTTGTCGGCGGTAGCAAGTCAATAGGGGCAAATAGCCGCATGCATGTTATGCCGAGGGTAAACAAATACAACGAGTCACAAGGAACTCTTGTTGATTGTTGTTTCCATAACTTAAGGCTATGGAAACGAGATGCCCTGGCAGAATGTATGCCTAAAGATATGATTTCAGATGCCATGGCAATGTGATGATTTTGCCATGGACTTATGTTTTTTATTTAGGAGATAATATGCGCCTCGGGGGGTGTATTTTCGATGCCACGGTAAGGTGATAAGCTTTGCCGTGGGCTTAATGTTTCTTAGGGAATATGGTCTGGCCGAGGGTAAGTTTTCGATGCCACGGCAAGGTGATAAGCTTTGCCGTGGATTTAATGTTTCCAGTGGTGGTGATGGAGAAAAAGGGGTTTGGAAGGAAATCCCCTACAGAATAGGTAAGCTGCCTAACAGAACTTCAAAACAGTTATCCGATTGGGTAACCGTAATAATTCCGGCGATTTGGCTGGGGGTAAATGCCGTAGCAAGGTTACGCAACCTTGCTGAATTTCGACCGAGAGGTAAGTCGTTCGCCTGGAAAAGTGGGGATCGAGCGATGCCTGGCTCTTCGGGCCCTGAAAAGCCCCACAGACCCTATGTGATGGATCCAGGAACCCTCTATTATAGAGGGGAATGTTGTTGGGAAGGGTTTGGTTGGCCTTTTGAGTTGAGTGGTCTTTGGTTTCGGGGTTGTGGAGGATCGTACCTTTGGTGTGCACATTTTTCCAACGACATGACTTTTTGTGCAGTGGGGTGTACCGAGAGGTTTGCCACGATTTCATTAGCCGAAGCTGGGGATATTATTGGCGTACAGCCGGCGGCAACACGTGTACTGGAGGGACCTCTCTCGCAGTTCAGCTTGGGTCGAGGTGTTTTCCGCTTTTCCGCGCGGAGAGAGGGGGGCGTGGAGCGGCAAGCATTAGGAGTAGGGACATGGAGACCATCCTGATGGGGTTGATGCCCCAAACTCTGAAGAGGAGAGAGCTCCATTTTGCGAGGGAATGAAAGAAAAGTGATGGACACGGGAAATCACAAAGAGCGAGAAACCGCCCCATAAGACTAGGTGAATGAAAACAAGTAGGAATGCAGAAAAACAACGGAAAAAAAGATAGGAACAAGAAAACAGCCCGACGAAACCTAAATTTAACACAAGTCCGAAATATAAAAAGTTGCTATATAAATGATAAAAAACTATTTTAGAGAAAGAACTTTTTCCGGTTGGGTTTTTAAACACTAAATGCAATGTTAGAATGACAATATAAATAAGAGAAATTAGATTTCAGTGAAAAGAAAGAAAATGACATTTGAACGAAAAGAAAAGAATATGAAATTGAAATTAAAGATGAGATTTAAATGTAAATAAAGGAAAGTAGAAAAAGCTAGAATATAATTTAAATCAAATACTCCCTGTCTCCGGTAAGGGTTTTATCCTGATTGTTTTTTTTGTTTTTTTTGTTCACTCACTGAGCACAAACACAACTGGTCATGACTGATGTGGTGATGCGACTGCCCATCGTTTATTCTTTTGCTCACCCTATCATCCGTGCCCTGCTCTGATTGAGGGTGAATTATACGACTACACAAAATTCAGCTCGTCTCCATTGTCGCGATGTGACTGTGAACTATAAGTGTATCTCAAACTCACCTCCGTCATTTTTATTTCACATTACTATCACATAGTATGAGCTTCTTATCGGCGTACTAAATTTAATTGCTTTCTTCTTACTACATGGCATTGGTATTTCTGGTATAATGGCTCGCGTAAGGCTCTTGCTAGTATCAAAAAAATTTATTAGTCTAAGAGCAAATTTAAGAATCATGTTTGGTATTTAGTATTAAAAATAATGTAGGAGTATTTTCCCATAGAAATAACGTCATTTGAAAATGCAATCATTTTATTCACAGTCTGTTAATGCCTAACATGATGGTTCGAATCATCACATTAAAAATAATCTATGACAGCGAAATTAATTCTCCCAACAGAACAACATCGAGAACCTAAAGAAAGGCAAAGACAGAAGACCTATCCAAGAGCTACTCGACTGCATGGGGCCTGGTGAACTGACAACCCTTTGTGCAATTATCCTGGCCGAGTAGTATTCATCGTAATTACGACCCAAATTAGTTCAAAAATTAATAACACCCTCGCTACAAATAAAATTTGTTTAGTGTACCTTGAACTATTAATCTTGGATTACCTGTGTTCACCAACAATAAACAAAGGGACGGACACTTTGTAGCTGCTTCAAAGTAAACCAAATAATAGGTTATCCACTTTCTTATTGCTCCTGTTTTAATTCGCCGTTCAAAATTGATGAGCAGAGAGAGAGAAGGGAAGGGATGGGTTGTTTGTGGTGTGGAAATGAATTCATTTCTTGCCCCAACATTAACCCAAACTAACCATCCAAGCTGCGAATTAAATGAATTAATTTACGAGTTCAAATCAAAATTTTGTACGCTGAAGAGTCATGTTTCCCGCTACCCACTGGGAACAGTATACGCGGAGTACTTCGTGCAGAGGTCAGCATGTGGATTCCTACAATTCCGCCGTCGAACCCTCTTGCAGATATTTAGAAGAGTTGCCCATTGGACGCACAGCAATTGGCATCAACGTGGTCGCTAAAGCCGGCCATCTGCGCTGACGGATTAATTTATCGGTTCGGCGAATTGTTTTTTCGCGCACAACTCCAGCCAAGGAAATAAATTCATGATTATGTTGTTGAAATGTGAAAACAGGGAGTCATGTCATGTAATGAATATTTTATGATGATTCTACGTCTCCCTGCTTCTATTGATGGCCATGACAACAATGATAATGATGTCCAAGTAGGTGGTTTTTATGGATTGCAAGCCCTCAGCACCCTGCATGGAAACCACAAGATATGTGACTGTCGCCAAAGATATGCTTCAGTGCATAGGGCCGTTCTGCTTTAATGATGTCCTCATGGAATGTACAGATACCCATTATACAGTTGCCTTCAATAATTCAGTTACTCGCAGTAAGCTGAATATTTTCGGCGGATTCCTTTTCCTATTCGGTACTTTAACTGTCCGAATTGGGGCTCGTAAATATCAGCAGCCTGCAATATAATGGCGTGGCCCTATCAACTGTATTTTAGCGACAGCAACTTAAAATCCAGGACACACTCCTACGCTGCGAGAAACTCAGCTTCCGAAGTTGTGGTTCCCGTCACGGAATATCAATTTCGATCCAATTTGGTGACGATAAGGACACCACCGTTCCGGCAATGTAGCGTTTGGCGGTAGCCTAAATTTACGCTAAGGCTACTAGTAGACGCATTTGTCAATCAAGCGGGTGAGTCAGAGATACAAAATTCACAGAACATTATTCGGTTCCTATGGATGCAGTGATTATATCATAAATTGTGCAGCTGCAGCGCCGTACTATTGGATACTACAAACCCCGAATCAAGTATTCAACACTTTATCGTCCGCGCGTCTCGATCGTAACGTGAAAATAAACGGTTGAGAAGCGCCACGCCATGTGATTCATGGTATCCGGATGAAAAACTATTGTCTGGCCTGGTGTGTTGGATACTAGACCTAAAGAGTAGCCGCTTGCGTTTGTGATTAAGTCATCACAGGAAAATTGTTGCAATTCGTTAACTGAAAATTATGGTACGGTGACTGATCCATGGTCGAATTATAGTCCTAAAAACTTTCAAGACCGAGCCATAAATTAATAAATCCAATGGCAGTTATTGGTAGTTGAAATTTTATGTGGAAAGTGATGTCGTTGAAATAGCGAACTGATGTTTATTGGGAGGATAGTGTGCTGGCCTTCTTCCAATTACAATCAATGTTTTCGCAATAGAATATGACTTCACATATTTAGGATACATTGCCTCGTTATTTAAAATCAGATTACCGTATTGCTGAAAGGTGGTATAGGATTTTTGTGTGCCAACATTTTCCAGTTGAGCTGCCTGAAATGTATGTAGTGTTTAGATGACAGTATGAAAAGTCAAATAATACCATCTAATCATGCAACATTGGATGATTTCAGGAGCACTAGTGCATTGTATTGCCAGAATTTCACATTATTTCCCCCGAAAAGTGATGGAAAACAGGGTTCGCCGGTTTCACATATGCACACATTCCCATGGGAGGTTTTAGAATAATATTTTACTCTTTATCTAATATAACTAATAGTATTTCAATATAAAATAAAAATATTAACACTTTGCTAAATTCTTGCGACCGTAATTTGAAAGAAAAACGATGTCGCTCTTGATGAAAACTACTACAATATATTTTAGTTTTTATATCTACGTCTATAAAAATGAGTTTTTGACATCACTAAATGTTAGACACAAAGAGAACAACGTAGTGGTTGTTAATTATCGAATAACTCGGGAACGTTAGGAGAATTGCAGTGGTACTGTGGGGGTTCTTAAAGCTCACCTGAGGAACCCCCCCATATTTGCAACCCATTTTTGCATATCAAGCACCAGCACACCTGTAAACCCTTCCTTCCCGTAAGAAATAATTGCACCCAAAGCATTGCATTAAACTCCCTATAAGAATGCCTTCATCCATGCATCCAATGCATTTCATAAATTCCCTGAATGAATTTATCAAGTACTTACCCATCATAACTATCTTCTGAAGGGAATTCACCAAGGCCAAACACAATATCCCTGAAAAGAAAACTTATCGGTTCACATATAATGTAACCACATAATCAGGGAATCTTAACCTTGAATTGGCTATTCCCTGTCTTACATACACACTGGCTGGCAATTCCATTGTCCAACGGCCAAAGCAGCATTGGCAGTTTGTTTGTTCAGCTGGAATATACTCGACCACGACCCCTTGCCTAAAAGAATAAACAATCACCAATTTCATTCTTTGCCACAAACGAATTACCATGCATGCAAGGGATTCGTTTCGGTTACCGACCCAAGGTACGATATACAATTTTCATTGTATAAAGTATTGTATTCCATTAGCACCTTTTTCTAATGGCTATTCGTCTATTTACACAAGGACATCACTCATCTAAGACTTTTATGATGCTCCCGTGCCATCTTTTCATTTAGCACATTTCCTCGGTGCATTGCCGTCTATTTATTTGACCGCAATGCACACCATAAACAAAGATTTCCACGTCCCTTTTGTCTTTACCGCTTTCCTGCTTTGTTTTTCCATCGCCTTCACGCATGAGTTGAACAATATGATCTTCACGATCACTCATACACACCTACTACCATGATCTTCATTACAACATCTGGTTTTATATTCCGCAAAGAGAGACTTTGCGTCTTCGATTACGATTCCAACCGTCGATGAAGTCGTATTCCAACCAGCGATCCGGTCGGTGCGTCTTCCGCTCCCTTCGGCGCCCGGGGATGCTTACATCCAGATGTCGGGATTAATTAAATACCAAATATATTTAGTTAATAGTAATAGTCGGACTTATAGTGCGAAGTGTTTAGATGTATTGTGAACGTTTGAACGATGGCAATGAGAATACTTAAATATATTCGTAAGGTTTCAAGTGACTGTCAATTCATGTTTCTTCATTTAGTTAATCAAAAAAGTAACTATCAATACCAATAAAATAAAAGAACATTCGAACATTAAAACGGTGCGTTTCATTAACCTTCGGTGCGGTGTCGTGTGTTTATGCTTTTCCTTTGGCGTTAGGACGTGGAACTTCCAGTGAAGAGTTATGGGGAAGAAGTGAATCAGCGCCGTACGCCGGTGCAACCTACTTCTCCTCCCCATAGTATCACCAAACGAGTACGAGAGGTCGTAATATAGCAAGACGGAGAGAAACAGAGATTTGCCTCACTTTGCGGTTTTGTAAAACCTTGCGCTTTGAATGTGGACATTTCTATCTTGCTTGGCGGCCTGCATTCTCTCAAGTTTCCCTACCTATCGCTCGACTTACATAACCGGAAACTTGATTTCTTAGCTACAGTGGCCTCCTTGCACCCAGAACCATGTCATTTTATTTTTGAGCCACAATTCAAATGTTTAGGAGATAAACTCCACACAGCCGCATTAAAAGATTTGTTAGCACTTTGAGTGTGTATATCGGAAGAATATTCTTTTGTATTTCTGGGTGTAGAGGGGCTGGATGTTTTCCAATTTTTCAAAAAAATAACTAGCAAAATTGTTTGGCTTAGAAATTAAACGGTAAAGCCATAAAAAGCACTAGTTCGCTTTAGTTTCCCCCGCTTGGTAGAAACCTTGATGTGGTGCGGGGGCTTAAAGTACAATGAATCACTCAGGCTATGCTGACGGAAGCATATGCTTCCAGTAGGGTCACCCATGTCAGACAGGCTAGCGAGGAGTAACACACAAATATCTACCATCCCGAATCCAGGGTGTTACGCGTCACCGTGCCCATTGGATGGTTTGCAGCCAGGGGTATACCGGCTGCATTATAACGGCGCCTCTCTGACACCGGGTCGAATCAGAGCAGTAAGCAGACCTTACCACATCAAAACGGGGCTCTGATGTGACGGACTATTTGAAACCCCAAGACTCGTGGAATCAAAAATGAATAACCAAAATACAAAAAACAATCCCACGAAAAACCCGGTAGGCGTAGGTGTGATGAGCCGACACTACCATAAGGGAAAAAATCATCAAGAAAACACCGACGCGACAAAAAGAAGACGTAGGGAAAAACTGAAAAAGCGGGATATACGCGTCGGTACGTGGAATGGTCGAACGTTATATAAACCAGGGGCGATACAGACGGTCGTAGAAAACACGAAACAATATAAAATGGTCATCGTCGCGCTTCAGGAAGCTCGACTCCCACATCAAGTAATCGAAACCAACGGGTTTACACTGGTGTGTGGAGGTACCGATACACATAACCTCGGAACTGGCTTCATCATAAGGAAGAAGAGTACGTCTCATGTAAAAGATGTGCAATTTATTAATGACCGAATGTCGGTGCTAAAAATACAGGGTCCATGGTACAATTATGTATTTATAAACGTACACGCCCCAACAGAATCTATCGACGAAGAAACGAAGGACACATTCTACGTGACCCTAGAGGAAGACATTCGATGTTAAAATCCTCCTCGGCGACCTCAATGCGAAAATTGGAAAGGAAGATATCTTCCAACCAACAATAGGTGAAGAAAGCCTACATGACGTTTCAAATGATAATGGAATTCGAATTATCACGTTCGCAGCGTCAAAAGATCTGGTAGTGAAAAGCACGATGTTCAAGCACAAGCAAATCCATAAAGCCACATGGATATCACCCGACGGCGTAACGCGTAACCAAATAGACCACTTCCTCATAGACAAAAGACACCACTCGAATATCCTTGACGTAAGATCATATAGAGGAGCAGATTGCGACTTCGATCACCTTCTAGTGATGGGCAAAATTAGAAGTCGGCTCCCAGCAAACCCACATGGACAGTCACGGGAGACGAGCAAAAAGTTCGAGATTGATAAACTAAAAGACCTACGTAAAAGGGCGGAATATCAAGACGAACTAACGAATAGATTTAGCATCCTAGAGAATGACAGTAGTGAGGAAGAGGAAGCCAATAGTGTGGACATTAAATGGGCATCGATCAGAGACACAATCAAACAAACAGCCCAAGAGGTATTAGGATTTAAGAAAACAACTAAGTCCAAACCTTGGTTTGACGATGAGTGCAGGGCAAAGATCGAAGAACGTAAACGCCTCAGAATAATCCGCTTAGAAGCATATGTTGAAGTCAACGCAGTAAGATACGCGACAATTCGGAAAGAAACAACTGGACTTTTCAAACGCAAAAAACGCGAATGGGAGAAGACTCGGATCGAAAAAATCATAGAAAATGCCAGAGCAAAGAACAGCAGAGGTATATATGTCGCCATTGTTATACTCCGGGCCGTGCTTTCCCAAACGGTGGGAGACGAGCCCGGAGCGTTGACGGTGAAAAGATAAAAGACCGAGAGGATTTAGAGAATATGAAAATAGTTAGTTTTATTTGGATTGAAATCAGAGGTTCAGATACGGTTTTAAAAGTGGACACTTCGGTCGGCCAGCGGTTCGGCCTCTGTAATGGTACTGATTGCGAAATTGAAAAGCACTCCCCTTTTATAGTTTTTGGAGTTGACTTTTGTCAACTATTTTAATGTCAAAATTCCAAGAAGCGTAAGCAAGGCTTGGCGTGCTTCGATTGGAATTTTGTTCCGAGAATTGTTTAAAGGTTTTTGTTGGATAGATTCTGGGAAGGGAATCATGAAATGCGTTTTGAATTAAGCATTTCATGATGTCAAGGTTTTTAGGAATTGAGTCAATGTATGATGAATTAACTTTTGGTTAAATTCGTTGTACATGTGACTCAATATGGAATTTGGATATGAAACAATGGAAAGTTTGGGATTTGGGTTTATTATGTGGAATTTGAATCAATGTGCGATAATTGACTTTTGTTTAATTTGTCGCTCATTGATTCGATACGAAATTTGGGTTATTGAGGATTTAGATAGGAGTAGCGATTTAGGATCGCTACAGCATAAATTCAATTAGAAATGGCTACCGAGGGAGAGCCAAAATAATTCAAGACACAAAAGGCTGTCTGGTGACAGAAACAAAAAATATCGTGACAAGATGGAAGCAGTATTTTGAAAACCTGCTCAATGTGCGCACCCATCAACCACAAATAAACGCACCAGACGTACATACAGCCGATCCACAGATCCCGGAGCGCTCTTTCGACGAAGGTGTAGACGGGCTAAATCGACTGGAAAACAACAAGGCTCCCGGAGTCGATTGCATACCGGCAGAGCTTGTGAAACATGGAGGAGAGGCAACCGCTCGAAAGATCCACCAACTGGTTAAAACAATATGGGACAAGGAAGTCATTCCGGAAGAATGGAAAACCTCAATAGTCATCCCCATTTTCCAAAAAGGCGACAGATCTGACTGCGAAAATTACAGAGGCTCCCAACCACACACAAAATATTAACAAATGTCATACTGGCAAGAATCACACCGTACGCAGAAGAAATATTGGGAGACTACCAATGCGGATTCCGTCGGAACCGGTCAACCGGCGACCCAGGGACCAGATGTCTACAATAAGGCAACTGCTGGAAAAGAAGTGGGAATACGGAGAGACGGTTCACCAACTATTCGTGGACTTCAAAAAAGCCTACGACTCAGTCACAAGGCAAAGACTCTACCATATTGTAGTTGAGCTGGGGATACCGAAAAATATGCCGCCCTCATTCAAATCTGCATGAACGAAAACAAAGGGCGAGTTAGAATAGAAAACCACCTCCCAGAAGCATTTGAAATCCGGGACGGACTAAAGCAGGGAGATGGTCTATCACCGTGTCTTTTTAACCTTGTGCTCGAGTATGTTATCAGAAAGATACAAGACGACAACATGGCCGGATCATCCCTGAACGGGGTCACACAAGTGCTCGAGTATGCGGATGACATCGCCGTTCTGGGTGATAATCTCGAAACTGTAAGTAAAAACTTTGAAATCATCATGCAAGCGGCAGAAGAGGTGGGCCTAGAAATAAACGAAGACACAACAAAATACATGATTACGGCGGGAGCGGGTGGACATCAGAGAACATATATAAACGTCATCGGCAAGATATTTGAAAATGTCAAAGAATTTAAATATCTGCGAACAATACTGACGGCCAGTAACGAAATGTCGAAGGAAATTAACAAAAGACTTCACTCCGGCAACGCTAGTTGGCATGCAGTCAGTAAACTGCTGAAATCCAAACTGCTATCACGTAATATAAAGCTCCGTGTCTATAGAACCATAATTATGCCGATTGCTCTATACGGATGCGAAACATGGGCTCTCACAAAACGGGAAGAAAACAAATTCCGCATATTCGAGAATAAAGTTTTAAGGGGTATATTTGGCGGTAAATATGACGAGGAGTCAGGACAATGGAGGAAACTCCACAACCACGAATTGGAAGAGCTATACCGCAAACCTACAATAGTGAGAGTGCTCAGGTCGCGAAGATTAAGATGGGCCGGACACGTAGCGCGAATGGGCGATGATAGGACCGTGCATAGAATTCTTGACGGTAAACTAACGGGGAAGATACCGACAGCGCGCCCGCGACGGAGATGGGAGGACAATGTCAGATTGGACCTCGAGGAGATCGGATCGGATGATCGAACGTGGAAGAGAGCGCACAGGACAGGGAACAATGGCGGAGCCGAGTCGATGAGGTCATGAACTTCCGGGTTCCCACAGGCCAGTAAATAATAAAAAAAAATAATAATAAAATTAATGACAAACGTTCTTCACTTTTTGCTAATCATCCGGGTGACACTTCTCTTACTGGCGACTTATCGTTTTGTTTTAATGTTCATAGTCTCCAGTTTTCCAGTACTTTGTTTTGGGGACCTGTAGCGGTTCCGCCAAACCCGACGGTCTACTTACCTGGAAAAACCCCCATAAGTTTGCTAATGCAACAGTATTAGTACCTGTAAATGCTTCACGCATTATATAGATCACCATCTATAATCTTATAATCCCTATAAAGGAAACTTACCTTCTCATGCATCCCTTCGCATACAATTTTTCGTAAGATTTCTTTCCTTGTTTATCTGGTATTCTAAACCAGTTCGGTACCAGACAAATTCCTTTAAACAAAATGATTCGGATTGCATTCAATGTAACCGTCATGACAGGGACCATAAATATTGCGCCGTCTATTTTCCCAGCCGCGCCATGTACCTTTTCATGCACATTGCCTGGCACCCCTTTTTGTTTGTCTTATCAATAAACAACTCAAGCAGCTGCATATAATTAGCGCAATAGACGCTGAAACCAAATTCTCCAGCATTTCCTAATGCAAACATGAACCCGGTTTCTACTGCAGCCAGAGATGCCATAAACATCCAATTTGCTTTTAGCACCTTTTTTCTCCCAACGTCGATAATATCGACGAGGCATCGCGTAAACAATGACCCGCATTACCAACGGCTCATTTGGTCATTTTCTTCTTTTTGTCTTTGCCGCCTGCCTGTTTCGTTGTTCCATTGCACGTGTGAATAACATCGATCTGAACGATCACAACACATACTACCATGACCTTTATCACAAGATCTGGTTTTCTTGTTCCCACAAGAGAGACTCTACGTTACACTTGTGGGAGATAAAACATATCCTTGGCAAGGATATATTCACACCCTTAAGAGAAGAGTTTTTCTCTCTCTTCCTTTTTTCTTAGCGAAATCATCTCTGCATGAGATGACGATCGTTGAGTCGAATTTCATCCAGCGATCGAGACGGTCGCGCCGCCATCCACCGTGCCGGTGCCGGTACGGTGTGAAACAAAAGTCGAGTGTGAGTCGAACGCGTATCGAGTCTTATCGGTTAATATAACTTTGTTAGTTCTAAAATCTACTACCGGTATCTGAAAAATTATGCTTTTAATTAAACGCAGTAATCAGTGTGCAACGTTGCAATATAACAGTAATTTAACATTTAAAAAAGAAAACAATAAACACCACTTATAATACTCCATTGAACTTAATTTTAGTGTTTCTTTTTATTCCCTCCTGTGCCTAGAGTTTTTTCTTTTGCTTGGTGATCGTGTTTGTGATTGCCTTTTTAATTCGGTAGCTCTCCAGTGTTTCATCCGTGAACAGTGTCTGAGTTCGAGTTTTCGCCAGGTGGATCCTTATAGTGACGATGGCGGAAGAAAGTGAATCCGCGTCGTACGCCGACGCACCATACTTCCTCCCCACAGACCTGCCAGATGTTCAACTGATTGTCATATGCGTCACAGTACCCTCCACCTAGATTGGTTCGTCCTGAACTAAGTTTACTGTTCTTCTGGGTTAACAAAAAGTCGCCACTCGCTCTCGATGTACCAGTTTCATCTTGGCGTTCGGTCTTCGCTGAATCCTATAGACAACGTCGTTAATTCTTGTGAGAATCTTATACGGTCCTTCCCAATGTTGCTGCAACTTCGGAGACCTTCCTTTTTCCCGATGAGGGTTATAAAGCCACACGTTATCGCTTGCATTAAATCCAAATGCGTTGGCTCGAACGTCGTACCTTGTTTTCATCCTGTCACTTGATACCTTGATTTGCTTTCGAACCAAATGATGAATCTCATCGAGGGGATTTCTCCATTCGGCTACGTAGTCTTCAGTCTTATCTATGCCGTCTGGAGGTATCCCTAATTGCAGATCGGCTGGTAATCGTATCTCTCGTCCAAATATGATTCTTGCTGGAGAATGGCCTGTCGTCTCGTGATTAGCCGATCCATAACTCAGGAGAAAGGTTTGTACATATTTCTCCCAATCTCGTTGGTGATCACTAACGACCTTCGATAAGTGCTCTTGTATTGTTCGATTGAACCTTTCAACCATTCCGTCTGACTGCGGATGTAAGGATGTGGTCCTGGTTTTCCTTATGCCCAGTGCCGCACAGATGCCTTGAAATATCTATGATTCGAAGTTTCGGCCTTGATCGGAATGAAGATCACAGGGAACTCCATTTCTGCTGATCCAATTATTGATAATCTGCTCAATGACGGTTGTTGCTTCTCGGTTTGGAATTGGAAGGACTTCCACCCACTTGCTGAAGTAATCCTCGATGACCAACATGTACTTGTTGTTGTCGTTGGTTTTTGGAAATGGTCCTGAGATATCAATCGCAATTCGCTCGAAAGGGGCACCCACGTTTTACTGCTTCATAGCTCCTTGGCTTTGCTGTTGGTCCTTTGGTCGCAGTGCAAGTTGCGCATTTCCTACACCAAGACTCGACGTCATCTCTCATGTGAAGCCAGTAGAATCGAGATCGTAATTTTGAAAGTGTCTTATTAACTCCCAGATATCCACCCCCGTCGTGCATTTCTGTTACTACATCCTTCACTTTTGATGGTGGGACTAGAATCTGCATTCGATGGGATTTTCCGCCCGCGGCTTCCCATTTACGCTTTAGAATTCCATCTTCCACCAGCAAGGAATTCCATTGTGCCCAATATGCTTTAAACGTTCCACTCTTGTCGGAAATATTGTTCCAAGTTGATCGCTCGTTCTTTTCTTTGTGTTCCAGGATTAGCGACATATCTTCATCTTGAAGTTGAGCTGCGCGTATAGCATCACTTGTCCACCCATCTAGTACTTCTACTTGTACATTTCGAAGGTCGTACGCCTCTTGTTTTTCTTCCGCTCTATGACAATGTTTACAATCTGGTTTACATGGTCTTCTTGATAGAGCACCAGCGTTATCATGCACCTTCCCTTGACGGTGGGAAATTTGGAAATCGTACGTTTGAAGTCGTTCGATCCATCGAGCTATTTGTCTTTCCGGATTCTTATAATTTAATAACCATTTCAGGGCGGCATGATCCGTCCGAAGGTGGACTCGACGTCCGTAGAGGTACTTATGGAAATTCTTAACGGTTTCTACGACAGCCAGCAGTTCCTTTCTTGTTGCGCAGTAATTTCTCTCCGGCTTAGAGAGAACTCGACTATAATATGCGACAACTCTCTCTTTGCCATCGACTTCCTGTGACAACACTGCTCCGATTCCTGTGTTACTTCCATCAGTATCCAATATAAATGGGCGATCCGATCTTGGGAATGCCAATGTTGGAGTATTACATAACTCGGCCTTCAATGTGTTGAATGCTGCCTCAACTTTTCTATCCAATTGAATTTCTTGTCTTTACCCGTTAGTTCGTGTAGGGTTTCAGCCACGTTGGCGAAACCTTTAACAAACCGTCGGTAATATGTGGCTAATCCCATAAAGCTTCTTAACTGTTGCTTATCTTCTGGAGTAGGCCACTCTTGGACAGCTTATTTTATCAGGATCCGTTTGAACTCCTGCAGATGACACTATGTGTCCCAGGAATTTTACTCCCCTTTGGAAGAGTTCACATTTCTTCGAATTGAGCTTTAAGTTGGCCTGTCTTAGACGTTCGAAGACGGAGCGCAGATTATTGATGTGTTCTGGTAAATTCATTCCCACAACGATGATCTCGTCCAAGTACACAAGACACGTCTTCCATGTCAGTCCCCGTAGAACACTTTCCATTAATCGTTCAAACGTTGCTGGAGCATTACACAATCCAAAAGGCATCACGTTGAATTGATAAAGTCCGTTTCCGGTAGTAAACCCTGTCTTCTCCTTGTCCTCCTCCTTCACTTCCACTTGCCAGTAACCGCTTTTTAGGTCCAATGTTGAAAACCACTGAGCTCCAGAAAGGGTATCTAGTATACCGTCGATTCGAGGAAGTGGGTACCTGTCCTTCTTCGTAACGTGGTTTAACCGACTCCCAATCTAGTTGTCCCATCCCACTTCTGACACCAATTGTAGCGAGCTTAAGGTTCGCTGGATTGATTATTTTCATAAAATAAGAGGCGTGAAATTGATTTTCTGTTTAAAACTTTATTCGTCTCTTAATGACAAACGTTCTTCACTTTTCGCTAATCATTCCGGTGACACTTCTCTCACTGGCGACTCGTTTTGTTTTTACTGCTCATAGTCCCCACTTTTCCAGTACTTTGTTTTGGAGACCTACCAGGTGTCGAGCTGATTGTCATATGCGTCACAATATATATATATATATATATATATATATATATATATATATATATATATATATATATATATATATATATATATATATATATATATATATATACATACATACATATATATAGATATATATATATATATACATACATATATATATATATATATATATATACATATATATATATATATATATATATATATATATATATATATATATATATATATATATATTGCCCTATAGGAATCCGGAAGTTCACCTCACTGACTCGGCTGTGCCATCGTTCCCTCTCCTGTGCACTCTCCAACCACACTTGATCATCCGATCCAATTTTCTCATGGTCAAACCTAATATTGTGCTCAAACCTCCGTCGCGGCCGCCCTGCCATGGCGGTCTCTTTCCCGTTGGTCTTCCGAAAAGGATTCTACGCACGGTCCTATCTTTGCCCATTCGCGCCACATGTCCGGCCCATCTTAATCATCGCGACCTGATTACTGTCACAATTGTAGGTTTGCGGTATAGCTCTTCCAATTCGTGGTTGTGGAGTTTCCTCCATTGTCCTGACTCCTCGTCATATTTACCGCCAAATATACCCCTTAAAACTTTATTCTCGAATACCCGGAATTTGTTTTCTTCCCGTTTTGTGAGAGCCCATGTTTCGCATCCGTATAGAGCAATCGGCATGATTATGGTTCTATAGACACGGAGCTTTATATTACGTGATAGCAGTTTGGATTTCAGCAGTTTACTGACTGCATGCCAACTAGCGTTGCCGGAGTGAAGTCTTTTGTTAATTTCCTTCGACATTTCCTTACTGGCCGTCAGTATTGTTCCCAGGTATTTAAATTCTTTGACATTTTCAAATATCCTGCCGCTGACGTTTATATGTGTTCTCTGATGTCCACCCGCTCCCGCCGTAATCATGTATTTTGTTTTGTCTTCGTTTATTTCTAGGCCCACCTCTTCTGCCGCTTGCATGATGATTTCAAAGTTTTTACTTACAGTTTCGAGATTATCGCCCAGAACGGCGATGTCATCCGCATACTCGAGCACTTGTGTGACCCCGTTCAGGGATGATCCGTCCATGTTGTCGTCTTGTATCTTTCTGATAACATACTCGAGCACAAGGTTAAAAAGACACGGTGATAGACCATCTCCCTGCTTTAGTCCGTCCCGGATTTCAAATGGTTCTGAGAGGTGGTTTGAGGGCGGCATATTTTTTCGGGATCCCCAGCTCAACTACAATATGGTAGAGTCTTTGCCTTGCGGCTGAGTCGTAGGCTTTTTTGAAGTCAACGAATAGTTGGTGAACCGTCTCTCCGTATTCCCACTTCTTTTCCAGCAGTTGCCTTATTGTGGACATTTGGTCGCTGGGTCGCCGGTTGACCGGTTCCGACGGCATCCGCATTGGTAGTCTCCCAATATTTCTTCTGCGTGCGGTGTGATTCTTGCCAGTATGACATTTGTTAATATTTTGTATGTGGTTGGGAGCAATGATATTCCTCTGTAATTTTCGCAGTCAGATCTGTCGCCTTTTTGGAGAATGGGGATGACTATTGAGGTTTTCCATTCTTCCGGAATGACTTCCTTATCCCATATTGTTTTGATGAGTTGGTGGATCTTTCGAGCGGTTGCCTCTCCTCCATGCTTCACAAGCTCTGCCGGTATGCAGTCGACTACGGGAGCCTTATTGTTTTTCAACCGATTTGTTGCGTCTACAACTTTGTTGAAAGAGGACTCTGGGATCTGAGGCTCGGCTGTATGTACGTCTGGTGCGTTTATTTGTGGTTGATGGGTGCGCATATTGAGCAGGTTTTCAAAATACTGCTTCCATCTTCTCACGATATTTTTTGTTTCTGTCACCAGACAGCCTTTTGTGTCTTGAATTATTTTGGCTCTCCCTCGGTAGCCATTTCTAATTGAATTTATGCTGTAGCGATCCTAAATCGCTACTCCTATCTAAATCCCCAATAACATCAAAAATCCTATCCATAATCCCATAACGAAAAACCCAAATTTCATATCGAATCAATGAGCGACAAATTAAACAAAAGTCAATTATCGCATATTGATTCAAATTCCACATCATCATCATCATCGGCACTACAACTGGGAGCCGGTCTTGGCCTTATTTAGCAAGTCCTGAGGCTTGTTAAATTTTCCATAATGATTTATTTTTTCTGGGCAAGGTCATTAGTCAAATTCCACATAATAAACCCAAATCCCAAACTTTCCATTGCTTCATATCCAAATTCCATATTGAGTCACATGTACAACGAATTTAACCAAAAGTTAATTCATCATACATTGACTCAATCCCTAAAAACCTTGACATCATGAAATGCTTAATTCAAAACGCATTTCATGATTCCCTTCCCAGAATCTATCCAACAAAAACCTTTAAACAATTCTCGGAACAAAATTCCAATCGAAGCACGCCAAGCCTTGCGTACGCTTCTCGGAATTTTGACATTAAAATAGTTGACAAAAGTCAACTCCAAAAACTATAAAAGGGGAGTGCTTTTCAATTTTGCAATCAGTACCATTACAGAGGCCGAAGCGCTGCCCGACCGTAGTGTCCACTTTTAAAACCGTATCTGAACCTCTGATTTCAATCCAAGTAATACTAACTATTTTCATATTCTCTAAATCCTTTCGGTCTTTTATTTTTTCACCGTCAACGCTCCGGGCTCTTCTCCCACCGTTTGCGAAAGCACGGCCCGGAGTATAACAATGCCGACATACATACCTCTGCTGTTCTTTGCTCTGGTATTTTCTAGGATTCTTTTGATCCGAGTCTTCTCCCATTCGCGTTTTTTGCGTTTGAAGAGTCTGGTTGTCTCTTTCCGAATTGTCGTGTATCTTACTGCGTTGACTTCATCATATGCTTCTAAATGGATCATTCTTAGGCGTTTACGTTGTTCAATCTTTGCCCTGCACTCATCGTCAAACCAAGGTTTGGACTTAGTTGTTTTCTTAAATCCTAATACCTCTTGGGCTGTTTGTTTGCTTGTGTCTCTGATCGATGCCCATTTAGTGTCCACACTATTGGCTTCCTCTTCCTCACTACTGTCATTCTCTAGGATGCTAAATCTATTCGTTAGTTCGTCTTGATATTCCGCCCTTTTACGTAGGTCTTTTAGTTTATCAATCTCGAACTTTTTGCTCGTCTCCCGTGACTGTCCATGTGGGTTTGCTGGGAGCCGACTTCTAATTTTGCCCATCACTAGAAGGTGATAGAAGATCTATATGATCTTACGTCAAGGATATTCGAGTGGTGTCTTTTGTCTATGAGGAAGTGGTCTATTTGGTTACGCGTTACGCCGTCGGGTGATATCCATGTGGCTTTATGGATTTGCTTGTGCTTGAACATCGTGCTTTTCACTACCAGATCTTTTGACGCTGCGAACGTGATAATTCGAATTCCATTATCATTTGAAACGTCAAGTAGGCTTTCCTTACCTATAGTTGGTTGGAAGATATCTTTCTTTCCAATTTTCGCATTGAGGTCCCCGAGGAGGATTTTAACATCGAATGATGAGATCCTATCAAATACTTCCTCTAGGGTCTCGTAGAATGTGTCCTTCGTTTCTTCGTCGGTAGATTCTGTTGGGGCGTGTACGTTTATAAATACAGAATTGTACCATGGGCCCTGTATTTTGTAGCACTGACATCTTTTACACAGTGCGTAATCTTCTTGCTTATGATATGAGTAAAGCCGGTTCCGGGGTTATGTGGGTCGGTACTTCCACACGTTAGTGTGAACCCGTTGGTTTCGATTACTTGATGTGGGAGTCGAACTTCCTGAAGCGCGACGATGTCCATTTTATATTGTTCCCCTTTTTCTACGACCGTCTGTATCGCGCCTGGTTTATATAACGTTCGAACATTCCACATGCCGACGCGTATATCCCGCTTTTTCCGTTTTTCCCTACGTCTTCTTTTTGCCGAGTCGATGTTTTCTTGATGATTTTTTCCCTTATTGTAGTGTCGGCTCATCACACCTACGTCTACCGGGTTTCTTTGTTATTTAAGGATACAAATTTAATGAACTTCGTCAGGTCATCCAGGATTGTTAATCCGAATTTATAACCTTCGTCTGTCTCCTAAAATGGTCCTATAACGTCAATCATCATTTTCCCCTGAGGTAACTATTTGCATCGGGTTTCTGGTCGGTGGCTGGTTAACCTATTCAGTCTGACACTGGGGACAATGCCTGCCAAACTTTCGGATGTACTTCTGCGATTATAATTTCTACGTACTCCCAATTTTGTGTGCTACGTTTTGGGGTTTTGTTGCTCGATCCTCTGTGTTACTGAGAGTCGCTCAATTTACTTTCCTCAGAACTAACTGATTTTCGATGCCAAACACAACACACAGAAAACGATTAGTATGTATTAATTTTAATTTAACTTTATTTATTAATGTTGTGCACAATTATTTTATACAAATAAAAATACTGATTTTATTTATTTTAAACACCACCCGTAGATTTTCCACGCAAACATATTAGACACAGGACGATTTTTTTTATCAATACTCAACTAGAGCTTTTCGCAACGCTTTTCATCAACGATTCAGAATGTTTAATTTTTTAACAGCAATGCCTCGCACGACGATTTAAAAATCAAAAACAACGAGAGATCATATCGCTAATACTTGTCCTTATATATGAGGGATACAAATTTGCCCCCACGCTAACATTTATTGATTCATTGGGATTTGGTTTCGGTGACCTGAACCCCCCGGTCGAACCGACAGCTGTACTTGTATATAATGATCGGGTAACAGTAAATTTGCTGGAAAGGGTTATTGTACCTAAAAATGCGCGTGAAAATATTCGTAGTCTCGTTAAGAGAATTTTGTAATTCTTATAGGGTAAGAATTACGACACATGCGAGATAGGCGATGAAAAGGGTGGAAAATGTTTGTATGTTATATGTATGTTATAATGGCAAATTTCGACTATGAAAAACACCTTTGGGATATAATTAGGCAAGTTAAAACGTTGACAGGAAAAGGCAGTTAATCTTCCATAGAACTTGGGTTTTATTTTATTTCACTTTGAATTTTGCTTTCACATTGTTCCATAAATAATTGTGGTTATCTTATAATTAATTACACACTTAGTTACACACTGAAATATGTTTTTAAGGACGATACCTTCTCCACTGAATTGTTAACCTCGACTGCTTCAAGTGACTCCTCTATTAATTCTCATATCTTTTTCTTCTTTCGAAAGTCAAGACGCATCGTCACTTATCGCTTGATCCTTTCTTGGGGTTTTTGTTTGTGTTAGCCATCTGGCTAATGCAAACTAGAGTTTTCGTGCACTTCAAATGGGTAACACAAGACCCGTGGAAATTGGTTGTTAGTTTTAAAATTGCAAGTCATAAAACATCTGGCATGTGAAAATATGCATTCGGATATTTATGATTGCAAGAATTGTGTGTCAGCAGATCGAATAGATATGCCTCTGTTTGGACATGTGCACTTTCGAGTTTTGGATCTTGTAGGAAATTTAGGTGTTAATTGCTTATAGCATACATGAGAAGATATGCATTATGCTCTTTGATTTTCGGAAATTGAATTGAAAAAATGAATTGAATTGAATAAATGAATTGAATTGAGTAAATGAATTGAATTCAATAAACGAGAAATTGAACGTTTAGTTCGATTGGGTTTGACATTGAATTCAATGTTGTGTTGGGGATATGAAATGGATTTTGTTATAGGTAGGATTTGGGTATATGTGGGAGGAAAATGGTAGGGCTGTGGGGAAGAAGTATTGTGCCGGACAGGGGCACTTGGTTCCCTTCTTCTTCCAGCATTCGCTCCACTGTTCAACAAGGTTCCGCCACACTCTTGGTGAAACACTGCAGCAGGAAAGGAAACACCAGCATCGAACAATTGTCACAGAACATGCACCGGATAAGGAAAACGACGTAAAACAAAACTCCCCGACATACCGACCACAAGGAGGAAACGTTAAACACACTATTTTGTCTATTAATATTTGTTTTATTTTAGTCCTTTTAAACTATTGCAAGAAACAGTTGTGAGGTGGTTTGCCGCAACACACATATCGCGATAGGATGCAATTTAATTTTTATTGTTTGTTGAATCAAATGAAAAGCATGAATCAAAGGTCACTTGGAACATTTAAGTTTCTTAATTTAAGCGTTCTCATTTCAACATTCAAAAGTACACAACTCACGATTAGACGGAAAACAACAACTACTCGACTCGTGGTTGATTCGATGGTGTATCTCGCGTCCCCGAGCGCATCGGGGCAGCGGGATTGAGACGACCAGCTCGGTCTGCGGATGTAATTTGACTCACCAAGGATGGAACTCTGACATGAATTACATCCTAGGTTAGGGCTAAGAAACAAGGGAAGAGAGAGAAAAACTTTTCTCTTACGGGTGCGGCCGCTGTAGGAAATGCACTCTTTCAGTGCAATGGTGTGTGCGCATGGTTCTTTCATGGATGAGAACGAACCTAGAACAAAGAAAGGGCATAAAGTGCATTCATAGGATACGATTTAGGTAAAGCAAATAAAACCGAAATCGTCGGATGCTAATGGGATCTTTGTTGGAACATGTGCGTCGCGGCTAAGCAAAGAGACGACGATACGATGTGGAAATGTGCTAATTGGTTTTATCTAAGTTACTGGGAAATGATGTTTATGGCATCGCTAGTAAGGGTAGGTATTGAATTATTTGCGTATCGCCAGAATGCCCGATGAAGAACAGCGGTCTTTTGTTTACTTATGGTGTGAGTTAGGGAAATATGCTTCAGCGTCGATTGTGCTAATTGAATGCAGCTGCTGGTATGTTATTGCTGGGAAAAAAGGTCGACGGCCAATGTGTACTTTAAGAGATTTATCATGCACATGGCGAGGCTGAAAAATAGACAGCGCAATGTTTATGGCCCCTGGTGAAGGTTACATTATATGTAATTCAAATCCTTTTGTTTACAGGAATTCATCAAGGGAGATTTGCTTGACACCGAAGGTGCCGAATTCGTTTGAGATTCCTGATAAGGTAAGAAAGAAATCTTACAGGAATTGTATGCGAAGAGATGCATGAAAGGTAAGTTTTCTTTTCCAGGGACTTTTAGGTTATATAAATTTGATTGTTTTAATGCGTGGAGCATTTAAGATGCTAATGCGATTGTATTACCGAAAGCTTATGCAGGCTGGGCAGCAGTTATTGGGATTTTTTCAGGAAGGCCAACCGTGGGGTTTGGCGGAACCGCCACAGGGCTTCCTGGAGCACTACATACTTTTAAAATAGTTATCATTATATTTTATCTCAAGTAGTCTGCCATTGAGAAGCCGAAGAAGACTGTTCACGCTTGCCAAACAATTAGAGTGAAACTTTTGGTTAAACCAGTGAAGACAGCAGCCCAATAAGTTCATTAAAACTTCAAGCAAAGGCCATTATAGATCAGCTTATAAATCCTCTCAGATATTGATACCAAATAAGACAAAACTAGAAAAGTTGCTATTCATATATATTCAAAATGAACTCTAAAATCGATTTCTAATTACAGTGCTGTCTATCGTTATTTCTGTGGTAGCATATATACATGGGAGGGATAAAAGTTGTAGTTCAATCCACAGGCAGTACCGCTACCCTATGAGGCCTCTTGAAATTAAACTGGAAAATATGTTGCATGTTTTGATTATTCTGTTACCACAGTTTTTCGTAATCTCTTAATCGTCACCCAAATTATCGTAGCAAAGTTTGATATGATAATTCAGTTGTGCTGTTTCCTACGTGCTGTAAGCCGTAATAATATCTCTGATTATGTTCCTTACTTGTGTACCACCAAAGACATCTTAAACGTCTCTTGTTGTTAAGACAAATGGTCTACGCAACTTCGTACCCATAAATTAAGCATCGATTTCATCAATTCCTTTCGAAAACGTGTTAATCTTGGCGTTGCGGTTGAGCCGCCACATCCTTGAGCGAACAAACTGGCATGCAATTTCGTACCCCAGGCAATTTGCGGTTGATATCAGTTTGCAATAATTTATACGATTGTTAATAAATTACCGGTGTAACTATTGCGTTTAGGCCAATACATACACTTGTTCGTGGCCAGGGGATCAGGCTTAATTGAGCATTTCCTGGCACACTTAAACTTACTGTTTTGTGGTCGCATAGCGCGCAGCAGTCAAACCAACCGCCATGGCACAAGAAAGCATGCCAACAGCAATGAGTACCAAAAAACCAAACAAAGAAGGAAGCCAAACGCCATCTGTTTTGGACCACAACCGAAACGCGCGGCAGGTACTTATATGTAGCCCTCTGCTTCGGTTGTGTTGAGAAAAGTAAATTTATTGTTGAGCCTTCGGTTAGGTGCTTATTTGCCGGAACTGGGTACTTCACCTCCCCTTCAACGTTCAATGGTGTTTATTTAAGGAACATACAAAAAAGCACTTAACCAAAAACCCATGTTGGACTTACAGGTGGATGACGACCGCCGAATCAGATACAATTGTTCTTTCATCTCTAAGTTTATCCAACTAAAAACAAATTGTTCCGCCAACTGTCACAACGTTTAACCGATTCGTTTGCTATAAAAATATTGAAACATTTTAGTTCCATGTTTCCTGCAACATTGTATCGCGATGTTGTGATAGGTTCAGCAGTACTGTGACATCGGACACTCTAAGCGGGAGCTAAAGTTTCATGAAGACGCGGCCGGCGTCGGTGTACGCACAAGGACGTGTCTAAGGAGATTTCTGTTTGGTGCTTAATGTGTTTCCACTTAATCGACTGAATACACTTGTATCGCCAGCGAGGTATTTTAATTGGTTTATCCGTTTACCGGACCGAAGTTCAGATACGCGTTTGAGTTGCGAGTATTCATGGACAGAATTGTCGGTTTTATGTATGCGATCGGCCTCAGCGTGTTTTTTTATGCAGTAGGATTAGATTGACATGGATTGGGATAAAAAAGTGCTTTGGCTTACTCTTAAACAGTTCGAAACTGGGGTAATCAGTATAATAGGCTCTTCTTGTTTCGTCATCGGTTGTTTTTAAGAGGACCATTCCAAAACACATTTGGGGCTGCATTCATTACGTGATGAGGATAATTAGACTTTATAATGGCATCCACCAGCAGATTAGGTCTCAAACATAATATCCACATTGTAATATTAGTACAGGTGACTGTGATAAATTTTACATTTAAGCTTTACGTGAGAACTGAAACATTAAAAGTTATTTCCACCACTTCCATACGATCCCAAACACTACTCAAAGTATTTACTTTTAGGGACTGTCTTTCATTCAACATTGTTATTTGTTCGTTTTGAGAAATATAAAGTTCATTTTTCGTAAAAAAAAGTGCCGTGCGTTATCACCCATTCCGGGTATTCAAAACCCGTGTTTTCCGTTTTCCTCTTTCTCCTTCTTTTTAGCAAAATCAATCAATTTTTTTCATCATCATCATCATCGGCACTACAACCGGGAGCCGGTCTTGACCTTATTTAGCAAGTCCTAAGGCTTGTTAAATTTTCCATGATTTGTTTTTTCCGGGCAAGGTCATTAGTCTTGGGCCAGAGGCTCCCCGACGGGGAATCGAACCCCGGTCTCCCGCGTGACAGGCGGGTATACTAACCACTATACTATCGAGGAGCCTAATCAATATTTTTAGTAGTTTTTAATTTGTGCTTAAGGATCTATCAAGTCCTTTCTGACAGTCGGGTAATGTAAGAAAAAAGGAGTAAAATTCGTGGGATATCCACTTTACTGAAAATGGCGTGGTGAACATTTTTTTTTACATAAACGTGCGCACAAAAAGGTTTTGTAGAACACGTAAATGTCAAAACAATACAGAGAAGGTGAGGATGTGCATTGGTTGTTGTAATGGGTTTTCCAATAGGGACTTGACAACTATTTTTCGTTAGCAAATTTTTATAATTTGCAGACGTTGGTCGTTCATGTACTTAACAGTAATAAAAATGTTGAGTTTACTAAATAAATTGACAGTAACAGTTCGATGGTTAGTGAAAGGCTGCGTTCACAAATTAAATTCAAAGTTGTCAAGTCTCTATTGGACCACTCGATATTAGTTATTTGCTTCGCTCCCAGGTAGCGTGTTTCCTGATCCTGAATAGGATGAGGGATCTCTATTGACCGCTCCTGAAGAGACCCGTTGCGGTCGCCGCTGTGCTTCCTCAAACCTGAGGGAAGAGTAGCGACCTATCGTTAGTGGGACGTCGTTCCAGGAATAGCTTACCTGCGCCGTGGAACCCGGCGCCTTCTGGTGATGCTCGAAGTCGAGAAGCTGCAACGATTTGTTTTATGGGCATGCCACCACTCCACTCACCGGTTCCAGGTTAGAATTCGTCGCCTGTGCTAGAGCAGCCAACGTTTTATAAAGAACGCACAATTCCAAATAATAAAATACTTTTTCTTTAGAAAATTCACTTTTACTTTATTTATTTGAAAAAAAAAAAGGAAAAGAAGATTCTGGTTGGGACACCACCTCCAAGAACCTTGCTCTATGATGTTACTTTTCCCTGTTCGTCTCCTGCAGCACTTCCGCCGGGAACCATATACGTTAATCAACTGAGACAGGACATATGTGTCCTTCATCTTGTCTCTGACTTCTGGTCATCTTGCGATAACCAGAATCACCCACATCCGTGAGGATGTTGGGCTCGGTCTCGCGGCATCTGAAAAGAGAAGAAAAAAAGGGGGGTATCCAAGGATAGTGTGGACAGTGTTAGTCCAAGTGTTCTCTAACTACTTTTATAGAGGGATGGTGGGAAAGAAATCATACAAGACCGGTGGGTCTTGGGTGCGGTAGTAAACGAAGATCACGTCTTTGGCGTCTGATAATCTGCGCTTTGGTCGGTGTGTATGTTTGTGTTTGTGCCGTCTTGTACTGTGCGTTCGTGTGTTTGGTTTGTTAGTAGTAGACCCTATGGGATGGGTCCAGGAATCCTCTATTATAGAGGGGAATGTTGTTGGGAAGGGTGCTTTCTTCAGTTTTGAACTGAAGAAGAAATTGTGGGGGTTTGATCCGAAGAGATCGAGAGAGAGAGAAGGGTCAAGAACGTGTTACGTCTCCAGTCGCCGTGCTTCCTCTTTCGAGGGAAGAGCGTGGAGGTTATTATAATAATTAAAAGAATTAAAGTTTTCTTTTTATTTAAATAATTATTTTATTTTTATTTTATTTTATCGAACTCAGCTATCTCAAGCTGAGTTCTCTTCTTTCTACTTTTTTTCATACAAATTTACTTGTTTATATAGAACATTTTGTTCTAACTGACTGTGGCGTATAAACTGAACAAAACAATCTAGAAGTCTCGGTGACTTAGAATTTTGAATAAACTTTGAACGAAAATCAAAGTGGCCATGTTTTGAAATGAAAAATGTGCTTGTTGTGAAAAGGGGCATATTTATGAAATGAGCTGTAAGTGACTGGATATAGAACATAGTGTCTGTTTATTTATGAAATGTGCTGTATTAACTGAGAATGTAAGATATGTGAGGATGTAGTTTTAAGGGTTGTATTTGAAAGGACATGAGTTAGTGTTAAAGCGAATAAGGGTAGTATTCTGGAATACAACATCCCACCCTTCTTCGAGAAAGAAAATTATCCTTGAAGAGAATAATTGTCTGTTAACTATTGCTTAGATTAGGGTTAATTACCGACTTGGATTTTCGTTCAATTACAATGGCGTTCAAAGTTAATCTTATATCAAAAGTTACAAAAATCCAAAAGTTCTTAATACTAGAAAAATAGGTTACAATAATCTAAAAGTTTACTTATAGTCTACTTACATTATCTTTTAACTAACTTTAAATATCTCTAACTAACTTAATATTTCCACTTGGAACCTTTTCACACAACAACTTTTTTTTGTTTTTTTTACTATATATATAATTAATATTATTTCTCAAAATTCTCTTTTTCGTTCGATATATATTTTAAAATGTATTATATCCCAGTATATAATAAAATTTTTTTCTAAAATTTTCTTTCTCTCTTCCCCTTTTTTTACCTTTTCTTTTTCTTTTTTTTTTTTTTTTTTCGTTTCCGTCATTTCTTACAATTGTTTTATATATTGAAGAAAAACAAAGGCCATTTGTTAAGTGTCTATCTTTTCCTTAAATTTATGGAAAATTTTCCAAAACTTGTTTGGGCCTATTCTTATGATGACTGCATAGAATTGCATAATACCAAACATTTTCTTAAGAAATGATCTCAGTTGTCCTAAATGACTGTGTACCTTTTTATTTTTTCTTATTTTGTGTTCGAATACATGTTTATTGTTGTAAAATTTAATTTGTAAGGTATTTATGAGGTTTTTCTTTTCAATACCTATTTTAATTGAATTATTATTTTCAATTTTCATAACTTCGTGTTGGTGTTTAGTATCGTTATTTAAAATGTTTAGTGTTTTCGGCTCATTGTCATCATTTTCTATAGCTTTAACTTCTTTCATTGAATTATTATTTTCAATTTTCATTACTTCGTGTTGCTGTTAAGTATCGTTATTTAAAATGTTTAGTGTTTTCGGCTCAATGTCATCATTTTCTATAGCTTTAACTTCTGTCGGAACATTTACCTTTTCAGTCTTACTCATTGCTGATGGATCGTTTAGTTTCTCAGTCTCATTTACTGATTCGTATAGTTCTTCAGACTTATTTGCTGTTAGAACATCTTGGTTCCCAGTCTTATTTGCTGTTTGAACTATTTCTTCAGTTATATCTGCTGTAGAAACCTTCAATCCTTCAGTCTTTGCTGCTGAAACATGGTGTTCTTCAGTGTTAGCTACTGAACTGACTTGGGTTTCGATTTTTATTGCACCTTTTGGATCTTCAGTCTTTACCACTGCTGAATTTTCAGTCTTTGTTGCTGAAGTGTCGGGGTTGTCTATAGGGATAGCCGAAATGTGAGAGATTTTTGTTAGTGTATTTTCTGCAAGTTCTGAATTTTCAGTCTTTAATATTGCTGAGTTTTCAGTCTTGGTTGCTGAAGTGTATGTGTTGTCAATAGGGATATCCGAAATATTAGGGATTTCAGTCTTTACTACTGCTGAAAATTTCGAATTTTCAGTCTGTGTTGCTGAATTATTTTCCAAAATTGGAGTATGAGTCGGAATATTTATATAAGTGCTTGTTTTCTCTTCGTTTATCTGTATCGCTTTAGTTATTTGGTTAGGAGCTTCATTAAAATTGTCGTTATCTATTGCCAAAGATCTAATGTTATAAATAGAAAAGTTTTGTCTGTCTTCCATAAAATTGGGTTGGCGTCAGGCCTCGTTTTCCGACTCTTGCACCCGAGAAAAGTGAACATTTTGCCTATCGTTTTGTCTATTGGTGATTCTAGGATTTTCACTAAAACGATTTTCGGTGTTTGCAGGATTATTTCGGAATGGATTACGCGTTGTTGTACCTTGTTGGTAATTTGTTAAGGATGGTCTATTCCTAGATATCTTGTATCTACACTCGTTCTCTGTGTGATTATTCCGTCCACAGAAATTGCATATAATGTTATATTCTCGTTTTATTGGTTGTCTATTTGGAAAATTGTTGGACTGCATGTTCCGATAACATGTGTCCTGAGAATGACCTGGCTTACCGCAGGTTTGGCAGACTATTCGATTAAATCTGTCATTATAGTTATATGGCCTGGGAGAATTGTCCATTCGAGCAGCATGTGATACTACATGTGCAATAGACTGTTTTAAACTACTTCCCCCATGGACTTTGGCTAGGATTTTCAGTTGTTCATTCTTGAGACCATCCTCAAATATTTGCACTGCCAATTTTGAGTTTTCTTCTATCAAGAATTCTCTAACCACCGCGTCTGCTGTTATTTCACACGTAGCAGAGTTCAGCGTCCTCAGAGCATTCGCAACTCTATCTCCGTATTCCCGAACGGTTTCTCTGAAGTTTTGTTTCAGGGATATCAACTCATTGTGTGCCGTTGACCGAGATTGCTCCTCTTTATATTCTGATTCAAGTTTATCCTTTAAATCCTCCCATTTAGCAATCGTGCTATACCTAATTAGTTCATAGGCAGGACCCTCTAGTCTATTTTTGACTAGCTCCAAAAATGTTTCATATATCTCCGGGTCTGCCCTTTTTATAGATCTAAATAAAACGTCTCCCCCGGAAATAAATTTATCTAGGTCGCAGGGTTTTCCGTCAAAGGTAGGGACGATTCTGAAAACATCAGAAATTCCGACAGAAAGAGCCATTTCAGGGGGGTTTGGTGTATTTGTAGAGAGTGGATTTGTTATTCCCCCTGCCTAGCCGCCTGTCTCGTGTAATACGGACTCGTAATCTTGAAAACTCTGAAATCAATGTATGGCAAAATCACTTCTTAAAAATTACGGTATATAAAAATGGCCTTTCTTTCAGTTATTCAATATATATGAAAAAGAAAGTTAATTTGGTCTCAAAGCTGTAGAGGAAGAAAATTCGGCGAAAAAGACAAAACGGAAATTTCGTCGAAATACTGGAAAGAGAATATTCGAAATAATTTCTATCGGACAAAATTGTTAGTAAAAAGGAAAAGTTAAAAGTTCCAAGGTAAAAATATTCCTACGGAAAAATGAACAGAAAAATTGATATTTCGCTAACGATTCTTACTACTAATATATGTTGATTGATGTTTTGTTCTCCTTTTTTTTTTCTTGTGTTGTCTTCTTGTGTTTTTTTTTTCTCTGCTGCCACTGAGGTTAATTTAGATTTCCTCTGGAACTCATCGGCAGACCTTCCTTCCCTCTTTAGGGTTTTATCTTGCACTAATCTTCCTCTGGGATCGAGTCCTCCTTCGAGGATTAAGTCGTCCTTCGAGGATTAGTCCTCCTTCGAGGATTAAGTCGTCCTTCGGGGTTTGGTCTTCCTTCGAGGATTAAGTCGTCCTTCGGGGATTGGTCTTCCTTCGAGGATTAAGTCTTCCTTCGAGGATTGGTCTTCCTTCGAGGATAGAGTCGTCCTTCGGGGAGTCCACCAGTCTTCGTGGATCGGTCTTCCTTCGCGGATTGGTCTTCCTTCGAGGAGTCCACTAGTCGGGAGTCCACCAGTCTTCGTGGATCGGTCTTCCTTCGAGGATTGGTCTTCCTTCAAGGAGTCTTCGTGGATCGGTCTTCCTTCGAGGATTGGTCTTCCTTCGAGGAGTCCACCAGTCTTCGTGGATCGGTCTTCCTTCGAGGGTTGGTCTTCCTTCGAGGATAGAGTCGTCCTTCGGGGAGTCCACCAGTCTCCTCGGATCGGTCTTCCTTCGAGGATAGAGTCGTCCTTCGGGGAGTCCACCAGTCTTCGTGGATCGGGCTTCCTTCGAGGAGTCCACTAGTCGGGAGTCCACCAGTCTTCGCGGATCGGTCTTCCTTCGAGGATTGGTCTTCCTTCGAGGAGTCCACTAGTCGGGAGTCCACCAGTCTTCGTGGATCCCACCGCTGCCACCAGTGTTACGTCTCCAGTCGCCGTGCTTCCTCTTTCGAGGGAAGAGCGTGGAGGTTATTATAATAATTAAAAGAATTAAAGTTTTCTTTTTATTTAAATAATTATTTTATTTTTATTTTATTTTATCGAACTCAGCTATCTCAAGCTGAGTTCTCTTCTTTCTACTTTTTTTCATACAAATTTACTTGTTTATATAGAACATTTTGTTCTAACTGACTGTGGCGTATAAACTGAACAAAACAATCTAGAAGTCTCGGTGACTTAGAATTTTGAATAAACTTTGAACGAAAATCAAAGTGGCCATGTTTTGAAATGAAAAATGTGCTTGTTGTGAAAAGGGGCATATTTATGAAATGAGCTGTAAGTGACTGGATATAGAACATAGTGTCTGTTTATTTATGAAATGTGCTGTATTAACTGAGAATGTAAGATATGTGAGGATGTAGTTTTAAGGGTTGTATTTGAAAGGACATGAGTTAGTGTTAAAGCGAATAAGGGTAGTATTCTGGAATACAACAAACGCAAGAGTCCCGTACAAGTAGGTTCTTGCTGTTCTGAATGTTTTCGAGGTACTTATATGCTAATTGAAGCAAGTACTCGTCGATAGGGGTAATGGAGGCGCCTTCGTATAGGTGAGAGTTGGGGTAATGACGACCGTCAGGCCTTCTAGAATGGTTGGTGCATCTTCTGAGGAGTTTCCTTTCGAAAACCCGAAGTCTTTCCATTTGAGCCGAAGATATGCAGGACCACATGGGAAAGGCGTACGATATTCCAGATCGGATTAGCTGCTTATAACAGAGAAGCTTAACTTTGGTGTCAACTTTGTTCCTCCACTTCAAGATGTTGTGCAGTTGCTTAGACCGACCGAGGGCCCTTTGGAGAATGTGGGTCACATGTTTGATGAAATTCATTTTTGGGGTATAAGTGACCCCAAGATATTTCATCTTGTCCTGCGGTCTAATCGTAGTATCTCCCATTTTTATTCGAATATTCTGTGAATATCGAGAAGCAGGTTGGGAGTGTTTACTACTCAGAATTGTGGCTACTGCTTTGGATGGATTAAGTCGAATTTTCCATCGACTGTAATACTGATACAGTTCGTCCAAGTGACGGTTGAGTCGATTTGTTGCGAGGTTAGGGCCTTTGGTTGACGTGTACACCAGGACGTCCGCATAGCATATTTGGTTTACTCTCCCGTCCACAGGGCGGGGAATATCGGTGGTGTAAATATTGAATAAGATGGGGCCTAGAATGGAGCCCTGCGGTACGCCTGCAGCGGCGTGAAAAGTTCGGGAAAGCTTTCCATTCATTCTAACTTGGAAGGTTCTGTTTCGAACGAACTGGTAGATGATACTACATAGCGTTCTACTGAGACAGTATTCAGTAGTTTAAAAGCGAGACTTTCGATCCAAGTCGTATCAAAAGCTTTTTCAATGTCTAGGCTTACCGCAACGGTGGGTTCCTTATTAAAGAGCCGCACGCAGATGTGGTTTTGAAATAAATTGAGAGCCATAGTGGTGCTGTGCGCTCTTCAAAATCCGAATTGGAAATCAGGTATTAGGTGCCTGGCACTGACAAAGTTATTTAGTTTCGCGTATATGAATTTTTCATATATTTTGCTGATGCAAGTGAGAAGCGAGATGGGGCGAAAGCTTGAGGGGTGATACGCTGGTTTCCCAACTTTTGCTATTGGACAAATAATAGCGTGCCTCCAAGCTTGGGGAAAGTACCCCATTTTGTAAGCATGGTTGAACAGAATGGAGAGCTTTATAAAGAATAAGGCAGAAAGCCTTCGCAACGAGTGGTATGACATGTTGTTGATACCAGGTGACTTCTTAGGGTGTCGAGATTTAACCAGACTCTGTAGGGTATTTGGTGTGATGAAACCGTGACCATTATCACGTGTGTCATCGAAGTATGCACTGTTAGTTGGGTTGAAGACAACAATTGGCTCGTTGAAGTCTTCCAACTTACTGTGGACCTCTGAACTAACGATTGCATTAGCTTCCGGGTCGCCATCTTGGAGAGTGAGTTTGTGATTGTTTTCGAAGGTCTCTCCGATGATATTTGCTTTATTGGTGTCGTTATTGACAACAACACCAACTGGCCCAGTGATGCGGGAAGTGCCACATATCTTTTTAACATTTTTATAAACGTTCTGGTCCATCTGAATATCCTTCAGCTTGTCTTCCTATTGTCGGGTACGATTGTTTTGGATTCTCTGTTTTATCAGTGTACCAATATTGTGAATCATCATCATCATCGGCACTACAACAGGGAACCGGTCTTGGCCTTATTTGGCAAGTCCTGAGGCTTGTTAAATTTTCCATAATGATTTATTTTTTCTGGGCAAGGTCATTAGTCTTGCGCCAGGGGCTCCCCGACGGGGAATCGAACCCCGGTCTCCCGGGGGACAGGCGGGTATACTAACCACTATACTATCGAGGAGCCCAATATTGTGAATAATGGATCGCAATAATGGCTCCCTTTGCGTAAAGCGGTGACGATATCTCATTCTGCAGAGCTTTCTGCTGCCCGGAGACACCGATGCATCTTCCTTTTAAATGAAGACAAATCGAGATTTTGTATCTCGAAACGAACATTTCAGATGGAAAATCTCGATTTCGGGCATGGTGTTCAATGTGTTCATTAGGATAATGGTTCGGTTTTATGAGTTCTCATGAAACTATTGTGCATATTAGGATATGCATTGGAATTTGGGTTCTTGTTATCCGTCTGGCTTATGCAGACAGGAGTTTGCGTGTCCTTCGGATGGGTAACAGAAGATCGATGGGAATTAGGTGTTGGTTTCTGAATTCGTGCATTTACAAGTCATAAAACATCTGGCATGTGAAGATATGCATTACGAAGTTTATGATTGCTTGAATTGTGTGTCGGCGGAAAATAGATATGTCTTTTTTTAGACACGTGCACATTTTGGGCTTTGGATCTTATAGGAATTTGAATTGAATTGAATTCAATGTTTGAGAGTTTGAACGTTTAGTTCGATTTGGTTGACATTGAATTCAATGTTGATTTGGGTATAGGGATTTGTATGTGGGGGAAGAAGATTGTTTCTATGGGATAAGAAAATTGTAGGGCTTTCCGGAGCACTACATGGTCTTGAATTCCTGGATATTATAACGATGAGGAAACACATGATAGTTGGAGCATCCCACATTCGTGTGGTTCGGCTAAAGAATGACTCTCTATGTTTGATTGTGCGCCTGAAGTTGACTTCTACCTTGAACTGGTGCGCATTCACAGATTGATGGATATCGCGGGAAAATGTCTGAAGGGGGGGAACACATTGAGCAAGTTCAGTTGAACAACGATCGTGGAAATATCGACTTACGGCTGGGTCACCAAAGAGTTTCACTGCTCATTTTTGTATACTATCGAGCACGTGTACCGCAGTTTTGGATGCGCTTAACAAAACAGGGGAGTTGAACTCCATTTTGGGACGAATATATGCCTTGTGAATAGTGGCCAGGTTCGATGGAGTGAAGTATTTTTTGCATCTCTTAAGGAACCCATACATTTGGCCGCAATTTTCACAGCTTCAAAAATGTGGTTGCTCCAATTAAGAGTTGAATTAATTCGAGTGCCGAGGATTGATATATCCTTGGCTTCGTCGATGCAAGTGCTGTTCATCAACAGTATATTTACTTTGGGGTTCGCCTTTGACGACAGGAGACAGCACATGGTTTTTAAGGCATTGAACTCTGCTCGGTTAGATAATCTCCATTGCCGAGGATTGATAGTTCCTTGGCTTCGTCGATGCAAGTGCCGTTCATCAACAGTGTATTTACTTTGGGGTTCGCCTTTGACGACAGGAGACAGCACATGGTTTTTAAGGCATTGAACTCTGCTCGGTTAGATAATCTCCATTGCCGAGGATTGATAGTTCCTTGACTTCGTCGATGCAAGTGCCGTTCATCGACAGTATATTTATTTTGGAGTTGGCCTTTGACGACAAAAGCACCACTGAGTTTTTTAGGGCAATGAATTCTACTCGGTTGGATAATCCCCATCGATATAACTTGTTGAGTTCGGAATCAATGTATTGAGCATAACATGCTGATTGGTAATGACGTTCGAAAAGTTTGGTCGTAAATGTTCGTATAAGCATGAGAAACTTAACGTGCTATCATCAAACGAGTGAATTGGGTTTTGGGTAATGGACAAGAGATAATTTATAAAGATGAGGAAGAGAGTGGATGAGAGTACCGAACACCTCCATTAATTTGGTGGGAGATCGATTTAACACCACCAAGAACCATTTGAATTAACGGCCAAAAAGAGGGTATCTTATCCATCGGATCGGAGAATTGTCCACTCCTTAGGAATGTAATTTCAACATTGGGGCTGGATGTCAAACCCGGTCGCATGATTTTGAAACATCCAATGCGACAACTTTGTTTTTACGAAAGTAGTGGCTGGAATGGCTCCACTTTTCGGTAAAATACGCCTTCAGATCTTCTGTGGACCTATTTTTGTCTTCTACCATTCGCCTCGCATGCTTGGTTTTGCGTTTTCCTTCGCGCGGCTGGTTGCGTTGTGGCAGATACACGTACAATATACAAGCAAATAGTGAAGAACACCGAAAGAAAATCGAATAAGAAAAAGCATCAGCCGTATACAAGCAATAACATAGCAATTCCACATTAGTTCTGTGTACTTGAATTTGGAAATGTTGAACATTGGTTCAATTTTTAATGATTCTAACTATCATAGTGTTAGTTCGAATCACACGTTCTTCACTATCGTCGCAAACGCTATAATTGGTGTAGTGTCCTTCGATAACCGTACAGGCATGAGAAATTGGTAGCGGAATTGGGCTCACGTGGCTGTGAATACATGGAGTTGCGGACACCAGTATGTATGACTTCTTTAGCTGGGCGAAAAGATATTTAACCCTACAGTGATTAGTGAGCACGCAGCAACACCACAGGGTCTCTAGTCTGGTATCCTGTTGTTTTCTGCAATTTCTTGTCTTCTCTTTCCAGTTCGGGCAGCTTATTCTCTACCGGGGTTGCTAGAGTACAGATTTCTGTCCAATAGTCTTGTGACCGTATCATATAGCCAACGAGGTGCCTAGGCCCTATTGAGCGAAGTAGTTGCATATAAAAGTAACATGTTCAGCATCTTCCACTCGGCCTTCGGGTTGTAGATAGGAAGGTGAACTGACATGCTCAAAACGGCTTAGGTATTTTCGATACCCACCGTGCTCTGACAAGAACTGCGTAAGATGGTAGTCGCAGTTACCGCGTGAGCGCTTTATTCAAATTCTTATGTATGGGATGAATTTAAAGGTCCATCTGGATTTTAAGCTTATGTTCCATCTGGCCTGGCAAAAAGCAATACAACTTCTTTTTCTCTCCTAGCTTTATCGTTGCCATTCCGCCAGGTACTTCATTCCTTTTGGTTCTCCTTTTATAGATCCAAAGCATCTCCTCAGCCTCTATGGTAGTCCTGGTATAATAAATGCTGCTTCACTATACATCGTCCTGAAACCGCATATAGTCCTTAATGCACGAAGTCTGTATACTGCTCTCATCACTCTTTGCAGTTGTTTTGTTTGTAAAGCTTTTCCGCACACCGGCGTGGTATAAGCCAGTGTGGATCTAACCGCCCTTGACAGGATAATTCCTTTACTGTATCCAGGTCCGCCGAAGTTTGTCAATACATTGGATAGAGCTGCCTGTACCTCCTTTCTTACTCACACACTCTATTTGAGACTTAAATCTTAGTCTAATGTCGAGCAGGACTCCCAACCGCTTCCTTTGAAATCCCATTTTAAACACGCTTTCTACTAGGACAGCCTTCCATTTATCGCTGGCTACTTCTAGTGCGGCGAATTGTAACCAGACTTTAATAAGTGGAATTGTATGATTAGTGGCTATTTTTTTTTATTACACTTCTCTCGGGAGAGGCGAACCCATAGCGTCAAATTGGCGCCCCGAGATGCCATCAAATAATGGTTGCAGTTCTTTTTGAATAGTTGCAGGTTGTAACGCTCCGGGAACGCTCGCGTGGGAAGGGAGTTTCATAGCTTCCCCGCTCTGTAACGGAAGGAGTTCCGATGCAGCGATGTTCCCGCCGTCGCGTCGGGAGATGAAACGCAAACGGGTGCGATCCGTCGGATAATCTTATAGAGCGCTTATAAGCGAATTGCGTGGAACAATACCACGAATCTCCGAAGAACAGTACTCATGATAATATCAGTAAAACAGATAGAGGTCGGCTACGCGCCTTCGATGTGATAGCGGCTGTAGTCCCGATGTCAGCGCCGAGCCCTCGTTCAGGCGGATCGCTCGTCTCTGTATGCTTACGAGTAGGTCGAGGGTATATTTAGGAGGCGAGCTCCAAACATGAGAGCAATATTCGAGCGCGGGTCTAAGTTGGGATTTATACAGGAGAAGAAGTTGGGCCGGAGTAAAAGATTTTTGGCTCTAAAAAGATACCTCCGTTTTCCTGAGGCTGACCTGGCGATGCTCGACACGTGTTGATACTACGATACATTCCCACAGATCGTGACGTCGAGCTTTCACCAGATTCGAGGGCCTGGCCATTCATCATCAGCTGTGGAACCTATGATCCGCTTTTCTTTGTGAATGTTGTATATTGTGTCTTCGCTGCATTGAAGTCGACGATATTGGCCCTCCCCCACTGCGGGACCTTATCTAGATCCTGATTCAAAGAGTCAATCTGTCTATATCTCAGCTGGTGGATGTTCATGCACCAATCGGCCGAACACTCGAAAAGGAGGAAACAAGCGTACTATCATCCGCAAAACTGAACACTTTGCTATCCGTTGTCTCCAACAAATCACTTATACGCTTTGCGATTGTTACAACCGCAATATCGTCTGCGACCCTATCCTTGTTGTAGTTTTATTTGTAACATTACATCGTACATAATATTCCATAGGAGCGAACAAAGTACTGACCATTGAGGAACTCCTGCCGAGAAGTCATAGATTCTTCCGCAATCGTCGGTATAGAACATCAACTTTCTGATGCTGAAGTAGCGTATGACAATTTTTAGGAGATAGGGTGGAGTGTTCATTCGACTAAGGGCTTTCTGATGGAAAACCAATTGACCGAGCTAAAGATGTTTTTGATGTCCAATGATAACACATCACAGTATTTGTTTGTTCCTCCTTTCCTTTCCTCTTTTATCTTCTAGTGCTTCGACTGCAACATCGACCACTGTTTGATGGCGTCGATGTGGGATCCCGACTTTCTGAAGCTATATTTGTGATCCAATAGCGCTTCGTTGTTTTCCGTTGCGGCGAGCAGAACGGTGGGCTACTTGCTGCTGTATTCGACCCCTTTGGCAAGAGTAGTACGTATTGAATGTTGCACGCATCCGGAAATATTTCTTCTTCGAGGCATTTCTGCATAGCGGCTTGGATCTCTGGTCTCGTTTTGAGTGTCGCTTTAATAGTTTGCTTGGGGTTCTGTCAGGCCCAGGAGCGTTTTGTCGCGTATTCTTTTAAGCGCGCTTTGCATCTTTTTTGTCGACAGCGCTGGTATGGGCTCGGTTTCAATGGATTTGTCCCATTATATTCAGGAGGCATATGGGGCGATAGAACGATTGGTGATCAGGTGGTGAATTTTTACCATTTGGCAGGAGTAGCAAGTATTGAATTATCCACCCATCGGGAATTGTTCCTTCTTCGAGACATTCATGCAACGTGGCGTAGGATCCTGTCAGGACCAGGAGGTTTTTTGTCGTGTATTCTCTCCCCTGTATATCTTCTGTCGAGACCGCTGCTATGGTCTCTGTGTCAGAGTTTATTACAATGTTCCAGTCAAAGGTGGATTCCAGAGGAAGGAGGTGCTTTACTATTGGGCGTAGCGTCTTGGAACTAGTTATGTGTGGGGTTTTGTGCCCGTTTAGTCTTGCCATAACCATTCTGTAGGCGCCACCCCAGGGAATCCGTCTCTGCCCAGATGTGTCTAAGGCATCTCGTCTTGTTTTTTTTTTTTTTTTGTTGATAGCCGTCTTTCTACTCCACCTTGACTCTTTTAACTATTCTTGGAAGTCAGATCTTCCTCCTGATTTCTGCATTCTACGGCGAGATTATAAGCACTGTGCTCTTAGTGCTTTAATATACCACCTTGGCATTGCTGCTCTGTTAACTTGTTGGCATTTGCGCCCCACTTTCTTCGATTGTTGAATTACCGGACCTCACAACGACTTCAAATAATCCTTCGTCGAACACGCTGGCCGTATATTCGTCGAGGCGGGTCGCGTTACATCGGCCAAGTTCCACTATTGTGGCTTGGTGGTCCCTGTGGATTTATTTATCACTGAACTGTCATTTAGATGCCCCTATGAATCAGTTTGAGACAAGGGTGATGTCTATTACTGACTCCCTTCCTGTTTTGTGGTATGTGTTCTTCTTGCCGGTATTTGCAAAGGTGTAAATATTTCCAATAGCCTGCGTTCCCTTGTGGGGGGCGATGTCGTGGTGCCGTCATGGGCACAGGAATCTACCTCGTCCCCACAAGTTCTTAAAGGTCCGCCGTAAAATAAACTGTTCGTGGAGAAAAGGAAGTACATACCAACACTCAGGAAACTGCAGCCGGGAAAGAAAACACTAGTGTCTGTTGTTCAAAAAGAGCTCTTTATTTAAACTGTTACTTATATGTACTTGAATATCATATTGTGTATGCGATTCGTCATCAGAAGGATGCTCTGCCACACCAAAAGATTAACTTCACCAAAAAAAAAGAAAAAAACAGTGACTTGAGATTTAGAATTTGGAATCATCATAACGAAAAACACTTGAGTTTTAAACTTGAAGTATATTTTAGAGTATATTAGTACTTGAAGTACTTGAAAACGATTTTCCCGAACTACAAATATCGATAGACTTACAATAGTGGTTGCAACACTCCACTGTATACGATCAACTTCCGCACTTCTAAAACTTTATGCAAAACTCGACTTCAGGATATTTACGCTTCTCCGCCGCGAGACGGAGAGCGGGAGGCAGGCCGTCCGGCTCGATCGGATGATGGCATAGGATTCAGCGATTTTCGGCTCGTGCAGAGCCGACTCGCTATGGGGGGGTTTCCCCGAGAGAGAAAGTGTTCCTCTCGTGGTGAAAACGAGGAAAGAGGATCTCACTGGTGAGGTCCTGTAGTGGTGTGCATATGGAGTCGATCGTTGAGATCAGATTATTTGCTAACGCTTGCAGGTCAAAGCGAACGAAACCCAGACAAGGAATGCAGAATAAAGGAAGAAGCGACCTAATGCATCGTCCGGTAATGAGGGTCAGCTGAGTAAATAGCAGCCACTCATTAGATGCTAGAAGTGATCGAGATAATGGAGATCGTATATCGCATCTCTGTCGACTGGGAGAATCGGATTCTTTTGTTTGCATATGTTTATGCTATTGAATTCAATCCGGCGGCTAAGCCCGACGTTGGTGATTGTTTTAAGATTCAAACAAAGAAGTATTTACGAGAGAAGTGCTTGCAGCTGAATCAATAGTTGCAAGTCTTTGGAAAGTAATTTAGATGGTTACACAATGACGGTTGTGTATACCTTCTGTGTCAATTGTGCATGGCATCTAAGGCGACGCCAGAATCGAACTCTAGTGTGAATATCTACACTAATTGGGAATTCGGTTCTTGGTCGCTAATGCAGAGATGCATTGATACAGGTATGAATGCCCTTGTAGGAAAAAATCTTTGCAGGCATTACCAGGTAATGCATTGAAAGCATTAATTATCCTTGGGAAGGAAATGTTTTTGCCGCGGGGAGATTGCGGTGCAGGTGTGGGAAGGACGGAATATGCCTGGCAACCGAAGGTACCGAATAGGTTTTGGTTTTATGCTCTTGTATAATGGAAAGAATTCTTGTAGGGAATTTGTATGCGAAGAGATGCATGAAAGGTAAGAATTCTTTTACAGGGACTCTTAGGTTATACCTCAGATAACCTAGATGCGTAAAGCATCTAAGGTGCTAATGCGATTGAATTAACGAAACTTATAAGGTTGGGTCGAAGTTATGGGGGTTGTTCAGGTAAGTAAAAGAAAAAGGAAAAAAGGTAATATTTGTGAAAGTTAAGAAACGGAAAACAAGTTGTAAATTCGAGGCAGAAATAAAATGTATGTACCTCTGGACTTTCTGTTCTTTGTTGGCTGTTCCCGTCGAGCTGCACCTGGAGTTGGTTTGATCACCGGGCGTTGCAGTTACCATCAACGTTATACCCAGGTAAACAGTTTTAACGCATCATTCTCAGGTGGTAGAGGATCGCAGCGGTGCCTCGCAACTACGCCAAGCGAGGGAGAAGAGCGGTAGCGGATGATAACAGAAAGTGAGTACAGGCCTCAACTCGGACTCGATTGCAGACGATTTAGTCCAAGGGAGGACACTCGACTCCAGTGGTGAAGACGGAGAAAAGGGTAATACCACTAAAAGGGAGAAAAATTAATACAAGATCAGAATATCCTGGGCCGTCTGACAATGATTTAGATTAATTTGTATAATCTTCATCGTGATTTTTGGTTTGATCCCTTCCTTAGTACCGGACAATTCTTAATGACAGTCGGATGGTGTGCTTCTTCAGGGTTCGTTTCCTTGCAAATCGTGCATCAATTGTGCGTGCCATGTTCACGTGTCGGTAAACCATCTGCTTTATTTGTTCTTGCGCCTGATAAGAAAAGAAAAATGTTATATATCAAAAGGTGCTTCACTGAAGAGAATCGACCGGAGTGCAACCCATGCAGCAAAATATATAGCTTAAATAATGCACATGGCTTGGTGACACGACATTGAAATACTTGATTTTTGTACTTTTATTGCATTTTTATTTTCTTTATATATATTATCCTAATAAACTATTGATCTTAATAAATTTTCTGGATTTATTTTATTACGTTAATCAAATCCTAATTAAGTTTAGCTAAAAGTTAACACGGCATTTATTGACTGTTAGCGGTACGGAGTTCCCCGGGTCAGGTTGTATTACATAAAATACAAAAAAGTTCATGCGTATACGCAGGTCTTAGTGACAAAAACAAGGGTAAAGTTTGCGTTTAAGACAGAGTTGTAAAAAATTTTTTACTGCTTGTTAAATAAATTTTTATTTTTTAGGTCAAAGAAAAAGTTAAAGGCAAGACAGGGATTATACTACAAACTCTAGATGACTTTTAAATCTATACGAATGTTTTCCGAATGAATAACAATCCTAGCTTGTAAGTCACTAGAGAACCTGGTCACCCACAAAACGAGTTTTTCCCATCCCATCGCGTCAAAAAGTCAATCGATTCGTAAGCAAACTTACGACCGGTAATCACAAAATGTACCTGCTACGAGAGATACCCTGAAACTTGTCTCATAAACAAAATTAATGCCACGTTTGTCTTGTCCTTCATTGCGATGATACTCAGCGTCGTCTTTCGGCAAGGTATCGTCATCGGAACGGCAAAGTGCACACGAATTGAGACATTCCACTTTTTTTTGTAACAATTTATCGGATTCACTTGCTATTCTGGGATAATCTCCGCTCAAACAAGTTCCACAGATTGAGGTACAAATCAAATGTGCAGAAAAAAAACATATTTTAATAAAAAAGAAGGAACAGAAATGAACAGCCAATGCGAAGTGAAAAAGCAAATTGATAAAGCGAAGCATGGTCACATCAAGGAACCAATTAAGACCACTTTATGCCAGGTAATTATAGCACGGTAAACGGATAAAAACCGGGTCCACATCATCTGCACAATCGCTGCGAAAACGCCTCTTATCGAAGGTGTTAGTTTTTACCTTTCATAATTACATTCGTAATTTATTTTGGGACTTAGACGGCTGGGCTTGTTCCGACACTGCTTCGAAGGAAAGCGACAAAAGCAACGACAACGGCGACCACAACGACAACGGATGCAGCATCTACCTGTAGCCAAGCCGAGATTAGGGCATCATTTGTTCACACTCATAAATCCTCTTATGGTCGGTCGACAACGACGCCAAATGAATGCTGATGATAATTGGATGAGTGGACGCGATTGTAGGGACTTTTTTCTTCTGTCCTTTGTTTTCCATCGCAAAGCTTCAGACGACAAATGGCATCGATGAAAGCCATTGTGCCAGTGGTAGAGTTGTACCGTTAAAGATGCGAAGCAAATGTGGAAGCCTTCTGGACACTGATCGAGTTTATAAGCATCTTCTACGAGAACCGATTTATCGTACGATCGACGATAAGTTTCAGAAGAATTGGCTTAGGGACGGATTTGGCAGGTTACATATTCTATATGACCTTTGTCAAGTTCTTAATTACATCGGCGGGACCAGACCCAGAGGGACGTACTTGATACCACCCAATCCATCAAACCGGCATTCGTTGAAAGCCCCAGAAGACCAAAAGGCATCAGATTGCAGGTAGGAAAGCCAACTACAGGTAGTAACTAACGAGAGAAGAAAATTGAATTTTCAAACATCTTCCAAGTTGTAGCTTTGGAAACAACTGACCTGGCTTAACGATCAATTAAGTCGCCTCAGGCGATAAATATAAAATTTTTACAGCCGTGTTTTTAGAATACGCCAGCAACATTCTATGAAGCGAATTCTGACATTGTCAGCCATAAAAAGAAAATGCGGGGAAGGGGAGGGCAAAAACGCTGACTTCCCCTCCACCGTGCGAACCGTTGCCTAAGAGCGGCTTTTATAACATTCGGTAATTCAAGCTCACATTTGAGGTAAGCCCCGACTCAAAATCGAATTTCAGTTTAACGATCAATAAAAATCGACAGCGAGACAATGAGACGTCGCTGCCAGTGATGCGGGAGGATTTGTAGATAGTCGTGAGGGGCTGGGGAGACGCTATGGCGGCGTTGGAGGTGGAGGCATTTTGCCCTGGAACTGGCCACCCGTTACGGTTTTATGTGTTGCGAAATGAGATTTGCAACAATGTTGCAAGTGTGCACAATTAATTGCTGCCGCCACCGACTAAGTTTAGGTGGCTCGGTGGAGACGCTGCCGCGCCGTCTTGAAAACCTTAAAAACGGTCGGCTGCAAGCAACGAGGCGCTCATTAAAAACGCCATTAATGCAATAAACTGAAGAGCAAACATCGATTAAACATTATTTATGAGGCTTCCTTGTGAGTGCGGCGAGCGGCAATTTGTGATATTCACCTTCTAGACACGGATACAATGTTGCACGGAGTACTGGATGTAGGCATTTATCGATGGAGTCATGTCTGGGGATATTTCTGATGTTTCGAGGTGTATCTTATAATTACCAGATATTCCGGGGCTGCTTCTCATCCCCAGTGTCAATTTGAAGTTTTTCATCATAATTGAGTATGATCATCAGGTAGCTTTTACTGTACTTTGAGCCCGGTCTAGTTCAGCGATGACCTTCTACGAATTATTTTAAGAAGTTCTTCCGATTCCCACAAAAGGTTCTCATTTTTCGGTTAGGTAATTTAAAAACGCCTTAGTATTATATATCCAATATGTTATAATCTTTATTATATATTAGACAAAAACAAATCAAGAAGATAGTTCTTTATTTTGTTCAACATTTTCATTTAATCCATAAAAAGGTTTCAAAATAACTGATCCCTATTTGTTATTGCTTTCTATTTTTCTTAATCAAATTTAGAAGCCTTGATTTAAATTTTAACTCGCCAGGTAAACTTGAATGGCGAAAAATAATACAGGAGCCGAGCGTCAGTGTTTGCTAGAAAATATGAAATTTGGCCAGAGCTTTACATATCCACCACAACCTTCTATATTCGAACTGTGTGTTGCCATTTCTAATAAAGAGGCAGGCACAAATATTACTTGGAATTTGGTTATCACATTTAAAATCTTTATTTATATTTCCAAATCAATTTCGCCCCTTTCTAAAAAATCACTCTCCGGTGCAATATATCAAAATATGTATATATATATATACAATAACCCCATCTACCCTGCAATCCTCTCCTCTCCTTCCCTCAAACTAGTCCCTCCTACATCTTTCCAACTCCACACACAATTTCCTCTTCCCCCTGCTCTCTAATCCCCGCCCCGCTATCAGTCCGTACTGTTGTATTCCAGAATACTTCGCTTTAACACTAATCTCATGTCCTTTCTAACACAACCTTTAAAACTACATCCTCACATATCTTACATTCTCATTTAATACAATTCATAAATAAACAGACACAATATTCTACATCCAATCACTTACAGCACATTTAAAAACATGCCCCTTTTCATAACAAGCACATTTTCATTTCAAAACATAGCCACTTTGATTTTCGTTCAAAGTTTATTCAAAATTTTAAGTCGCGGAGACTTCTGGATTGTTTTGTTCATTTTATACGACACAGTTAGTTGGAACAAAATGTTCTATAAAAACAGGTAAATTTATATTGAAGAAGGTAGTTCAGAATAGAGCTCAGCTTGAGACAGCTGAGTTCAATAAAATAAAAATAAAACAAATAATTATTTTAATAAAGAAAACTTTAATTATTTTAATAACGCCTTAATTTAATAAATATATAACCCCCACGCTCTTCCCTCGAAAGAGGAAGCACGGCGCTGGAGACGTAACAGTACACATGCTTTCCATTGTCTCACCAAGGCCGCGTTTACCACCCCAACATACACTCGCTCTTCCCGGGCATAAATTCAATTAGAAATGGCTACCGAGGGAGAGCCAAAATAATTCGAGACGCAAACGGCTGTCTGGTCACAGAAACAAACAATATCGTGACAAGATGGAAGCAGTACTTTGAAAACCTGCTCAATGTACGCACCCATCAACCACAAATAAACGCACCAGACGTACATACAGCCGAGCCTCAGATCCCAGAGTCCTCTTTCAACAAAGTTGTAGACGCAACAAATCGATTGAAAAACAATAAGGCTCCCGAAGTCGACTGCATACCGGCAGAGCTTGTGAAGCATGGAGGGGAGGCGACCGCTCGAAAGATCCACCAATTGATTAAAACAATATGGAATAAGGAAGTCACTCCGGAAGAATGGAAAACCTCAATAGTCGGCCCCATTTTCAAAAACGGCGACAGATTTGATTACGAAAACTGCAGAGGAATATCATTGCTCCCAACCACATACCAAATACTAACAAATGTCATACTGGGGAGAATCACACCATACGCAGAAGAAATACTGGGAGACTACTAATGCGATTCCGTAGGAACCGGTCAACAAGCGACCAAATATTCACAATAAGGCAACTGCTGGAAAAGAAGTGGGAATACGGAGAGACGGTTCACCACTGTTCGTGGACTTCAAAAAAGCCTACGACTCAGTCGCAAGGCAAAGACTCTTCCATATTGTAGTTAAGCTGGGAATCCCGAAAAAATATGCCGCCCTCATTCAAATTTGCATGAACGAAAACAAAGGGCGAGTTAGAATAGAAAACCACCTCTCAGAACCATTTGAAATCCGGGACAGACTAAACCAGGGAAATGGCCTATCACCGTGTCTTCTTAACTTTGTGCTCGAGTCTGTCATCAGAAAGGTACAAGACGACAACATGGCCGGATCATCTCTGAACGGGGTCGCACAAGCGCTCGCATATGCGGATGACATTGCCGTTCTGGGCGATAATCTAGAAACTGCAAGTAAAAACTGTGAAATCATCATGCAGGCGGTGTAGTGCTCCGGAAAACCCTACAATATCCTTACCCCATAGAAACGATCTCTTTCCCCCACATACAAATCCCTATGCCCTGTGAGTAGGGCGTTAGAATATACTCACAGCTAGGCCAGCTTGTCGTAAGAGGCTGTGGGGTAGTTTAGCTATAGCACCAAGCACGGGTGCGGATTCAGCTAACACCCAATGACTGTCTAAGTCCGATGAAACAACTGTCACAAAAGCAAGCCAAACGAATGTAAGAAATGAAACGCCGTAGATTGGAATTCGATGTAAATTGTTTATTTCTTGTTTATGGTGTATAGTATAAAAATATTTTGTCTTATTTATTCACTGAGTTACAAGTTCTCACATTCACGGTAATCTATCTTATAATCATTGTTCATATGCACTCCGCCAAAGTTGAGTTGGTTAACAATGTATTAAACTGTTTATTAAGTTTTCGGCACTCGCGATAATGAATTTTATAATAATGCACTCCGGGGTGGTTACTATCTGACTCCTCATTATTTTTAAACTTGATAAAAAACGAAAGACAGAGACTCGACTGGGTCAACGAAGCAATGAAGACATTACAGATCTCTTGTTAGTGGCTTTTGTTGTTACATTAAAAAAAACATATAAATTATCGAACGGCTTCATTGGATTCAATCTGAATAACTACTTGTTTTGTTATCTAATTGCCCAGCATCTTTTAAAAGCCACAAAGTACTATACCACACTAACTTCTTCAAAGGAAAACACTCGACTGACCTTTCTTCACTGCCGACAGAAAGACACTGCAAAGAAAACCGTAAAAGGGGTGGAGCTGCACGATTAACTCGAGGCAGTCAATCGTGATTGGACCGGGGAATAGGCATACATTTCGCATGTGTGTGTATGCATCGCATACGATCGTCCGGTGATCGAGGATGGATGCCAGCGTCGCAACTGCATCTCCCGCGTATACAAACAATGCATGGCATGTGGCTGTGTACACAATTGATTGTGTAATACTTGCCGGCAACCAAACCATCTGGGGTAATAGCAACACGAGCCGAAGATCTGGTCACCCTAGGAGAGGCCATAAATCAACATTTGGGTTGATGGGTGTGAAATTTCCCAGGTCCGCCGACGGTTGGCGGCCGTTAATAGGGAATTGGATATACCATAAACAATCTGTGGTGCAAATGCTATGTTTTGGTATTGCAACGAATATAGGGTGCAGCCATTGCCAGATGTTAAAAGTAAACACTTGATGGCTGCATCCAATTCGTTGCTTGTTTGCGGTCCCTGATCGGTGGAGACCGATAATAGGAAACCAGCTATTGCTGGTAATTAGTGAAATGTTTGCTTTGCATCAGCCGAAACATTGTCGGCGATGGCAAACTGATGGGACATGGTAGCCGCATGCTAGGGGTGCCATGGACAAACAAAAAAAACGAGTAACCTAGGAACTCTGTATTGATTTTGTTTCCATGGCATAAGGCAATGGGAACGAGATGCACTGGGTGCAATGCATGCCCGAGGATGAAATTTTCGATGCCACGGCTAGATGATAATCTTTGCCGTGGACTTAATGTTTTCAGGTATGGTGGTGGAGAAAAAGGGGTTTGGAGAAAACCCCCAAAGAAAGGTAAGCTGCCTAAAAGATATTCATGTCAGTTATCCTATTGGGTAACTGAATTAATTCCAGCAATTTGGCTGGCGGTAAATGCCGTAGCAAGGTTACGTAACCTTGCTGAAGGTTCGACTTCGAGGTAAGTCGCATCGCTTGGAATAGTGGGGATCGAGCGATGTATGGCTCTTCGGGCCCTGAAAAGCCCCACAAGGCGACTAAAGGCCGAGTGGTAGCCGGGGTCCCAACGCCTTGTGCGCCCGGTGAAATATCACCCCATCAAGCTTTAGACTCCGTGAAATGGTTGGGAGAAATCCCTGGCCATCTTTCGGAGCTTGGCTGATGGACCGTTTCGAGAAAAGGTTGGTTAGGTGGTAGTCGGTCCCAAGGAGAGATACCACCCCGTCACGCAGTACATTCCGCGATATCGCCGAGAGAAATCTTCGAAGGTATTTCGGATGTGTGGCTGATGGCCCGGACTAACACGGGGATAAGTCATGATGGTGCCTTCCGATATAAAGAATTCTGGAGGTAAACTAGTCTCCCATTCGGATCTCCGGGGGGGACTATGTCAGGGGGAACTTCATGCAGATATCATGATAAATAATGCAACATTAAGAGGTTCGTCATCGCATAACCGGGTTCGCTCTCGATGCTCGGCCCACGCTCGACTGGTGCCGACATTTTGTAACATCAGGGACATCGGTTTCACCAATACGAATGTAAACGCCGTCCACCAATATTTGCAAACAACGAAACCTGATATCCTTGCCCTAACTGAGACCCAGGTCGATTCGTCATCTGATTCGTCATATCTTCGTTGCTCAGGATACGACTTACATTCGAGATTCCGTTTTAGGGGCGGAGTCTGCGTCTTCGCCCGGTCTGATCTGGCTTGCCAGAGGATGGAGTCCAACGCCTCCAATAATATGGACATCCGGCGACATTTTTCGAACATTTTTCATATACCGTCGACTGGATACAGATCAACCACCCACTTCTGAAATTGTTGTCCTTGGTGATTTTAATGTGCACAATTCCGGCTGGTTGTTACATTCTAACAGAACCGACGAGGCTGGGAGGCTGGCGGAGATGTTTGGTGTAAGCCACAACTTGACTCAACTCGTGGGGGAGCCAACGCGAGTGCCGGATGCCCGAGGTGATTATGCGAACACCCTGGATCTGTTTTTGACATCCGAACCGAGTATTTATACCTTAGAGGTTTCTGCCCCACTGGGAAACTCAGATCACTGCTTGGTATCTGTCGCGCAATCACTTTCATACCAAGCGAACAAGCGGCCTAGGCAGCCTCGCCATGTATGGAAGTCCGGGGCCGCTAACTGGGACGATTTGCGAGATTTCTTCGCATTCTTTCCATGGTCCGAGGTGTGCTTCGGAAACTCCGATTGTTGGCGATGCGATCAGCACCGGCGCACAAACACTCAACATCGGCGCACAAGCACTCAGCATCGGCACACAAGCACTGGGCACTAGCGCACAAGCACTCAAGAGGGAGGAGCATGACAGACAGCTGTATACCAGTCGCGATAAATCACTCAACAGGAAACGAGTGATTTATCGAAAACAAGCGGACGAGGAGACAGCTGCTGGCAATAAAAGGCGAGCGCGGCAAAAGAGCTCCCAAGGAGACGGTCTTGTTAAAGACCAGAAGGATAAAGAGAAACAGAAAAATAATCCAAATAAATTCGAATAATAACAATTAATACAGCATTAAGCCACGATCAATAAAGAATTAGGAAAAGTCTCGTTCTAACTGTATTGGCGCGTTTTTTATATTATTTATCGTATTATTTTCTGGCTTGTCTTCTTTCGTTGGTCGTTTCCACTTTTGGTAGTTTAAGGATTTGTACTGGGCAAGACTCAAACGCCCGCCAATCCAGAGAAGAGTCCGGCTCTGGAGGTACAGTCCCTCGAAATAAGGAAATCATTGTTGGCCGGCTAGTGCCGGAAGATACAGTCCACTCGAAGAGAGACTGAGGCAGCGCTAGAGAAGCGCAGTTCGTTTGTTTCAGTTTCTTTTCAGCAACACGGATGTTAACACATGCGCGGAGTTGGTATCAGAGATTACTCTTGCTGTATTCCAGAATATTACCCTTATTTATTTAACACTGAATCTCATTACTTTTCTAACACATCTTTAAAACTACCTCTGTTCATATCTATTTCTCACTTAATACATAACATTAATAAACTTTCACAATATTCTATATCAAGCCTGTTACAGAACATTTCATAACATGCACCTTTTTTCATTCAAAACATAGCACTTTGATTTTCGTTCAAAGTTTATTCAAAATTAAAAGTCACAGAGACAAAAGGAATACTTTGAGAAAATTTGTTTTGTTCACATTATAATTTCCAACCAATTAGAACAATAAGTAGCATAAGAAGAGAGAAATTTTAATAGTAAAATCAGTTTGAGATTGGAAGTCAGTTAGTTACAGTTGACAAGCAGTTGAGTTTGGATTAAGTTGAGAATCAGTTCAGTTGAGTTTAAGTTGAGAAAAAGATTTTCGTTGAATATACAGCTTAAAGTTAAAGTTCTAAGCAGTAAAAGTTCAGATACAGTTAGAAGTGAGAGCAAAATAAATTAATAGAAAAATCTATGAGAAAATTAAATCAAAACAATAAAAGAATTTAAAATGAAATAAAATTATTTTAAACCAAAGAAGAGGAGATATGTGCTTATATCAAAACCTCCACGCTCTTCCCTCGATATAAAGAGGAAGCACGGCGCTGGAGATGTAATACTGGTGGCAGCGGTGGGATCCTCGAAGACTGGTGAGATGCTCGAAGACTGGTGATATCCTCGAAGACTGACGGGATAAACCAAAGGATCGTTGGATTTCGACTGACTTGCCTAGTGATTAACCTCGAGAGACTCTAGTGAGTCCTCACTCAGCTAAGGGTGAGTTTTCTTTTCCTCAAGAGAAACGTGAAGTTTCTCTTTGTGGTGGTGAATTGGAGAGGATCTCTCCGGGTCGATCTTAGCTAGTGTGCTAATGATCCATTGTTTACTCATGCAACGAAGATCATGGGAAAACGAAACTGAGAAAGGAGGATAGAACAAAGGATGTCATAGTGGTGATGGATGCAGCTGTATAAATAGTCAGCGAGCAATTAGGAAACTGGTGCTAAGATCAATTTAGGTACACAATGGTGATTGTGCACTGTATCTTAGCTGGCGGACAGGGTCGAATTCTTCTATGCATGTTTATATGCCAAAGAAATCGATTCTTGGCGGCAAGACGCTGGATACGTAAATTGCTTTTGTCGATTGGACAAAATGCTGCCGAGACTGTGGATAAGCCAGGAAAATGTGCTGCGCACGTGTTTGGCAGGGTACGCCGGCTGACATGGGCGCCGATAAGTTTTCTCAATTTGTGATGCACGTATGCGAAAGAATTCTTTTCCAGAAAATGTTGATGATGCGTTGGTTGTATGCATATTAATGAATTCTTTGCAGGGAATATTGGGTGATGCCTTAGAGGTCCTTGGGAAGGAAATGTTTGAAGGTTTGCAAAGGGAGTTGGGTTGGAATTTTGGGTGGTTCTTGGGTATGTTTAAAGAACCCCCACACACTCACTTATAGAAAATGGAACAGAAGTTAGTTTCTGACAACACCGCTAAATTAAAGATGATTGAAAACATCCGCGGCGCCCTAAAAATGACAATAATAATATTAATGGGAACCTGCCAAGCTAACAAACAGCAGGACAGATGAAAAGCGACTCAACAGTTCAGGAAAAGGAAAAAACTAATTAGCCTTCACTATTTGCAATTTTCCTGCCATAAGTCTGCCATTACAGGCACACGCGAACATGCCTTCCGAAAATATCAAGCAGAACCCGCAATAACGAAGCCCAGCAACTATATGGAGGTCTTATGGACCTTTGAATCATTTTTTACGACTACTATAGAGGACAGTGAGAAAATGAAGTGTGAATCTTTCTTTATTGGTATATTCGAACGGTCTCATTTTGCGTGTTTTGAAGTGGTTTACCTCCCCATGTATCCTGTTGATACATTTAGATTGCTTATTCGGGAATATTATCAGTCCTGGCGCATTTTTTTTTTGACATTTAAACCTAAAGCGGCATGGGGATATGTACAATGCCTGGGTCGTTTAGAAGAGTTACGCCTTCTATCACCCTTTATTGCAATCCCTGGACTAAATATAGCTGGAAAGAGAGAATTTTGTTTTGATATTTCTGAAATATAATTTAGTGCCTTGTTCGAATGTCGAGCGACTTTAAGGGCTCTTCATGGTGATGCGCCACTTCTTCTTTCTATAACTGACACTCAAATTGACGCTGTTTTTATATGTCGTTACACATAGTATCCATTGCTTCAACTAGCTCCAAACATTAAGCCGCTCCTACAACTGAAAACTATGAGGCGTATCAAGCTTTCTAGTGGAAATCGCTCTTATAATTGGCGTCCGAAAAGAATAGCAATCCAATGAAATCAAAAAAGTTTAAGATTTCTGTTTTATTCGTTCTGCAACATATGAGGTTGGATCAATAAGTGTAAAAGGTCATATAGTCAGAAAAAGAAACTTCCCGGAAAGTACGGCCGTGAGTCAACCCTCACAACTCACATGTTAGTACCATATCAGAAGCCACTTATTTCGGGTGATCCAAAGCTCGCCTTCCTAATGGCTACAACTCACTTAGTGGTATTAACCATTTGACCAGTAAATTCGCCCCTTTGCATGGAAACTTCCCACAGAGTGAGAGAAATTACACAGACCGAACTAGTTCATTCACCGATTGGAATTCGGTGGTAGTGTCATAAAAGATGTACAGTGTCCCCACGTTCGGCAAACTCTGATTAGTATCCTCCGGCGAGGCATCCCCTATCAAAAGGCAATAAATCTGGTTGTGATCGTCGCACAGGTATAAATCTTTATACCAAGCCATCCACTGACTTTGCTCCTCTACAAGACGACAACGATAAATCAAAATTATCTTCGTTTTCAATTGAAGCTGCGGAAGATGGTGGTGAGTTCCTTTGACCAGATTTACTGGGAGCCTTGAATCAGGACCAAGATTCTTTGATTTATTTCGAACTGCAGATGAGTTTTGTTACTTAAACTCGCCTTGGCGGCGGGTGTTGGTCGGTTTGCACCTCTGAATCATACAACAGTGCTGCGTCACAAACCGACAACACAAAAAAAGAATTCCGCAGAAAAACCTTCGGACTGTGGTGTGTTCTGAGTGCAGTACTTACATTTGATTGTGTATGGGCACGCACGTGGTTCATATCCGTTTGCCATGCACATGCAATGTTTACCGATTGGGCGGGTCTCACCTGACCGCCTCTCACATATGAATAAATCGCAACTGGCGCAGGCTAATCCTCATAGGTATCGCATGGACATTTGTCAAAATGTAAACAGTGGCGGAGTTTGCAGAAACCTCATGTTTCTGCGGAAAAGGATGAGGGGCGGGTTTGGATAGGAAGAACAGACCATGAATAATGAATCCTATGGTCTACATGTGCATAGAAGAAGGTTAGTGTTTTGTTCCATGGTGGTTATGATACATGGGGTTACAACAAAGCACAAAGGCCATGGTAAGACAGTGAATGACGGCATCCCTTAGAAAGGGGTTGTTTTTTGCTGGTGTCCTTCCTCCCAAGCAAATTCATAAAACACACTGGCAGCCAATAAAAACAGTTGAAGGGTGACTGGGCTCCATTCCGTTTAGAGGGTAATTCAATTAGGACTGCTCGAGAAAATGTCTGCGTTCTTCCTTCGTACATACGTTGTCCTACGTCCTCTGTCCGCTGATTAAATTTGAATTTCACATTTCTTGAAGCAAAAACTCAGTGCTTTTTGTGGGTTTTTATGATTTGGTGCTTGCACCTAAGCTAGGTAAGCAGAATGGCCTGTCCGTTGGTGGGCAAGCATGATTTTCAGGCATTTCTCCTCATATTTTCTTTAGTTGGCTAGAGCAGGGGTACAAAAGACTGAAGAGACTGACATTAGTTTGTGACCTCTTTTCATGTTGTGATGACCTTTTGAAAAGCAAGCCAACTACCCATCCATTAACACGCAATTTTTCGTCGTATCTGAGTTGTTGATGGTCATTGTTGTTGCTGGTCGGGTTTTCTTTTTATTTTTCAAAACTACATCAACTCATTTAGCCGTCAAATTGTGCTACCGTCCGTCCAGAAGGCATGAGCTGAACTGTGCCCGCATCATCACTCATGCAATCGTCCTGCCACTGGATCACGCAATGGGAAAGCTATTTAAATGCTTAATTCCCGCACTAAATGAAGTTGAACACGAGGATTTCGGGAGCCGTGGTAATGTCGGATACGGATTTATGATGTGCTACTTGGATACCGAAGCGGGTTACTTCGAATTCCTGAAGGAGACTAAATAATTAGGCTTTCGTGTCTGAAATTTGCAGAAGAATTGAACACTGGCGGCGATCATTGATTGTGTATGATATACACGCTCAGAAGTTCGGTGTACGAACCCAAAGCACCAAAGCAAGCCGAACGCTTTGAAGATCAATTGACTGACGAACTAGATCACGACACACTGTAGCATGATACAGAGTATCAAGAAGTTCCTGATGGATTTTTTGACCTCAAACACGAAAAGATCTCACATCATACAGAAGGATCGTGAATGACCTGATCTTCGATGAAAGGCATGCAATTGGCAGACTGTTGTGATTTGAATGAGAGTCAGTCTAAAACATTTTCCCATGACTCCGGGATGGTTAGTGAAAAATATCCTAATTGGATTATATCCATCGAGTCATTTGCGCGTGTGGGAGAACCATCTGACCAAAAGTGTCCTAGTTTCTTGGAAGTCCATTCCGATATTCGGATTTTAACGGTAAGGCGATGAAGACTTCAAAGAAACTGCCAACACAGATTATAGGGCTTCCATGCGTCGCATGGCACAGACTTGTTCAAAGCACAGCGAGGATCCATTGGAACGTTTATCACAGTTACAAATACAAACCCGAGCATTCCCAGTACCAGTAATCCTGGGAATATATTTACCCACGTACACTGGCTGTGATTTCACTTCGTTCCTGTTGTGGAATCCGATATGAGCGGAGCTTTCTTGGGCATTTTAATTCGAACGTTACGTATCTGATCAGAAGTTTTGTCATGCGTGTCAGGACAATGGAAACTGTTGGTTGGACGGCGATCAGCACAGCGGGTCGATTTGATACGATTGGACAGATCGAACAGCGGGTGGTGGCTGATCAAGAAGTTATTGGTTTCGCTATGTTTAAAAGGACGGTCATATTTTACATGGGAATCGTGGACGCCAGCAACTTGTCATCTGAAATTAAAAAAATCCTCTGATGGGGCTACTCAAAAGATTATTAGTTGTGAAAGTAATAATCGATGACTGTATGTATACTTGTAACCAAGTGAACAAAATTCATTTTTAATAATTATTTTTCGTTAATTATATATTTATCTAGTTAATAAAAAAATTTTCTCTGGGCAACAAAAAACTGCATATTCCACGACAGGGTCGGAGCATAGAATTACTGAAATATTTGTCACACACTTTGCGTCAACAAGTTGTAAATTATAAAACATATTGTGGAATGTATTGTGAAACCTATTGCGGAAAGATTTTGCGGCAACAACATGCGGGAACTAAATATCGCAGCTCTATGGCAACATCTTTTAATTAAATTGAATTCTTTTCATCTGAATGAAGAATAATAAAAATACCGCTAACAGTTTAGGTTGGCGGAGCTAGTGTACCGAGCGGAGCAGAAGGTTGGCGAGAGAATCATTTAGAGCGTAATATAAAGAAGGAGCATGACTCTTTGTTTCCTTGTTTATTTAATTTTTTTTTTTTGTCTGAAGTTATTATTTTTGGACTCACCTTCACTAGCAAACACAATGTTAGCGAGTAGGCGAACAAGGGTAAAACCTTTAGTCTTTTAATACAAAAAATTCGTTCAAAACATACTTGAAAACATTCATGTTGTAGCTTGGCTGATGGACTTGGTTTAAAAAAAAAATAGTAATAATGGGTTAGTCAGTCGCAAGGTGAGACCCCACCCCATTATGCTGTACGTACCGTGATGTGATCGGAAGAAATCTTTGATTATGTTCCGGAATAAAGTTGAAATTATCACCGTCACGGCGAACTAGTGTTCCATTCGGATCTCCAGGGGGATTATCTCAAGGACAACATTATCCAAATGCTTTAGTAAACCAAAATGTAAACAAGTCGCTTCCGGGGAATCGGCTCCGCCCGAGAAACGGTGTCAACGTTCAATTGCTAACGACATTTTGTAAGATAAGAAACATCAGTTTCACCAATACGGGTGTATACACGGGCTATCAATACTTACAAACAGCGATGCCCAATATTTTAGTCCTAACCGAGACTCAGGTTGAACTGTGAATTGAATCGACATATCTTCGCTACCCATGTAGTGATCCTAAATCGCCACTCCCATCCAAATCCCCAACATTACCAATAATCCCATCCAAATCCCCAATACTTCCCATTAACTTACATCCAAATTCCATATTGAAACATACGAGCGACGAATTAAACCAAAAGTAAATTCGTCGCATATTGATTCAATTCCTAAAATCCTGACATCATGAAATGCTTAATTCAAAACGCATTTCATGATTCCCGTTCCAGGAACCTATCCAACTGAACCTTTAACCAATTCCCAGAACACAATTCCAATCGAAGCACACAAAATCTTGTGTGTGTTTCTTGGAATTTTTACATTAAAAACGTTGACAAATCTCAACGTAAAAAAGAATAAAAGGGCGATCATTTTCAATTTCATGATCAGTCAAGTTCCGATGGGCGGACCCATGGCCGCCAATCAACCAAATTATAAAGTAGAAATTTTAATAAAACAAAAAAAGAAATTAGCAACAAAAAATAATCGCCTTTCAATATTAGACTCCAGAAGACGATCGGATCTCCCCAAAGGAGGATCACCACATAAGGAGGTAAGCTATAAAGACTTTAATTAAAAATATAGCACCTCCACACCCAGGATACGACCTGTATTCGATATTTCGTTTTCACGGTAAAGTCTATGTCACCCGATCTGATTTATCTCGCTAAAAGGAAGAAATATTCATCATCATCATCATCGGCACTACAACCGGGAACCGGTCTTGGACTTATTTAGCAAGTCCTGAGGCTTGTTAAATTTTCCATGATTTATTTTTTCCGGGCAAGGTCATTAGTCTTACGCCAGAGGCTCCCCGACGGGGAATCGAACCCCGGTCTCCCGCGTGACAGGCGGGTATACTAACCACTATACTATCGAGGAGCCCAGGATGGAAGAAATATTAGAGCCCACTAACCTGGACATCATTTTGATGAAAATGATGATCAACCAGCTACACTTGTAAAATATTTTTCATATACCAGCGCCTAGATACAAATCAACCATGCAACTTCTGAAAGTGTCGCTCTTGACGACTTTAACGAACACAACTATAGCATTTGCAACGATAGTGAAGAACATGTGATTCGAACCGATGCTATGATGGTTAGAATCATTAAAACATTGAACCAATGCTTATATGGATTATAATGGTCAAAAGGTCTGCCGTGGAGTGCCTGCCACGGAATCCGTATTGACGATCATTCAGAAATCCGTTGCACTCTAAATACTTACTTAACTCGGCATTGATTACATTTTCCATCATCTTAGATAACATAGACAGTAATGCTATCAGCCGGTAATTTTGTGGGGGACAATTTATCTCCCTCCTTGGGATTGGCTGAACTCGAGTTACGGTCCAGCAGGTAGGAAATATCCGTGCATAAGATAAACTGAAGAGCCTGGCAAGAACCGATCACAGTTCTTGGGCACAGTTCTTGAGGATTATTGCTGGTATTCCGTCCGGGCCGGTTGCCTTCCTACAGTCCAGGACATGTAGGTTGTGTTGAATAGTACGCGGTTGGAACCTCACATACCGCATCGAAGACCGTACCGGCATGATCGCAGGTCGTTCCAAAAGACCAGCATAGAGATTTCAATTCACGGAAAATAAATTCGCAAACACGTTAGCTTTATATTTTGAATCTGTGATTAGTGTCCCGCTGCCCGTCAGTAACGGAGGAAAGACAAGGAAGCGAAGTTACTGCTGACAACCATTCCCATTGACTAGAAGGGACGCGAACCAGTTGGCCACTGAAGCAGTTTATTGGTCATTCTGCTTGTAGGAGACGGAGCAGCACACGAGTGCCGACTGGCGGACTGGGCATCGGATAATTATACCAGTTGGTCTCTTTGTTCCTATGACAGCATCCGAAGGAGGGAACGGGAACGAAAAAGTGAATATAAGCAGTGGCAGTTGGGGAGTGCAGTACAGCTGGACGAACTGTGTCAGTATTACAGTCGATGGAAAATTCGACTTAACCCATCTAAAGCAGTAGCCATAATTCTGAGTAGTAAACACTCCCAACCTACTTCTCGATATTCACAGAATATCCGAATAGAAATGGGAGATACTACGATTAGACCACAGGACAGGATGAAATATCTTGGGGTCACTTATACCCCAAAAATGAATTTCATCAAACATGTGACCCACATCCTCCAAAGGCGCCTCGGTCGGCCTAAGCAACTGCACAACATCTTGAAGTGGAGGAACAAAGTTGACACCAAAGTTAAGCTTCTCTGCTATAAGCAGCTAATCCGATCGGGAATATCGTACGCATTTCCCATATGGTCCTGCATATCTTCGGCTCAAATGGAAAGACTTCGAGTTTTCCAAAGGAAACTCCTCAGAAAATGCACCAATCACACTAGAAGACCTGACGGTCGCCATTACCCCAACTCTCACCTATACGAAGGAGCCTCCATTACCCCTATCGACGAGTACTTGCTTCAATTAGCATACAAGTACCTCGAAAGGATCAAACCCCCACAATTTCTTCTTCAGTACAAAACTGAAGAAAGCACCCTTCCCAACAACATTCCCCTCTATAATAGAGGATTCCTGGACCCATCCCATAGGGTCTACTATTAACAAACCACACACACGAACGCACAGTACAAGACGGCACAAACACAAACATACACACCGACCAAAGCGCAGATTATCAGACGTCAAAGACGTGATCTGCGTTCACTACCGCACCCAAGACCTACCGGTCTTGTACGATTTCTTTCCCGCCATCCCTCTATAAAAGTAGTTAGAGAACACCTGGACTAACACTGTCCACACTATCCTTGGATACCCCCCCTTTTTCTCTTTTCTTTTCAGAGATCGCGAGACCGAGCCCAACATCCTCACGGATGTGGGTGATTCTGGTTATCGCAAGATGACCAGAAGTCAGAGACAAGATGAAGGACACATATGTCCTTGTCTCGCTAAATTCGGCCTTCTCGCCACAATTTTTTTTTTTTTTTTTTGAGTGCAGTACAGTACAATGCAAGCACTGGACAAGACAACAACGCCCGTCATCCAGAACAGAGTCCGGCCTGGAGGTGCACAACAAAGAGATCAACAGATTCGGTCATTGTATTGAATTTAAAATAAAATAAACGTTCTGAACAAATAAATGAGCTTACACTGCCGTTGTAGGCTTTCTTCGCGGCATCAATTGCCTGGTTGCACGCGGTTCTGATTCTGACAAAACTCGTTCTGTTAACATCGGTGGGATGGGATCGCCATTGTTTAATATTTCTTCCCGTTGTAATCTACTCGCATTTTTTATCAAACAAAGGTTTATCGGTTGAATTTCATTTGATGGAATGCGGAATGTTAATCTCCATTGCGCTCTCCGCGCATTCGTTAACATCGGAGTCTCCGAAGCACACCTCTGACCACGTAATTTTTTTTTTTTTTACATTTCTGTATTTATTGACCATAAATAATTTTTACAATAAGCAATACAGATAACTTATGATACCTTAGCTATAATTGTTTACATATACTTACTAGTACATTTTTCAAACAATATGATAAAAGTTATATATTGGTTATGGATTAAGATTTTAGTGGGTAGAGCTTCCTGGAAAAGGTCAGAAAACCAGGATATAGTTATTTACTTAACCTATGCTAATTTACTTAACTTAACTTAACTTATCTTAACTTAGTCTAGTTACCTAATTATTATTGAAATAAGTTAGTGTGGTGTGGAAGGGGGTAGCATAGTGATCAATGGGTTAGTGAGGATATAGTCAGTCAGGGATGTGGGTTGGGGAACTACTTTCCGTTGTTCGTTATTATTATTTTATTATTTATTGGCCTGTAAGAACCCGGAAGTTCATGACCTCACCGACTCGGCTTCGCCATCGTTCCCTGTCCTGGGCACTCTCCTTCCACGCTTGACCATTCGATCCGATCTCCTCAAGGTCAAACCTAACATTGTCCTCCCATCTCCGTCGCGACCGTCCTACCGGTCTCTTTCCCGTTGGTCTACCGTCAAGAATTCTATGCACGGTCCTATCGTTCCCCATTCGCGCCACGTGTCCGGCCCATCTTAATCTTCGCGACTTGATTACTCTCACTATTGTGGGTTTGCGATATAGCTCTTCCAATTCGTGGTTATGGAGTCTCCTCCATTGTCCTGCCTCCTCGTCATATTTACCTCCAAAGATGCCCCTCAAAACTTTATTCTCGAATACGCGGAATTTGTTTTCTTCCCGTTCTGTGAGAGCCCATGTTTCGCATCCGTATAGAACAATCGGCATGATTATGATTCTATAGACACGGATCTTTATGTTACGTGATAGCAGTCTGGATTTCAGCAGTTTACTGACTGCATGCCAACTCGCGTTGCCGGAATGCAGTCTCCGTTTGTTCGTTGAAACGCAAAATATTAGAGAAGGGTTGAATATTACTATATTTAAATTGGTGAGGTGAAAGCTCTGTATTGTGGTATACAATCTCATTAGAGTTATTAACCAACCTGCCAGAGGTGAAGAACGTTCTGATGTGGAGACAGTTCGGGTAGGCAGTTCGGTTATCTGACGGAGTCGATGTGAGCGCATTTATTATCGGGTTGGGATTATTGGGAAGATTTTCGATAAATTTGATGGACAGTTCGAGGAAGCGTCGATCTATACGTTCAATATTAGCGGCATAGTAGAGAGAACTACTGTTGTAATATTTGTGGGAGTCGGGATGTCGGTTGAGGCCAATGATAAGTCTGAAGCATTTCCTTTCGAAGATGCGTAGCTTCTCCATTTGGACGGGTGTGATATGGTACCATATCGGGCATGCATATGTGAGAGTGGGTCTGATTATCTGTTTGTAGATAAGTAATTTAACTTTGGGAGAGAGGCGGACCACGTAAAGGATGCCAAAATATCTCACAAACGGTCCCAGTTAGCAGCCTTATACCTCAATATATGGCGAAGCTTCTTAGATCGGTTATTCGTTTGAAATGCAAGTGTCTGCGCAACCCATACCAAGTAGTGGCGCAACAACTTCCACGGTATAAACGCTCGGTTCGGGTATCAAAAACAGACCCAGGGTGTTTGCATAATCACCTCTTGTACCTGGCACTCGCGTATGTTCCTCCACGAGTTGAATCAAAGTGCGGCTAACAGCGAACATCTAGCCTCCCTGTCTTCTCGGTTCTGTTAGAATCTACCGACCAGCCGGAGTTGTGTGCATTAAAAGTACCAAGAACTTCAATTTCAAAAGCTGGGTGATTCATCTGTATCCAGTCGACGGCCCGTGAAAGATGTTCTAAAAAATTCGCTGGTCGATCGTCATTGGGGGAGCGATAAAGACAAGAAAGAAATTTAAGAAAATTCCCGGGCACGACCTTCAACCAAATGATGTCCAAGTTATTGGGTTCTACCGCTTCCACAATGGCAAGCCAGGTCGGACCGTGTGCGGACGCAGACTCCGCCCTTAAAACGGAATCTCGAATGAAGTTGTACCCTGAGCAACGAAGATATGTCGAATTAGTTGACGAATCGGGCTGGGTCTCAGTTAGGGCAAGGATATCAGATTTCGCTGTTTGCAAATATTGCCGGGCGGAGTTTATGGTACATTCGTATTGGTGAAACCGATGCCCCTGATGTTACAAAATGCCGTCACCAGTCGAGCGTGGGCAGAGCCTCGAGAGGGAGCCCGGTTATGCGATTATGAACCTCTTAAAGTTCCGTTATTTATGATGATAGCTGCATGATGTTCCCCCTGATATAGTCCCCCCCCCCGCGAAGATCCGAGTGGGAGACTAGTTTACTTCCGGAATTCTTTATATCAGAAGGCACCATCATGACTTATCCCCGTGTCAGTCCGGACCATCAGCCACACATCCGAAAGACCATCGACGATTTCTCTCGGCGATATCGCGGAATGTACAGCGAGACGGGTTGGTATCTCACCTTGGGACCGACTACCACCTAACCAACCTTTTCTCGAAACGGTCCATCAGCCAAGCTCCTAAAGATTGCCAGGGATTTCTCCCGACCATTTCACGGTGCGTATAGCTTGATGGGGCGGTATTTCACCGGGTGACAAGGCGTTGGGACCCCACCTACCACTCGGCCTTTAGCCCCGTCGTACGACAAGCCGGCCTAGATGCAAATATATTTGACTGCCCTACTCACAAGGCTCGAGTATCATGTGTTTGCTCGTCATTTTAATGTCCAGGCATTTAATACCAGTGTACATAGATATCTCCTGATGTTAGAAAATTCCGTTATGAGTCGAATGTCGACAGAGTTTCGACAACGAACACGATTACGCGATGATGAATTTCTTGAAGTTCGGTTATTTACCAAAATATTTGCATGTTTTTTCTGACATAGTCCTCCGGAAATCCGAATGGGAAACTAGTTTAACTCCAGAATTCTTTATCGCAGAAGGCACCACCAGAGTTTATTTCCGTGTCATTCCGAGCCATCAGCCATACATCCGAAACATCGTCGAAAGTTTTTCCCGATTATATCACGAAATGTACAACGTAACAGGATGGTATCTCACCTTGGGACCGACTTACCGCGTATACCGATCATTTCTCGAACCGGTTTATCAGCAAAGTCCTGAAAGATGGCTAGGGATTTATGCCGACCATTTCACGGTGCCTCTAGCTTGATGGGGTGGTATTTCACCGGGCGACAAGGCGTTGGAACCCCACCTACCACTCGGCCTTTAGTCCCCTCTTACGACAAGCCGGTCTAGCTGCAAATATATTTGACCGCCCTACTGACAAGGCAAGAGTATCATGTGTTTCCTCGCCATTTTAATGTCCAGGCATTTAATACAAATGTACGTAGATATCTCCTTTCCTTGTCGACTACTCTCCGTCCGCCCCCACTGTGCTCTGACATTTAAGGGTGCTCCGAAATTCATGTTGTGGGTGGATTAGGGTAAGTAAGAAAAAAACAGTTTTATTTCATAATATTTTCTTATTTGTTTCCTAATTATTTTTTTCGTAATTTAGATTTCTTATCAATCATCTCAAAATGTCTGGAATTTAAGATTCCATTATATCATCTATTTATAGACTTTAAGGCCGCCTACAACAGCATAGCCAGGGAAGAACAATATAAAGCCATGAGAGAGTTCGGCATTCCAAACAAATTGATACGACTTTGTAGGTTGACCATGAACAACGTAACTAGTCAAGTAAAAATAGCGGGATTGCTGTCCAAACCAATAAACGTCGTTAATGGACTCAGACAAGGGGACAGTCTGGCCTGCCTCCTCTTCAACCTCGCGTTGGAGCAAGCAATCCGTGACTCTGGCATTACAACAAGAGGGACTACTGTCACCAAGTCCAGCCAAATACTTGCCTACGCAGATGACATCGACATCATCGGTAGAACCGAATCGGCTGTACAGGAATCCTTCACCCAGACCGAGCAGGCGGCACGAAAACTGGGACTGCACATTAATGAGGGGAAAACTAAGTACATGGTGGCAACTTCTGCGAAGAGAAGACCTAACGTTGGTCAAACTATCAGTGTAGTGGAGCACGAATTAGAAGTAGTGCAATCCTTTAACTGCCTTGGGTCAATAGTATTAGCCGATAACAACATGGAAGAAGAAATACGCGAACGGCTGATCAAATCCAACAAAGCCTACTATAGTCTATCAAAGCTCTTTAAATCCCGAACTTTATTTAGAACATCCAAGCTACTACTGTACAAGACCATGGTCTTATCAGTACTCATGTATGGATCCGAGACCTGGGTGCTCAATAAAAGGCACTCTGAACTCTTGGCCGCGTTGGAGAGGAAGGTCTTAAGGAGAATTGTTGGCCCCGTATGTGAGGGAGGACGATTCCGGAGCCGCCACAACGATGGGATGTATGCAATCTACCTTGAAGCTAATGTTGTAAGAAAAATCAAGCTCGGTAGACTCCGGTGGGCGGTACACCTAGCTCGAATGGGCGAAGAGAAGCCTGCCCGGAAAGTCACTTGTGTCAGGATGTATGGAAGGAGACAGCGCGGAAGACCTTGTCTGCGATAGAGGGATGGCGTAGACCAGGACGCCCAGAGCCTGGGGGTGCCAAACTGGATGACATCGGCTCGAAATCGGGACCGGTGGAGAGATGTGTTAAAAAAGGCCAACACCGGATCCCGGATCGGCACTACGATGATGATGATCAATGATCTAATTTAGTTTGATTACCATTGCATTGTATTCTTTGTAGTTCGTTTTTCTTCTTGTTTGATTTTGTTTTTAATTGTTTTAGTTATTATTGCCATTATTCGGTTTGTAATTAAATTAATTCGTTTTCAGTGGGTTCATTGAAGTGTTTACATAGAACCGCTCAATTTTGCAAATTTGTTTGTCCGTTATACCCGTCAAATGCTTAGTGTAAAACGTTAGGTCATATTATTATTATTATTATTTATTGGCCTCTAGGAACCCGGAAGTTCATGACCCCACCGACTCGACTCCGCCATCGTTCCCTGTCCAGTGCACTCTCATTCCCCGCTTGACCATCTGATCCGATCTCTTCAAGGTCAAACCTAACATTGTCCTCCCACCTCCATCGCGGCCGTCCTACCGGTCTCTTTCCCGTTGGTCTCCCGTGAAGAATTCTACGCACGGTCCTGTTGTATTCCAGAATACTACCCTTATTCGCTTTAACACTAACTCATGTCCTTAAAAACACAACCCTTAAAACTACATCCTCACATATCCTACATTCTCAGTTAATACAATTCATAAATAAACAGACACAATATTCTATATCCAGTCACTTACAGCACATTTCATAAATAAACAGACACTATATTCTATATCCAGTCACTTACAGCACATTTCATAAACATGCCCCTTTTCATAACAAGCACATTTTTCATTTCAAAACATGGCCACTTTGATTTTCGTTCAAAGTTTATTCAAAATTCTAAGTCACAGAGACTTCTAGATTGTTTTGTTCAGTTTATACGCCACAGTCAGTTAGAACAAAATGTTCTATATAAACAAGTAAATTTATATGAAAAAAGTAGAAAGAAGAGAGCTCAGCTTGAGATAGCTGAGTTCAATAAAATATAAAAATAAATAAAACTTTATAAATTATTTAATAACTAAGAAACGATAATCATTTCAAATAAGAAAAGATATAATAACCTCCACGCTCTTCCCTCGAAAGAGGAAGCACGGCGTTGGAGCCGTAACAGTCCTATCGTTGCCAATTCGCGCCACGTGTCCGACCCATCTAAATCTTTGCGACTTGATCACTTTCACTATTGTAGGTTTGCGATATAGCTCTTCCAATTCGTTGTGTAGAGTTTCCTCCATTGTCCTGCCTCCTTGTCATATTTACCTCTAAAGATACCCCTTAAGGCTTTATTCTATAATACCCGGAATTTGTTTTCTTCCCGTTTTGTGACAGCGCGTGTTAGGTCCTAGAGCTACAAAACTCGACCATTTCAGCATGTTCAAAGAGAGTTTCAATATCCCTATTTGGGTATGAAGGCACCTTCATTTTAAGTCAACAAGGCAAAATCGTCAAATCTAAAACACGAGGGTTTAGTAGTTCTGCCATTTGCAAAATTATAGTTAACATCTCTTTATTTTCAGTTTTTAAACTGGTATGAAAACGATTTTGAACACTAACTACAGTGATTGCTCTTAGTACTCAATAGTCAGGAAAAGGGATTGCCAGCTATAGAATATTTTTGAATGGCACAATGCGTAGTTCCATTCATCGTCCTGGTTGCCTCATACATTTGATTGGAAATCTCCGTATATGATTTTAGCTGATTTGTATGGATGAAGAACATTTGTTTTACCAACTACATTTCCAAAAGAAAAGAGCGCCTACGATAAAAATATGAGCAGTTTTTCCGAAGATAAAATAGGTCGGACTAGCGAGTATTTGATCGACTCAAAGTTCAGGAATAGATATCGCTGAAAACTATTGTTTCCCATGAGTTCAACTGTGCAAATGGCAAAATCGGTGACAGGAAAACCCTCTTCATGTGGCTTTATTAATGTGGAATCGCGAATATTGGGTATAAGCCGGTCCAATGGGCGAACATTACGTGCACATCTTAAGTGTTTCGAACTTCACTGCTGAGACCAATTAGTCATTCTGTCCATATGTTACTTCATATTTAACTGATATAAGTTCTTACGAGAAGTAAAGTAGCAATAAGTGATTCAAGCATAAATGTTGCTTATACTACAATTTATTGTTATCCCAAATGAACTACTTTAACTCAAAGTCAGTCCGTCTCTTATATAAAACGATATAGTTCCCCGGATCATTGCCTTCAAACCCTGCTATAGATATCGCAGGGCATCAGGACACGGTGTTTTTCGTTTCTCACAAAAAACGGGGCTCTGCTTTTGCGCAGGTGCAACATTTGTGATCACCTTGCATCACAAAGTGTAATCATTTGCTCACATAATCACATCCTTTTGGCGATGTCTAAACACGCGCCACGCAATCAATCAATCCTCTGGTGTCCCCCATTCTCTGCCCTCCGCAACGATGAATAGGAACCTCAGATCACAAGGAATCATCTGCTAAACACACATCGGACTGACCCATCTCACGGGCGTATTCCTTTCCACCGGGTTTCCTGCGACGGCTAATCCAACAGTGACCAACACCTAATTTGCATTTCAAAACATCGTTCAGTCGATGCTTTGCGCCGTTTATGCCATTCGTTTTTTATTCGCGATATTTTGATTGATAGGACGCGCCGGTATCGCTATCAAAATGTTAGGAACAAGAATATGAATATCTAACAGGGTCTTGTTAAAAGCGCCGGAGGGCTGTACGGAATACACGTATAAGTTGCACCTGCAGGAGAAAAATATCTGTTTTTGTTACTCCGTCAAAACAACCGGAGTAATTGGCGCCGCAAGTGTGTCCGACGATCATTTAGTCACCATGACTGCACAAAATCGATTCAGATTCACGACGTGATGACATAAGGAGTAGCGACGCCACGGTGACACTGTTGCGCTCACCGCCGGAGAATCGTTACTCAAGAGCCCAGCTTCATGAGCTGAACGCGACACCTACTGGGCCGGAACGGATGTAATCAATTTGCGGTGCTCGTGAAACCGTGGCGTCAGAATTGTGGTCGAGGGCCACGAACACAATTGCAAATGAGACTGAGGTATTGACGAGTTTGGTGCCATACTGAGGACGGTCGGTACTTTGAGATTAATCTTAATTTTTAGTCTCGGTTGTATCGAATGCTACGTGTTTAGAAGATGCAATTCTACCAGAGAACCGACTGCCCGCCTCGAGTGGTTTATTTACTAGTTGTTTTATGCCTGCAGATTTGAAAAGGACTATAGCGGAGATAACCTCTCCTAAGATTAAGTACAGGCCGTCCAGATCTGGGGATTAACATCGCTCTCGTTTAACGGGTAAAGCAGTTAAATTCACAACTTCGATTATTTACAACTACTGCATTCCGTGGACGAAATAGCTGGCCAACGGCAGTATATCGAAGACAGTTTCACACCTCCGTCGTGAATGTAACCTGGCTGTTACACGCGTGGAACATCCCATGCACTTTTAATGAGCTCCCATTAGAGGTATAATTGGTGTCGTAACTTTTAGATGGCGGGGATATGCCTCTCTGGACATTTTCCAATAAAAAATTTTAATCGCCGTCTAGGTATGTAGCCTTAAAAGTTTTCTCGCCAGCAGAGTAAGTCAGATTGAAATATGCTTCATTCAAAATAAAAATAGAAATATATTCGGCCGGTGGAGATTTATTACTTCAATTGAAACTTCCTCTTATATATTTAATTAAGGGAAGGTAAGTAAGTAGAACAAATTATGTGGTGCCGAGTTTGACAGCCCCTCATATTTTATATAGTTTGTATACAGCCCGAAGCTTTTTATTTCTGTAAGTGACCTTGGATTGCTGTAGAGGGTGGAGTTATCATCCTTGTGTGAAGTATATACACAAAAACTAATATTCAATGCAGGTTCGTTCGTCCCTCTACCACGACCGTTGAACATGGTTTGGAAAAAGAGCTCTAATTCAAACGCAAACGCTTTGTAGGAGGTTCACATATCGATAAAAATTGCATGAATTGATTGCAGTGGTTACGGCAACAACGAGGTGCTTTTTTGAAACGCTCGGATTTCGAGAAACCCCTCAATATCACGCTATTGGTAGGCGCAAGGAGAGGGAGAGATAATAAAAGGAATTACAGGTACATCGATATTTGTTTAAAACCTCTCCAGAATTTGTCAATGAAATGAAGCGCTTAATGAATGGAAGTTGCAATGCAGTTAGGGTACGGGATAGGGGTCGATTGCTTGCGTGCTTTCGCAATATTTTTTATAATTTACAGCTTACAAAGTGTATACTAAATGTCTGAATGATGCTATAGCGTTTGCGACGATAGTGAAGAGCGTGTGATTCGAACCGACGCTATCACGGTTAGAATCACTAAAATATAGCACCAAAGCTCAACGCATCAGGCCACTGCTGCGTGTAGGAATTTGATTTCTATACTCAAGTACATTCGACTGATGTGGAAATGCTATATTATTGCTATGGTATACGGCTTTAATGGATGTGCTTTTGGTGGTGTTGTTCTTCACTATTGGTTGTGTGTATCTGCTAGAAACGCCACATGCCTTTGTCCAAATTTGTTGGAGAATTAACAAATTTTTGTCGCCCAGAGAAAATATTTTTATAGAGTAGGAAGCCATACCATAACGGTTGATACCGACCTACCACCTGTTCCAACCTATTCGTCAGGTCCCTTAGAAAAGTTTCGAAACATAGTCATTTCGAATATTAGCATGAGAGAGACTTCACACTGCGGTTGGGCTTTGGGAACCACCCTCCCAGTCGGCTTTTTGTCGTCTTTTATAACAAACTACCGCAACTTTCAGAATATTTTATAACCCTACTTACAGCACATAGTATGAGAGTGCCACTTTTAGTGAACACAAGGCTAGAAAACAAAAGTATCGATGAAACAAGTATGTGTGCTTGTCTCCAAAATCAGCTTTTCTCACCCAATTTTTATTCCACCAGGTGTTTTAGGTTGACATAGTAGAATTCAAAGGGTGACAAATTGGTATTGCAAACAAGAGAAGACATTTAAATGAGTGCAGGTGAACAAAAGTGCAGATAGTGTGAAAAAACAGAAGTATTACTCAAATAAAAATGTCAAGTGCTCAATTACAACAATTTATGGTGACTTCTGATTTTTCAGAATAGGAGAGCAGGTTGCAGCAGTTTTTCATTATGAACGAGATTGAGGAAACAACCAGTACCAAATTGACCACCAACCGATGTGGACGTGTCGACAATCGACAAACGATAGTTAACGAATCTCTCAAGGGTACGGCCTTAAAAGTGAAGTCAAGTAGACCTGTGGGTTCGTTGTAGTGTGCCAAGACACGGGCACTCGTTTCACTAAGTTCCCAACACCGAAAAGCCAAATCACCAACACACCACGAATAAAAATGTTAATCCTTCTCCACAATTATGACACAAATTAAAGACTCTGGAGGATTCTGTTTATTAGTTCTTTATTTAAAATTTCCAATGGTAATGTACATCACAACACTCTATGATGCAACTCGCATACAGTCTTCAAATACGAATAGTAACGTAGCTTTTCTTATTACACCATTTCAATTAGATACTTTAATTCAAAACGCACAACAACTCTGAAATAACGTCAAGGACGCGACCGCACTTCGACATGTGTATCCACCTGGGGATGAAATCTGACTCTGTTGGCGTCAATATCCACTAGCCGCGATGGGGATGGATTTCCATCGATCTGGGAGTAGCCAATCCGATCTCTTCCTTGGTGATAACCAATGAGCGATCGAATTGGAGTTTTTGATTTCCCCTGTGGCCGTAAAGGCCGTAAAGGCCTGCATGAAAATCCATTCGTTGGAAGCCACGACAACGCAGAAGAGAAGGGTGCGCAAAAGAAAATCTAAATATCCGGCTGATCAAATAGATGATCGAATACGGAGGCTGGCTGCCTTGGCATCATAAGCGATAGGGAATACGTTTTCCTGTTGATGTTATGTCAACAGAACTGCGCTTACGATGGCAAGGCTAGGATGCATGGGGTGCATATTAGTTTTAGGGAAAACGTAACGTGGGACATGATCATTGGTATGATTGTTTAAATAACAATCATGATCCTGTCTAATTCTATGATCGGTTGGTGGCCGATGATGGGAAATTGGTTGCAGCTGCTGAAAACCTAATGGACATGGGGGCAATGTTTGTTTACTACTGTGCCATCGCGTGTAGCATCACTTTGATTATGCTCAAAATGGTAACGTCTCATCGGTCGATGGGTCGAGTGTGTGTTTACATTAAACAACACTTGAGTTCCGCGATGGGCTGTGCTGTATATTGTCGATCGAATGATCGACCGATGGATCTGCCGATAAGGCAAGGGGGTACATGTCATGCACGTATATGGAAAAATGCTTCTCAGCTATGCGTATTGACATGTTCGGGTGTTAATGTCGGTTACATGTTAAGAAAACCGAATTCGATTTCAGGACATGATGGTTGGATGCAAGCATGCCCCTGGGTGAAAGTCTGTAGGTGCCAATGCGATTGCAAAATAGTAAACAGCAATCATTCTATGTGATTTTGCCGCGGGCTTATGTTTTCAGAGAAGTATTGTTGCAGGGGAGCTTGACTGCTCATCTGTAGGTAAGCTGCTTATGATAGGTAATAGGATTGCAGGTGAGGAAAGGGGAGTTGGGTTAGGCTGATGGGTGGTTCTTTGGGCGACTCAAAGAATTCCCACAGACCAAATAACCGAACAAGACAATACATTTTCATTTTCGTGTTGTGTTTTGTTTTGTGAAAAGTGTAGCATATACAGCCACGCAAGATTTTATTAAAGTAGTAATAGTTTGGTTACCTTGAGTTTCCTGCCGTTTTCAAGTACTTTGCCGGGGAGAGTTGGAGGTCGGTGCAGCAGCTTCCATCCGACTCAGTCCAGGTTCTTCTTCTTTTGGGCCAACACTTTAGCAGAAATTTCTTCAGTCGCAACCTCCTTGGGTGTCGCTTAACGTTTCTTCCTCACTGCAAGACGTCTTCGTTTCCTTTGAGGGACAATTGGGGTTACCAATCGTTGGATTTTTGGAGCCTTCGATATGGCTGCGACTGGCCAGTTCGATCCCTTTTTCACTTGCGTTTCCACTTTTAAATCAAATAAGAAGAACTTTTTGTCCACGAACACTTTTAGTGTTTTATAATTTTTTATTTCCAGTCTAGTTTTTCTCTTTTGTTTTCTTTACAATCATTACTATTATTCATTTTACGTTTTTAAGACAAAAAAGGAACAAAAAATCAAAGGGAACCGGCTCTTCTTCTATATTCTCTTCCTCTTCAGCCCACGGAACACCGAACCGTATTCTTCTTATCGTTCTGTCGACAACTGTCAACAACGGGACCACAACAAACCGAATTCTTACATCCTCCTGTCTCCCTCATTTCGCTCTCCATTCACGTCCACTTCGAAAAACAAATTCGAACTCGAAGAACTGCACGATCCACACCCGAATCAGGGTGGGTTCAGAAACTCACTTCAGGATCATGCAATTCTTCCACCACCTTACCATCATACTATGTTGAAACAAAGTATTCAATTCAATTATTATTATTATTATTAAGTGTAAATTATTAAATGATGGTGGTGGCCGACGTACGTAACACACCTCCCCCCCGCACAAGACTGCGTGGCATTCTTGGGAGAGGAATGTCACGCCGGAGAGTGGACGGCGGAGAGCAAACAAACAAACAGACAGCAGACCAATCAACAAATAAATAAATAACTAAATAAATAAATTAGTCTACATGCTTAAGTGCTAATGTTAGTAGGGATTATACTACTTATATATGAGGGTTAGTACAAATAAATAAATAAATAAATAAATTAACTAATCTACATGCTTAAGTGCTAATGTTAGTAGGGATTATACTACTTATATATGAGGGTTAGTACAAATAAATAAATAAATAAATAAATTAACTAACACGTAGTTATTAATATAAGAGGGGGGAACAACAGACTAGCGCTCCACAGAAACAATGACAACACACACGTCCACGGCGGGTCCGACACTCCATCCGATGGTTCGACCAACAGCTCGACCGCCCACACGATCCGGTTAGGACTCCCCCGCTAAGGCGAGGCGATCCCCTCTCGTTCAACCTCCGAAATGTCACCCGGCCGGCGAAAGCGTCCCGCTCTTATACGTCTTCCAAACTTCGAGCTCACGACTCCCCTACTCCCAGTAGGGCTTCAGACGGTTGTTGTGCACAACCACCGTCCTCTTGCCTAGCCTCACCGCGCTGTTGACCGCACTTTTCACCTCCACCACGTCATAAGGACCTCTCCATAGGGGCGCCAATTTTCCTTTTTTGTTTTCTTCCCGCATCAAGACCTTATCGCCCACATGGAACGTGAACGGGCGTAACTGGCGGTCATGATACCCTTTGGACCTCCTTTTCGAGATCAACAGATTGCGCCTAGCTATTTCGTACGTTTTCTGAAGCTTGTACTTCAATAGCTTATGGAAGCTCTCGTGGTTGTAAACCGGTTCCGGAGGTAATTTGATGTTCGAGGGAACCTCCGGAGTAAAACCAAAGAGACAGTCCATTGGCGTCAATCGGGTACTCTCGTGCACGCTGGTGTTGTACACGAAAGTGGCCGCCCTCAGGTACTGATCCCAGGTTTGGGGATTTGTGCCCACAATGCTGCGTAGGTATTCTACCAGCGGTCGATGGGCTCGCTCCAAGGCACCATTCGATTGTGGGTGGTACGCTGAGGTTTGCAGTTTTTTGATGCGGAGCAGCCTGCACACGCTTTTAAACAGGCTGCTCAGGAAATTGCTGCCCTGATCGGTGACCAGTTGTGTAGGTACACCATACCTTGCAACTATTTGGTCGAAAAAGACCGAAGCCACCGTCTCAGCCTCTGCATTGGGCAGGGCATAGCAATCTATATACTTCGATAAATTATCTTGGAACGTAAGTATATATAGATTGCCTTCAGGAGTACGGTCCAGGGGGCCCACGATATCTAAATAAACCTTTTCGAAGGGCCTCGTGGCAATGTCGGTGATTACCATCGGCATTCGTAAATTTGGGGAAGACTTCATGCGCTGACAAATCTTGCATACTTTAATATATTGCTTGATATCGCGCATCATATTCTTCCACCAATAGTGCCTGCGTATCTTCTTATACGTCTTGATCACCCCTTGGTGCCCACCTAAAGGGTGATCATGGTAATCCCGTAATAAGTGTTGGATCTCCTCGGGATTAGTTATTTCCATTCCTTTTTCCGTGCAGGAAGGAATGGCGTCCTCTTCAGAAGGTGACTCCTCGTCACTTGGACGTCCCGGGGATCCCTCGCTGTCCCGTTGGGTCTTTGCCTGGGAGCGAGTGACTACATTGCATCGCGGTGGTGAAGGGGTTTCGTCTACAGAATGGGGAATACGGCTTAACGCATCCGCATTGGTGTTGTATTTACCGGGTTTGTACTCGATTGAGTAGTCAAACTCCGATAGCTTATGACGAAATCTGGTAAGGCGTGAGGTGGGTTCTTTCACGCCGAACACTCCCTTCAACGGTTTGTGGTCCGTGTACACGGTGAAGCGTCTACCCAACAAATAGCACCGAAAATTCGTCGCCGCCCATACAATGGCCAACAACTCCTTCTCGATTGTGCTATATCTACGTTCGGCCCCATTCAGGGTGCGGCTGGCATAAGCAATAGGCTGGTCTTTGCCTATCTCACCTTGGGATAATACCGCTCCAAGCGCCTCATTACTCGCATCCGTGGTTAGATTAAAGGGTTTAGTGAAGTCGGGGTAAACCAATAGTGGTGGCGAAATTAACTTCCCCTTTATCTCTTCAAATGCCTGTTGACATTTGGACGACCACGTGAACTTCACGTCCTTCCTCAATAAGTTCGTTAAGGGGCGCACTATCCGGGAAAAACTTGGCACAAATTTCCGGTAATAGTTCGCCAACCCTACGAATGATTGGACGTGACGTACCGTCTTTGGAATGGGGAAATCTCTGACACTAGCTGTCGTGTCAGGATTTGGCGAAGCCCCTTTTTCTGAACAAACATGTCCCAGGTAGACCACTTCCCTTTGCAGGAATCTACATTTTTCCGGCTGAAGTTTGAGGTTGTGGTATCTCAACCGGTCGAACACCCTCCGGAGCTTGTCATTATGGTCAGCCAGGTTCTTACCATATATGACGATGTCATCCAGATACACAAAGCATTCGACCCCTTGCAGACCAGTAAGGACATGGTTCATTAGTCTCTGAAACGTAGCCGGGGCTCCTTTTAACCCGAACGGCATACGTCGAAACTCATAATGCCCATAGTTGGTGCTAAAGGCGGTTTTATTCCGATCGTTTAGATCTACCAAAACTTGGTGATAGCCACTGGCCAAATCGAGCGTGGAGAAGTAACGCGAGCGACCGAGCTGGTCTAAAATGTCCTCTATACGGGGAATAGGATACGCGTCCCCGATGGTTTTTTCGTTTAGTTTGCGAAAGTCCACCACAACTCTCCATCGGGCTTCTCCGTCGGGGCCCGCCTTCTTGGGAACCACTAGAAGGGGTGAATTCCACGGGCTCTTGCTTGGTTGGATAATGTCGTTATCCAACATTTCCCGAATTTGCTCGTTTATAACCTGCTTTTTGCTTTCGGGCAATCGGTACATTCTTTGGTTAATGGGTGCCTGATCCCGTACCAAAGGTATTTCGTGCGAGATTGCACTGGTGTACGTCAGGTAGTCGCCCTGTAAATGAAATATGTCGTTGAACTCTCGACATAACTCCGTTATCGATTGGCACTCGGGTGTGTTCAGGGTATCCCCTAAACGAAGTTCCCCGTGCAATTGTGCCAACCTGGAGCTCAAATCGGGTTCATCAGGCGACTGACCATCCGAGAACAGGTGTCGAATGAAGTGGAGGGATCGTCCCTCCGAAGATTGGTTCTCGGGCACGGGCCTGCTTGACTCGTCGTCAGAGTCAGTTCCCGGCGACGTATCTTTACGCTTGACCAAGGGGATGGTGTTATAGTCCTTGGTAGGGTATACCTTCACCGTGAGCTGTTCAATCCTCTGAGGGCCACTCTGGGTATTAAGTGCCAATAACCTGGCACTCCTTGCCCTACTAGAAACGCAGTGCGAGAATAAAATCTTCCCTCGCGCGTCTTGCGGCACCAGAATGGCCTTTTCCCGGATGTCAATGGGGATAGCCACCTCCATTTGGGAGCGTGCCGGCACTTCCACCGGCCTACTCAGGGCTACTTCGATCCTCGGCGGCCCACGTTCATCCACCCACGATGTTTCCTCGCGCTGGGGTGACCTGGCTGAGCATTTTTTCGTATCCCTTCCCCGTGTGGGTGGGGTCTCCGGTGAAGTGTGGACCTCGGTATCGACCCTGACAGGTCCCCGTGTCCCAACTCCCCGTTTGGTTACCTTATGCTTCAGCCCCTTTGTCCCACCATTAACAAAACCAACGGAGAAGAATTCGGGGTTTATGGTTGTTCGGGGAAATTCCAAGCATCCACCCGGTCCGTTGATGTTGCAATGTCTGGACAGGAAGTCATTACCCAACAAGCCATCTGCTTCCAACCCCGGCATGGAGTCGACCACGTGGAAACTGCAGGGAATCTCATGGTGCAACTTGAGAGTCCCATGGCAGGACCCACTCGACCTGCCGTTGCCAAATATGGTTTGCAATGGTGTGGATTGCCGAACGTCCACCGCCTGGCCCCGGTGAAGGGCCCCTCGCTTCAAGAGACTGACCTCAGCGCCAGTGTCCACCATGAGACGCGTAGTATTCCTACGGCCAATGTCCAAAGGAAGCTGGACCATGGGGACTTCTACTGGCAAAAGCTGAGGGCAGTATTGGCCAATCAACGTGTTCAGTGCGGTCGGGTTACGGTCTCCCGACCCGACCTCTGGGAGTTTTCCGACCTCTGATTAGATGTCTCCCGCCGACGCACCGTCGCCGCATAAGTGCGTCGGCTGCAAGATTCGCACCGTGCCCTGTCCTTCCGTTCAGGACTATCCCGCTTGGAAGTCTCAATAGACTCCGAACCAGCGGGACTGGACTGGCCTTGGCCCAACCTGGGCCCACGGTGCTGAGGTCGCTCCCTCGTATTTCTTTTATCCCTTGGTGAGGTGCCATGCCTCGCACCCGCTTCTGAGGACTCCGAGTCTACGGAGTCGGCTCGTCTCTCGTCATCGACCGACGCGGGCGATATTCGCCCATCAACTCCTTCCACCCCCCGGCAAATCACACTCTCCGCGCGACTATTACCGGCTTTCCGATTTCGCCGACGCTGTCTGCGTCTATTACTCGCGCCCGCCCTACTCTCCACACGGGTGTCCTGCTCTCGACTCGCAGCAGGTGCTGTTCCGGCGCGCCGCTTGTGGGGAGAACCCTGGGAACCCTGTTGTTGTTCCCACCTTAGCCTGTATTCGCACCCGCGCAAGCTATGACCTTGTCGGCCACAAAACTCGCAACAGCACCGGACGCTGAATACTCTTGGGCCTGATGTCGCCGGCCCACCGCCCGTAGACGGGGGCTGCGGCTCTGGTAGGGCTCTCCGCTGAGCCTGCGGCCGCTGATGTTGTGGCCCATGCCGCGCGGTCCCGCTCTGCTGACCACCACCCCTGTATGGAGCCTGGGCTTGGCGCGTCTGTCTCGGACGATCCGGGCAGTCCACTATGTCGTGGCCATACCGCCAGCACTCGCGACAGAAAGGAGTGTTCCTCCTCCTCAGGCACTCGTCGTACACGTGACCCCTCACTTTGCAGAAACCGCATGTTGCCTGGGATTCCAGGGGGCGAGCCGATCGACCAACCGAATCCCGGACCGAATTGTCCCGACCCGATCGATCTCCAGGCACATGCGCCCCCTGAACCAAACCCTGCGACCCTTCACTCCGACCCGGGGGAGACGCGGTATTTGACCACGCTCCCTCGCTAGAGGAGGCCGGAGCACAGGCACCAGCATCCCGTCCATAATTGAGAGGCCCGCACGACTGCTCCCGAACGAAACCATCCTCCCCCCGTCGACGACTATCAGGCTCCTCGGCCGGCAACACGAATGACACCGCCCGGGGATTTAAGTTCGTCAAAACCGGCGCCGGCGCCGCGGTACAATCCCTAAAAGTGGAGTATGTGTCTTCCATAAAAGTTGAAGAGCTTCCCAGTCCTACACCTAATGATTCTGACGCCGTTGGCCGCGCATCCACAAACAGGTCGTCCTGCCTCAACATTTCCTTTCGAGCTCGCTCAAACCCGGTCAGGTGGTCCACCAGGCTGCGAAAAGGGACATTACCCAACGTGAGAAGGAAGTGCTTTAGTCCTTCCTCCCTCAGACCCCTTACCAACACCGGTTTGGCCATGCCCTCAAGCTGGCTGGCGAAGACGGACCTACCCTGGCGACCATAAAAGCGCTCAGCTGCCTCCTCGCACCGTACCACGGCCCGCTTCACTCGGGAAACAAAGCCTGTGGCATCCTCGGAAGGAAGTTGTCGCATTTTGGAAAGTTGTGCACACAACTCCTCATACGACACCCGGGGTTCGTAGGCCTCTCTAAGACGCTGTTCCGCTTCAGGGAATGTCGTGGGTGGTCTCTCCTCGAACATTCGATAGGCCTCGCCGCTCAGCCTAGAGGGCAGCCACCGGAGGAAGGTATGTTCCTCCTCCACCGCCAGCCCATCCAAGGTCCTTCTACAGCCTTTGAGAAACGAAGAGAGTCTCTCGGCCGTATCCGGTCCTTCCTGTCCCGAAAACATGGGGACCGCCTTCGACACAAGGTCGAAAACCCTATCTGTGCCCAGCATGGTCCGTATAGGACATGGTTGTGGGCCCAGTTTAAAATACGAGGGCATCGGCGTGTCCTCCATGCTCCCGACAGGCTGTTTACCGACGGTGGGAGGGGGGCGTGTTGGCGATCGGTCGTCCACAAATTCGTCCCTCGAATCATGGAACGCCTCCGGATCCACCTCGTCAACCGGCGGCTCGGGAAATGCCTCGGGTCGTGCCCGGGCAGGAGTGCCCTCTCGGACATCTCTCTGACGTTGCCTTGTCTGCATTGTCGGCCGTCTAACCAGATCTCAAGGTCACCTACACCAAAGCTACTCCCGGATACCCCGCGGAGAAAAGAAAAAATAACCTCGTCACCGACAGTATCCACCAACAGGAAGGGGTTCGAAAAACAAAACAAGCACGCTCCCAATATACAACAAGACGTCGACGAACCTTCCTCCCTCGCAATCACTATAGTGGCTTGATGCGTATCAAGGAAGCCCGGAACATCAGAGGAGGTCAGCCCGTAATCAAAAACTCACCAATGTTTGGGACCGTAAAACGGTGCACTAATCTACAAAACAAACGGTCTCGCAACGAGAAAAAGAAACACACACCACACCCGTCGGTCACAATAAACAAACAAAAACACTACTCTATTAACCAACGCAGTCCTCAGTGGGAGCGAATTGGAGAGAGAGAAAGGGGTATGCAAATATAATGACCACTTTTGGGTCACTTTTGTAACACAACAAAAAAAATCCACGCGAAAAACAAACGCGCAGCCGAAAAGGAAGAAAAACAGAATCACATTAAAAAATTTCAAAAGATCGATCAAGGTCGACAATAAATAATAATGAACAATTTAAATATCTCAAATTTCACCGGAAGGAGCTTCCAACAAATGTCTTTCACACAAGACAGACAAATAGATAAATAAATAAATAAATAAATTTTTTTTTTTTTTTTTTTTAAATAAATAAAAAGAGCTATTAAGAAGCTTCCAACAAATGTCTTTCACACAAGACAGACAAATAAATTAATTAATAAATAAATAAATTTTTAAATAAACAACGAGAGAGAAAAAAAAATTATTCTTTCCTTTTGCGCCTGCTCCCTCTGCCAATCTCCGCTCACGACCGTGTGGTTATCTCCAATATCATGCCAATCAAGCCTGCCGTGGTCACTCGAGAAGGTTTGTCCGCAGCGCCAGTTTGTAGCATATACAGCCACGCAAGATTTTATTAAAGTAGTAATAGTTTGGTTACCTTGAGTTTCCTGCCGTTTTCAAGTACTTTGCCGGGGAGAGTTGGAGGTCGGTGCAGCAGCTTCCATCCGACTCAGTCCAGGTTCTTCTTCTTTTGGGCCAACACTTTAGCAGAAATTTCTTCAGTCGCAACCTCCTTGGGTGTCGCTTAACGTTTCTTCCTCACTGCAAGACGTCTTCGTTTCCTTTGAGGGACAATTGGGGTTACCAATCGTTGGATTTTTGGAGCCTTCGATATGGCTGCGACTGGCCAGTTCGATCCCTTTTTCACTTGCGTTTCCACTTTTAAATCAAATAAGAAGAACTTTTTGTCCACGAACACTTTTAGTGTTTTATAATTTTTTATTTCCAGTCTAGTTTTTCTCTTTTGTTTTCTTTACAATCATTACTATTATTCATTTTACGTTTTTAAGACAAAAAAGGAACAAAAAATCAAAGGGAACCGGCTCTTCTTCTATATTCTCTTCCTCTTCAGCCCACGGAACACCGAACCGTATTCTTCTTATCGTTCTGTCGACAACTGTCAACAACGGGACCACAACAAACCGAATTCTTACATCCTCCTGTCTCCCTCATTTCGCTCTCCATTCACGTCCACTTCGAAAAACAAATTCGAACTCGAAGAACTGCACGATCCACACCCGAATCAGGGTGGGTTCAGAAACTCACTTCAGGATCATGCAATTCTTCCACCACCTTACCATCATACTATGTTGAAACAAAGTATTCAATTCAATTATTATTATTATTATTAAGTGTAAATTATTAAATGATGGTGGTGGCCGACGTACGTAACAAAAGTGACAGCAGCAGTGAACATAAAAAGACCAGAGAATCAAATTATGTTGTGCGAATATTCGAAGGGGTGACGAAGAAACAAAATTGCGCCATATAATGTTGCTTCCCGAAGTAAAGGAAAAAAATAATTTTTTCTTTGTTGTTTCGTCCAACTCGGCTACACAACTCCCTTTATTATTTTTACACTTATTCTAGGTACTAACAGTAAAGATTATGTCAGTTCTCCTTACGTTGGCTTGACATTACATGTATCTGGAATCGGTGTAGTGGATTCCTTATACAAGGTGGCGCAAAATTAATGACGCTGTCGGAAGGTGTTATAATTTTTCTAAATGGGGTTCGAAGGTCAATCATATTTGACATTTGTGAACTAGACAGCTGCAGTATACAAACAAATAAGGAATGGGGCCTTATATTTCGCAAAAGCGTGGAATAATTGTGTCAAGAATGAAGAGGACGATTTTGTGTCGAAAATCATAATGAGCGATGAGACGCATTTCCAGTTAAGCGGTTACGTAAATAAACAAAATCTTCGTTTCTGGGGCACTGAACATCCGCGTGCTTTTTTTTTACACTAACGCGCGCACAAAACGGGATTTTAAAGTACCCTTAAATGTCAGAGCACAGTGCGAGCGGATGGAGACGAAAAGGATAAGGAAAGGAGGTGTCGATGTATATTGGTTTTGAATGTCTGGACATCACCACGGCCAGGAAACACATGATCAGGCAGAAATTTCCACATTCTTGTGGTTCGGCTAAAGAATGACTCTCTATGTTTATTTGTGCGCCTGAAGTCCACTTTCGACGTGATCTGATGCGCATTCTCAGATTGACGGGTATCGCGGGAAAATGACAGAAGGGGCGGAACATATTCAGCAAGTTCAGTTGTGCCACGACCGTGGTAATACCTATCTAACGACGGAATTGATTGACTTACGGCTGAGTCCCCAATAAGTTTCACTAGTCGTTTTTGCATTCTGTCGAGCACATGTAGAGCAGTTTTGGATGCGCCTAACCAAATGTCAATGGGAGTTGAACTCCATTTTTGGACGAATATACGCCTTGTAAATAGTGGCCAAGTTGGATGGAGTGAAGTATCTTTTGCATCTCTTAAGGAACCCCATACATTTGGCTGCACTTTTCGCAGCTTCAAATATGTGGTCATTTCAGTTAACAGTTGAATTAATTCGAGTGCCAAGGATTGATAGTTCCTTGACTTCGTCGATGGAAGTGCAGTTCATCAACAGTATATTTACTTTGAGGTTCGCCTTTGACGACAGGAGACAGTACTGAGTTTTTAAGGTATTGAACTCTACTCGGTTAGATACTTTCCATTGATATATCTTGTTGATGTCTGAATTCAATGTATCAAGCATAAATTGCTGGTTGGTATTGAGGTTCGAAGAGTTTGGACGGGAGTGTTCGTATGAGTATGAGAAACTCAACGTGCTATCATCAGTAAACGAGTGAATTGGGTTGTAGGTAATTGACAAGAGATCATTTATAAAGATGAGGAAGAGAGTGGGTGAGAGTACCGAACCCTGAGGAACACCTGCATTAATTCGATGGGAGCTAGATTTCACACAAAGATAGTCTCATCCATTGGATCAGGGAATTGTCCACTCCCTATGAATGTACTTTTGATAAAAGGGGTGGATGCCAAACCCTGTCGAAGGCTTTTGGAATATCTAATGCGGCTACCTTGCTTTCACCAAGGTAGTGGATGGAATGGCTCCACTTTTCGGTAAGGTACGCTATCAGATCTCCTGTAGACCTGTTGCTACGAAAGCCATATTGGCGGTCATTGGGGAGGTCATTTGATTCCAGATATTTTGAAAGTTGACGGTTGATAAGAGATTCCATTACCTTGGAGAGAATATTAGTTAGTGCTATGGGTCGATAAGAAGAAAGGGATGATTTGTCACTCTTTTTAGGAATTGGCTGAATGTTCGCCGACTTCCATCTATTTGGGAAATGGCCAGTAGAATAAGACAAATAGAAGAGTTTCCGCAGTGGTTTGGCGAGTGAAGAGGAACATCTCTTCAAGAGGATTGGGGGAATGCCGGAACAGCGGATTTGTGTGCGTTTAGCTCTTTGAGTGCGAGGGCAACAGTACGCGTTCGGAGGTGAATCTGGCTCATGGTGTGCTGCTTAAGCTCAAGTTGAGGTGGAACTGATGTGGTATCAGGCAGCGTTGAGTTGGCTGCAAAATGTGCAGCAAGTAGATTCACCTTCTCTTTTGCACTGGTGGTTGGTTTGTCATCGACTATAAGCCATGGAATGGATGAAAAGACTGAGTTTTGAATGTTTTTCACGAATGCCAGAAGCTTCTACTACCTGTGGGAGAGTGTAGTATTTTTGTGTCACTCTCTGGTCCTGCAAGAACTTGGCGCGTTGAATATACGCATTGCAGTCAATCCTAGCTCCCTTACATCTTTTCCGGTTTTCCTCCGTATTGATTGATCTATACAACCGGAAGCTCAACTCTTTAGCCTTAATGGTTTCTCTGCACCCGGAAACCAACCACATATTTCTCGTGGGTTTGATACTCTTTAGTCTGTGTGGAATAAAGGTCCGCATGCCAAGTAGAATCGTGTCTGTCAATGTGTCCGCTATAGAGTCAACATCGTTATGGAGGAAAAATAACGACCAAATGTGATGCACGAAGAGACATTACATCCACTCAAAGCCACTGTGTGGTGCGGCGTTCAAGCGGGAGGAGTGATTGGGCCGTATTTTTTTGAGGACGCTATCGGTGATATGGTCACTGTTACTGGCGAACGCTACAGGGCCATGACAAACGACTTCCTACTGTCAGAATTGAATGAGCGGGCTTGGTGAACATATGGTTTCAAGAAGACGGTGCAATCGCACACACAGCACGAGCCACAATAGATATTGTGAAGAAAGCGTTTCCTGGTGGCGTAATCTTCCGCCAGCCAGATCGCCCGATTTAACCATCCCAGACTTCTTTCTTTGGGTCTACTTGAAATCGCGGTTTTATGCCAACAAGCTTCAGACAATCGCAGTCCTTAAGGAGAATATTCGACAGAAATGCGACCGGGAATCTTGCGGAAAGTCATAGAAAATGCGATAAAACGGGTACAAATGTGTATCAACACTGGCGGCAGCCACTTGACGGATATCATCTTTTCCATCAAACAGAAAAATTGTAAAGGTCCAAATATAGATTTCCATAACTCAAAATGTTTTTTTTTTATATAGTTAAAAAGTAATTCAAAAACAAAATTGGATGACTAATTTTGTGCCACCTTGTATATGCTAGGGTGGAAAATAAGTTCTTGCTTATCTTTGCATTTTATTGTATATGATAAGAGTAATAGTTCTCTGTAAGACTCATATTCCTTACTTAGATATGATAATTCTTTGATGAGTCAAAAACTTTATGTTTAGAGGATTGAGATACGATGATTCCTTGATGAGTCATATACTTTATGGTGTGTTAACTCGCGCACTAAGTGAAGAAAGAACGGTAGCGTTTGCGCTTATTGTGTTAACCTATGCGTACCGTGGGCACCGACACGAGCAGTGAAGAGGGAATAAAAAAAGAGAGTAAGGTATTAAAAGGCAAAATAAACCTATTAAAACGCTCTTCGTTCATCAAACCGAAGGTAAAATCGGCAAAAAAAATATCAAAGAGACCGAAATAAATAACATAATGACGACTCGCTACAAAGCTGCAGAACTTGTGTTAGAACAACAACAAATGGAGCCGGGAGTACATTCCCCTCTACCACCAACCACAGTGAGAAATTTTCTAATAACACATTCGCTTTGCTGGCTTCTTCTGAATCTGAGGACGAAGAAGAAGAAATAAATGAGCTAAGGCGAAACTAGCTATAGCCAAAGCGCGACAAGAGGAAAGAAGGAGAAAGAAAAAAAAATGAAGCGCTGGAGCAAAAAAAAAAACAAACAAGGAAGGCCGAAGTCAAAAGGAGGTCAAGATCAACAACAAAATTCAACATCAGAACAAAGTCCGATGAACAAAAGGAAGCACACCAGCCAAAAGGAAAACAGCAGCAAGCCACAAAAAAACTAAAATGCCACCAATCAATACGGTAGACATCGATTGTAAAGAATTGGTAAGTCCTTGTAAGTGAGCTGTCATAATGTACTGTCGGGGTTCTCTATATCACACGGAGAACCAACCCACAATGCCAACCAATATTGACCGCTAACAGCGCGTCACCCTACCCTAACCTATAAACATCCAAAAACAATCCCAATCTGCAAGCGCGTCCATCCCAAACTTGCTAAAATTCATCTCCCGATCTGCAATGAAAGGCATTTCCCAAAACTCCCAACAAAATACAATTCAATAGAATATATTCTAAATCATCTCTTACATCACCCCACATACAATTTTTCCCAAAATTGCTTCGGTCAATTCTTCATCTACACCACATTCCCTCCTTGCGACCAAGCAATCCTAATTTCCCCGAAATGCATATGCTGTAATGAAACGCATATTCAAATCCATAACGGAACATTAACCATCGCCACCAACTATACGAAGCCGCATACATTTCCCCGAAATTACTTTGGTTAATATCTTATCTAAATGATATTCCTTGCTTGCACCCAAGCAATTCCAATTTCACCCGAAAATTCATGCCCATACTTGCTCCTGTTCCCAAAGCCAATTTCCCCGTACACACAACCAACGAATTCAACTCAGCTTATACGGCGAGGATTCGCTGGAACTAAATTCTTATGCAGGCATAGCAACTCCTCCACAAAATTCTTGGTAAGTGATAGCGAGTTTGCTTTAGCTATAACTCCACTGCCGCGACGCGATGAATTTTTGCTTTCATTAGTCAGTCGAGTAATAACCGCACAGAGGACAGACGTCCCTTCATACCCTCCCGCGCGCATCCCTGAATGGGGTCATTGAGCTCAACGAATCGTCGTCGCAAATTAACCGGCGTGTATTTAAGATAGCGTGTGCGAGTGCAGCCTTTACACCACTTACCGGCGTTATTAATTCAAACGGTTGTGTTGTTCCCATGTCACCTGGTTCGGAATCCCTACGCGCGACGTGTGTACGCAATATTTAAGCGGCTAGGTGTTTGACTAACTACGCTCACCATTATGTGAGATTGTGACACTGTAATTTTGAAATACCAACTACTTAAAATTCACGAACTTAATTGAATTAGGATTTGTTCCGAGTGCGATGAATTTACACATTTTGTAAAGTTTTTGTAAAGTTAATACACGATATGATTTTGTAAAGTTAATATGACATGGTTTTGTAAAGTTAATACATGATAAAAAAATGAACATTAATTCAAACAACATTCCAGTGCTTGCTTTTTGTTACTTTTCTAAAGCCTGCAGGTGAACTTGGTGCCCTTCGCTCTCGTTGGAACAAGTAGGTGGGGATATCGGTGAACCCGTGTCCTTGCCGACACACACCTTAAACCCCCCATAGTACTCATACATTTGGGATTAAAAGACTGGGTGGCAATAGGCGTGCCATTCAAACATATAACGTTGGTGGCCATGTTGAAATTAAAAGTGTTTTGATTAGAGCTACCGCGGAATTTTTTCTTACGCGCCGAAAGAACTTAAAAATATTACAATTCTTTTAAAGGCATCGACTCGGAGGCTCTTTTGAAAAAGCTGCGAGATCTAAAGTACGATGACCTTGAATTTAGTGTAGTCAAACCCATCACCATAGCTAGGTCCAAAAGGAAAAACCGGGAACTACCATTCTTTCTGGTACAGTTAACCCCAAATAGTAAAATTGGTAATCTACAGAAAATAACAGTCCTGGACCATCAACGTGTAACTTGGGACAGACTAAAAAAGGTAGAAACATACTTCAATGCGTCCGTTGCCAAAGGTTTTGGCTTTCAGGGGCGAACTGTGATATGCAGCATTGTTGCGTGAAATGCGGTCAGGGTCATATCGCCGAGGAGTGCCCTTTGAATAGAGAAAGGGTAAAAGACAAAACCCTATAAAATTGTGCAGTATGTCGGAATGACACCACGCTAACTATCGATGTTTTCCCAAATACTGAGAATTAACGTCGAAGGTTGTGACTCAGCAAAGAAAAACGGTGACAGCTCGCACAAGACCAATGACTGTTACCCCTCAGAGGTCTTACGCACAAACAGCGAGAGATGGGGTACCCCAACACAGCCTCCAACACTGACAGCTACTAATACTTCAGCATAAACAAGCAAACGTGTTCACAATATTGCTCAATCTACAGAGACAGATGACACAGCTGCAAAGTCAAATAAAGGAGATCTACTCGTACTTGCCCAGTCTGAATAAATAGTCATTATAAACCCTCTAACCAAAAGAACAATTAAAGCTTGTCGTGTATGTATATTCACTCATAAGGACCGGGAGGAGAACCACTCTTTTTAACCTGTTGCAAGACGAAAACCCTGCTGTGCTTCTAGCTGGGGAAACTAAGTTACACCAAATGCATAAACCTTGGCAGAAAACCTATGATATTATACGAAGAGACCGACCCAATTCCGCACAAGGGGGAGGTGTCGCCATCTTTATTAGTAAAGGACTCCAACACAAAGTAATATATAGTGGAGAAGTGCGCAGATTCCGGGTGCTTGAAGCATGCATCGTACGCAGATCACTTCAGCAAGGAAGGCAGCTGTATGCGATCTCGGTTAATGCACCCGAGGAACATCATTATAGTCTCTTTATAGCAGAACTTGAGACTCTCTTTCGATGCCTGCAACTCCAACTGTATAAAAACTACTTTATTATAGGTGGAGACATGAACGCCAAACATAAAGATTGAGGAAATTGTATGTCCAACAGTAGAGGAAATCAACTGGCTAGCTGGTTAGATCAATATCACGTTGAATATAAAACTGACCTTCTAGCTTAGGAATATCCATCGTTCCCTAGAGGTAGATCCCATATAGATATCATGCTTATTGACGTACGACTGACTATTAAATACCAACAGACATAACAGAAACTGTTTACGGACAATTGAATACGACAGTGACACTGTGCATTTGTGGTGGTTCCGCCAGATCCCACGGCTCGCCTTCCTGAAAAAACCCCCATAACCACAACCCAGTCTGCATAAGCTTTCGCTAATGCAATTCGCATTAGCATCTTAAATGTTTCACGCATCAAATAGATCCAATTATTATAACCCAAAAGTACTTGCAAAAGAATTCTTACCTTTTCAAGCATTCCTTCGCTTACAAATCCCCTGTAAGACCTGTTACTTTTCTTATCATAAATTATCCCGAAAAGAAAAACCCCGGTTCACATATCATGTAACCATTCCAGCCAGAGATAATTATCATGGCGTCGCCTATTCCCACCTTCATTCATGTATACGATAAATTTCTTTATGTATACATTGGCTGGCGACGTTTTTTTCCCAGCAATAAAATACCCTGACTCGCACAATGTGCAACCCAAAGCAAATACGCTTTCCGCGTCCCTTGGCATCAATTGAAATCCAAGCATAAACAATGCAAATAGGTATATATAATAGCGATGCCATAAACACCATTTCCCAGTAACCTAGCTAACACAAATTAGCACATTTTCACATCGGATCATCGTCTCTTTGTTTAGCCGCACATGTTCCAACAAAGATTCCATTGGCATCCGACGATTTCGGTTTTATTTGCTTTACCGAAATTGTATCCTAGGAATGCACTTTATGTCTTTCTTTGTTCTAGGCACACATACCACCATGATCACGATGAGCGAGTGAGCTCTGAACGAGCAAGATATCGTTGAGTCGTATTTCAACCAGCAAGGCGGTCGGGTCGCCTGCCATCCACCGTACCGACGCCGGTACGGTGGGTTATATATGAGTCGAATTTCATCCGCTGGCCGCCATGGTCATGCTAACTCCCGCGCTCCGGTGGACGCGTACATACCGGAATATACCTTGGAGTCAGTCAGTGTTGTATAATAAGAGTAGTTGTTCGGGAAATAATTAAAACCAACGTGTGTCGTGATTTCGGTGAAGCTGCAACTATTATTATGTTTAAAAGGAACGATCGAACGAAATTAAATAAACAGTGCTCCTGAACGTTAAAAATAACAAACCTGTGTGTCGGTGTTTTATTTCTCGCGGCCGGCATCTGCGTGTCTTGATGCATTTCGTACTTAATCCTGGACAATTCGGTTAGGCGGAACATTGTTGGACAGTGGAATGTATGATGGAGGAGGAAGTGAATCAAGTCCCCATGCTGGTACATACTTCCTCCCCACACATTCCCGGCCGTAATATAGCTTCCGAACTAACTGGCAGAACTAGAGGAATTCGTGGTCCCACAACCCTTCAACTACGGAGCAATGCGATGGCCACGATCCACCAGATCGTTAACAAAAGAATTAGGTTCGAACGATATCGACCTACCAACAAACAGAAACCTCATGAATGACGAAATCGACAAATACATTCAACAAATGGACGAAACTATAAAACGAACAATGGAGAAAACAATTCCTAAAACAACAGAACCGGACAATATGAACTTGTATACCAACATAATAAACGCAATTCACAGGAAAAAAAGCATACTGCTAACACAACTAAAACATTTATACAGACAGTTTACTGACAGACACGACCAGGAGATAATATCACTGAAAACCCAATTAAGAAGCCTTCAAAAATTACTAAAAGCTAATTTTAGATTAACAACACATTCTTATTGGAACAGCAGAATTCGGGCTATAAAATCTAACAACCCGAACATGTTCCCACAAATTAATAATATATTCAGGAGAAATAATCAAAATGAGATTCAGTGTCTCCACTCACCACGTAATGACGAAAACAAGCACAATTTAATGAACATAGGCATAGATACAGAGAACGCTATCCTCAATAAGGAGCTCTTCGAAATAGAAGATCCCTTAAAAAAAGCGAACACTGTGGGAGCTGTCTGCCAGGAAATGTACAAGGTAACCACCGAAACTACGATTTGGAAAACAGAGTTCTAGTGAATCACTTGCACCTTCAAAATGAAATTTCAAATTGGCAATCAGAGAGTCTCGATTTTACCGAATTCAATGACGATAATTTGGCAAATGTTATTAACACCAATAACAGGGCTAATAGCCTATTAGCGATCCAAGGTATCTTCGACTCATTAAGAAACAAAAAGTCACTGGGAATAAATGGAGTACCAAATATTGTACTCAGGAATTTACCACCATTATCAATCGACATATACATACTTCTAGTTAACAACGCGTTAAATAATGCACGCCATCCCACGCGTGGGAAAAGAGCAATCATTCACCCTATACCAAACAAGGGCAAGGACTGTACAAACCCAATGAGCATGCGTTCGATAAGCTTACTCCCAAGCATCAGTAAAGTATTCGAGACACTCATAAACAAAGCTTTGCTTAAATGGGTTGATGATGACAATAACATTATTCCAAATAACCAGTTTGGCTTTAAGGCGGGTCGTGAAACCATACATGCCGCAGCTTAACTGGTTTCCGACATACAATGAAATAAATGCAAGAACCAATGCACAGGTGACTTGTGGGAACAGAAGGGAAACAATAAACGAACCAACACTATCAACCACCCCAATATCGCAGCCGAAGATAACGACGTCGGGAGAGGAAATCACCAAGGCCATAAACCACATGGGGGTAAATTACACAAAGGGATACCGCAGATGTGTGAAAAGTAAAACGATCCTCGGCATATCTCCGGCCACATGGACAGCAACGTTCGCGTTTGTGTGTTTGGGTGCAGCCACACAGTATCACTACGAACGAAGTGGAATTGTAGAACAAGATAGGGTGCGATCTCCTGGAAAGGAGAGGATACCAAGGGAAGGTGCATTTAAGAGAATAAAAAGAACAACCGGAGAGTTTCCCTACCTTCGGGAAAGCTTTAATTAGTCAGTCCAGTGGTAACATTCTGTGAAGGTTATATTTTTAAGTTAAATGGTTTTTTTTGCTTACCTCCCTTGGGGTGCTCGGGTCATTCCCTTTGGGATGATCTTGTGTGGCTGTTTACTTCTAGTGTGGACGGCGTGAAAAGTGCACCATCGCAACTTTGTGGTGTAGGAGTATTGTGCCAGACACGGGCAATCGTTTCACTCCTATCTATCCGCCTGTCACTAAAAGTTCCGACAATGTTCCGCCAAACACTGTCAGAAAACTGTTCACCCGGAAAGTCATCACCCGAACAAATAAAACACTGACGCAGAGGTTTGTTATTATCAATGTTTTTCATTTCGCGTTTGTGCGATTGATAATTCCACTTAACAATTATAACTCGCGCAGCAGACTCACGCGATGCGACTCGACTTTACTTCACACACGATTACAAGGACGCACAGAAACAACATATAAGTCGTTAAACTCACTTTAATTGAAAGCACACTTACTCCACTCGACTTAATTATCTGCGCTTCTCCGCCGTGCGACGGAGAGCGGGACCGACAACGACCACGACCTGCTCGGTCGGTGGATGTAAAAGGACTCAGCGATAATCATCTCATGCAGAGATGATTCGCTTATGGGGTGAGTTTGTGGTGTCGTGGTAGATATCCTCTCCACTAAGGATATCGTTTTTACCTACCACCAGAGAAACGTAAAGTCTCTCTTGGTGGAATAGGAAACCAGATCTTGTAATGAAGATCATGGTGGTATGTGTGCGATCGTTAAGATCTGTGTTGTTTACACGTGCTCGAGGGCAATGAGTAAACGAAGCAGACAGGCGGCAAAGACAAAAGGGAGAAATGACCAAATGCGCCGTTGGTAATGCGGGTCATTATTTACGCGATGCGCCGTCGCTATTATTGACGTTGGGAAAAAAAATGAGCTAATGGGATTGGTGGCCGAACGAATGCCTTGCATGCCTTAGTATATGTCGGGTAATCAGCTGCGGCAGGGAAAGAAATTGAAGATTGTTTGTTAGTGGAAAAACAAACGATGAGTTGGATCTTATGCATGTTTACATGCGTAGAAATATGGTTTATGGCATCTGTAAAAACAAGCTGTCCGGCATAGGACACAGACAAAGGGTGCCGACTGGCTTGGGATTCATGATGCCATATGCATTTTAAAGAATTATTTCTAGGAACCTTATCTAACGCGTTGTATGCGTTAAATGTCCTTGTAAAAGGAAATGTTTCAGGTATGCTGGGTGGAGATTACGGTGCAGGTGTGGGAAATTGAAATTTGCCTGGGAACCGAAGGTACCGAATAGGTTTTGGGATCCCTGAAAAGGTAGAAAAGAAATCTTACAGGAAATTATATCCGAAGAGATGCACGAAGGTAAGTTTTCTTTGACAGGGACTTTTTAGATTGTACCTTAGATAATCCTAGATGCGTAAAGCATTTAAGGTGCTAACGCGATTGCATTAGCGAAATTATATGATTGTATGGAAGATATGGGGTTTTTTAAGGAAAGCAAACCGTGGGGTTTGGCGGAACCGCCACATGGGACACTCTGCTGTCGTAAGGTCCTTGGCAGCGAGGGTGGTCCTTCGGAGTTTTCTCTGAAGGGGGACTCTCTGGGTAAGTCGCTCCGTTGACATGAGCACCTGGTTGGCAAGTGGCGCCCAGCATGAGGCCCTCCGGATAGGTCGCTCTGTCAGTGTGAGCTTCTTGGTGGGAAGGGTGTGCCCCTGCAGCTTCCCCTAATCCAAACTTTGAATTTGTTACATTAAAATTGGCTGGCCGTTTAGCGTGGCTTCGGCCTCCTGGACTGATCGACTGATGCGGCCAGGGGTTCGGCCTCTGGAACCTTACTGATGATGAAATCAAAATTTGCCGCCCTTTTATACTCTGTGGTAACAGAGATTTGTCAAAATTTTATTTAAAAATTCCAAGAAGCACAAACAAGATTTTGTGTGCTTCAATTGGAATAGGATTTCGGGAACTTGATAGGAATTTATTTGAACAAATTCCCAGAAAGAGAAATCATGAAATGCATTTAGAGTTAAGCATTTCATGATATTAGGATTATTAGGAATTGAATCAATGTACGACAAATGGACTTTGGTTTAATTTTGTCGTGCATCTAATTCAATTGGGTAAGGGTAAGGTAAGGTAAGGGTAAGATAATCACGAATTGAATCAATGTGCGACAAATTAACTTTTGGTTTAACTTGTCGCTCAATGATTCACTATGGGAATAAGGTTGAGATTATAGGAAATAATGGGGATTGGATGGGAGTAGTGATTTAGGATCACTACAATTCGCCGCGTGAGGATCCGCGACAGTACAAGCAAAATGGTCAAGAGTATGTCGGCGCGAGTGTTCCAATAAAAAAAAGAAATAATATAAAATTGGAATCCAAGAAAACAAAATTATAAGTGACTTTTATTTCGTGGACAGCGGTTATATCGAACACCGGAATCTGACTACGAAAGGTATTATCCAAATGAGACCTTATATAACGAAGTCTATATAAACAGGGTGGATAATTTTATGATCAAATCAATCAGAGGACATATTGCGAGAGCAATAGTCGTGTCCAATGACCTAATTTTCGGAGCTTATTATACAAATACTCTGTATTTTGAGATGGTGCACCGTAATGGCTTTGTTCCACCAGAGGCGTTCCTCGAATTTGATATGAACGGTCTTATACAAGATGAATCCGGAGTTCCACTGATTTATCATGTAGGTAGATCTCTCCTAGACGGACGATTGTGCTTCGATCGAAAAGTCACGCGCACGGAAGAAGAATGTTTGTGGTTCAATAGAGCTATTTCCCATAGAGACCGGGATGACCTTATTAAACAGCACCAACACTTTTGGTGGTTAAATGTCAAATAAAGACCTATGTACCAAAGTCGGTAAAGTAACTCCAACATCAACTAGCTTACAGAGATTTAGCTTTTCTAGGATTAGGGTAGAATAAGTTTTAAATTAATATAACCTAAAAATTTAGGTTTTTAAGTAATTAAAAAAAAGTTTATATATGGTATGTATATACGAGTAGATGTAAGTTAAATTTAAGTTAAAAAATAGTCAGAATTGGCGCAACTTATTTTGGGTTTTCTCTGTTATTAAAATAACAAACATAATTAAACGAATAAAGTTCTGTCGTCGATGGGCAAATTGTATAATAGACATGTAAAGTTTAGCTTGGAGCATCTGCGTAGGACCAATAAGTTATAATATAAGATAATTAACCCAGAATTTAAGCTTTTTTTGTCTAGCATATAAATTAGAATTTAAGAAAAAACGGAATAAAAAAATGTTGGAAAAATGGATCAGGAAACAAAGAAGGTGGCTTACTTATTGCTATATATAGGACCAGATGCATTGAAACAATTGCGGATAATATTGGCACCCACGAAACCTGATTCAAAGAAGTACGTCGACCTAGTAAAAGAGCTCATGGAGCTGTTTAATCCTAATTTGAATGAGATTACTGAATCCTTTAAATTCCGGAGGACGGAACAAGGTCATTCATCATTAAAAGAGTATATTTTATCACAGAAATCTTTAGCCGAAACTTGTGATTATGGAGATTTCCAAGAGAGAGAGAGCTCTTCGTGACAAATGGTTGTGTGGTATTAACGATAGCGTCAGCAGCTCTAATAACAAAAATGATTAACATTTTCTGAAACGTATAAAAAGCCGTAGGATACGAATTAACAAGAGACGAAAATAAGCAAATTTTATCTGCTGGGGTCATTGCTGTCAATAGTAACATAAAAATTTATAAGTCACGTGATCGAGAAAATACATTTGGGAGTCAACGACGATATGGTGGAAGGTCAAATCGTGGGGGAATTAGCAGAACGTGCTTCAGATGCGAAAGGAATCAAGTTCCTGACGGTTGTCTTGCAACATTTTGAGTTGCTTTATATGTGGAAAAAAGGGACAAAGTTTTCAGAGCAAAGTCGACAAATCGCCCTTAATCAAAGTTCCGGGGAATAGTGCGGAAGTTATCCGAAGCAGTGGAGTCTTCAGCCGATGAATCTAGTCCGTCTATAAATAGAGTTTTCAACGAGGGTAATTACATATACGATCAGGCGGCAATTGTGCGAGTGGATACTGATGACACCTACATAGATATGGAAGTGGATACATGGCCATGTATCGTTACAACTTAACAGAAGATGAGTTTCCGAATAAATTTAGTACATTTGTGTTAAGGCCGTGAAATAAATTCTTTTTATTTGTTATAGGTACGAAGATATTTTGTATTGGAAAAATCAAGTTCCGGGTGGGTCTTTCTGTTGCTGGTAAAAAAAGGTGACCTCGAATTAAGTGATAAATGCAGAGCGGTTATTGAGCCCACTTTTGGGTCGCCCAGGATTGGATAAATTATTTCCAAACTGGAGGGAACTTTTGCGAGATAGATCTAAGCTTCGTTACGTAATAATGAGTGTACTGGATATTATTAAAAAGGTATTTCCTAATCTTTTAAAATCAGACCCGAACCATTGCATTGAGGGTTTTACCGCGGAGGTTTTCTTAAAGCCTAGTACCCCTCCGATATTTGTAAGGCATATTCGGTTTCATACAAGCTGAGAAATATAGTTATAAAGGAATTGGGAAGGCTTGGTGATGAGGGTATATTAGAGTTGGTAAAGTACAGTACATACGCGTCACCTATAGTAATTGTACCTTAACCAACTAAACCAATCAATTTCCATCGACTGTAAGGTAACACTCAACAGGTTTCTTCAGACTAAGCATTATCCCCTGCCACACAAAGACGACATTTCTGCAAAACTAATCATGCGTGAGTACTTTTGTGTCATAGACTTGTCAGGGGAATATCAACAGTTGCAACTTTCGGAAAAATCAATGGAATATTTTAATATCAACACCCATAAGGATTCATTTTGCGACACAAAGTTAGCCTTCGGTGTTAAATCAGCTGCTTTAATTTTCCAGGGTGTGCTGGCCCAGATTTTGTTAGGGATGCAACATGTCTCATACTATTTGGATGATATTTTGGTTGGAGGGATTTCATATGAAAATTGAAAAATACCTTAAAAGGAATCGGTAAACATTTTTTGTCAACTTGATATAATCTATCCTAATTACCAAGCCAAACGCCTTATGTAAACTTGCAGCTGTCAAAATATGTCAACCTAAAAGTTAGTCGCTCTACAAATTTTACGCAATGTCTTGTAAAACGCCATCGAAAACAGGTTTCTGAAGACACGGTTTCTCAAGAAGCCGACTTTATGATTCGCATCATAACAAGTGACGAAACATAGGCCCATGAATAAACCATATTAACGGCCCAAAAATGTCCTGATGGCGCTTGGAAAACGAGCAAAATTTAAAAAAATAAAATAAGGACAACATGAATTTTGCATGATGATAATTCGCCTATAGTAGTAGCCTTTCTCTCATGGTGCGTATCCCCTCGGCCTTAAAAAGACGAGGGTTTCTTTGATGGACCGCTCCTGAGAAGGTTCGTTGCGGTCGCCACCGTGCTTCTGGGGGCTTCGGGTGGAATGACGACCGATTGCTGCATGCCTGGGAATCGGGCAGGCCCAATGAAAAATACAATTACAAATTTTAAATGTAAATTTAAATTTACTAATTTTATTTTTAATTTCGATTTTTTAATTTTATTTAGTGAATTAACGTCCTTACTTCTCGGACGCCAAACAAGACTGGTTCTCGAATCCAAAATCCATCGCCCTTTTATAGAAATGTTCATTGAAATTTGTATGTGAGAAACTGGGGAAAAGGATAGGAAATCTATTTTTAGATCATAAGCCAGATGCAGGATGATTACAATGCATATGCATGGAGATAAGGATCGTTTTGATCAATTTATAGAAATTGTGTGTATATAACCCAAATAGACACTCGGTTCGTTATCACGTGATTGTTTGAACATACGATGCATGTGAAGATATGCATCGTGATGTTTGAATTTTAACGAATATAACTCAAATTCGACAATTGAACGTTTGGCTCAATTTGCTTGATATTGAATTCAACGTTGATTTTGAAATATGAGTGTTTTGGATGGGAGTTCGATTAGTTGGTAATATGTATATAGGAGGGAAATGGTAGGGATTCTCGGAGCACACCTTTCACAGAAAAACAATTGTCCCCAAGTACAAATCAAAAAACGCAATAAATGCAATTTACAATTCATCGTATTCTTTTGATTTAGACCCTTGTAACTTCTTCCTGTTTTCAAAACTAAAATTCTCACTGATAACATCAAACGATATTCATAGATGCTTGAGGCTATACCACTTTCGGCCTATGAGAGGTGCATAGAAGAGCGGGTTCGGCGTGATCACATTTATATTGTAAACAATGGCGATTATTTTTAAGGTGACAAAACATGTCTTAATAAATAAATTTAACTTTCTGTGTTTTTTTAAATGACTCCGGGTGGTTTTCATACAGAACGTACATTGCTCTTGAATACCGCGATATTTTAATAACGAGAAACCACATTATCACAACAAACACATTTGACACTCGTAGGCTCTCTATATATCTGAAGTTAGTTTTTAGGGTAAAGTGATACTCAACTAACTAGTATCGTCAACAATTATTGGGATAAGTGGAAGCTAGTTACTAGGTTGCACTACTTAAATTCATTACATGACAATCAAATTCACAACACAAATCAACGAAATAAACAAATGAATGAATGTAGAAATTATACAAGGAAATGTCAAAAACAACATCTTAATATAAATTGATAGGAACTGGCGCAAGGCTAATAACTTTGCCCGTAAAAATAAATGAATATGGAAAATTTAACAAGCCTCGAGACTTGCTAAATAAGGCCAAGACCGGATCCCGGTTGTAATGCCGATGATGATGATGATGAATTGATGGGAACTGCTATCACGTAATATAAAGCCCCGTGTTTATAAAACCATAACCATGCCGATTGTTCTATACGGATGCGAATAATGGGCTCTCACAAACTGGGAAGAAAACAAATTCCGCGTATTTAAGATAAAGTTTTAAGGGGGTATTCTGGTCTAGACGCACGAATTTAACGCAATTTTTGAAATGCTGTAAAAAAAAGCAATCAATATTTTTACTATTCATTTTTTTATAGGATGTTTACCAATATTTTAAGAATACAGCAAAAAAAAAATTGAAATTAGAAAATTCAAAATTCAAAAAGTTAGCAGTTGATGAAGGTGGGGGATCTCAAAAAGTTTACATGCGACCATACCCACGATTGAACCCTCCTAGCAATCTGAAAAAAAAAGATTTTTAATTTACAGAAAAGCCTCCATCGTTGGAATCAAAAAAAGTTGAAAAAAACGTCGCCTTGCTTAAAAAAAAATTTTATTTTTGTACCACTTTTTTTTAGAATTTCGAATTTTTTAAAAATAGCTAACATTGCAATTTGGGGATGAGGATAGTTCATGCAATAGAAAAGCCTATAAAGAAGACATATAGTAAATTTGAGGTGAATCGGTTCATTAGAACTTGAGATATCGTGTCAATAGACTTGAAAAAGGTGGTTTCGAGAAAAACGCGTTTAAAAATTTCAGGGTATAGTAGGTTCAAGCGACATAATATTGCTAAAACAGCTGTAACTTCCTTTGGACAGCATATTCTTAAAAGTTTAAACTATAAGAAAATACAAAAAGAAAAAAATCGATTTTTTTAAACTTCTAGACCAGAATACCCCCTTAAGGGGTATCTCTGGCGGCAAATATGACGAGGAGGCAGGACAATAGAGGAAACTCCACTACCACGAATTGGAAGAGCTATACGGCACACCTACAATAGTGACAGTAATCAGGTCGGGAAGATTAAGATGGACCCGACATGTGGCGAGAATGGGCGACGGTAGGACGGAAAACCAACGGGAAGAGACTGGTAGGACGGCCACGACAGAGATGGGACGACAGGGATTGACCTTGAGGAGATCGGAATAGATGGCCAAGGGTGAAAGGATAGTGCACAGGGCAGGGAGCGTTGGCACAGCCGAGTCAGTGAGGCCATGAACTTCCGTGTTCCTGTAGACCAATAAATAGTATATAGTTAATTGATGGGAAATGGCTAAAACTTCCCATGACACCGCCAGTATTTTCCATTTCTTGTTCGCATTGTAGCAGCTCGGATAATGCCATCTTCACCTGGATGTAGTGGGGTGTTTCTGCCAATGGACCATGGCAAGAGCATCGAATTTTCACCCTGGATCACTACAAGCAACCGGAAATTTGTATTGGAGTTCTTGACATGATGATAAGTGATGACGTTGTTGAGGTATTCATTGTGCTGTTAAAGATTTTTTCCCTAACAATTAATTATTTATTTATTTATGTAATATGGATTTTACACCAAACTTACCTCACGATGATATTGAGAACAGGGAGTCTATGCAAATGGACATGCACACAAGAGAAATTGTACACCAACACAAACGAATATACGGAATATAGTTTTCATTTAAATTAAGGTTGCTTTTATTTTCACAATTTCATTTAATTCACAAACGAATATACGGAATATAGTTTTCATTTAAATTAATGTTGCTTTTATTTTCACAATTTCAATATTTTGTTAAATTTTTCATCCGATAACAAGGACACCCGTACGCGGCGACTGCTCAACCAAGAAGGAGGACTATCTCGTGGCTTCAAGGCACATATCCTTTTTCGTTCTGCTTCGGCGGAATTGGCAATTGGCTAATAGGGGGTGACTATGGCTAATACAAAGAAGATGACCATTGCAATGTGAATGGGGTTTTAAATGTGTTTTACTTTTATTTAAATTAGATTCTATTGTAAAGGGACTAGGCAATTAGTAATTTGGAGGGAAGGGAAGGATACGGGGATTAAATGTGCGTGAAGGCAGGAGACGTTAATGACGAGAAATCAATGATTCAAATGGGGAGGGATAATTAATTGAAGTTTAATTATATAACATTCCTAGCACAACCACTCGTAATAGCGGCACAATTCACAAGAAGGAATCAATCTCGTGTCTCTCGACACATATCCTTTTTCGTTTCGCTTCCACGATAGTTATTTCGAGGAAGCAACCGAATTGGCTAATAGGGGGCGACTATGGCTAATAGAAGGCAATTGACTATTATAATGTGAGTGGGGTTTTAAATTGGGGTTTACTTTTATTTAAATTAGATTCTATTGTAAAGGGGATATTCATTGTAAAGAGAATAGGAAATTAGTAATTTGGAGGGAAGGGAAGGATATGGGAAGGATGAAGGATATTTGCGTAAAGACACGAGATGTTAATAATTCAAAGGGGGAGTGATAATTAATTGACTTTAATTATATAACATCCCCCCCCCCCCTTACAAAAATGGAGTTTCATTCTTGGAAGAGGAATGAAACTCCTTTTCGACAGCATGTCGGTGTGTGCGTGGCGGTTGTCTTTACATTTTCTTTCTATTTATTTTTGATTTTTAGTTAGTCTACTTTTATTTATTTATTTACAATAATTTCTTTTTGTTTCAAATTTTTGAGTTTACTGTATCCTTCAATAAGTTTAAAAAAAAATTTTTTTTCTATAATATTTTAATATATCATTTACAATGTTTTTGTTAATATTTATCTTAATATTATTTAAGTATATTATTTACAATTTATTACTATACTATTTAATAATTTTAGTTTTTTTTTGATAATATTTAAGTATATTATTTACAATTTAATTTTGTTTTTGACTATTAATATTTTTAAATTTTTTTTTGCAATAATTTGTGCTTCCTATGTCATGACTAGTTCTGGTGGCTGTCATTTTGACTGGGGATAAAAACATCTCTGATTTTCCTCTGTTATCGCTGCAGACTCAAACATATCACCCATTTCTGGTCGTACCCTTTAATCGAAATAGGGTTTCACCTTGTTATTGTGCACCACCACACTTTTTCTGCCTATTTTCAGAACTACATTTACTAGGCCCTGTATTGCGACTACAATGTAGGGACCCCTCCATATGGGAGCTAACTTCCCTTGTTTCTGCGCATTCCGCATCAGAACCTTATCGCCCACGTGAAACGTGAAAGGGCGTACTGTACGGTCATGGTACCTTTTGGATTTCCTTTTGGAAATCAATAGGTTACGCCTCGCTATCTCGTATGTACGCTGGAGTTTGTACTTTAATAGCTTATGGTAGCTCTCGTGGTTGTACACCGGTTCCGGAGGTTGTTTGACGTTAGACGGTACCTCCGGGGTGAAACCAAAGAGACAATCCATCGGCGTAAGTTTGGTACCTTCGTGTACGTTGGTGTTGTACACGAATGTTGCCGTCCTCAGGTATTGATACCATGATTGAGAATTTCCACCTACAATACTACGTTCCTATTCTCTTTACAATAGAATATCCCCTTTACAATAGAATCTAATTTAAATAAAAGTAAACCCCAATTTAAAACCCCACACACATTACAATAGTCAATTGCCTTCTATTAGCCATAGTCGCCCCCTATTAGTCAATTCGGTTGCTTCCTCGAAATAACTATTGTGGAAGCGAAACGAAAAAGGATATGTGTCGAGAGACACGAGAGTGATTCCTTCTTGGTTGAGCAGTCGCCGCGTACGGGTGTCCTTGTTATTGGATGAAAAATTTAACAAAACATTGAAATTGTGAAAATAAAAGCAACATTAATTTAAATGAAAACTATATTCCGTATATTCGTTTGTGAAATAAATGAAATTGTGAAAATAAAAGCAACCTTAATTTAAATGAAAACTAAGAAAACGGAACCGAATCATAAAGGAAAAACCTTAAAAGGCAGGAGACACCGACAGAGGAACTCTAGGTGCAGGTCAGGTCGAAGCCGCTCTAGTACGGATAGCACAGAACAGAGCACCGACCGAAGTAACTGCACCGAGAAAAAGAATCCCTCCAGTAAGACCCAAAATAGCGATCGACCAGAACCAACGGCGGCAACTGATAAACGAAAAGCTATGGGTAAGAAATCGGGAAACGCCAAACGGTCGGGTGGAACATCCCCAACCCGTCCGAATTAAACTCGCAAAAAGGGGGGAGGAATGTTATATAATTAAAGTCAATTAATTATCACTCCCCCTTTGAATTATTAACATCTCGTGTCTTTACGCACATATCCTTCATCCTTGCCATATCCTTCCCTTCCCTCCAAATTACTAATTTCCTATTATCTTTACAATAGAATCTAATTTAAATAAAAGTAAACCCCAATTTAAAACCTCACTCACATTACAATAGTCAATTGCCTTCTATTAGCCATAGTCGCCCCTTATTAGCCAATTCGGTTGCTTCCTCGAAATCACTATCGTGGAAGCGAAACGAAAAAGGATATGTGTCGAGAGACACGAGATTGATTCCTTCTTGTGAATTGTGCCGCGATTACGAGTGGTTGTGCTATCCGGCCAATTTAAATAATAAATTAAAAAATAAAAAAGTAGTGAGTTGAAAGAAGTGTGCTTTAATAGTTGTGTTTTATAGTTATCTTTGAGATAATAAAATAATTTTATGTAAATTAACTGAAATAGTTACCGTTGTGTTAATAAATTAGTTTTCATAAATAAACTGGATTAAGTACATTTGAGTTAATAATGCTAATAACATAGTTTTACAAACAAATAGACAGAAATAGTTACCGTTGTGTTAATAAATTAGTTTTCATAAATAAACTGAATTAAGTACCTTTGAGTTAATAAATTAGTTTTACATAAATCAACAATAAAGAGTTTTATATTTGGCGAAACGCCCACGACACCAACATCCACCTAAAACAGAGGTCCAAATCACCCAACCACGTCTCAACATTCAAAACATACAAGGGTAAGTTCTGTAAAAGACAAAATAATTGTTGTAGAAAATAAATATAACAGTGCCAGCGCTCGCAGAAATACCGCGTCATCTTTTTTGCGTGTTTTCATGCGGATACAGAATTTGCAGGAAGATTTCCAAGTTCAGGTTCGGGAAGATAGCGGCTCATATGTGAGTGATGCAGTGCCAACGGTGCGAACCAACTGTCCTTTAAATGGCTTAATTGCTGCCTCCCACAATCCTCCAAAATGAGGTGCTCTGAGAGAGATTCTTCCAGCGAATCTTTTCACAGCTAATGCAGTGGTGATAATGAAGTATCCTTAAATGTCAGAGCACAGTGCGAGCGGACGAAGAGGAAGTGGATAAGGAAAGGAGGTGTCGATGTGTCTTGAATGTCTGGACATCACAACGACCAGGAAACACATGATCAGGCAGAACATTCCACATTCGTGTGGTTATTGTATATATTGATATCGTGGATATATTGATTTGTGGGGTATTTTTATTTTGACAGCGAGATAATCGATGTTGCGCAAGGAGAATAAAGCGACGAGGGTTGACTCAAGGTTATTTTGGATGGCTATGATCACCCCATGGCAGGGGAGTCAATGGAAGGACGATTACCAACGTCGTCCCAATATACAGTAAAGGAGTGGGGAAATAATTCTGGTTTGTTGATGCTAGGGATTAGGTTGGTTTCAGTTACTGCGTATATTTCAAAAGGAAGGGAGTGAATTATCTCAAAGATTTGTCGACAGTTAAAACGGAGACCTCTCACATTCTGGAAATAGAAGGTAAGAAAGATATTATGAGGGGTTATGGTGGGAGAAAAATGCGGTGGCAGTTCAGGATCGAAAAAATGTATTATGGTCAGCACTATTGTGTTGAAGTTTTAAGCTCATAAAGTGAACGTATTGAACCGTTCACCTTCTTGTTGAATGGCGATCATAACGCTGGTTTTGGTTTTTCCCTCGAAGCAGACTGTGCGGTTTGTCATGGTGATAGGCCAGGAGGAGACGAATATTTGCGTTCGTGTTTTTATTTCTCAGTTTAGCGAGCGTGTAGTTACTATCAGATGAGTGATATTTACCGCGGGGGGTAAGGAACGAGTCGAATATTGGGCGAGTGGAACTTGAAGTTGAGGTAGGGTCAGAAGAAGTTGAAATAAGAGAAGATAGTGATGCTTTCAGGCTGGTCGATGAGTGGGAGGATCTGGTAAGAGAAGAGATTTCAGGTTCAGGGTGAGGAGAATAGAAACTGATGTAGTTGGGATATTTTGCTTCTAATTCGAGTTTGAAAAGAGGGAGAGAGTTAGACGTGGAGGCTTTGGCCAGGGAGCCAGGGATTTTGTTTGGCATTGCACAATGGATGGGGTTAGGCTTAAAGGAAATTGATTTACTGGTGGCTTTAAGAGTGAGTCCTTTTCTAAGCTTGGATTGCTTAGGTGATTTTGACGGGTGAGTAAAGACGGACAAGCCAAGTGGGTTGCTGTGGCTGCGACGGGAAGGGTGGAATTGTCTTGATGAGGGATCGGTGAGTAATACGAGGGAATCATGGTTAGGGTTGAAACGGTTTTTAATGGAGGTAAGTTTGTGGTGGGATGTCTTATCGTCGCTGATACGATCTTTGATAACGGCATATTTGCCCATTTTTAGTGCGACTCCATCTGGGCTTATGAATAGCCATTCATAGGGAGATGGGATGTATAAACGGAAAGGGGTGGCTTTTGGGATATTTTTGACGTTCTTGATGCGAATGGCGAAATTGTCGAAGAAGAAGCTGGATAACCAAGAAGCATCAACCAGCCTAATCTTCGGCAATCCGGCCCGTAGCAGCACGACTACTGTAATTGGGATGATATCTCCATGGGAGGAGTACCCACTGGCCCGGACTCGATGCCGATGACGGTTGTCACCTGCCTTGAAATATCGTTTAGCGCGACGTTGTTGGGAACAGAACCCGATTACCCAGGAGGACGCTCAATGCCTGAAATATTTCCACCCCCGCCCCCCCCCCCCCCCCCGCGATAATCTAGTAAGGCATAGCTATACTCAGGGAAGACGATTCCGGGGACGCTACAACCATAAGTTGTGCGCAATCTACCTTGAAACTAATGTTGTAAAAAAAAGCAAGCTCGGTACACTCCGGTGGGCGGGACACCTAGCTCGAATGAGCGAAGAGGAGGTTGTGGCGGTACCGTCAAACCCCACTGACTACTTACCTAAAGAACCCCCATCCCTACGATCGAATCTTATAAGTTCGCTAATGCGATAGCATTAGCAACTTAAATGCTTCACCCATCAAATAGATCAAATTTATAAACTGAGTCCCTGTAAAGAATTCTCACCTTTCATGCATCTCTTCGCATTCAAATTCCCTACAAGAATTCTTTCCATTATACAGGAGCATTAAACAAAAACCTATTCGGTGCCTTCGGTTGCCAGGCAAATTCCAATCTTCCCGCACCTGCACCGCAATATCCCCGCAGTAAAAACATTTCCTTCCCAAGGATAATCAATGCTTTCAATGCATTACCTGGAAATGCCTGCAAAGAATGTTCCCTACAAAGGCATTCATACATGTGTCAATGGATCTTTGCATTAGCGACCAGGAACCGAATTTCCAATTAGTGTAGATATTCACACTAGAGTTCGATCCTGGCGTCGCCGTAGACACCATGCATAATTGACACTGATGGCATACAAAACCGTCATTTTATAGCCATCTAAATTGCTTTCCGAAGACTTGCAACTATTGATTAGCTGCAAGTACTTCTCTCGGAAACGCTTCTTTGTGTGAAACTGCAAACAATAACCAACGGCGCGCTTAGCCGCCGGATTGGATTCAATAGCATAAACATATGCAAACAGCAGAATCCGATTGCCCCAGTCGGCAGAGATACGATATACGATCTCCATTGTATAAAGTATCGTAATCCCTTTTAGCATCTAATGAGCAATTGCTATTTACTCAGCTGACCCTCATTACCGGACAATGCATTAGGTCGCTTCTTTCTTTGTCTGTATCCCTTGTCTAGGTTTCGTTTCGCTTTTGACCTGCAAGCGTTATGTAAACAATCTGATCTCAATGATCGACTTCACGCACACCACTACTGGACCTCACTAGTGAGATCCTCTTTCCTCGTTTTCACCACGAAAGGAACACTTTCTCTCTCGGGGAAACTCGTCCCATTAGCGCGTCGGCTCTGAACGAGCCGTTTACTGCTGAGTCGTTTTACACTCGTCGACCGAGCAGGTCACTACCGCTCCCGCTCCCCGGTGCGCACGGGGACGCTAATATACCCCGGAGTCGTTGTCGTAGTGTTGAGTACGTTGGCCAAAAAGTATCACAGCCACCGAAGCTGTTATTCCCACCGTGGTTCAGTTCATACTAAGTAACTTTGACGTATTGTTAAGCTTGTAATGTAATTGTTCTTTCCCTCCCTCGCTGGAATTTTCCCCCAAGGACCTCTCTAATTGTAAAGTGGAATTACCAATCGCGCAAAGGTGAAATAAAAAAACATTAATAATAACAAAGTCAGTCAGTGTGTTTAATTTTCCGCAGTTCCTGGGTGTATTTCATTTACCTTCCTTTCGGGTGTATGTCTAGTGGCGGAGTTTTACTCCTTGAGTTGAGAATCATGGGCGAACGTTTTGTGGGGACGAGGTAGAACTCTGCGCCCATGTCAGTGCTGAGACTTCGTTCCCTACATGCCTGTCCGGAGAGTCCTTTGCGGCAGGATGTATGGAAGGAGGCAGCGCGGCAGACCTTGTCTGCAATGGAGGGATGGTGTCTACGCGGACGCCCAGAGCCTGGGAGTGCCAAACTGGATGACATCGGCTCGAAATCGGGACCGGTGGAGAGATTTGTTAAAATAGGCCAAGACCGGATACCGGTTGTAGTGCCGATGATGATGATGATACTCAGGGAGATTTTCCAATTCTCCTTGATATTTATTAAAATTTCCCGGTACTCTGTCAATTTGCTATGTTGTTTTTCCAGCGCTGGCGGGTACCCACTATATTTGATAGTAGACCGCTTAGCATTCACGCATTTATTTATTAACACCTTGGTCTGTTTGGCAGACCTTTTTTCAATTAAAATGGCCTCGCTTTTAGTGATGTCCACACGAACACAAAATAAGAGGCGAATTTGGCACAACTAAAAGCACTTGTGATCGATACAGAACAAGTAATGTAATATAACTAAAGGAGTAGGAGATTACAAGGAACGATGTAGAAGATGCACTTACCTGGTTGACGACGTAATTCTGCAGACGTTCTTCTTCAAGTGATGGCTGGCTTCCGATGTTGTCTGTTGGATGTTCCCCTTCGAAGATGCGTCTGTGCTCCTCCAGGAAGGGTCTGCTGATATGTATGTATTTTTTATTTTCTTTGCCGATCCTGCATGAAGGTATAATAAAATGCATATAATCGCGATTAGGCAAAGCTCTTTATTCGGTTCAAAGGCTACAAAAGAACTACTGACTTAATATCAACCACAGGAAAACTGGTAGTGAGAGGGAGAGAGTAATAGCTCAGTGACTACTTTATAATGGTGACGGTGGTCGCTTCTTTACATCTACATTGACCTGCACTACATTATTACAGAAGGACCATATGTTGTGTCTAAATTGTTTCATTCGCCGATAGCGGAAAAACCTAAGACGAAAAATGAAACACCAATTATCGTGCGAGCAAACAAAAATAACCACACAAACGATTACAGAATAAATCTAAACATAACTTCAACATTATTTACTTTAAATAAAAAAATGATCCGATGCTCGTTCCCCGTGCATTTTTATGACACACTTTAACCACGTTCTTTTTGAACGATGCGATGTGCAACGAATTAACAGCTATCACAAACGAAAGTGTCAAACTACATATTTGCCCAAGATGAGCGCCAGCTTAATAAAACAAACATTAAGCTACCGCTACCTGGCCACAGCAACTAATTAATAGTGGTAGAAAGGCGAATTTATTTTTTTAATGGTAATTCACGCTTGCTCCGCTGTCATGAAACACGCCATAGCACCTGAATTCTCAACGACAGGGTTGACTATCAGCATATGTCCCACGGCCCTCCCAACGGTCGCATTCATACAGGAAACAAAACATTGAAAACGACTTTTGGGACACGCCGTATAAGCCTTATTTCGCACATTATCTCTCGGTTCACTTCCTCGAAAATGTGCGTGTATGGTATTAAGGCGATTACTTTTCACTGCAAACTGGTAAAAATCGATGGAGTTCACTTTAATAACAATGATCTACATATTTGAATACCTATCGTCGCCCTTTACTGCAACGCAGATTGCTCCATGGGTCGAAAGATCAACACCACCGGAAATGTCTAGTCAAATAGACGATTCAACTTCTGCGACATGCACACATCTCGTAGCTATTTCCGAGTCTCCACGTGTTTCTAAGAAAAATCTCGAGTCATATTCAAAGAGGTGCCGCTTCTCCAGCATCAGAGATCCTTATCGAGTATTTATTGTGGCGATTATGTTAACCCTTACTGGTCGGTTGTCGTCTTCGTTCAAACAAATAAATGAACCGTGACCGTGTTAACTTGTTTGTCTGTTGATTTTTCAATATCAAACTCAATTGACTTCCACCGTCACTCTAAAGGATAGAGAGACTGCATCACAACCAGTCAGAAAACGATTGTGGAATGTAAAGGACACATTACCTGTTCATGTGACTGAAATTCTAAATTAATTGCCACCCATCTGTCAGAAAGTCCTTTCGGGTGGATGCGTTGCCGAATAAAGATGTCACGTCAATTTGACACGATTTTCGAGAGTTCCCTGGGAAATTGAGTGAAGCCTTGTTTGAGTTACGTTTGTTTCCCTATTGAATGGGGATTCGGCAATCGGGGCAGAGATGTCCTCGTCTTTTGATTTCTTTTTGATTGAGATGCTGCAATAAATTTTGTCAAATTTCCGTACTTTGATGATGCATTGCACGCAGAGGCGATTAATGAGACTGCCATGGGTTCTGGGGTGCCAATGGGGCATTGAATAGAAATCTGGTACATAAGTTGTGCATCATTTAAGTGGTTCTTAGAAGGGAATCTGAAGTTTGACAGAAATATGAATCGATCGAAGCAATCAATTGAGTTTGGGGGAATTAAAGGTGATATGGTGAACAGTGCCGGTGGAGGCGGCAGTTGAAATCATTACATTTATCAAATTACTTTGAAAATAGATTTCCCTTTATGAATTGAATGCTTCGAAGAGATGTCGTAACGGCGACAGGTATTTGTATGCTGAAGGTGTTTGGGTAAACGAGGTTCTGTCATGTGATTAATCTCTCCTGTGAAAAGGGAGGCAATTAGGAGATTGAACGACTTCTTCTGGAATAAATTATGCCGGTTATATTTGAAATAAATATAAGGAACATTTATAGGATTTTGAAGCATTCTAAGACTCCTTAACTCTGAGGAATACTGTTTAGAATAATGCTGAAAACATATTCAATCATTAAACAGGAGAGTAGATAGGAACTTAACAAACTTTATGAGAAACCATCTACAGCCAAAGAAAAACAAATCGTGATTAATTAATAATAACAATTAATATACTCATAAAAACAAGATAGATAAATAAATCGATTATTGTATTTCAATTATAAAGGATTGGCGCACGGCTAATAACTCGTCTCGGATAAGGACCGGATACCGGTGGACAGACTTGCTCAACAAGGCCAAGGACGGATCCCGGTTGTAATGCCGATGATGATGAATTATAAAGAAGCTGAAATATATCTGAAAAAAGATACATATATATAACATATCAAGTGAAAAGTCCCCGGCCCAACACATAGATGGCGGCACTAGAATTAAATCCATATAATTTTTAGTTAGCCCTAACTTCAAAAGACGCGTGTAAAAATTTGACAGATGTGGGATCATTAGTTTGTGAATTATAGTATCTTGAGCTTTGAGCTTCAAAATAGGCCTCAGTTTCGGCGATCACCTCTTCATTCGACGAAAATTTCCTCCCAGCGAGCATTCTTTTGAGATCTGAGAACAGGAAATAGTCGCTGGGGGCCAGATCTGGAGAATACGATGGATGCGGAAGCGATTCGAAGCCCAATTCATGGATTTTTGCCATCGTTTTCACTGACTTGTGACACGGCGCATTATCTTGGTGAAGCAGCACTTTCTTTTTCTTCAAATGCGTACGTTTTTCGGCGATTTCGTCCTTCAAACGGCCCAATAACGCTGTGTAATAGTCGCTGTTGATGGTCCTTCCTTTTTCAAGATAGTCAATGAAAATTATTCCGCACGCATCCCAAAATACAGACGCCATAACCTTGCCAGCCGACTGTTGCGTTTTTTCACGCTTTGGGGCTGGTTCATCGTGTGCAGTCCGCTCGGATGACTGTCGATTGGACTTCGGAGTGAAATGGTGGAGCCATGTTTCATCCATTGTCACATATCGACACAAAAACTCGGGTTTATTACGCTTGATCGTCTCCAAACACTGCTCCGAATCATCAACTCGTCGTTGTTTTTGGTCAAAAGTGAGCTCGCGCGGCACCCACCTTGCACAGAGCTTTCTCATACCCAAATATTCGTGAATGATATGATGTACACGTTCAGTTGATATCTTTAGAGTGCCTGCTATTTCATTCAATTTCAATTTACGGTCATTCAAAATCATTTTGCGGATTTTTCTAATGTTTTCGTCGGTAACAACCTCTTTTGGGTGTCCACTGCGTTCACCGTCTTCGGTGCTCGTTTCACCACGTCTAAACTTAGCATACCAATCCTTGATAGTTGATTTTCCTGGGGCGGCGTCTGGGAACTCATCATCAAACCAAGCTTTTGCTTCAACTGTATTTTTTCCCTTCAAAAAGCAATATTTTATCAACACGCGAAATTCCTTTTTATCCATTTTTTTCACAATAACAGAAGTTGCTTCACTCAAAAGACTATAATTCACAAACTAATGATCCGACATCTGTCAAATTTATACACGCGTCTTTTGAAGGTTAGGGCTAACTAAAAATCATATGGATTTAATTCTAGTATCGCCATCTATGTGTCAGGCCGGGGACTTTCAGGACTCAATTGACCTGTTATATCCCCGCTTGGTAGAAACCTTGGCGTGGTGCGGGGGCTTAAAGTACAATGAATCACTCAGGCTATGCTGACGGAAGCATATGCTTCCAGTAGGGTCACCCATGTCAGACAGGTTAGCGAGGAGTAACACACAAAGATCTACCAGCCCTAATCCAGGGTGTTACGCGTCACCATGCCCATTGGATGGTTTGCAGCCAGGGGTATACCGGCTGTATTATAACGGCGCCTCTATGACACCGGGTCGAATCAGAGCAGTAAGCAGACATTACCACATCAAAACGAGGCTCTGATGTGGTGGACTATTTGAAACCCCAACTCTCGTGGGATCAAAAATGAATAATCAATATACAAAAAACAATCCCACGAAAAACCCGGTAGGCGTAGGTGTTATGAGCCGACACTACCATAAGGGAAAAAATCATCAAGAAAAAATCGACTCGACAAAAAGAAGACGTAGGGAAAAACGGAAAATGCGGGATATACGCGTCGGCACGTGGAATGTTCGAACGTTATATAAACCAGGCGCGATACAGACGGTCGTAGAAAACGCGAAACAATATAAAATGGACATCGTCGCGCTTCAGGAAGTTCGACTCCCACATCAAGTAATCGAAACCAACGGGTTTACACTGGTGTGTGGAGGTACCGATACACATAACCTCGGAACTGGCTTCATCATTAGCAAGAAGATAACGTCTCATTTTAAATATGTGCAATTTATTAATGACCGAATGTCGGTGGTAAAAATACAGGGCTCATGGTACAATTATGTATTTATAAACGTACACGCCCCAACAGAATCTACCGACGAAACAACGAGGGACACATTCTACGAGACCCTAGAGGAAGTATTTAATGGGATCTCATCATTCGATGTTAAAATCCTCCTCGGCGATCTCAATGCGAAAATTGGAAAGGAAGATATCTTCCAACCAACAATAGGTAAAGAAAGCCTACTTGACGTTTCAAATGATAATGGTATTCGAATTATCACGTTCGCAGCGTCTAAAGATCTGGTAGTGAAAAGCACAAACAATTCCATAAAGCCACATGCATATCACCCGACGGCGTAACGCGTAACCAAATAGACCACTTCCTCATAGACAAAAGACACCACTCGAATATCCTTGCCGTAAAATCATTATGGAAAATTTAATAAGCCTCAAGACTTGCTAAATGAGGCGAAGAACGGATCCCGGCTGTATTGCCGATGATGATGATGAATACCATATAGAGGAGCAGATTGCGACTCCGATCACCTTCTAGTGATTGGGAAAATTAGAAGTCGACTCCCAGCAAACCCACACGGGCAATCACGGGAGACAAGCAAAATGTTCGACATTGATAAACTAAAAGGCCTACGTAAAAGGGCGGAATATCAAGACGAACTAACGAATAGATTTAGCATCCTAGAGAATGACAGTAGTGAGGAAGAGGAAGCCAATAGTGTGGACACTAAATGGGCATCGATCAGAGACACAAGCAAACAAACAGCCCAAGAGGTATTAGGATTTAAGAAAACAACTAAGTCCAAGCCTTGGTTTGACGATGAGTGCAGGGCAAAGATCGAAAAACGCAAACGCCTCAGAATGATTCACTTAGAAGCATATGATGAAGTCAATGCAGTAAGATACACGACAATTCGGAAAGAGACAACCAGACCCTTCAATCGCAAGAAACGCGAATGGGAGAAGACTCGGATCGAAAAAATCATAGAAAATGCCAGAGCAAAAACAGCAGAGGTATGTATGTCGGCATTGTTGTACTCCGGGCCGTGCTTTCCCAAACGGTGGGAGAAGAGCCCGGAGCGTTGACGGTGAAAAAATAAAAGACCGAGAGGATTTAGAGAATATGAAAATAGTTAGTTTTATTTGGATTGAAATCAGAGGTTCAGATACGGTTTTAAAAGTGGACACTTCGATCGGCCAGCGGTTCGGCCTCTGTAATGGTACTGATTGCGAAATTTAAAAAAAAAAAAAAAAAAAAAAAAAAAAAATGGTGGCGAGAAGGCCGAATTTGGCGAGACAGGACATATGTGTCCTTCATCTTGTCTCTGACTTCTGGTCATCTTGCGATAACCGGAATCACCCACATCCGTGAGGATGTTGGGCTCGGTCTCGCGGCATCTGAAAAGAGAAGAAAAAAGGGGGGGTATCCAAGGATAGTGTGGACAGTGTTAGTCCAAGTGTTCTCTAACTACTTTTATAGAGGGATGGTGGGGAAGAAATCTTACAAGACCGGTGGGTCTTGGGTGCACTGATTGCGAAATTGAAAAGCACTCACCTTTTATAGTTTTTGGAGTTGACTTTTGTCAACTATTTTAATGTCAAAATTCCAAGAAGCGTACGCAAGGCTTGGCGTGCTTCGATTGGAATTTTGTTCCGAGAATTGTTTAAAGGTTTTTGTTGGATAGATTCTGGGAAGGGAATCATGAAATGCGTTTTGAATTAAGCATTTCATGATGTCAAGGTTTTTAGGAATTGAGCCAATGTATGATGAATTAACTTTTGGTTAAATTCGTTGTACATGTGACTCAATACGGAATTTGGATATGAAACAATGGAAAGTTTGGGATTTGGGTTTATTATATGGAATTTGAATCAATGTGCGATAATTGACTTTTGTTTAATTTGTTGCTCATTGATTCGATATGAAATTTGGGTTTTTCGTTATGGGATTATGGATAGGATTTTTGATGTTATTGGGGATTTAGATAGGAGTAGCGATTTAGGATCGCTACAGCATAAATTCAATAAGAAATGGCTACCGAGGGAGAGCCAAAATAATTCAAGACACAAAAGGCTGTCTGGTGACAGAAACAAAAAATATCGTGATAAGATGGAAGCAGTACTTTGAAAACCTGCTCAATGTGCGCACCCATCAACCACAAATAAACGCACCAGACCTACATACAGCCGAGCCACAGATCCCGGAGCGCTCTTTCGACGAAGTTGTAGACGCGATAAATCGACTGAAAAACAACAAGGCCCCCGGAATCGATAGCATACCGGCAGAGCTTGTGAAGCATGGAGGAGAGGCAACCGCTCGAAAGATCCACCAACTGGTTAAAATAAAATGGACAAGGAAGTCATTCCGGAAGAATGGAAAACCGCAATAGTCATCCCCATTTTCAAAAACGGCGACAGATCTGCCTGCGAAAGTTACAGCGGAATATCATTGCTCCCAATCACACAAAATATTAACAAATGTCATACCGGCAAGAATCACACCGTACGCAGAAGAAATATTGGGAGACTACCAATGCGGATTCCGTCGGAACCGGTCAACAAGCGACCAGATGTTCACAATAAGGCAACTGCTGGAAAAGAAGTGGGAATACGGAGAAACGGTTCACCAACTGTTCGTGGACTTCAAAAAAGCCTACGACTCAGTCGCAAGACAAAGACTCTACCATATTGTGGTTGAGCTAGGGGATCCCGAAAAAAGATGCCGCCCACATTCAAATCTGCATGAACGAAAACAAAGGGCGAGTTAGAATAGAAAACCACCTCTTAGAACCATTTGAAATCCGGGACGGACTAAAACAAGGGGATGGTCTATCACCATGCCTTCTTAACCTTGTCATCGCATATGTTATCAGAAAGGTACAAGACGACAACATGGCCGGATCATCCCTGAACGGGGTCACACAAGTGCTCGCGTATGCGGATGACATCGCCGTTCTGGGCGATAATCTCGAAACTATAAGTAAAAACTGTGAAATCATCATGCAAGCGGCAGAAGAGGTGGGCCTAGAAATAAACGAAGACAAAACGAAATACATGATTACGACGAGAGCAGGTGGACCTCGGAGAACACATATAAACGTCAGAGGCAAGATACTTGAAAATGTCAAAGAATTTAAATATCTGGGAACGATACTGACGACCAGAAACGCAACGTCAAAGGAAATTAACAAAAGACTACATTCCGGCAACGTTAGTTGGCATGCAGCCAGTAAACTATTAAAATCCAAACTGCTATCACGTAATATAAAGCTCCGTGTCTATAGAACCATAATCATGCCGATTGCTCTATACGGGTGCGAAACATGGGCTCTCACAAAACGGGAAGAGAATAAATTCCGCGTATTCGAGAATAAAGTTTTAAGGGGTATATTTGGCGGTAAATATGACGAGGAGTCAGGACAATGGAGGAAACTCCACAACCACGAATTGGAATAGCTATACCGCAAACCTACAATAGTGAGAGTGATCAAGTCGCGAAGAATAAGATGGGCCGGACACGCAGCGCGAATGGGCAATGATAGGACCATGCATAGAATTCTTAACGGTAAACTAACGGGGAAGACACCAACAGAACGGCCGCGACGGAGATGGGAGGACAATGTTAGATTGGACCTCGAGGAGATCGGATCGGATGATCGAACGTGGAAGGAGAGCGCACAGGACAGGGAACAATGGCGGAGCCGCGTCGGTGAGGTCATGAACTTCCGGGTTCCTACAGGCTAGTAAATAATATATATAATATATATATATATATATATATATATATATATATATTATATATATAAATGAATGTTTTATAAAACATAAATTGTAGCAAGTTTCTGTTTCAGGGAGCGCGTCTCCTTATGCTGAAAAGGATGTGGGATCTCTTATAGACTGTTCCTGAAACAACGCACTACAGGAAGGGGTCGTCGTTGTGCTCCTCTGATACAGAGGGAAGAGCGACGTTTTTAATTTGGACTCAGTCCTTGTCTCCGCTGGTTTTCCGTGGGAGGGCAGGTGATACCCCAAATCTGCAAATTGTACCTTTTGTGGAGATTACCACGGCTGAACTTACCCGGTGTGAGAGAGAAAATGAAAACAAGGTTTGCTTTGTTTTCCTTAAGTAAAAGCGTTTTATTATCTCAAATTTTATGAAAAATTTCCTTGGGAACTACTTCTTTCTGGGTCCAGTGTATTTCGGCTTATCTTCTAATATACCTCTTCTAAAGTACTTCCTATCGGGAAAATTATTAAGGTTTAACTCCGGCTCGGAGATGATTTTACTATTCCTTTATAAAGGAAAACAAATCGAGATTTATATCTCAAAAATGGGCAATTTCTTTAACGAATCTCGATGTTTGTATCCTGAGTGAAATGCTCAGTGTTTATTTAACATAAGAATTCAATTTCTTGAATTCTTACGAAACTATTGGATTCGGTTTTCTATTTGTTTTACTTGATGGAGTTTTGCAGATAGAGATAACGATCTCTGAATTTTGGATTTTGATGATGCCGTGGGGCAAATGTGAAACGATAAACGAATATTAGATTCGTTTATTGTGAATTTTAATTTTAATTTAGATTAAGATTAAATTAAGCGATTGCGAATTTTGGATCATGTTTGGGTTTTAGGGTAATATTGCTGGGATTTGGATGTAAGAATGGGGGAAAAAGGTGGTAGGGCTTTTTAGAGCACTACAAAATGAATGAATGTTATATAAGTGAAAGTTTTTTTTTTTTTCTGGTTTCGGTAGGAAGGTGGAAATCTCCAAAACATGCGTCTGGACCGATCCAGAGGCATGCCGGGAAGATACCAACTAAAATCACCTCCCGCCAGGCACATATTCCTGTTGACCCCCCCGAATGTATATTTGTCTGTTTGTTTGTCAAACTATTTCTCTCATAAAGGTTTGTAGGGGTTTCTCTATCCTATAGGAGAAACAGCCCACAATTCCAACCACAATACCTACCCATTTCCTTGATAAGTTATTTACCTGTAAAACATGTCAAAGGGACGCATACCTAAACTCATTATTCCATGCAGATAATGCATAATTGAGTTTAGCTACAATCAACGACATACGGCAACACTATTGCGCTAACCATGGGATTTCCACTAGAAATTCCATTTGTATTGGTTAGCAAGAACCAAGTCAAACCAAGCGACGCGGTTGCGTCATAGTCCATGGGCTTGGGTATTTATCGAACATTCCACAGAATGGTATTATATCCCCAGCCGACGCGGCGTGCTATTGACTTTTCCCAGATCACCCATTCGCTTGGGATCAATGATCTCTTTTTGCTGGTGAATAACCTTAGCTAGGTTTTCCTCTCTCTCGTATTTCTGTCTCGCTATAGTGCAATGACCTAAGAGATTATCACTAGGTCAGTAGACCAGCCGTATACACGGCACTGACGCACACACACCTAGCCAGATCAACCCTGGGTTATTGTGCTTTCCCTTTTGATTTCTCCATTCTGGCTACGCCCATCGACGTCGAACGAATACACAAGTACGTTTCGACCTGGATGAGTGTGGTGAGTTGGGGAACACACAAGAGAGCATGATTACCATTGGCAGATCAATGTGTAAAAAGCAGAAATTACGATTTCCACCATAATTTAGCAGTCACAATCCAACCACTGTCATAAGTAGTCACGCCGCCGCTCGCGCTAAAATCACTACTGATCCACCATACGGTGCACAAGTGTCCAAAGCCTCTATTCAACCACTGCTGTCGGAGGTTACGCCTTTTGTTACTTAAATTCGTTGCTTACAGGGCAGTAAGAAAAAAGTTCTCGGTTGAGTGATCGTATTATTGCTGAACTATTAAAAAAAAATTACAGGTGTATAAACCTAGGATAAACCGAATTAAATATTGTGCAAAAAAAAAATTAAGGAGAAAACAAAAAAAAAAACAACATATAAAAAGTGTTTTCATTTCCTTCGGTTGAATCTTTGCTTGTGGGTTAAAAGTGAATCTGTGCCATACGTTGGCAATCATACATTTTTATCCCACCCCCACAGGTTCCTAAACTATTCATCCGATTGCGATGAGACCTTGGTGAGTTGTTGTTGGCATCGGCATGAAGGTTTTTGACATAAGAACACAACGTAACCGGGTGACGGTATACAGAATATTTGTTCCTTGGCGTATGGTTCATCCAATTGCAATGAAACTTTATTGAGTTATGCTGGTACTTGAGTGGAGATTTCTGGCATATGCTTGTGGCGTTTATGTAAAGCTCTAGCCAAATTTCATTTTTGCTTAAATTTCGCTTTGAAACACCTAGCATACATTTTATTTTGAGCAAAATCTGACTTTGAAGCCTATATAAATTTTCGCCATCAAAATTTACCTGCCAAGTGAGAAATGAAAAGTCGGGACATTTATTTTTAAATATCGCTATTTATACACGCGTTAGACTCAGTGCGTAATAAAAGAGAAAAGCTAAAGTTTACATTCGAAATTTGAAGCTGACTAAATAGATACGATAAAGTGTAAAGTGTAATAATTTGGATTTTAAAGACGTTTATGACACAAATCAAGCGCGTGAAGAATGAGTTGAATTTCTAACTGAGCTACAAGCTTTTTAACTGTGTTGAGAAAAATCACTTAAAGTTTTTCGTACATTTTTTACGGACTTTTTGAAGTAAAGAGTCGTGATATAAACCTTGAGAAGCCCATTGAATCGGAACGGTTAAAAATGTATAATTTAAATCTAATGGAATCTGACTTACTCGACACATTCAATAAATATTTGTCACGAGAAATCTGGCAAAGAACTGTTTCTTAAAGTACCATTAACGTGTACCAGGTGGCTACGAGTTACATTGGATAATTGTTACTTCCCGTATCGTTTATCCAATTGAGATGGAACTCTGTACTGATTTTGGCACTTAGAGGTGGGTTTCTGATATTTTACTACCTATGTAAAACAGATCGCGCTTGAATCATATCTGATTACGCATCGTCTATCCGATCAAATGGACGTAGTCTTTCAAGCAGAAATACTAGGTGATGAAGGAAACCATTATATCAAAATATATGGTGCATGTGGACATGCAATTCACGAAAAAGAATCCCAGATAACTCATTCAGGGTAACGCCATTGACTTAATTGACGATTCATCCCTTCAAAATTGCAGCAAAATGGAAAACGAATATTTTTCAGACATAGAGCTGCTAACTAACTGCCGACGAGTCAGTACGTGCTCTTCTGCCCGTGATCTGTACCATCGGATTAATTGTGCAATCCGTTTAAGGTATCTTAAGTAAACACCAGTTACCCAAATGCATTATCGATTCGCGCATCAAGCCTTCTGTGGGATCCGAAGTAAATAAACGGATCACCACACGCGCGTCCAAGTGCAGTGCAGTGATATCTATGAGGTTCGCGCCATAGTGGGAAAATTGTGTAGAAGTATACAGTGCAGGGGGGCTCCTCAATAGTATAGTGGTTAGTATACCCGCCTATCACGCGGGAGACCAGGGTTTGATTCCCCGTCGGGGAGCCTCTGGCACAAGACCAATTACCTTGCCCGAAAAAAAAAACAAATCATTATGCAAAATTTAATAAGCCTCAGGACTTGCTAAACAAGGCCAAGACCGGTTCCCGGTTATAGTGCAGGAAAAACTCATACCTTTTCCTTTCCTTATGTCTGCTTTTCCTCTTTTTCGCACCCCTGTTGCGTCCCTCAGGCATTAATTCTGTCGATAGATCTATGATCTTTGGAGAGTTTTTGGTATTTGAGTATTACACAACTCATCATATAAAGGATGTGACTTGGATTTCGGCATGGATCTAGTGAGGCACCTACTACAAGGGTATAACACATGTAGTGGTTGCTTTCGCCTATCTATCGTTGGGTCGAACTTGCATCTTTTTCTGAGGTGGTATTGGGTTTCTGTGTCATGCCATTTCAATGGAACGGGAATTTCACGTCGATCTTTGTAACATTCGAGGCCTGAGATGCAACTTCTCCTCTGTGTCTGCCCTTGTCTCTAACAAGAAACCGGCAATCCTCAGGTAATAACTGATACAGATATTTCCGATTTTATTATGCCCGGCTATAACTTAGTGCTTTGTTCCATCCACATCGTGGTCTAGCCACATATATACGAAGTGATATGGTGTATCAGCTTCTGTCACAATATGGGCTACGTTCCAATTCACAATTTAATTTCTCGTGGCTAAAACTTCACATTCGTAGGCATATCATACATTACTGTTTTCTTTACAGAAGCCCAAACTTTGATATAATCGCATCCTTTAACGAATTTGATGCCCTATCTGATTCTATCGATAGGATTCTGACATTATATCCCCACACTGAAATCGTTATTGCGGGTGATTTTAATGTGCACAACTCTCAGTGGCTTCGCCACTCCGGACACACAAAACCTGAAGGTCAGTATGTTCAGCTCTTTGCTGAGCCAAATAATTTAATTCAACTCGTCAATGAGCCAATATGGGTATAGATATAGATGGTCATTCCGCCAACACACTGGACCCGTTTCTCACCTCCCACCCAAACAAATATACAATTGAAGTTTCTTCGCCCTTAGGCACTCCCAACCACTGTTTCGTGTTAGTTAGTTTTCCTCTAACCAACAGCAACGCTAACGAGAAAGATCCGAAAAGAACAGTATGGTTCTATGAGAGAGCCAACTGGGAAGGTCTGAACGCATTTTTTTGAAGGTAAATTGGTTATTATTTTTCCTCAATAATCATGTCGACTCTATAGCGGACACCTTGAAAAACACGATTCTGTTTGGCATGCAAACCTATATTCCACGCTGGGTAAAATTTGTTTTTATCCTTTTTTTTTTAGTTTTACAATAATTCTATTTCATTTCGGATACTTTTAATCCAGTTTTACAATAGTTGATTTTTGTTTCACAATAGTTTATTACTCCGATAACAGAGGGTGTTTTTAGTTTCGCAATAATTCTATTTCAATTAATTTACTTTTTACACACGATCCGGATTAAAAAACAACGCAAATCAGATTCCCACGACGATTTTAAGTTCATGAAAGAGAGTGTCGCTTATTCGCGTCCTTTTATATCAGGATACAAATTTACCCCCACATTACCAATTACTGATTCATTGGATTAGCTCAAGGGTCTCACTGGTCTGAACCCCCTTTCAATAAATCGTCAGGTGCATAATAATAGCAAATTTTCGGTCAAGGGTGATGTATGTTAACCGTGCGTGTGTATACCTAATCGAGGACTTCGTTTAGAGAATTAAGTAATTATTTTAGGGTAAGAATTACGACATTTGCGAGATAGGGGGTGAAATGTGTGGAAAATGTTTGTATATACATTTCCAATAGATTTGTGACTATTAAAAATTAAATACACTGTACATGCTATATACAGTGGAAATTTGGCCTTCGATGGCTATTTAGGAGGGAATATGTTAGGGAAAAATAATTTGAATATGATTTGAATGGAGAATGAAAATGTGCTATTGAAGCGTGGAAATGTTGTTTTTGAGTATATGATTGTAATAAGGGGATTAAGGCGACGAATTTGCGTAATGTTTTAGGTGAAGGGGGGGGATTATGAATTATAATTGTTAATTATGTAACAACAGTTCGAAATACATAAAGTTGACGAAATAATTTCGTTAAAGGGAAATATCCAACAAACCCCTTTATATGAACTTTATATAAAATTTGAAATAAAAAAAAAATACATTAAGACATATAAATTAATAATAACAAAGAACAACCAAAAAAATAAACGAACAAAAAACTAGATATTTGACGAATTATTGGATAGAGGCTTCGAAGTTGACCTTGTGATAGAACTTACAGAGTTTGGATTGAAAAATAAAAGATAAAAGACAAAAGCGGAGATGCAGCCTTCTTAAGAAAAAGAACCAACACAATTGTAGCTCAAATATTGGGTGTATAACCTACAAAGTTCATATTTGTTACTAATTTCATATCTCTCCTACGCACAATTTTTTTTAAGTGACAGCTGTCTTATGAAAAAGAGCGTACAAAGTTATATTGAATTTTATCTGAATAAGTGAACACAAGTTGCGTTTAAAATGTTGAGTTATGTACCTTCAAAACAGAACTTCTACTTTACCGGTTTAATATCAATTCAATTGCCTCATTGTTTGCGTTCAAAAGCGTCCCTGAATTCGCTTCAGAAGTTAGAATGCGTCAAGTTTTCACATTTCAAAAGTCGTAATTTCGATATCGAAGACAAAGAGCGTCCTACCCACCCAAAATGATCCATGATAAGGAATTGGAGACTTTATACAGTGAAGACTCATGTTAGACCTAAAAATAATTCACAAAATCATTAGTCGGGACACAAAAGATAATATTCAAGCGCCGTTAGGACTCATCTAAAAGCAGGAAATATGAGTGCCATCTATGTTGAACCCGAGAGACGTCGAAAGCAGATTTTGGATGTCTGAAATGTTGTTTGAGCGTCATAAAAAGAAATTGTTTTTGCATCGGGTTGCTACCAACGGTGGAAACTGGATACGTTACGACAACTTGAAGCACAGAAAGATCAAGAAGAACAAGAAATCGTATGCGAAGTCCGAACCAGGAACAACACCAAAGTTGAATATCCATGCCGCCAAGATAATGATTTATGTTTGGTGGAATCAGAAGCGTGGCACCTGTTATGATCAGCAAAAAACCTTTAAAACCATTATGGGACAACTGTACAGCTAAGAATCGATTCGTTTGAAGAGAGAAATTAACAAAACACGGCTATGACTCCACTCCATAACTTACCATCATGACAACGATCGGCCTCCTGTTGCTAGACCGGTTAAAATCTATTTGGAAAACACTGGATGAGAAGTTTTCCCTCACCCGCTGCATTCGTAACTCCTCGCTCCCTCTGAATCCAACTTATTTCGACCAGAATTCCCTTGCTGGAATACGCCTCAATTGATTTGGAGACATCAGAAATTGGCTCATTTGATTCTTGGTCGTAAAAGATGAGAGATGGGAGGTTTTTTGACAAGAAGCCTATGAACTGCCTGAGCTATGGAAAAATGTCATAGCTTCCGATGCGCAATATTTTTAATAATGTATTCTTTCATATGCCTGTTAAAATATAAAATCCGAAAGCAAAATATGCGTTTTTTTATGTTATTCACTCAATACGATAGAACCAAAACAGCTGGATTCCAAGTGCCGGAACCTAAATTCGCGGAGATAAATATCCGAATTGTTGTACAACCAACACAATAACACATAAATCAATGAAGCCTACAGATGTTGCAACCTACTTATAAAGTGTGCGCTGGGATTTGACAAAGAAGCAGTGATAAGCCGAGATTCATATCATGTGTCTATTTTTTTTTCTGGTTGTTTTTATTTTCGTTGTTTTATACAGGTAAAAAAATACATGCGTATCACTTGTATATATCATGCTCAAACTGTATTAATTTTCAACCTAGGCATGTTCGTTTTCCAGTGACTCACTTTTGACATCATTTTCGAGATCGTAGTCACACCATTTTGCATTTGGATCTATAGTCTGCTTTCGCAAGATATTGCCGAACTATGCGTAGATAAAATCCCTTGGAGATGAATTCTGATTCGCAGTAAATGATATACTAATATATAGCTGATGGTATTGTTTTTGAACTGTTGTTCTGGAAACGCTTGCACTGGAAGGGTGTTCAAGAGCTTTCCCGTTCCGTAATAAAACGAATTTTGGTATATTGTGGCATGTGGAGTTAAGAGATTCATTGCAAATTGATGGGATCAATAGGATTGCCTTGTGCAACGCAAATTAACCAAAATTCTTGGAACGATATCACGATGCTTCAAGAACTGTCTGTAGAACAGAACTCTGTAAACGAGGTAAAAGCCAGCTACATGCCTAGCATCATGCCTACGAGGGTGGGCTGAAAAGTTTCCGTCCTCAACGTGAAGATAGCAACACTCGTCAATAGCTAGTGAATGTAATTGTGTATCTTTTGACAGTTACTCACCAAAATTTCAGCCATTTTGGACGCGTAGTTTTTATTTCACAGTCGTTTGAGTGTTTTGATGTGAGTGTTTTTGTGAAAATGGACAAAATTGAGTATCGAGCTGTCATTAAATTTTTGTTTTTGAAAGGCAATCATCATCATCATCATCGACACTACAACCGGAAACCGGTCTTGGCCTTATTTAGCAAGTCTTGAGGCTTGTTAAATTTTCCATAATGATTTGTTATTTGAAAGGCAATACGCCTACGCAAATCAAATATGAGTTGGACTCTGTGTATGGGGTCTCTGTACCATCGTTTACCACCGTGAAATTTTGGGCAACTGAATTTAAATGTGGCCGTGTGAGCTTGGGAGAGGATCAACGTGCAAAAACTGCAAAAACTGACGATAACATCGCTAATGATTCCCAAATGGTGCTAGACGACCACCGAATTAAAGTGAGACAGATAGCAGAGGCTATGAAAATGTCCAAAGAACGTGTTTGTCACATATTAAATCAAGATTTAGGCATGAGAAAGCTGTCTGCGCGTTGGGTGCTGCGTCTGCTCAAGCTTTTATTGGTAAGTGCGGCTATCTTCACGTTGAAGTCGCGAACTTTTCAGACCACCCCCGTAAAGGTAATATAATAAAATATATTAAAGAATTTTTTAACAATTAATATTTGTTTTGCCACAAAACTTACCCCGGATTTTTCTTGATAGGACTCTGGACTGATGTGGCTGCAAATGGGAATGGTGTTATTTCGGTCCTCAATGAAACTCTCCTTGTTTTCCTTTGAATGTTCATTTATTTATTTCTATTTACACTATTTGTCTTTCTTCTAAATTGAACTATCATTTACAAATTCTATTCACACTATTTGTCTTTCTTTTTACAATTACCGATACTTTTCAAAATTTGACTTTCTAAATCCTTTTCGTTTTATCATTTTATTTTAAGAGCCAACTAGACGCGACGACTGTTCAAACCACCAGAGAACGAATCTCGTGTCTTTCGGTGCATATCCTTTTTCGTTCCGCTTTCACGATAGTTATTTTTAGGAAGCGGAATTGGCTAATAGTGGGAGACTATGGCTAATAAAAAGAATATGACTATTGCAATGTGAGTGGGGTTTTAAATGGGTGTTTCACTTTTATTTAAATTAATTACTATTGTATTTGTGGATATTCTATTGTAAAGGGAAATTAGTGATTTGGAAGGATATGTATGTGAAGAGACGAGATGTTAATTATTCAAAGAGGGAGTGATAATTAATTGAACTTAATTATATAACAAATAGATAAAATAAAACGTTTGAAAACAAAATCTCAGATTAAAATTAAAATTAAATTGATGTTAAATTTAAAATGAAATTTAATTTTAAGACGAAAAGGTTTTCCTCTTTTCTGACCTTTGATTGATGTTGCTGTTACTGCATTCATGTGTGGGAGACTGTGTACTATAAAAGTCACACTGAGCAATTTATGCACAAACATTTCAAACACAATATGAAACCACGCTATGTAATGTTATGACTGGAGTGTGCGTACCTCCGTTGTAACTCCTCTTAAATACTTGGAAGATAATACCAAAATTAAGAGTTTTGAAAAATTACACATGAGTACGATTTTTTGAAAAGAACAGTGTACTTTGAATCCGCTGTTTGCTCATAGATAGCGTTAGTGAGCATATTTTATAATATCAACGCTAAATTTTTGGTTTTGAAAAGTTTGACATCTGTTACGAACAATCTGTGCGAATTGTCAGCAATTTTATACAACAAAGATACTTTTATCCTTTGGTGTTCATGTTAGTTTTTTCGACCGAAAAACAGTATATGCGGGAAGCTCTGCTTTTCTGCTTCAATTTGAAGAAATCGTTTGCCGTATCGCACCGAATACTTGTGTGTTTGCCGTGCAAACGGGTGTTACTCAAGCAGCAATTTCCATGCGCCATGGAAACAATTCAAAAACTCGGGATATGTGTGTCGCATAAATTTACAGATGGAGCGATACCAAAACATAAGCGAAATCTTGTTCGCTAGACAAAAAACAAAATTATTCATGCATCGGATTTTGACCGGTGATGAAAAGTGGATGTAGGTCGATAATCGTAAACACAAAAAATTGGGAGTTTATTCCGGTCATCAACCAGAATTGTGCACAAGAACAAATCGCTTCGGACTGAAGACGACGTTGTGCGTTTTATGGAATCATGAGGGTATCGTCTACTATGATTGATACAATCCAAGCTCACCGCTACCATCAAGAAATGCAACGTGCTCTGGGTGAAAATAGGCCGGATTATTAGCAGTGTTATATATATAATTTTAACAATTGTTTCTTTTTTTTTTTATTATTTATTATAATTACTTACCCCTCATTTTGACTTCGTGGGGGTGGCTGTCGTAGCCTCATCTGCCGGGTCAAAAAAATAATCTCTTACTTGTTTCCGCCTGGGTAGGTGGCTGTTGTGGCGGGAAGCGTATCCTTTTCTTTACAATTTTAAATTAAATGTTATTCGAATTTATTGTGCGAGCGAACAAATACTCTGCGTTGTCAGCAAGCATTGTACAAGAATTTTATCGAACACAAAACACCTAATGGAAACAATGAAATCAAAACAACGAATACAAGTTGATATATGAAAGCCATATACAAAAGCTCGTAACTCCAGGACATAAATTAAACAGCAACATTTAATTAAGAAAAAATACACATGACACAGCAAATAATCGCTTAATGATAATGGGTAAAACAGCATTTCATCTTCAGGTTTAAAAAATATTTATTTATAAAGTTAAAAAAAAACACTTTTACGAGTTCTGCGACACGCACCACCCAACTCATCGGGAACTACTTTAGAACAATTACTCGCACAACGGACACCGACGATGACTCTAATATTGGTCCTGTGGGGGTTCTATGAAGCTTACCTGAAGAACCCCCCATATTTGCACCCCAACTGCAAAACTGTAAACCTTTCCTTTTCTTAAGGACATTTAATGCACCTAGTGCAGTACATAAAATTCCCTACAAGAATTCTTTAATTCGTGCATCCAATGCATTTCCTAAATTCACTGAAAGAATTCTTTAAAGTACATGCGCATCATATCTATTTTCCGAAAGGAATTCTTTAAAAGCCAAGCATCACCATTCTGAAAGAAAACAGTTCGGTTACCGTACCATGTAACCGCCATAATTAGAAAAACCATTCGGCACCCTTATTTGCCAAGCAAATCTCAGCCTCATATATGCAGAACAATTGTCTTTACATGCACATTGGTTGGCGACTCATTGGTCTAACGACACAAAGCAACGCCAAGCAGCTTGTTGACGCAGCTGCAAACAATCAGCGCAATAGCCGCTAAAACCGAATTCGTCAGCATTTACAAATGCAAACAAGAACTCGGTTCCTACCGCCGTCAGAGATGCTATAAACATCCAATTTCCTTTTAGCACCTATGTACAGCATTACAGAACGATGCCCTAGGCCGCTCCTCCCTTTGTTTGAATTCCTTTCAATGTTTCAGAATTCGTTTCTCATGAGCTTGTTTCATGTGCAAACAGTGATCCATTAGCACATTGCTAAGATCACCACACGCACACCACTGCGTACCAGAGATCGCCTTCCATTGGTCACTGGAAGAAAGGTAAAATTTCATTTCCTTTTTACCACACTGTGGCGTTTGTAACAGATACACACACAATACACAAGCAAATAGTGAAGCACACCGAACAAAAATTGAATAAGAAAATGCATCAGAGCCGTATACCATAGCGATAACATAACAAATCCACATCAGTCGAATTTACTTGAGTTTATAAATCGAATTCCTACATACGGTGGTGGCCTGATGGGTTGCGCTTTGGTTCAATTTTTGGTAATTCTAACTGTCCTAGCGTCAGTTCGAATCACATGTTCTTCACTATCATCCCAAACGCTATAATTGGTGACTACGACGTGATCTGTGTACACACAGCACACACTTTCCCGTAGTAAAACAGTTCTTCACGACACGATCACGACTTCCGCATAGAGCACCGGCATACTCGTCTGCTCCGATGATCTCTCGCTCGCTCGTTCTTCGCTCCGTTGTTCGCACACGAAGCTGATCGTAACAAAGTTACTGAGGAGGGAGTAGTGTGACGTTTCTGTGAAGAACAACGAACGAAAATCGAATAAGAAAATGCATCAACGCCGTATACCATAGCGATAACATAACAAAAACAAAATCCACATCAGTCGAATGTACTGGAGTTTAGAAATCGAATTCGTACACACGGCGGTGGCCTGATGGGTTGCGCTTTGGTTGAATTTTTGGTGATTCTAACTGTCATAACGTCAGTTCGAATCAGACGTTCTTCACTATCATCTCAAACGCTATAACACAATAGAGAGAAATTTTCTCTCTTTTCTCACAAACTCATCATCGAACTGGGGGTTGAATCAAGAGTCGGATTTCAACCCTCGGTTGAGTCGTAATTCAACCGCCAGGCAGGAGAGTCATCTCCATCACCAGTAGCGTGCCGACGTGAGTGCGTACGCGAGTGCGTACATACAAAGTCGAGGTTAAATAATCAGTGAAAAGAGTTGGATGTGGTTTAAGAAAGCGCGTTTGGAATTATCTGCAGGATTTGCATTCGCGGTTTGATACATCCTTCGTGTAACATACCTTACGTTGAAATTTACTAAATAATATAATGCCCAAAACCTTCTATTAAAACAATGTGTAAAATAACCTTAAGTAAAAAATAAAAAAATAAAAAAGAACAATTTACCTTAAAACAGCATACAGTGTGTTTTACTTTCTTTTCTGGTGCATGTCTTGTGGCGGTGTTTTGCTTCTTGAGTTTAGCGAACAACTTTCCTGAAGGATCGATGGTGTCGCATTGTTCCTCATTCGTACGGCTCGTGGATGAACCTAGTTTTCTTTCGCCGTTCGGCGGAACTGTTAGTGGTGAGTGAGTTGGTAGTAGAACCAGCCCCGATGCAGGCGCTCGGACTACCATCCCCACAGTCCTCTTTCAACCCCTTACCAACTCATAATCCTTTTTCGATTCCAATTTGTTCCAAACTACCTGCATGTGTGTGGATATCAATCGCATTTATCATTTTCCATCCTATGTTAGGATCAATGTTAACGGTAAACCAAAAACAAATTGGGGGAAGTGTTGTTGTATTTACTTGTAAATGGTATTTTGGGCAAATCGTACAGATTAGGGTTGTTAGACAGGTGCGATTTAATGTAGGAAATTGAGAAGTTCTTGCATCGAACTGCAATGGAAGTTTTGGCCACAAAATATCAAGTATTTGGGATGGGATTTTGTATTTTAAGGGGGTAATAATTTTCTAAAATGTGTCTATTTCATGGTGGAATTTATTTGCAGGCTAAAAATGTGTTTTGGAGAGGATATGAATTGGTATAAGTTTCAGGTGCGTTTATGGGGGGGGTGATAATTAACTCAAGTTAATTATATAGCAGCAGACATGACAAACTTATTTTTCTCCACGACAACGCACAATCGCACACGCCAGAAATCTTCGAAAGTATTTGTAGGCACTTAATTTAGAGGTGCTACCGTATGCCACTTATTCACCACAGCAGGTCTTGTTCGATTACAACCTGTTCCCAGCCATGGAACAAGCACTCGTTGAACAGCACTTCGATTCTTTCGAAGACGTCTAAAACTTAGTTGATGAGTGGTTTATCTCGCAAAGAAATGAATTATTTTGTCGTGGTATGCACAAATTGCACGAGAGATGGAAAAATTGTGTATCAAGTGAGGTTGGCACTTTGAATAAATTACTTTTTCAGTTCACCCGGAGCTTTCGACTGCGTTTGACGTGTTCATCTCGGTCGCGAGTTCTCATTACAACCATTCCCAAACGCGATAGATCGCCTGATACCGGGGACAATTGCTTGTCCTCGGATAAAAAACTTCGTTCCACTATGCATCCAACAAGTGGGCTTGGTAAAAACCCCTACTGTAATAAATTCACTCCCCTACAATGCCATCCAGATACAGATAATTCTGAAATGGACGAAACAATCAAAGATAGAGTAGACCAAAGGGGTGGGGGAGTGGCGATTCTTATCAGAAAGTCAATTCAACATTCGCTTTTACCAGTAATTCCAGCTAGGCTTGTGGAGAATGTAGGTGTAATGATTAAGTTAAGAAACCATAAGACAGTAAGAATCTATTCTGTTTATTTCCCTGGTGGATCTTCGTCGGATATTAAAAGAAAATGGCTCAAGCAAGATTTAAAAAAGTTATTCACAATGAATGGTGAATTTCTATTAGGTGGTGATTTTAACTGCCGGCATAGAGATTGGGGGTGTGTAAGAGCAAATGCTTGGGGCAATATATTGGCTGCCCTTCCATTGGCACTACCAATTAATATTTTTTTCCACCTTGTCCAACTTATTTTCCCGCAGGTTCTCGTGGCATCCCCTCTGTCCTTGACTTGTTTGTGTCAAATGTCCCTGGTCTTATAACAGAACCCGTTTCGTTAAGTGCTCTCAGTTCAGATCATAATCCTGTTTTTTGTAACCTTTCTTGGTTGGGTGAAAGAAAGATTCAATATTTCCTGGACATGAAGAATGCTAATTGGAATTCATTCAAATCAAAGATTAAAATGAGCCTTCAAAATAGTACTACAAATCTTGAAAGAGTGTCTTGTAAAGATGATGTTGACCTTATTGTACAAAACTTTACACAAGTTATATTTTCTTCGGTTGATGAAAGTATTCCCAAAAGAGTAAAAAAAGATATTTTTAAAAAACTTCCAATCCATATCTTAGAGCTTATTAAAGTGAGAAACATTCATCGAAGAAACTGGCAGAATTACCGTCAGCCCTTTTCTCGATCAATGGTTTCCCATTTTAATGAGCGCATTGCTGGCCAGATACAAATCCATCGTAATAGAGAATGGAACAAAAAACTGTGCGTTATGGATAAAAATGCTAAACCGTTCTGGAATATGGTGAAGTTAATCAAGAATAAAAACCGTAAAATACCATTTCTGAAGGATTCTTCTACTACTTTTTTTACAGGTTTTGAACAAGCAAACCTATTTGGAACAAGTTTTTCAAAAAATCACTTGGTCTCTCAGCATTTGGGTGAATTTGAAACTAATGAACTTGTCGGTAACAGAATCGAAAGATTCGACACCACAAACGAATTAACTCCTCTAAATGCATTTGTAGAAGAAGAAAACGTAAGAAATGTAATCAAGTGCTTGCAAACACGAAAAATAGGAAGACTAGACAAAGTTAAGAATGTCTATCTAAAACAATTGCCTCATATTGGAATTAAATACTTAACATTTATAATCAATGCATGCCTTAAATGTCAATACTTTCCTCAATGTTGGAAAAAAGCAATGGTTGTACTTATACTTAAGGCTGGAAAAGCCCCAGATAAACCTGAAAGTTACAGGCCAATTAGTTTACTTAGCAACATAAGTAAAGTTTTTGAAAAAATCCCGAAACAACACATTTTAAGAGTTGTTTCAGATAAAGATATTTTCCCCGATATCCAATTTGGATTTCGACGCTTTCACAGCACCTCGCACCAGGTTAAACGAATTTACAGCCATGTTCTAGACCATCGTTCACGTGGTCAATCAACGGGCATGATATTGTTAGACATTGACAAAGCTTTTGATTCCGTATGGCACAATGGGATAATATATAAAATGATACAGTTCGACTTTCCTTTGTATTTGTGTAAGGTCGTCCAGAGTTTCTTATCCAATAGATGTTTTCAGGTTCATGTCAATTGTGATGTTTCTAGATTGATATTTTTTGATTGTGGCGTCCCCCAAGGCTCAGTACTTGGTCCAGCTTTGTACAATATCTACACTTCGGATTTTCCAAATCTACCGCAGTGTGAATCAGCTATCTTCGCTGACGACACTGCGGTATTTGCGTCGCATGAATTTTCTCTCAACGTTGAGACAAATCTAAAGCATGCGATCGAGATACTTGAAAAATATTATATGAAATGGAAAATCAAGCTAAATGTCGGGAAGACACAAGCCTTCTTTTTTACACGAAAGAGAAAAGCTTGCTATCTTCTCAGCAGTCAGCTGCAAATAAATGGTACCACGATTGCATGGGAGCAATCCGTAAAGTATCTCGGAGTTCATCTCGATACAAAACTCACATTTAAACAACATATTCAAAGTACTCTTAATAAAATGAGTATTGCTATTAAGATGCTTTACCCTTTTATTAATCGCAAGTCTTTACTCACAAATGAAAATAAGATTATTATTCATAAAGTTATTTTCCAAGCTATACTGTTATATGGGTGTCCAGTATGGGGTAACGCTGCAAGGTGCCATTTAAAGAAGTTACAGGTATCACAAAACAAAGTTTTGAAAATGATGCTAGACCTCCCTTGGCACTATTCAACCTTAAGTCTCCACGGAAGGGCGGATGTTAAATTGATTTCTGAAAGAATTCGTAAACTAGTATATAACTTTAACATCAGCTGTGAAAGTTCTGAAAATCCTCTCATAACCCAGCTTCTTGCTTAATTTGTCATAATTTCATGTAAATATTTACATTTTATATTATTTATTATTGGTTTTTTTTTTTAATGAAGGTTTTTCCTTTTCGTATTTTCCTTCGATTTATTCTTTTAATTATTAATTATACATATTTTTCTTTTCTTTATCCAAGATAATGTTTCAGTTGTAAGATATAACTTATCAAATCTCTGAATTGTAAAATGTGCAGTCACAGACTTTTTTTTTGAAAATATTATTACGAAATAAAAAATCTCTCTCTCTCTTAAATTACTTTTTCGTCTACTTAACAAATTTCTGATTAAAAAACAGTGGATTTAAACTACCGGTAGTCCGTTCGCACCACAATGTTGGCAGACACTCAGTTGACTAATTATAATGAATTCATTGAAAGACGAACTGAATTCTGCTTTTGATCAGGTTTTTGTCGGTACTTCTATTTCGTAATTAGTATCCACAATGAAAAGAAACTGAATTACTAATACTTTATGAGTTACTACTCTTCACTATCCGTCTTGACAATAATTCTAAATTGACACCACCTGAACCGATAGATATAATAAATGGCATACATTTATGCCGACCAGTTTTTGAACACAATTTCCATAAAAATAGTCATAAACAAACAGAAGATGAGTGTGAAGATCCGATGGCAGTTGCCTAGAAAAAAACAGTATGTAGTATGGGGTATGAAATCAAGAACACTGAAGCGATTGTACGTAGCGATATAAGCCATAAGCTAAATGTTCGACTTCGAGTGCTCATCGAGACCCAGTAAAGTAGAATATAAATCATTGTTTAATTAGAGCTAAGCATTATGTTCTAGATTGTATAAGGAAGTAGACAAAGTATTAGTTATGATTGTTTAGACTTCCTTGAGAATAAACCTCTTAAAACACATTTATTTGTTAAAAGCTATGTGAAGCTTCACTCGGCAAGCGGTGAGCTGAAGGTCAAAATTGAATTGTGTTGAACAGAATAACATTCACTTAATCTGCTCACATACGGTGTTCTATAGTACCACATATGAGTACAGTGATGTGTATTCCCATTAAGTTAATGGGAACAAGATATGCCTTCAGTCACGTAATACTATATTTAAGGAAACTGAATAAATTTTTACTGTTTTACATATTTATATAGTGGGTACTATTTATATTAGTACTATTAACTAAATAAAGTTATAGTAGCTATTAGATATGTTTAGCCTGAAAAAAAATTCGTTGCGAACAACATAAACGTTAAAATACCCGTGTGAGTCCAAAACCATTAGACAGAATACAAACAAAGCCTTCAAACGTTTTTGTTAAGCTGAAGATAAGAATCAATAAGCGAGACTGAGTCTGGTAGTAGTTTTGAATAAAATCTTCTAGACATTTTTGAGAGCCATTAAGAACCCATCCGCTCATTTATAATTGTTGACAGAGTAGCCGCTAACACAATAGAGAATCTGCTTGGTGGACATTTTGCAGCCTAATCTACACCCCCTGATATGTTACATAATTAACTTAAGTTAATTATCCTCCCCAGACACCCATCAGTCAAACACGGGGTAAGTAAAGGTATCAATTAAAATCGAATAGAAATAATTGTATGCATCAAAAAAAAGTATACAACAGATACCACAAGCAGCACTTCATTAGTCGAATTTTCTTAACACTTTAAGACCGTAAGAAATGTCCTTCTTCGTTCTCTAAACTGCTGCGCAAGTTTTTCCATCTGTCCCATTAAACTGTTTGATCCCCAATTAGATGGAAGTCAACAGATCCCAACCAATATCGAAGAGGGCAACGCATTTCCTGCTATTTGCATCAACTCCTTCCACATACTTTTATTATGTTAAATGTTATGAAGTCACTGATAATTCGTCAGCTTTCAAAACGTCGGGAAACAAACTTCTTAGTGACGGAAAATATGAGTTTCACAGAAAAAAATATGTAAAGGATGGTATAATTGACAATAAAGTGAAGCTACCGCATGTACAACGTTTTTGATAGCAAATTTAATGCATTGGTATCTCAAAATCATCCAATCATCATGTTATCCCATATAATGGATAATACAGTGATTGAATAGACAAGAGGCTACCCTTCTGGCATCTTTTTGGAAACGACCCTGTTACAATTCTTTTCCTGTTAAATTAATGTTGGTGTTCTGCAGGGCTCAATACTCCCACTACCCTCTCTCTATTCCTCATTAATAAACAATTTTTTGTCTATTGGACAAAAACTCATTTAATCGTTCGCCGATGAACGTACTTCACCAACCCCTTCCAACTCCACAACGCCGATGATAGCACATTGAGTTTCTCTTACTCATACGAACATTCCCGACCAAACTGTTCGAATGTCAATACCAATTAGCAGGTTATGCTTAATACACTGAATTCCGACCTCAACAAGATATATCAATGGGTATTATCTAACCGAGTAGAGTTCAATGCCTTAAAAACTCAGTGCTGTATCTTGTGGTCGAAGGCGAACCCCATACTAAATACACTGTCGATGAATGGCACTTGCATCGACGAAGCCAAGGAACTATCAATCCTCGGCAGTCAAATTAATTCGACTCTTAATTGGCGCGACCACATTTTTGAAGATACGAAAAGTGCGGTCAAATGCATGGGGTTCCTTAAGAGATGCAAAAAATATTTCACCCTATTCAACCTGGCCACTATTTATCCCTCTCATGCCCGAATTAATTGGACCGTGACTAAATTATTTTTAAGGATATAGAGATGTTAGTATGAACTGATATCAACTTCAAAGTCCTGTGTACCCTGGTTTAGCCGTTATGTAATGTTGCCTATGCTGTCGCCTTTCACTCAGGGAGCGTGTCTCCTTGTCCTTAAACGGGCGAGGGATTTCTCAAGAGCGCTCCTGAGAAGGCTCGTTGCGGTCACCGCCGTGCTTCCTCAGACCTGAGGGAAGAGTAGCGACTGATCGTTCGAGGTACGTTGTGTAACTAATAGCGTCCTTGAATCGAGCCACCCAGCGGCTTCCGTAGTGCAGGTGGTGCTTGTGCGCAGCAAAACTGAAAATATGTTTAATGAGTTTGTACCCTGACGCTACTCACTGGTTTATTGTGGATTTTGCAATTAAAACTACGAAGAAAACGATCCAAGTATCCACTGAACTCTTTGTATACGCTTTAAATTTTTGAGATACTGTCTCGTCAGACCCCCTTGTGATACTCCCTCGCGAGATCACGATGCATCCCCCTTTTAAACCAAACAAATCGGGATTTGTCTCTCGAAATGATCGAATTGAACACAAGATCTCGATTTAGAGAGTGTGTAGTGCCTGGTGTTTATTTTAGAGATAAGAATTCGGTTTGATGAATTCTCAGAAAATCTAGAATGTGCAGTGTATGGGAGGGTATGCACTGGAATTTGGGTTTTGTTTACTTATGGTAATTGAACATCTGGTTCAATTTACCATGTGTTTGTTTTGTTTGGAGGCCATGGGAAATTGGGTGTATGGATGATAAACGAATATTCGATTCGTTTATCAGGAATTTCGTTTGATAGGGATAATGTGTTTTTATAAATTTGGGTTTAGGGATATGGGAAATTAGATGCAAGGGGGATAAATGAATGTTGAATTCGTTTATTGCGAATTTAAGTTAAGGTGTAGGGCTTTGGATGTGTATGTGGGGGAAGGAGATGGTAGGGCTTTTCCGAGCACTACACCTATAGGCAACATTGGGCAATAATGGAAAAATTTTAAAACACACATGTTTTAATTTCTGTTTTTAATTGATATTTTCAATTCAATTCCATTTTTATTAGGTAGATAATTACATTTATGGTATATTTTACAACTAGCATTTAAGAGTTTTAGGACAGCAATTCCTTTACAACTATAATCTTAAATCTATATAATGACAATAGCACAATTTTAATGAATAATAAATAATAAATTAAGGGAAAACTACAAGAAAAAACCGTTATTTGAATCTTAAGACTAATATTGCACAGGTTTCCGTTTATTTGATGTAATAATGACCTCGATATAATTTTCATAGACAGAGTACATATGTAGTGATTTAGGATAACGTAAGACGGGAAACGAGAACATTGTCAGAAAAAGAACAATTGACGAAGAAGTTTCGATTGATTTTGTCAATAAGAAACTCTAGCGGTTTAACGTTAGCGTTATCGTGAAGTCATGCGTCGAATAATGCCATGGCAAATTCAGAAACATTTTCAATATTTTATTTTGACACCTTTGAAATTTTAATTTGTGTGTGCGAGCACAATTACACGGGAGTATATCTTGGGAGTATATCTTGAAAAACGGCTTTAAAAATTATAATTTTATTTTCGATGCTAAGCTTTGATTTTCTACACACTAATGGATACATAACTCTTACGACTTTGTTTATTTTGTCAATTGTGGTAGTGATGTGTTTTTGGAAGATAAGTTTTTTATCTAGAATAATACCTAGATATCTACAGTCTTCGGACCAATCAATATCAACTGCACACATACTGAGTTTAGTGCCATTTGATAGGTAGCAGAGTTTCCTACATCTCGAAAACCAGACAGCTTGTGTCTTATTACCATTTATTTTTATTTTCCTGTAATATACTGCTAGTTTGTCAAGAGCTGCATGCAAAGATTTGTAGACGTTAGTGAATAAGGCACCCGAAGAGAAAATGGCCGTATCATCGGCAAACATAACTACCTGAATGTATGAATTCATATGGGACCAAGGACCGAGCCTTAGGGTACAGCATAGTGGATTTGGTGAGTAGAGGATATGTCGGTTCCTATACTCACAACATATTTTCTCGAACGAAGAAAGCTCTGGATAATTTTGATAAGCGGTATTGGCAGCTTAAGTTTTCATCATCATCATCGGCACTACAACCGGGAACCGGTCTTGGCCTTATTTAGCAAGTCCTGAGGCTTGTTAAATTTTCCATAATGATTTATTTTTTCTGGGCAAGGTCATTAGTCTTGCGCCAGAGGCTCCCCGACGGGGAATCGCACCCCGGTCTCCCGAATGACAGGCAAGTATACTAACCACTATACTATCGAGGATCTAGCTTAACCCTTATGTCAATGAGCAACTTTACCGACAGTAATCATTTCGTCGCAATTTCACGATTGCTCGGCCTAGTAGACGAATTTCGGTCCCATATCTTAGATCATCTCCATTCAAACGTTTCTGAATAATAATTACGAAATTTCAATGAAAAAAAAATTTTTTTTTACTTTCAAATTGACATTTAAAAATATCCAAATGGGTACCCGGGTACCCGGTCATTGACATAAGGGTTAAGTTTTAGTAGCTTATAAATCAACGCATCGTGCCATACCGTATCAAAGGCTTTTTCGATGTCTAGAAGAACCAGTCCCGTTGACTCCTAGTGGATGAATTTACCAGCTATGTGGTTTTTAATGCGCAAGACTGGGTGGATTGTGCTGTGACCACTATGGAAACCGAACTGAAAGTTTGGTAAGTTGTTATTGTCTTCCACAAAACGATCAATCTTTTCCTTAATGATTTTTTCTAAGAGCTTACTCAGGCAGCTAAGTAGACTAATAGGTCTGTAGCTTTCGGGGCTGTTCTTCGGTTTGCCGGGTTTCGGGATAGGTATAACTTTTGCTGTTTTCCAACAGTCCGGAAAATAACAGTTCCTAAGACAGGCGTTGAAAATGAACATTAAATAATTACTTGCAGCAGGTGGAAGTGCTTTAATTAATTTGTTGTTAATATTATCAAGACCAGCAGCCTTTTTTGATTTCGATTTTTTTATCAATTCGTTAACTTTGCTAATATTAGTTGCGTAATTACTATCAGCTGGTGTTTGAGAAAGTACATGGATAGTGTTAGCAACTTCAGCCTCAGTATACGCGTCGCTTAGATGCATAGATATGGAGTGGTTCTTACTAAACGTGTTAGCAAGTAGGTTCGATTTCTCCACTGAACAAATAAACAACTTGTCGTGAACTTTAAACGGAGGAATACTTGACCTTCTCTTTTTCATAATTTTTGATATTTTCCAGAATGGTTTCCTTGCTTTGTCAAGAGAGGAAAGGTATTTATTCCAATACTTGTTCCTATATGCTGAGATTTCTTTTTTAATGATATTATTTAAGACTTTAACATTAACTAGAAAGCAATCGATTCTATAACGAAGCCATTTTCTTCTTTCAGAGTTTCGTAGCCTAATCAGATGTGAGATATTTTCAGGAAGCGGTGCCTTATCAACTGGAGCAGTTGAACATTTAGGTATCGCAAGATCGGCCGCTCTATTGATAACAGAAACAAAATGTTTACATAGGATATCAATGTGCTCGCTGCAGATTATAGACTTTAGGCTGGTATCACCTAGAACCAAGTTCGTGTTTATATATGATTTATAACAATTCCAGTTGGCGGCGGAATAGTTGTGGTATAAGCTGGTACGATTTACAGATACTGTATGATTCACTGTGAGGCTGATCGGAAGGTAGTCTGACCTTAACACATTTAGAGTTAATGGTACTGTGCAGTAATTTGGAATATTAGTGATATATAGATCGAGAGTTGAGGGGTTCTTGTTAGCACTGGATGGGATATAAGTGGGGAGAAGTGGATAAAGCATGGAAAAACTTGAGCTGGATTCAGTAACATCTAGTAAAATGTTACCCCAGCAGTAAAATGTTGCCCTAAGACAATTCCACGACTGATGTCTGCAGTTTAGATCACAACCAATAATTACCTTGTTTCGAGTGTTGACTCTATACAATTTTTGCAGATCCCGCTTAAAGTAAGTAGATGTCTCAATGTTTCCATTTCCTCCAGGGAAATAGACCGAAAAAATACTCACCTTGCAGTTATCACTTAATGTTACTGTTGCAGTACAGCAACAAAACATACAGATGAATGATATGGACTAAGAATGTTATCCTGCCATATCAATGAAGACTGCATACCACTGACCAACAACTCCCACATCACCACTTATATCTGGTAGAACTCCACATTTAGAAAGTTAAGAAAAGGAGTTCACATCCATTCATTTACAAATAACCGGAAATGAATGCGATACCAAAACTGATTGAAGTCCGATGTTCATCAACATCAACATCACTGCCAACAAGAACACCAATAACAAAAGCTAATCCAACAACCTGATGACGATACACTACTCCAACGATTATCGTCGTGTCGTCTGCAACTCCAAGGAAAACAACAACATCTGCTCTTCAGCGTTTTCGAAAGAGACAGACTCTGGTTATTGACCTCAACTACGGTTCAATAAGACAAGGTGGAAAAACCTCTTGTTTTGGAAGGTTCTACCGGCGATTTGAGGCAAGAAGCGTTGGAAGTGGCTGTTTCGGTGCAATTTTTTTTTGTATACGGTGCTTGTTTTTCAGTTGATTGCTTTAAGAAATGTAAAAAAGAAGAGTGAAATTGTTGCTGCTCGGTGACCTTTTTTGTGTAGCAAATAAAAGTAGTGCAAAATTAATGCTAATTGTTTTACTTCCCTTTTATATTGTTCGCTGTTTTGGAATACAATCAACATTGGTTTATTTTACTGTTCCCAGTTGGCGAACCATCTGCAACAATTGGAGTTGCGGTTTCCAGCTGGCAAAAACAATTACATCAATACTAATTTCTTCGATTAATTTAAGGTGCAATGAAGGATGCAAGGAATGTTCTATACATTTTTTCACAACAATGGCGACACCTCCACCACTAGCATGTACCCTGTCTAGGCGATAACATATGTAATTTTGATGAGGGAAAGAAATGTCTTGTTTGAGCCAGGTTTCTGAAACAAGTGCAATATCAATATTAAAATTTATCAAGAAATTAAAAAATGCATGCTTTTTGTTTTTGATGCTTCTCGCATTCCAAGTTATGATGCTCAGAGAGTTTCTTAAGATGATTTTCCCGAATATAATAGCTAATGAGGTAATGACGTTAAATTGGTCAGATTTGGTGTGACAAGCACTAAGCTTGGTTACAACTTCATTAAGAAGCGAGTTTATCTCGCTAAATGAGAACAAGTTATCATTAGTTATAGTTTCAGACGGATTTTTCTTCGTGTGTGTTGTATCACTGGGCTCCTCGATAGTATAGTGGTTAGTATACCCGCCTGTCACCCAGGAGACCGGGGTTCGTTTCCCAGTCGGGGAGCCCCTGGCGCAAGACTAATGACCTTGCCCAGAAAAAATAAATCATTATGGAAAATTTAACAAGCCTCAGGACTTGCTAAATAAGGCCAAGACCGGTTCCCGGTTGTAGTGCCGATGATGATGATGTGTTGTATCACTGTTGGGTTTGATGGAGGTCAGAGGCCCAGGTGGATGAAGGAAGTGAAGGTTGACGCACAGATCATGGTAGTGGAGGAAAATTATCAATTTATAATCGGTCGGGCAGTGGCTGCTGTTTGTCACTCGGAGGCTGTAGGAAGGTTGTATTTCCTGTACCACGTCCACGTGGGGATAATTTGCGGCGACTGTCTAGGCACTGCTTTTGGGTAATGCATTCAGGATCGGTGGATTTATGTGGCCCACTGCAATTTGCACACTTGATGGCCTCATTCGTTTTGCAGTCGGATGTTTTGTGGTTTCCCGAACAGATTGCACAGAAGCTATTTATGTGACAATGCATCGAGCCGTGACCGTAAAGCTGGCAATTATGGTAAGGTGACCTTACCTGGATGATGTTTTTTGAAGTCCCAGCGAACGATAGTTTTGAAGAATGTAGAGAAGTTACGTTTGAGTTCATTTAACTTTATAGTACCGCGTTGGATGTAAACAATGTACAGGTAGTGTTTGTACAAGGCTTTTGTTGTTGAATTTATGATGATGGTTTTAACATCTAAGCACTTTATCCCGAGTGCAATTAGTTCATTCTTCATTATATCGTTGCTAATCAAGTGTAATCCGTATAGCACTACCTTTAATGGGCGATGTTCCTTTCGCGAGTGGGTAAAAAACTCACATGTCTAATTTTGTTATATATGTCCATTGTTGGGGCGTATATTTTTGGTCCAAGCGATATGTTTTTAATTAAGTAGTTGTCTATTTTAATATTATTCAAAATTTTTTGCACTTTAGCACTGGTTGATTTTAAAACCACAATTGGCGGAACGGTTTTTTTCGTCACTTCTGCACATTGATCGACGTTGGTCGAATCCATTTCCTCAGTTAGACTTTGGAGTGGTTGGAAAAAGTTAGTGTTTGAACACATATTGAATTTATCCAGCACTTTATTATTAACTTTCGTAAGTTTATCTGGAGGGGTTTGATCTCCAATACTGGGGTCGTAACGCAACCGTTTTCACTTAATTTTGTTTAACACACGTAGCCCTGGGGACATAACTCAACGGATTTCGCACTTGATCAAGTTATGTGTTTGCGGTAACGAGGCAAAGAAAACAAGATAACAAGATAATGGCTTGTGACAATTATTGTGAATATAACGGTTGATGTAATTAAGAAAAATAGCAAGAGCAAAACTGAGAGACAAGTTATCGGTTTGAAAGTCAGCCAGGTGAAATTGTTACTTTGTTAAGTTAGTAACTATACCATCTTTGTGTTTAAGAGGGGAAAACCTCATGTAAATAGCCTGTTTTTCAGGAATTTAAAAAAAAATGTAATGCGTAGATTAATTTGCAATTTAAGGCACAATTTATTTACGTTATAATATTTAAAGAAAATATTTTTTTAAGACTAATCGTTACCAAGAAAACTGTGCAATGGCGGCTTGAAAATGCGCCGTGCAGCATACAGGTCACAAAAATGATCCGAAACAAAAAATACAAAATGGCTTCTTTAGTATACGCAAAAATGGTCAGCATGACGTTCCCCTTTTATTAAAATTTGCAAATTTGCAAAAATGACGAAGTTTTGATAAAAAAGGATTTTCTTTTATAAACAATTGTTAACAACAATGTTTTAAATAAAAAAATAAAACATCGGAGCTCGTCATGCTGAGGCCAAATATCTATAGAATTTCTATACCAAACTTCATAAAGATCGAATGATTAGTTTTTGAGCTACGTTGCACGGCGTGCGAAATGTTGCGTTTCGAGAAAAACGCGTTTAAAGTTTGAGTAATAGAAAAATCGTGAATAAAATTCGTAATTCGTTCTAACTTATCGCAGTGTTTTGCTAATCTGCGATTCCAGGGCCATAGAGTAGACCTTCCTCTTCTTCAAACTGTTATAATTGAGTTGTTTTTTCCTGTTGTCGAAAAGTACGAGCCTTTTTGGTGGCATCAAGAGAGCGGGACTGTTTACTTTCTTTTGAAAATAAAGAACAAGGAGGTCTCGGATCACTTTCTAACTTTTTTTCTCGTATTATTGAGGAAATTTCCTATCAATTTAGGTAAAAACAAAAAATTGCTAAACAATTTCATTTTACATTGTCCACGATTTTTAAAACAAGTTTAATTTAGAGCGAACAACCGATAAGTTAATATATGAAGACTAATTGTAAAATAACACTTAGCATTTACACCTAAGTTGTAAAAATGTTGAAGTTAATGGTGAAGAAAGGCGAATTCAAACAGGTATTATAAAACCTTCGCTGATCTCAGATTTCACATTACGTTACGCGTCGATGAAGAAAAATGATACTGAAATATCCATGTTATTTTTATTCGGGATATGCCACCCTAAATTCAATTTTCGTAGGCGGAACTGCACGTCCTGCTACTTAATCAGCCATTGAAGGTTATCGAACAATTTTAATTTATTTTATTCTTAGGATTTATTTTTCATATAATGTATTTACATATTGAGTTATTAATAAATTTTAATTAACTGTCTGATTATTTCTCGAGTAATATGTCCACTAATCCCCCCTTAAAAACAAACATAAACGGGAACAATTTAAAATATATGTGAACCCGTCGAATAAATTCAACTGGCAAACGTATCCAAATAACGTTCCCAGCACTTTGATTGTATAAAACATATAGCTCCTCTCGCTTTTCATGTGGAGTGACATCAAAAATAGTTTATAATCGAACAGAAATGATCATCGTATTTGATATTATTCCTGTCCAAGTTATCTTCAACCGCTTTCATTCAAAACGTCAGTGCCGCCACAACAGAAATTAGAATTCTCTTTCAGAAACAGATTATGCAAAGTCTTACGCCAATTACCTGCCCCAGCACTCAAATCGATAACAATTACAGCAGAGAATGAGTAAATTCATCTCAAAACCTCAGGATAATTACCGCTTGGTATTCAGAGGAGTTTTGCTTTAACAAAATTGCTCCGAGGGTCGGTCAAAATGGATTGACCGCATTGTTTTCCTTCATTTATATAGGAATTATCAACATTATTTCGTTTTGTGTTTGTGTTTTGGGTTGTTGTTTTTTCTTGTGTTTCCTCTGCGCAAAAATACTGCAACTCGATTTAACATTCGGTTCGGTGTTGTTTTTTTTGTATTATTGTATTGTTCAAAGAAACAGAAGTCACGCAATGTGCACTCGGAGTGTTGCCGAGGCAGGTAGCAATCACAACTATTACAACCACATCACCTCCTCCCCGGCTCTGGACTACCTTTCAATTCAATTTGCTGTTTCTTTCATTTGTGAATTTATTTCCCTCAAATATTTTACACTTCTGAGGGTTAAAGAACTTCATACCATGGGAACGCATTCCAGGCCAGGTCGAGAGATAAATAGAGTATTTGATGAATTGTTCGCTTTTACCTTTGGCTCGACTGAGATCAATGAAACGTGTACATATCCTTCAAAGGATATTTGTTGAAGGTTGCACTTTGTCGTTGATAGCCTACAAAACGAAGACACCAAATATGTCGGCATATATAGTCTTGCTCTTGGGATAAATAAATGGCCTATGAATTTGATGTGGAATAATGTACTTTACAAGGCTCGTGGTGTGTCATCGAGAATAATTAAATAATAGGCAGGGTAATTTTCATCGGAATAGAACTAGGGGTTAGCTCTCTGCACTGAAAAGTACACCAAATATCATCGAAATTGAGGTGGTATTTTAGACATTTCGAAAGGGTTGAACCATTATGACATTAATATTAAATAGATAAATTAGGTGTTTATTGATTAAGATACAATTCTGATGGCTAATAAATAAAAAACTAGACAGTTAAGCTAGATGCTGTCTCTCGTGTATAGAATACACGACATGTCCAAGTTCCCAGTAAATAAATATAATCTATTTTATATCATCTTAACCGGCAAAAGTGTTTGTAATTATCCAATTATTACATGAGATTGCCTTTTAATATATTTGTTATATAAAAACATTTATATATTCAGTTTAATATAAGTTTAAGAACTGAAGATATATGAACTGAAATAGGGGAAGGTGGTGATCTATTTTAATATGGACAGTGTTGGGAGTGAAGTCAAAGAAGGTTGGTATTACAGTGTGGCGTCTCTAACAGACACACACAATACACAAGCAAATAGTGAAAAACTCTGAATGAAAATCGAATAAGAAAATGCATAAGAGCCGTATACCATAGCGATAAACATAACAATTCACATTAGTGGAATATACTTGAGTTTAAAAATCGAATTCTAAGCACGACCAGTAGCCTGATGTGTTACGCATTGGTTCAATTTTTGGTGATTCTAACTGTCATAGCGTCAGTTCGAATCACACGTTCTTCACTATCATCTCAAGTGCTTTAACAGCACATCGAAGTAAATACTTACCTGTCCCTTCGGCATATCCGGTCCCTGCTGATGGTTTACGTGGATTCTACTCTATCGCTTCAAGGCGTTGTCTATCATTGCAGGAATGACTCTATGGAGGTGTTGGTGCGGCATTTGCATTTTTAACTGTTTCTTGCTATTCTTTAACTGTGTAACCCATTAAAAGATAATAAACTCAAAATCGTCGGCGCAAGGCTAATAACCTTGCCCGTAAAAATTATTTTTTATGGAAAATTTAACAAGCCACCAGACTTGCTAAATAAGGCCAAGACAGGATCCCGGTTGTAGTGCCGATGATGATGATGATGAAACTCAAAATCCAATCAAAGTGTGGCTACTGATGCAACACGGGACAGCCAATTATGAATCATACACAACCATTTGCTTACCAGAAGTCTTTGAAAAAATAAGGAACCAACCGTCGCCCATGAATCATCGTTTTTCATCATGACGATGTGCGCTCTCACATATGGATTCGAACAGATGCTTAATTCGAACCTAAAACATCGGATGAGGAGTCATTGGCCGTATATCCCTGAAATTTCTTCTTCCTTTTTCTTTTACACAAACCCCCGCAAAAAGGGGATTTTTGGGTACACTTAAATGCCAGAGCACAATGCACGCGCACGGTGAGAAAGTGGATAAGGAAAGGAGATATCGATGTACATTGGTCTTAAATGCCTGGACATTACGAGTACAACGACGATGAAACACATGATCAGGTAGAGCATTCCACATTCGTGTTATTTGGCTAAAGAATGACTCTCTATATATACCAGGTGTACCGGTATGAAGTGAGCGGTTTTTAAAAAAATAAAAAACATTTATTTTAAAAAGTAAAAAACATTTTATTCGAAGTATTGGACATTGCTTTCTGCACATTTCGACCACCTATCTGGCAATTTGTGGATACCACGCCAATAAAACCGGTCGTCTTTTGAGGCAAACCATTCGGAGACCCAGTTTTCGACTTCTTCGTAGGAATTGAAATGCTGCTCAGCCAATGCGTGTCCCATCGATGAAAATAAATGGTAGTCGGAAGGAGTCAAGTCTGGTGAATACGGCGGTGGGGTAACACTTCCCAGCCGAGAGCTTTTATTGTTTCTTTGACGGGTTTTGCTGTATGACTCGGAGCATTATCATGCAACAAAATTACCTTTCCGTGTCTTGTGGCCCAATCTGGCCGTTTTTCGATCAATACATGATTCAAATTGATCACTTGTTGTCGGTAGCATTGCGTATCAACAGTTTCGCCAGGTTTTAGAAGTTCATGATACACCACCGCCTTCTGCTCCCACCAAACAGAGCATTGGTATTTTTTCAGAACCGATCGCGCTTTGCAGTCGATGTTGACGTTTCTCCTGGACGTACCCATGATTTTTTGTGTTTAGGATTTTTAAAATAAATCCATTTTTCATCACCAGTCACAGTTGGATGCAATACTGACTTCCGTTCGTGTCGTAGAAGCAACGTTTCACATGTGGTGTTTCGCTTTTCCATCTGCCTGTCATTCAATTCATGTGGCACCCCGTTTCCACATTTTTGGATGTTTCCCATAGCTTTTAAACGGTCAGAAATTGTTTGTTGTGCAACATTTAACATTTGTGCCATTTGTTTTTGAGTCCAAGTGTCATCTTGATCCAATGTTGCTTGCAATTCGGCGTCATCAAACTTTTTTGGTGGCCTTCCACGTTCTTCATTTCGCACATCAAAATCATTATCTCTGAACCGCTTAAACCATCTTTTGCACGTTGCTTCCGATAGAGCATGATCACCATAAGCCTCGACAAGCATTCGATGCGAGTCTGCAGCACTTGTCTTCAAATGAAAACAAAAAATTAATGCTTTCCGCAAATCATCATTTTCTGGTACAAAATTCGACTTTTGTACAATGACTTGATGCATACTAAATATGTTTGACAGATGCCATAGCAACCAAATAAAAAAAATATATGGGCTCGTTCACAACAAACGTTCCCTGTCGATACATTTATATCTTGACACTCACTTCACACCGGTACACTTGGTATATATATATATATATATATATATATATATATATATATATATATATATATATATATATATATATATATATATATATATATATATATATATATATATATATATATATATATATATATATATACTACACATATATATATATACTTTATACTATATACTATATATATATATATATATATATATATATATATTCTCCGGCAGTCTAGACTCAGGGTTGATGCTTAATGTTCACAATCTAATTTTGGCAGCTGTCAAACTTGAATGTTGCCTAACTTGTGTTTTTTTTTCCATTCGGGCTTTTCATTTTAGATTATAGATTGTTTGACTATAGAACACTGTCATCAAATTGTTACAGTTTTTTCAAAAATATTACAACTAAAGTTGTGAAAAGCCACAGGCGATTTTGGAGAAGCCTTTGCCTACCCAAAAAAAAAAATGGCTGTGGAGTGTGTGTTAAGGTCTGGTGGTGTCACTGTTTTACCAGATCTTGAAGATTTCGTTTCCACGTTTTAGCAGCAGATAGTTGCCATTAACACATAGTCTTTTTGAGCGTACAATTTTCAATACTATCAAGAACTTCGAAGGTATTGGTAAAAGACAGATGTGGTAAGACATATCCAGCATCGTAGCTTTCGATCGATGGAAACGTCGCTGATGTCCAACCAATATAGCTGAAAACTCAAATTTATTGATTCCGCTGCGTTTTCTAACTATAGACGAATACGAAGAACACGGTGGGTGAGTCTTGTAATGAGATTGGGAACGAAAGAACAGTTTGTTGAATTCTTGACGGAAACCAAAGAAAAAGAGAGACCGGTGGGGAGTGTTACGGAGGTCGCGTCCTTGTCCTCGCCCAATACTCACTAATTTCCGCAAATTTCCCCTCTCTACCTGTAAAGGAAATAAATATCGTCAAGTAGCTAATTTGCATAAACTACTTTATGCAAATTCTACTTGGCAGAAAACATAATAAAAAAAGGCGTTGGCGCCGAATAAAAAATAAAACAAGGCTAGACAGAAGGCCAGAGAAACAAATTGGAATATTCTCTGCCAGCAAAACAAACAAAGAGCAAAAGATACTCCTATTGGAAGAACTACTGTAACAGTTGGGCACATAAGTATCCGAAGTGCACCGTATCAGTGCCACTGCAATTCATTATAAAAATCGGGATCAATTGTTGTCAACATTATCATCAAAAGACTAACCAGCTGAACAGGGGGAGTCAAGAACTCAACGCCCCCCTGAAACCTGCATACCAGTGACCAGCAACAACGACCGCTCCACGGTCCGTAAAAGTAAGTCACTTTACTTACCCTTTCCCTTACTATATTGTATTTAAATTGTGGATTTATATAACAGGAGGCCACGAGGGGTAACGTAAAAATGTTTCTTGCGACCTTGACATTGAATCAGGTTGCTACAGTTCGAGGTGTTGTAGCGTTATTTGGGAGGATATTATTTTTGTTCTTTATGAACGACCGATCATTCGTGGGACGTCGTTCCGGGATTAGCATCCTTGCGCCGAGCAACCCAGCTGATGCTCGGAAACGGCAAAGCTGAAAGGATGTTTTGTGTGTATGCCACGATTCTACTCATCAGTTCTGGGTAAGATGTTGTCAGTAAGATGTTCTCAGTAAGACGTTCTCCGTAAGACGTTCTCGGTAAGATGTTTGTGGGCGAAGAGGTCGCGACGCCAGCATGGGCGAGAGTTCTACCACCAACCCGCTCGTTCACAAAGAGGTTACACGGGTGAGGCAACAAAAGAAGACCAAAACGCTGCAAGTCCGGAAGGAAGGAAAACACATCAAAACACATTCGATTGTTGGTGGTGATTGTTTTTATGGTTCTTCAATTATTTAATTTTAATGTCGTAACTATCATAACTCCCGATGCAAAGGAGTATGTAACTTCATGGGGGATATTTAAAAAAAACAATAAAACTAGTTACAATCATAAATATTTGATTTTTTCATTATTAGGGCCGAAATATAAGTAGGGGAACTGGATGAATATCTCTTCGAGAAATGACCAGTTATACGTGATTTATCTAAAAAATAAATAAATAAGTGATTGAGGATAAATAAATAACCAAAATATATAATATAATAGAGATAAATAATTAAGTAAGTACAAATAAACGTAACTAAAAGCGAAATCCTCATCAACAGTAATATTCCTCTCCAAAAAATAATACTATCTTTACCCATGGTCGAGGAATGTTGTGCTCCAAAAATTCGACATTCGATATTTATGTAGAGTGAAATACTGGGTCTTACAAATCAACCCTATGACGAAAAATCGCGAAAATCGAAATTTAAAAAATTATTACAACTGTTACATAGTAGCTTCCCCACCGCCTTTGTTCCAACGAAAACATAAATAAGGCTACATTACATATAAAACATATAGCAATTTAAAAATTAAACACATACATTGCATATAAGCTTAAATACAATTATATTTATCATCATCATCGGCATTACAACCGGGATCCGGTCTTGGCCTTATTTAGCAAGTCCTGAGGCTTGTTAAATTTTTCCATAATGATTTGTTTTTTTCCGGGCAAGGTCATTAGTCTTGCGCCAGAGGCTCCCCGGTCTCCCGTGGTGTATTTGTAGCGTTAAGCAAGGATTGTGAAGAAGGTGAATTGAACACACGATGAAACGGTTGAAAAGCGAAGCAGTGAAGCATCAGACTACTGACCGTGTTTAGAATTTGATTTCCAAACTCGACCATATTCCACTGATATGAATTATTTTTATTTTATCGCTTGGTATACGGTTCTGATGTATTTTTCTTATTCGATTTTTCGTTCGGTGTTCTTCACTATTTTTGCTTGTGAATTGTGTGTATCTGTTAGAGTTGCCACATATTACTACAACATTAATTTACACTTTATAACTAAACATTTATCTATAAATTAAACACATTCATAAATGCAATGTACAATTACACATAACTAAACACATCAATCATATCAAACATTAAATTACATCTAAATTCAAAGTACGTAAAATACAAATTAAAAACAAGAATAAATATATCTGGTGCATGAACACAGTTTTTCTAAGTTAATCGTAGCCAAGTTTCTTCGTTGGGACAACGGCGAATGGAGAAAAGAGATAACAGAGGAAGCTGGGAACCGGAGACACAGTTTTGGCTTTTGAAAGTCAGTGGACGATTTTTTACGGTGTGAGAACGGTTTTTAAGAAGGAAAGGACGGAGAAGACGACGGTGGTGATAAAAACGCCGTAATAGAATGAAATAAAGTAAAAAGTTGTCAAAACGCGAGTTAATGATTTTTTGTTTTGCCGTAACAAACTAGGAATTCAGTATACTGCTGGGGTAAGAGTTCCATATGAATTTATTGGGGATCGTGCTGTAGGCCCATGTGCCAGCATCGAGAGACACTACGAAAGTCTTGAACGCAACTAATCGTTGAGCCTAGTCAAAGCCATCCATAATCTCAGTTCAGCATTTCGTTTGCGAGTGTCACCACAGTAAGAGAGCGGTTTATCATCGTGGGATTCTGCCCAGAAGCCGGTGTGCGGGGGACCGCAGCACTAATCGCAGATCAACTGGGGAAGTGTTGAGAAGCTGTGCGCCACGAACGGGCACATCAGGAATACCCCACTATCTCCATCAGGGAGAAGCGGCACTTATTGCCCTCCCATACAATTGGCGCACACCAGGAACACCCGACATTTCCACCAGGAAGAAGCGGCGCTTATCACACACACAGTGAGTACATCCTCGAAGTATAATTACATTTACTTAGTTGTGCAAATTAGATAGAGTACACAACAAACTAAAAAAAAAATATATATATATATATATATATATATATATATATATATATAATATATATGTATATATATACATATATATATATATATAATAAAAGAAAATGCATTAATTGAAATAAGACATAATAACTAGACAATTATAAAAAAGCGAATAAGAAGAACACTGGAGGACAAACATATTTATATATAATGTAACAACAGTGTAGTATTTTTTGTCTCACTCTCTGATCATGCAAGAATTTCGGGCATTCAGTATACGCATTGCAGTCATTTCTAGCTCTCTTCAATCTTTTCCGGTTTTTCTCAGCATTGTTGAATTTACACAACCGGAAGCTCAACTCTGATCGTTAATGGCTTCTCTGCACTCGCAATCAAACCACATATTTTGCTGCGGTTTAATACTCTTTACTCTGCGTGGAATAAATATTCCCATGCCAAACAGAATCATGTCCGTTAATGTGTTCCCTATAGAGTCAACATCATTATTGAGGAAAACTAATTGTATTATTCAGTATACTCGAATAAGATTGCCCCAGGTGCCCTGCTGTACGGATTTTCAAACTAGCATAGTGTATCAAACAGTATACCCGCCTGTCACGCGGGAGATCGGGGTTCGATTCCCCGTCGGGGAGCCTCTGGGGCAAGACTAATGACCTTGCCCGGGAAAAAGAAATCATTATGGAAAATTTAACAAGCCTCAGGACTTGCTAAATAAGGCCAAGACCGGTTCCCGGTTGTAGTGCCGGTGATGATGATGATTGTGAATCAAACACTCCCACTTAAAAGCAAAATAGTCCGACTTTCACACAAAACGCCTTAAATCCTTGAAATGTGCCTTCTTTCGCGAAACATCACAAAGCTATGATAGATAAAAATCATCATCATCATTGGCACTACAACCGGGAAAAGCATATGTGTGACATTTGTTTTTTTTTCGGAATGTTTATTTATTGTAAAATATTTTGTTCTGTCTGGCTCCTCGATAGTATAGTTGTTAGTATCCCCGCCTGTCATGCGAGAGACCGGGGTTCGATTCCCCGTCGGGGAGCCTCTGGCGCAAGACTAATTACCTTGCCCGGGAAAAAGAAATCATTATGGAAAATTTAACAAGCCTCAGGACTTGCTAAATAAGGCCAAGACCGGTTCCCGGTTGTAGTGCCGGTGATGGTGATGATAGTGAATCAAACACTCCCACTTAAAAGCAAAATAGTCCGACTTTCACACAAAACGCCTTAAATCCTTGAAATGTGCCTTCTTTCGCGAAACATCACAAAGCTATGATAGATAAAAATCATCATCATCATTGGCACTACAACCGGGAATCGAACTCCGGTCTCTCGCATGACAGGCGGGGATAGTAACAACTATGCTATCGAGGAGCCAGACAGATCAAAATATTTTACAATAAATAAACATTCCGAAAAAAAAACAAATGTCACACATATGCTTTTCATTCCCTGACCTGTTGAATCGTTCTTCAATGTCATCTGCATAAAATCAGCGAGATTCGTTGTATGGAGTAGATCAGGACTAGTGGTTTTAACCTGACCCGTTCAACATATAATGGGAACTGCGAAGATTTTATTAACATGGTCACTGCTTACGATTTGTAAGACGTAGTTGCCATAAAGATAAGACTGTATTCATCATTTCGTCATTCTGATATAGCAGACAGTCCCCGAGAAAATCCCATAAGACCCCCCATTCGATCACCTTTTGATCCAGCTTATAGATAAAAATACATTTGAATTGCCAATGAACCGTGATCATCATTGGCGTTCCCCTTATGACACAAATTACATTGTATCATTCACGCGCGTGATATCAAAATCAGTTCATCTCTCATCCCCATTTAAGTCTGATTCTTAATGTCACCGACGTTCTAATAGCATGTCTAGGTATTAAACATTTCTCAATTCTAGGACTTAACATAAATTAATGTAACTGAAATCTGGTAAAGAAGTCACTTTGATTGGCTCTGTCCTCAATAGGGTATAATGTATCGAAACAATACGTTGTGTTTATTTCAAATAAAGAAAAAAGAGAAATGAAATTTGCTAATCAGATTTTGGACTCAATCGACGCACGCATCTATGGAATGCTCGGCCACATTTTGATTTCTAGACAACAGAAACCAGTTCGAGGCGCTTTAACAACAGTTTTCGAATAGGATCAACACTGCCGATAATGAGTCTTGTTATAGACCGCATTGTGATGGGATTGCGTCCGTAAAGTGAAAGAGCGCACATGACAGGGGATATATTTGCATACGTTAACTTTAAACAGTTTCGACTTAATCCTTATTAAGGCCAGCGAAGTTCAAATTTTCTACTTGTAGGTTCGTGTGACCTCGTAATCTAGTGCACATGTGAGATTACTAATTGTAATTCGATGAAAGTTACCGATTACGCGTTCTTCTCGCCAGAGAGGAAGAGCCGATTAATTTGGTGAACAGTCCGTCGAACATAGCTGCCAGACATTGTTGTCGATACTCTGTTATAACTTGACTTATGTTGTATCTTAACGGCTCTGTAAATTCTTAATGGTTTGTTTCTGGACATCCAGGAACATGGATCGCACCTTGTACGATTGGGGCTTTTACGAAAATTGAACGAATTGATATCCAACGTTTATCGAACCCTTTCAGACCCATTATCCCCATGAATTTAACAAAATTAGGAACAAAGTTCGATTGGCGTGTTGTATCTTGTGATCCGATGGTCTATTCTATTCCCTCCGCCGTACGTGACATAACCTTAGAAGCTCAATAAAAGCGTGCGTCACATCGTTTAAAAAATTCCTCGCTATCACCATCGATTAATTCTTATGAGACTGGAGACTGTTTGAAAATATAATAATCAACACCTCAAGCTAAAACACTTCAGGAGAAGCATAGAAAACGAGGAAAACAAATCGCCCGAATAGGCCGTCGTCGGCCTGACCAAAACCCGACTAATCAGTCGCATATATTCCACACTTAGTGACACTTAACCGATACGGTTCGTGTTATCTATGGTTTTAAGTAAAGAATCGCATAGAACTACCCAAGAATATCTTCATTCGTCGTCTCCTAGTATCCAGTACGAAGCATCGCCGACATGGTTACATTAATTCTTACACGGACTCTTCAGTTGGGAAGAAAAGAAGAACAGACAACAACTTCGTTATCTGGATGTCTCCGGGAAACGACCCAAACAACACTAGCCATGTAAGCATCGAAGTTATCTTAAAGTAACTACGTCTAGAACACCGAGCGAAAGAAGGAGAGAGAAAGAGCCTTTTGAGGATAGGCAATTGGGTTGCGCCGGCATCCGTCTTAGAGCTATCGTCGCTCTTTCTCATAGATAACCAGATTGCGACCGACAAAATAATGTCCACAGATTAACGAGAATATGTCGTGTCATGCTCTTAACATCTTCATTAAGTATTGGTACTTGGCACTACAGTTCAGCGGTGACTTATGGCTAAAAGGATCGTTGAAGAATTTTAACAGGTAACATCCGATGGCAGCGACTTAAGATCACTTTCTCATTCAAGATCACCCGGTAATTAATGATTCCATTCACGGGTGACCGAAAATTTATTCAACAGGTGCCATCGCCTTTTGCGGGTTGCCAGTCTGTTTCATTAGACCGAAAGAATTTCCGCTGCAGCATAGCAATCAGTTAAAGGATCAAAAAAGGGTTTCATGCCTGTTGCGGTCAGTTGTGGTGATTAAGAGCAATCATCACTTGGAAACTAGAACACTCAATATGGACTGAGCTCTTGTACATTTTCGCCGGCTGATGCTTTGATAATGACGGCGGCTTGATGGAGTCTTAATTTAATAACAATGTTTGGTTATGCCCTAAGAGATTGAGCCAAGGAGAAGGACATTAAGAAGTATTTGATGGAATTTTTCTTAATCGCGTGCCAAGAATAAAATTTTCAATGAGATAGAGGCGAAGTGACATGATATGACAGCCACCTGCCGATGGGAGGGGTGGAATTAAAGGCAACTAGGTGCTGAAAAGATCCAACAGGTGCTTTGGTGGGTAGTAGATACCTGCAGGTGTACATTCGAAAATGGATTAAATACACCCACGAAACATCGGGTAATCGAGATTCTTTACCCTGCCCAACAGTTTTTACTTATTAATGGAACTTATTTATTTAAACAGTTTACGTCGACTCTTCACAAATTATTCTATTACCAGTCTTAAATATAGATGCTTTTTATCCCATGGGGTTATAATTCGAGCTGCTTAGATGTTGGGATAGTTTTGCGGGATGGGTTAACTATTTTGATTGAAACTTCGGATTGACCGAAGCTGCTTTGCTTTGCTTGCTATGAGAAATTACCTATTGTCCTTTTTTAATAATCTAGCATTATAAATGGATAATATTCAACCGTAATGGACAAAAACAGCCCCGACAGAGAACATTTTATTCGCTTCTCTTTTCCGAGCTATTCTTAAATCTTCGATTTAATCTTAAAATTAGTCATTAAGGCAATAGTGCCAGCTCCTTTAGTCTGTTAATACTATATGCATAAAGCAGAAGGAAAACCGGAATGGGGTGCAAATTTATCCTTTTTTTGTAATTTATTTGTGGGTAGGGATTTAGAATATATGCAGAGCTAAGTGAGCTCGCCATGCAATGTGACAAAATTGGCAATTGCTAGATTGGGTTTCAATACCCTTTATTATTAAACCCCTCCAAAAATTCGCTTAACCGAATTTCCCAAAATATAATTCCTTTTGAACCGCACGGAAAATCTTGTCGGTTCTTTTCGGAATGCTTATGGATTTTATTTGGACAAATCTCAGCCAAGCTTCGTATAAAAAGGGCGATGTATTTCTAATTTCCAGGTCATACAAGACAACGCACATAAACTTGCACACACAGCGACTTGTTTTATACCAAAAGGAGTCAAGAATCCAGAAGCTCTGTCGTCCTATCGCCCGTTGTGCATGCGAAAACAACGGGGAAACTGCTAGAGCGAGTAATTACCACTCTCCTGGATCAATTCACTCAGGGAACATCGGAGCTCTCTGAATGGCGGTATCAGTTCTGGAAAGGTAAATCAACCGGTAAAGAACTATCTGTACTGCGCAACATCACTCGCAATGCGATAGCTGGAGCACGATGGCTAGGAGGTACTAAGAAATATTGCGCCGTGGTGACACTAAACGTTAAAAGTGCACATAAGTCGATGAACTGGAATCTGGTTCTAGAAGCGTTGGGCAATCTACAAGCCTCACCCTACTTGGTGCGTATACTATTAACCTATCTCTCGGATAGAACAGTGCACGATGACGCTGATGAGGGACCACAAGAATATAAAATCCCAGCGGGTGTACCCCAGGGGTCTGAATTAGTTCCGTTGTTGTCGAATATCATGTATGATGGTGTAATCAGGGTCAATGTACGAGAAGAAGTTAGAATCATTGGGTACGCAGTTGATTTGGCGATAATGGCCGTAGCTAAACATCTAGATGACATGGAGAATATTTGCTCCCAAGCAATCCAGAGCATTAAATGTTGACTAGATGTGCCCGGACTGAAACTAGCCGGACATCAGACGGAGACAGTTTTAATAAGCAGCCACTAGAAAGTTGAACACCTTGATTTGGAAATAGAAGGACAAACAATCAGATCTAGTCCCTATATTAAATATCTTGGTGTTACCCTCGATAACAGGTTTGTAGTGGTCCTTCTCCCAGGAAGCGTGTCTGGTCCTGAAAAGGACGAGGGATCTCTTTAAGATAGCTCCTGAGGGGACCCGTTGCGGTGCCGCCGTGCTTCCTCAAACCTTGAGGGAAGAGCAGCTACCGATCGAATATGGTCCTGGGAATCGGCCAAGCGCAATAAAAAATCGATCACCTGTATTTCCAGCATTTAAACCTCGATTTATTTATTTAATTACATTTATTTTATAATTTTATTTAGTTTATTGGCGTTCTACCACTTAGGATTCCAATCGAGACTGATGCTTGAATACAAAATTCATCGCCGTTTTATACAAATCTTCATTGAGATTTGTATGTGAGAAACTGGAGAAAAGGAATGGGATATCTATTTTTAAAATGCACACATCTGGCTACAATCCAGATGGAGATAAGGATTTTAGAATTGAGTGTATGAGAAGGAAATGAATATATTTTAATATGGGATTGTTTGCATATGAAGATATGCATTGGGATTCGGGTTTTGTTTACGGATGGTAATTGAACATCTGGTTCAATTTGCCATGCGTTTGATTTTGTTTTATAATTATGGGGAATTGGATGTAAGAGTGATAAACGAATATTTGATTCGTTTATCGCGAATTTGGTTGGATCGGGGTAATGGATTTTGTAAATATGAGTTTGGGTATAGGGATTTGGATATATGAGTGGGGAAAGGAGATGGTAGGGCGTTTCAGAGCACTACAGGTTGACCCTCAAGGACCACCAGCGGAAAACGAGTGTAAAAACGTCAAGAGTATGCAAAGGTTTGTCGAGACTGCGTGGACTCCGGCCCCACATAAGAAAACTGATAACCGGTCTCAACACCTCCATTGTAATGTATGCAGCACACATATGTACAGCAGCCGCACAGTATAAATCGTAAATGAACGGATTGAACTCAGCATATAGGCTGGCATCACTAAGAGTATGCTGCACATTCCGGACGGTATCCGAAGATGCCATAAATGTTTTGGCCGGGAGAACACCTCTTGTCATTGTAGCTAAAGAAAACGCTGCGTTTCATGAGGTCTTACAAGAGAATCGTCGGAGAAGGCGTTCACAATTAGAGCTCTCAAGCCTAAGAGAACGGCAATGAAGGTAGGATTCCTCAATCAAAGGAAAATGGACACACACCGTGATACCTGATATAGAAACATTGGTGAAAAGAAAACATGGCGATCTGAATTGCCACTTGACTCAGCTTGTATCAGGCATGTGAATCACTCATACCGCTTGTATTGCGAAGGCAAAATAGAAAATGCGGAACACGTATTCAAAGAGTGCGTGAGATTCGAGACCGCACGAACGATTATGGAGAGATGTACAGTTACTCCGACAGGAGTGGTAGAATACATGCTAAGTTCCAAACAAGCATGGTTCAAACAAGCATGGTCCAAACAAGCATGATGCAGCACTTTCGATGCAACGCGCGGAATAACGGGTAAATTCGAGACCATACGTATGATTTCGAGAAGACCTAGGAGACGGGCCGTTACTCCAATAGGAATATCAGAATACATGCTAAGTTCCAAAAAAGCATGATTCGCAACAAATGACGGAGTAACACGCAAACCTCGTCCCGCCTCGTAATGGAATATCTAAAAGAAAGTTCCGCGAGAATCAACGGGAATATGTGCCTGGTGGGACGTGGTTTTAGTCGGTAAAACTCCGACATGCCTCTGCATCGGTCTGGAGATATCTTCTGAAGAGTTCCACCTAACTACTCAAAAAAAAAAAAAAAAAAAAAAAAAAACAAGAAACCGACTCCACGTTGGAATATCTAAAAAGAAAGTTCCGCGAGGAACAACGGAATATGTGTTAGCCACCGACAAATTTCAATGGCAAAAAATGGCATGCATCTGGACAGGCGCAGTTGTATTCTTTGAACAATTCTATCTTCCAAAAAAAAAAGACCCTAACCAATACGAAGGCTCTCAAACTGCATAACGTAATCTGTTTTTATTACCGCACTCAGGTCGATCGGCCTTCTATGATTTTGTTCTTACCGTCCCTCCTCCTTCGTAGTTCGAGACATCATGCATCAACCCATTAGAATCTATCAGTAGACAATAATCATTCCGAGGCAAAGCCCAACATTATCATGGGTATCAGGATTTCGGTAATAGCTAGAGGGCCACGACGGAAGACATACTTCTTTCCTCACGCCAGGCAGCCATCCTATCATCACTTAAGAATTCGAGGTGGGTTTCAAGGTTAGCGTCGGGCAGTATGGGCGTCAAAAAATTCGAGTAAAGTGTGAATTAAAATTTCAATATAAAATGTCAGTCTTTGGATTGCCGAAGTTGTTGAGGCCAATAATTCAAGTTTTAAAAATACGAAGGTGAATCAAATATAAACGGTAATTTTACTTTTTTGTTAGCAACAAGTTGCAAGCTAGATAATCTTGTGCGTGGTTGTTGTTTAATTTATGAAGAGTATGGGAACTGGCATGGCTAGCGGTGGCGCTCGACTTTGTAGTCAGTACAGCCATGAGCGAGCATGAGTTCTTTTGCGCAACGGATTACTATACATTTTTTAAAAAATGGAGGTGTTAAATTTTTCTTGATTGAAGGCACAGTTTGGTGATGATGCACTGTCTCAGAATCGTGTGTATACGTGGGCCAGAAAATTCAAAAGTGAGTGAGAACGTATCGTGTCGAAATCAATCCAGAAGTCTTCCACTAATCTCCGACCTGTCCTATTTTCGATTTACGGTCAATAACCTCGGCACCAATCGAGCAGTAATTTTTTTGATGCTAAGATCATCAGTGATAATGGATTGCATACGTCCATAGCTGATGCCCATTTCTGATGAGCTCTCAAACGGCACGGATGTTGTTATCTGAACGACTTGTTCTTGGGCTTCGATCATGACTTTTTTCGATATGTTCTCGCACACGTTTAAATTAAAGAAAAATGAAAGAAATGAAGTTAACTAGTGCGCACGGACTTCGGTCACAAGTATTCGCTGTGGATAGAATTGGCATGGTGGTGGTATCAAGAAGCCTAATCCTCATCAGGCGTTGATTTCAGGACACCATAAAAAGAGCCAGTAACGCGGAAATCACACGCAGACTAATCACATCTATTATAGATGGACATGTCGGAAAAGTTAGACGGTAGGGTAGGTCAGTTCCACAATATAGTCAAGAGAAAAGGTTTACTAGGTTTCGGACGCTAGCGGATGGCCAAGAATTATAGGGGAAAATGACGTATTGGTACCTTCTAAAATAAAGATTTCAGAAGGTAATCTAGTTCGGACTTTAGACGGAACATGTAAGTATTGCAAAAACAAAAATTAAATGATAAACAACTCTTCCCCGTGGAATAAGGAAGTCTCGCGAAGCATCGTCAATTTTCAATTTGTATCGACAAATTGTAATATCAGAGAATCTGGTTTCACTAATGCGTGTGCCAACGGCGTTCACCAACACACAAAGAAATCCGATATTCTAGTCCTATTCGAGACTCAAATAGATTCGCCAAACAACTCGACATAGTTTCATGCCCAGGATATAAATTCAGGATATAAATTACATGCGAGATTTCGTGGAGTATGTGCCTTTTTGGCGGATTTATACGTTGTTCAAGTGTTCCGCCGAACACTGCTTGCCGCAGAGAAAACATACATACACAGAGCGGACGCGGTTACAAATGAAACATCAAGAAAATTGTTTTGAACTTTATTTTATTGTTGTCGTTTAATATAAGTTTCGCGGTTTCCTTCTGCAATAAATGACGTGTAATTCGTCGTAACTGAAGGTTCTTATTTTAACTACCAAAACACACACAAAACTTCCGACACACTCGCAACGTAGTCCTCCTCGCTTCTACTTTATTACCGCGTCTTGTCGACCTCCTCGATGGAGTTCTCTATCGTTCTCCTCTCTGGACGGACATTCGAACTATACTTCTCGTCCCGGTGACGATCGAAATCTGACTGAACTATCTCCATCCAAAAACCAAAACCTGATACAGATCGTATCTACATCTGCCAGAAGAAATCTTTCATTTCATCCGCTAACAGAATTTTCCACAGTATCTGTTGGCGGCATGTTATTAATGCACATAGGTAATTTAGGTGCCTGAAAAGGAGAAAGTCCATCGACGCATACATCCTTATATCATTATCACCATCCGTGGTGGTGATCGAAGTTCGGATCGGCGGTTGTCGATTGTGTGCCGCTTCTATTTGCATAGCACATCTGGCACGGGGCCGAAAGATATACTGCAATTTGCATGGATGTATGGTTCATGGGTTTTGTTTGACTTTTGTCAATACACCCGAAATCCATTAGATCTTTCTAATGGGTGTGAAATACAAACAGACACCGTGGGCTCGGAGTAGTTCCCTTGTAGGTTTTCAACCTCATACATTTTGAATTATCTCGTTGAGATAATTACGGTTGCCGTTTCTTTTGTTGGGTGATAGATTTGGTGGTTTTTGTGGTAGACCACCCGCAGGTGCGTTCGTTATTCGGAGAATTTGATGGTGATGGCGAATCTTTGTAACATCGTATAGATGTTCAGGAGTTTCGATTGTGCAGTGTTCGAGTGCTGCGCATTTCGATCTTTATGGATAAGATGAATGAATGCTTTTACCTTTGTTTCAGGTATGCTCCCTCGACTTGTTGCTTGATATTGAAAGCTTTGGGACGTTCAGTTCCTTGCTTCTTTTTATATCGGTTCGCATTTTGCAGCCTCCTATGACCTTTGTTACAGGTATTGTAATGTCTATTGGCCGCGTGTCTGTGGGCACGTGCGCTGCGTTATCAGGTAAGTAAGTTCTTTGAAGGTAGGAACCTTACCTACGCGGAATTGTGCGTTCGTAGAACGCTACGCCTTCACAGGGCCCGATTCAGTTTGCCAAAGGGAAGAAGTGTTAGACCACAACAACTGGACTGAGACTTATGGTAAAAAAAAGTACTAGGATTTTCAACACGGGTGACGCAATGTTGGTAAGGATGTATAAAAGTAATAAAAAATATTGGATTAAGCGATACATTGTAAAAGTTTTAGGGCGAAACATATCTTCCATTACTCCTCAAAAGCGGCATATAGATCAGTTAAGAATATGCGCTACAAATCTTATCCCGAAACAACATACTACCACAAGCAAAAGCGTTGACACTATCACAGACTGGGGATTCTGTCAAAGCAACAATTCACCTGACAATACAAATAATGTAAGTAAGTCTCTAGCAATTACAGAGGTAACCTTTGATATGTTGCAATCCGAATAACATTTACTAACTACAGAGTCTGAAGAAACAAATAATTTTCATGACACTGTAGGGGTTTCTCTATCCTATAGGAGAAACAGCCCACAATTCCAACCACAATACCTACCCATTTCCTTGATAGCTATTTACCTGTAAAACATGTCAAAGGGACGCATAGCTAAACTCATTATTCTATGCAGATAATGCATAATTGAGTTTAGCTACAATCAACGACATACGGCAACACTATTGTGCTAACCATGGGATTTCCACCGGAAATTCCATTCGTATTGGTTAGCAACAACCAAGTCAAACCAATCGACGCGGTTGCGTCATAGTCCATAGGCTTGGGTATTTATTGAACATTCCACAGAATGGTATTATATCCCCAGCCGATGCGGCGTGCTATTGACTTTTCCCAGATCACCCATTCGCTTGGGATCAATGATCTCTTTTTGCTGGTGAATAACCTTAGCTAGGTTTTCCGCTCTCTCGTATTTCTGTCTTGCTATAGTGCGTTGACCTAAGAGATTGTCACTAGGTCAGTAGACCAGCCGTATACACGGCATTGACGCACACACACCTAGCCAGATCAACCCTGGGTTATTGTGCTTTCCCTTTTGATTTCTCCATTCTGGCTACGCCCATCGACGTCGAACGAATACACAAGTACGTTTCGACCTGGATGAGTGTGGTGAGTTGGGGAACACACAAGAGAGCATGATTACCATTGGCAGATCAATGTGTAAAAAGCAGAAATTACGATTTCCACCTTAAATAGAGTTAGTCGCTATTCAATCATTACCGCGGTCGGTTACGCTGCACCGCGTCAGAAATAGCTTGTAAATCTCCGTTACGATCGGACACGCTGTCTCTCGGGCACAAACTACAAAATTAATAAAAATCAAAAGGCACCATTTCCAAAACAAAAATTACAAAATTAATTTAAATTAAAATAAATCGCCAATAAAAAGACAATAAAATTACCCAAAGTGAAATAAATTTAAATAAATAAAAACGTGTTTTTCATTTCCTTCGAAGTAACAAGTGTCGGGGGTTTTTAAGTGAATCCTGTGCCATACGTTGGCATCATACTTCTACCCCCACAAAACTGTATCAGGTAAAGCAGGCTCCTCGATAGTATATTGGTTAGTACACCCGCTTGTCACGCGGGAGAGCGGGGTTCGATTCCCCGTCGGGGAGCATCTGGCGCAAAACTAATAACCTTGCCCGGAAAAAACAAATCATTATGGAAAATTTAACAAGCCTCAGGACTTGCTAAATAAGGCCAAGACCGGTTCCCGGTTGTAGTGCCCAATGATGATGATGTTGTATCAGGTAAAGCACCTAGTTCCACAGAGTCAAGGTCATATCGTCAAGTAACAACTTGTACTTTTTTAGTTTATTCGGAAATCAATCGATTCACGTTGTTATTGTAGATAGCGTATCCTTGGAACTCTTCCCCATTTATTCTCAGGGCTCTACATTAGTGGCAGCACAATTTCTGCTTCATGTTAATAGGTTCTTTGTATCAAGAGATGTGGGGATATTCTGTTTATGCGTCATTACACGAATTTCTTCATTCTGGGGGATGGGCCGTTAACGCATTAACGCCGCGCGAGCTACAAGGCTACCAGATAAACCCTCTGAACTTAGATCTACCAGGTGTACCGGCCTGAAGTGAGCGTCAAGATACAAATGTATCTATAGGGAAGGTTTGTTGTGAACGAGCCCTTATATTTTCTTTATTTGGTTGCTTTGACATCTGTCGAACATATTTAGTATGCATCAAGTCATTGTACAAACAACATCATTTTTTTTCATCCTGTTAAAAATATCGAATTTCGTACTAGAAAATGATGATTTGCGGAAGGCATTAATTTTTTGTGTTCATTTGAAGAAAAGTGCTGCAGAGTCGCATCGAATGCTTGTCAAGGCTTATGGTGATCATGCTCTATCGGAAGCAACATGCAAAAGATGGTTTAAGCGGTTCAGAGATAATAATTTTGATGTGCGAAATGAAGAACGTGGAAGACCACCAAAAAAGTTTGAAGACGCCGAATTGCAAGCAACATTGGATCAAGATGACACTTTGACTCAAAAACAAATGGCACAAATGTTAAATGTTGCACAAAAAACAATTTCTGACCGTTTAAAAGCTATGGGAAACATCCAAAAATGTGGAAACTGGGTGCCACATGAATTGAATGACAGGCAGATTGAAAAGCGAAACACCACATGTGAAACGTTGCTTCTACGACACGAAAGTATATCAGTATTGCATCGAATTGTGACTGGTGAGGAAAAATGGATTTATTTTAAAAATCCTAAACACCAAAAATCATGGGTACATCCAGGAGAAGCGTCAACATCGACTGCAAAGCGCGATCGGTTCGGAAAAAAGACAATGATCTGTGTTTGGTGGGACCAGAAGGGGGTAGTGTATCATGAACTTCTAAAACATGGCGAACTGTTAATGCGCAATGCTACCGACAACAAATCATCAATTTGAACCATGTATTAGTCGAAAAACGACCAGAATGAGCCACAAGACACGGAAAGGTAATTTTGTTGCATGATAATGCTCCGAGTCATACAGCAAAACCCGTCAAAGAAACAATAAAAGCTCTCGGCTGGGAAGTGTTATCCCACCCGCTGTATTCACCAGACTTGGCACCTTCCAACTACCATTTGTTTTCATCGATTGGACACGCATTGGCTGAGCAGCATTTCAATTCCTACGAAGAAGACGAAAATTGGGTCTCCGAATGATTTGCCTCAAAAGACGGCCGGTTTTATTGGCGTGGTATCCATAAATTGCCAGAATGGTGGTCGAAATGTGTAGAAAGCAATGGCCAATACTTCGAATAAAATATTTTTTACTTTCCCAAAAAAACCTTTTTACCTTTACAAAAACAACGCTCACATCATACCGGTACACCTAATATATGGGTTTCAGTAATGGGGTGGGGAAAGGCCAATTCGGCGACCTCAATGGGAAAAACACTTAATATACAACAACAACAAAAAATACAGAAAAAATTTCTATATGTATATTGCGGTATCAAAAATTGTAAAAGAGAAAGCTCTCTTATATATTGACTGTCATGGTAAATAAAATTTCAAAAAACATCGTAAGTCGGAAGGCATAAACAGCAAACTAGATATTGTATAATTTAGAGTGCTTGCATAGAACCAGTAAATTAACATAAGAACAATATTTGTAAAATAGGACACGCATTTAGTCCTACTTGAACAAAAAGGTATATTTTGATATTGAATTAAAATAAATGCGGACTTCAATTCGAAAAAAAAAATTATATATGCAAGTTTTAGAAGGAAAAACAAATCGTCAACGCTACACCCATACTGCTTGTATTGCGAAGGCGAAATAGAAAATGCGGAACACGTACTTATAGAGTGCGTGAGATTCGAGACCGCACGAACGATTTTGGAGAGACATATGAGACGGACAGTTACTCCGGGAGGAGTAATAGAATACATGCTTAGTTGAAAACAGATATGGTCCGTAACAAATGGTATTCTCTGTGAAATGATGCAGCAGTTGCGACGCGACGAGCGGAGTAACGGGTAAACTCCGTCCCGGCCCGCGATGGAATATCTAAAAGAAAGTTCCGCGGGGATGAACGGGAATATGAGCCTGGCGGGAGGTGGTTTTAGTCGGTAAGAACCCGGCACGCCTCTGGATCGGTCAAGAGGTATTTTTTGAAGATTTCCACCTTCCTACTGAAACAAAAGAAAACAAAAACTGTTCAACAATCTAGAGAAAAACATATATTTACTCGGTGTTGAACTGGTGGAAATGTAACGTGGCATGAATATGTACCTAATATCTCCAGGCCTGCCTCAAACAAGCTGGGCTATCTTTTCAGAGCTAAGGACATTTTACTTGAGCACAACTTCTCTTCCTTTACGGATTCCAAATTAGAACCGCACTTGGATGCCCTTCACATGTTTTGAGTTCTGCTCCTTGACCCTTGACCTCCATAGCATTCAAAAGCGAACAATCTGCCTAATACCACCTTTATAGTCTCTGTGAAATGGTTGAGAGAAAATCCTTACGGAGTTTGACGGGTTCAGAGAAAATCTTACGGAGTTTGACTGGTGGACTCAATCTCGAAAAAAAGCAACTCATAGCGTCGACTCAGCGTGGTATGCTGGGAGAACTGTATATTTAAGAAGCAAATTGACAACACAGCACTAATGTGGACTAAAGTCAATGTCACATCGAAAGCGCGTGGTAGCATTTTGTCTCTTTTAGATGTATTATACCGGATACTGTTCTTTAGAGATCCATGATACTACTCCAAGGTATTCCGTTTATTTGCGCGCCTTAAGGCAATCCGATAGATTCCATCGCTTTACGAACCATGCCAACGACATATAAAAGGTTTCACAATGAAGACATATCTTTTTTTAATTTTTTAAAAATTAAATTACAAGTTTTCCAATAGGGACAATGTACATGTAGAATGTCATGGCAGAAAAATATAAAATGATATAAATGCCACTAACTGTCAATTGTTAGTACAATTTGGCTTTAAAAATAAAAAAAAACAAAAACACTTTTGGTTTTATCTCGAATATTTTGTATTTTATTTAATTTAAAAAAAAAATCGTATTGCCACTATTGGGAAACCCTTTACCCTTGTTTAACGAATCGTACGTCTTGTTTTTTTACAGATGCTACCACAAACATTGCTTAAGTAAACTCGGAAGTTCTATTTTTTCTCCACAAGTACTCCCCACGAGAGCCGCTAATCAGAGATTAACCATCGGTTCACATGGACATTTCTTAGGCCGAACAATAACTGGAATTTAGTCAATAAAAACAACATAAATTAATTATTCATCAAATTTTAATTTTTTTTTCAAATTGGCATAATTTGAGAAGGTACGAATACATATTGACCAATGAACAATTAAAGCTTCCATATATTTTTATAAGCATATTCCTGGATCGCCTTAAGTTCTGTCAGTGAGTTTTCTTTATGTCTTCAATTGACTCAAAACGGTTTCTATGAAAGGTGTGAGGCGGTTCCGCCAAACCCCACGGCCCACTTACCTGAAAAACCCCCCATATCTGCAACCCAATTCCCATTGTCTCCCGCCAATGCAATCGCATTGGCACCTAAAAATATTTCCGTTTCCAAGGACATTAATGCATACAAGCATTACCTTAAATTCCTAAAAAGAATTGCATCTACAAGGGCATTCATACATGTATCAATGCATCTCTGCATTAGCGACCCAGAACCGAATTTCCAATTAGTGTAGATATTCACACTAGAGTTCAATCCTGGCGTCGCCATAGATGCCATGTTCAATTGATACAGATGGTATATACAAACCGTCATTGTATAATCATTTGAATTGCTTCGCAATGACTCGCAACTATCGATACAGCTGCAAGTACTTCTCGCTGAAATATTTCTTTGTTTGAATCTTCAAACAATCCCCGACGTCGCGCTTAGCCGTCGGATTGGATTCAATAGCATAAACATATGCAAACAAAAGAATCCGATTCTTCCAGTCGGCAGAGATACGATATACGATCTCCATTATTTCAATCCCGTTTAGCATCTAATGAGTGGCTGATATTTACTCAGCTGGTTCTCATTACCGGACGATGCATTAGGTCGCTTCTTTCTTTGTCTGTATCCCTTATCTAGATTTCGCTTCGCTTTTGACCTGCAAGCGTTAGCAAACAATCTGATCCCAACGATCGACTTCATATGCACACCACCACAGGACCTCACCAGTGAGATCCTCTTTCGTCGTTTTCACCACGAGAGGAACACTTCCTCTCTCGAGAAAACTCACCCCCGGTTGCGAAGTGGGTCCGCATCGAGCAGAGCAACGCTGAGTCTAATTCCATTCGCTGACCGATACGCGATCTCCCGCTTCTCGTCGCGCGCCGAGGACGCGAAAATACCCAGAGTCGTGTGGGTAGTAAATAAAAGTCATAACAATCAAAGTTGCATTAATAATAAGTTTACGCGGAGTATAAAAACACCACATATGCAATAATGGTTTAGAACAAAAGGGCAATGATTGTGAAATATGAGAACCTTTTCTAATAAATAAAAAGTACGTGTCAATTATTTACTTCTGGTGGTGCCGATCGATTAATGTGGACAACAAACGTGGCGGCGTTTCGCTCTTTTGTCGGTATTTATTTCTTTCGTGATGGACAATTCGCGCCGGAGCTGTTTAAAGACGATGGGGGTGGACGTGAACTGAGTGCCCCTGCCTGGCACAATACTTCCTCCCCACAGGTGTAGTTTGAATTACGACAACATGAAAAAGTCACAGGATGCTATATTTAGAAAATAGGATGCTTGATTTATTATATTAAAAGCGTTTTTGGTCAAAGAATCTCTTTTGCGAAGCTCCGTTTGATTAGTATTCAGCTCTTTTCGCTAAATATCAACCGAAATGTGGCGAACTGATTCATGAGAGATAAATAAGTTCTTGTGAAAATGAACTATGGTGACAATTTTTGAGAACCATTTTTCACCACATTTCCTACAGTAAATGCAGTTGCAGGCCTTCTCGAATGAGATAACATTTTGAACGTTTTTTGCCACTTAAATTCTGGTGTTTTTATACCCATTTACAGCGTGTAGGCTTTCTTCAATATTTTTAGAGTTTCCGAACAAAAGACTCTACAACAAGGAATTCCAAACAAGTACATTTCCCATACTAAAAATCTGTGATAGCGCTTGACTAATGTCTTTGGAAGAAGACAACAAATTAGGTGGCAATTGGCGCTTAAGCTCAGCCTTAGAGCAGATGACAGTTGTACCTTGGAAATACCAATTTTTAAGGAACCATTAACAAAGAATGTACTAGGACATGAAACGCTTTAGCGGATCATATATTCTCTGATGGGTAACATACATTAAAGATCAATGTGCGTTGATGTCCACATCCTCCCACTCCCCCACCGCCTACCACCTTCTCCAGACTCTGCGCATTAACATTATTTGTATAACAAAAGCTGCAACCAATCTATCTCTATAATAACGTACGAGTATAAGGAATGAATTATAAAAAAATATAGTGACTCTCAAAAATATGTCTTAAAAATTTACAATGCAAAGATTATACCTTCTACATCTTATGGCTAAAGTGGCATGATCGACAATGACAATAAGTTATCACTAACATAGTTGAAATAGAAATATGAACAAGTTCAAAATTAAAAAGGATTTTATTTAAGATTTTTATCTGAGATGAAAGCCGTTAACGAGACGTCAAATAAAAATATAAGAAAAATTTTAAACTTAGAATGTGTCCTAAATTTTGATCTCAGTTCAACGACGCCTAAAAGGATGTTAAGTGGAAACATATCCTTAGATCGACCGATTTACTGTTTCTTTTCTTAAAATATTGATTTAGTCCCCGTGGACTTTTCCAAGGGCTCCTTGGCTTATCTTCCATCAAAGAAACCTGCTATCGAAGTTTTCAAGCCATTCGCTTAGAGAAACTTTCTATTCTAGCTCCATCTGTCTCCCGATTTGATACAGTTGAGTCTTAAAGAAAACCCTAATTCCTCAGCCATAACCAACATTCACGCAAGCATCTTATAATAGTTGGTGATAGCAAATGCCACTGTACACAACCACCAGTCGTTTTGTCAACCATCAGTTGCGACGAAGATTGCTTTCATTCCCAAACTACCAATTATTCGAACAGACAACAGGAAGATTCTGAAACACTGTCACCCAACCGAAACCCAGAGCAACATCACTTATCACCAAAGTAATCACCCAACTTTCCTAGCTTCAGCTGCATGCGACACATATGTTTTCCAAATAGTTCGCCACATCGTTTCTTCTTCTATCAATTGCACCGATTGCTGACCGCATTTTCCCGCGCAGGCCTGACAATGAACAAAAGACAAAAAAAAACAATCTTAAACTCGTCATCTTCAACACCGAAATTACCATCTGCGAAATCAATCAAACGAAAACATGGCGCAGTCTACCTAATTTCACCTAATTCGTGGCTATTCGTCTCGGGATATCCAAAAACGAACGAAATTATTTTAATTTGCTCCAGTCACGGAATCTATTGTGTTACTGGTTTTCTATTTGCCCATGATCATAGTTCCGAACAACGGATACAGCAGTCAAGAGAAGGGACAACGATCCGGTCGATCGGGGGACGCATCGCTATCGTTGACTTAATTGTTGTCACAAATTCAGTTACCGAAAAATATTAAATGGGGAAGTATGTTGCGCAGCCTATTCTACCCATTCGACCAGAGCATAAAGGTGAACATTTAGCGGTTGTGCCTGAACTAAGGAGCCAGAAAAAATGGGAACGGATCGACGATCGCGTGTTGCATGATCCATTTGAGAAGAAGGTTACAGCGACTGGCGCATATTCAGAGCATCTGTTGATCATACAAACTTGTCTGACAATGGGGAGTTTTGGTCATGACTGGTTTTTAGACAGCCGCATCTTTTCCATCCCATACTATTAGGGTTCTGATTATAAACTGTCATATTTAGAGTGAAGAGGTAAGCAGTAATATCTACTTTATTAACGGGTAGATGGAATGCTAATGATCACTTTGATTGCGGTCTGGGGAAAGGTGTTACGTTAAAGGAGGCCTCGGGATCAAACAATTGACTTGGCGCTATGCATATCTTCTAACAAGTGAACAAGCGGCTCACGAACTGATAAGTATTATTTAAAAAACGGTGTTGAAAAATACTTCATATGTAGCAATGGTAGGTATAAGAGATCCTGCAGACCAGTCCAATGAATGACGAAGCTAAACTAACTACATTAATTCAACCTGACGACTGTAGTGAGTTCTAAACGATTTGATTACAATTCACTTTCATAATATGAACTTTTATATTTTTTGATTTCTCTTATTTCTTCACCCAATCCCAAGTTTTTGGTTTTCCTACGCAAATTGTTGATTTTACGATACGCTACGATGTCTCTTGGGTAATAACTTTAGTGCCCAATTCGCTTTGCAGGAACTCAATGGCTTTTGTTTGGAAGCGATCATTTTATTGAAGATGTCAGTTAATTTCGCGATCACGCCGTGATCCTGCAAATACTCTCGGAAGTTGTCTGTCCCTTCCTCAAAGCAAATTATTTAGAAATAATGTGTGTTCCATAGCAAATGGACTATAAGTAGATCAACTTTAACAAAAAACAAAATAGTTGATCATTAGTGTAGATTTACAGTTAGTTTGGTGTGACAATTTGCTCCATACATGGAGTACAGACTTTTCCTGCGAAAAATGAACTGAATTAAAATGCATCATCATCATCGGCACTAAACCGGGATCCGGTCTTGGCCTTATTTAACAAATCTCTCCACCGGTCCCGATTTCGAGCCGATGTCATCCAGTTTGGCACTCCCAGGCCTCCTGGTCTACGCCATCCCACCAGACAAGGTCTGCCGCACTGTCTCCTTCCATACATCCTGCCACAAAGGACTTTCCGGGCAGGGTCCTCTTCGTTCATTCGAGCTAGGTGTCCCGCCCACCGGAGTCTACCGAGCTTGATTTTTCTTACAACATTAGCTTCAAGGTAGATTGCGTACAACTCATGGTTGTAGCGTCGCTGGAATCGTCCTCCCTCACATACGGGGCCAACAATTCTCCTTAAGACCTTCTCTCGAACGAGGCTAAGACTTCAGAGTGCCTTTTATTAAGCACCCAGGTCTCGGATCCATACATGAGTACTGGTAAGACCATGGTCTTGTACAGTAGTAGCTTGGATGTTCTGGATAAATTTCGGGATTTAAAGAGCCTTGATTGACCACACTAGGCTTTGTTGGATTTCATCAGCGTTTCGCGTATTTCTTCTTCCATATTGTTATCGGCTGATACTATTGACCCAAGGTAGTTAAAGGATTGCACTACTTCAAATTCGTGCGCCACTACCCTGATAGTTTGACCAACGTTAGGTCTTCTCTTCGCAGAAGTTGCCACCATGTACTTAGTTTTTCCCTCATTAATATGCAGTCCCAGTTTTTGTGCCGCCTGCTCGATCTGGGTGAAGGATTCCTGTACCGCCGATTCGGTTCTACCGATGATGTCGATGTCATCTGTGTAGGCAAGTATCTGGCGGGACTTGGTGACAATAGCCCCTCTTGTTGTAACGCCAGAGTCACGGATTGCTTTCTCCAACGCCAGGTTGAAGAGGAGGCAGGGCAGACCGTCCCCTTGTCGGAGTCCATTATAGATGTTTATTGGTTTGGACAGCAATCCCGCTATTTTTATGTGACTAGTTACGTTGGTCATGGTCAATCTACAAACTCGTATCAATTTGTTTGGAATGCTGAATTCTCTCATGGCATTGTATAGTTCTACCCTGGCTATGCTGTCGTAGGCGGTCTTAAAGTCTATAAATAGATGATATAATGGAATCTTAAATTCCTGACATTTTTCCATCGCTTGCCTAAGAGTGAATATCTGATCAATTGCTGATTTGCCTGGGATGAAGCCACACTGATATAGACCAATGATGGCTTTAGCGTATAGGGCTATCCGATCTTGTAGGATAGTGGAGAGTATCTTATAGGGGATACTCAGCAATGTTATACCCCTATAGTTGCTGCACAGTGTGATATCTCCTTGCAATGCAAATTATGCTGCTACGCCAATCTTCCGGCATCACCTCTTGCTCCTATACGTGCACCACAATCTCATGAATTGCGTGATGTAACGCTGTCCCTCCTTGTTTTATCAGCTCAGCTGGTATGCCATCAGCTCCAGGGGCTTTATTTGGTTTTAGCTGTCTAATGGCTTTTAGTGTTTCCTCAATGCTTGGTGGCGGCAGCATTGGTGGAGCCTCCAATTCTTTTGTGAGCTGACCATTGAGCAATTCATTAAAGTGCACTTCCCATCGCTCCAGAATGCCTTCAGGATCGGTGACCAGATTACCCTCTTTATCCTTGCAGAAAGTGCAGCATGGAGTGTACCGCGTTATACTGCGGGTTATTTGATATAACTTCCGCGCTTGGTGCGGGCCACGCTCTCTACTTTTCTCTATTTCACAAACAAGGTTTTTTTCCCAGGCACTTTTCTTTTGTCAGTGAAGCCTTTTTTCAGATCTTCTGAGCTCTTTGTATTTCTCCTCGCGCACCCGCGTCCTATGAGATTGCTGCATTGCCCGGTATGCAGCCTTCTTACGTTCAGTCGCTAGTTTTGCACTCATCATCAAACCAGTCGTTCCGATCTCTACGACTACTGCCTAAGATGGAGTTGGTAGTACTAATGACAGTATTCGTAAGGCGTGTCCATTTCTCTTCTACGCCCGGCATTCTGGCCCCAGGACTTACTCTCCCTCCGTCGAGCTCTTCGAGGGCGAGTCTTAACGCATGACCAAAGGTGTTACTGGTATTCTCATTACGTAAGGCAGCCGTGTTGATTCGCGGATGCACACGTCTCCGTAAGGCAATCTGCGCTCGGAAAACTATACCAACAAGATAGTGATCCGAGTCGACGTTGGCACCTCGGTACGTTCGTACCGTCATCAGGCTCGAGGAATGGCGGTGATCTATCAACACGTGGTCAGTTTGGTTGCGAGTGGCTCTATCAGGTGATACCCAGGTGGCTTTGTAGATATCTTTACGCGCAAACCTGGTACTCGCGACGACCAAGTTTTTCGATGCTGCCAATTCGATGACTCGTCATCGTCATTGTCATTAGTGTTCTCATGCAAACTACGGAAACCTGTGTAGTGTCTGAAAACCGGCTCCCGACCTATTTTTGCATTCAAATCACCAAGAACGATTTTCACATCGTATCTTGGGCAGGCATTGATGGCCCGTTCGACGTTCTCGTAATATTCTTCTTTTTCGTCGTCAGGGGACTCCTCTGTAGGTCCGTGAACGTTTATGAGGCTTATGTTCTTAAACTTGCCTCGCACGCGAAGATTGCATAGCCTTTCATTTATTGCATTAAAGCCGATGATGGCAGGCTTCAGTTTTTGGCTGACTAGAAAGCCTACCCCGAACACATGATGTTTTGCGTGACAGCTGTAATAAATGTCATTCTCTCTTCTTTGAATAACGCCACTCCCCGCCCATCTTATTTCTTGCAATACTGTTATGTCAGCCCTACATTCGGACAGGGCATCGACTAGTTGCTGTGCAGCTCGAGCTCTGTATAGTGAGCATACGTTCCATGTAAAAATTCTTAAATCATTTAGCCATTTTCGTTTCCGTGGTCGTCGTCATGTATCCGGTCCATAGGCTTGTTAAATTTGCCATAATAATTCATTTTTACGGGCCTGGTTATTAGCCTTGCGCCAACCTTTCTCAGGATGTCGCTGCATGCATTGGTTCACTACTTGGCGGGTGTCAAAGTAGCTATCCAGGGGTGTCACGTGGAGACTGCATGTCAACTTGGATTGAACAGGGACAAGGATCGTCCTGGCCTTCGCCGGGTTGAAAGCAATCAGAGGCTTTGCCCTGTATGTTCGCACCCATCCTCCGAATTAAAATGCGAATGTTATATAATCATAAATCCTCCATCGTCTTACCATTAACATAAAAGTTAAGAAGCGGTTACTACTGAAGTGAAACGGACGTACGAGGGGTGTTCTATAAAGACCTTCCCATTGTACCACATCCCAAGGTTGCTGCTTTCATAGTGAGAGTGCGTTGAAGTAAAGGCTTTAAAGGCAACATTTTACTCGTGTACTTAATTCACACGAGACGTGCTATCCCCGTCAAATTTAATATGTTTATAGCAAATGTTTCACTCTTTTAGGTGCATGTGGTAAGATGGCACTCATTGCATTTACTCGCCTGCTACTAGGTAGTGTCACTGTTTAGTGAACATCCCTCGTATCTTCATAAATTTTAAACGCAACACTTTTCAAAAAGATATTTGATTTTGTTTTTCTTTACCATTGTTACTCATCAAAATTTAGCGGTAGAATTTTCAATCCGTAGGGAGATATTAATACAGTTATAATTGTGTATGATAAGTACCTAACATTGATAATCCTGATATTTTGCCGTTTGAAGTATTTCAGATTGAAACCTCTCCTGTAACTTGAACAGAAAGTTCTTTAGACAACAAGATGTGGACAACCAAATAACTTTTATGAAAGTAATTAACAATTGACTTGGTAAAACATGCGTAAGTTCTGATGCCACTTGGACCACTTACTTTAAGTCGAAGTATTGGTTTGGAGAGCTCCTCAATAGTATACTGGTTAGTATACCCGCCTGTCACGCGGGAGACCGGGGTTCGATTCCCCGTCGGGGAGCCTCTGGCGCAAGACTAATGACCTTGCCCGGAAAAAACAAATCATTATGGAAAATTTAATAAGCCTCAGGACTTGCTAAATAAGACCAAGACCGGTTCCAGGTTGTAGTGTCGATGATGATGATGATTGGTTTGGAGAAAAAGAAATCCATTATCTTGATACTTATTTTGAAACTTCATTTAATTTGATTTCATAATGCGTATTTCATGCTTGGAAGCCTTGATCTCTATTGACGAAAAGTCGACCAAACAATTCACACAATCTACTCTTGAAGTTATTATAATTAAGAAAATGTTGCAATAATAAAAAATGATGGTAATCAGTTGGGTCTAGGTGCGAGAACTACGGTGTATGCATCAAAAGTTCCCAACCTAGCTCCTGGTGTGTTTGGCGAGTCAATATAGATGAGCTTCTTTTTCCCAAAACCAGTATTAGCTATATCACCATTTACTAATTCTCCGCAAACACATAATTTTCAAACAAACTATTGAAGTCAACTTGTAAATGAGACAACACGAGTTGCAAACATAAACCACCATCACGTGGAATCTATTGCTCATTTCCCATCTTAACAAATAGAATCGCAGTTTCTTCGCCCAAAGGCATCTCTGTTATGTAATTAAATTCGATTAAAAATATTGCAATCTCGTGTCTGCACATGAATATCCTTTACCAATATCAACACATCACATACAAATACAATAGAATATTCCCGCATACAATAGTTAAATAATTAAAATAAATTAAGACCCCTATTCCAAAACCACAATCATACTGCACACAGCCATAGTCTCCCTAATAGCCATAGTCTCTAATAGTCTTCCTAATTCCGTTTCCTCTAAATAACAATCGTGGAAGCGGAACAAAAAAGGATATTAAATGGAAAGACACGAGATTTCGGCCTTGTTCATTAAGGATTGTACGCGTAATTGTGCTGCGATTTCCGAGTTCTTTTGTGTCCCTATTCGTGTCCAAAATAAACGTGTCCAAAATAAAATAAAAGTGAGGAGTTTTTTTGTGTTGATAATAAATAGATTCCATTCCTGTACGCAGCTGGAGAAACAGCAAAGAAAAAGTGATTAAGTTAAAAGGCGTAGATAAACGCGGACAGCAACCTTAAAATAGGGGTGAGTTTGGTGACATATACACATACTAAATAATTGTTAATATATCTTTAACATCTCAGATCTGCATGTTGTGGTTCCTATATTTTCCTAAACAATAGCAGCGATAACGAAAAAAGCCCACAAAAGAATAGTAAAGCTCTATGCGAAGCCAACAGAGACGATCTGAACGAATTTTAGGGAAGATAAATAGGTCACTCTTCTTCCTCAAGAACAATGTTAAACAAACAGTTGACACAATAACAGGTGTGATCCTATTTGTTATGCGCCTCTTTATTCCACACAGAGTAAACACGATTCGATCCAGGGAGGCTGAATCAAGGAACACTATTAAGGAAGCTAAATGCTGGGAGGCTACCACGACTAAAGGTTTTAGTCTCCGGTTGTATAAATCGTAGAACGGAGAGACAAAACCTGCAACCTGTAACACTAATGACTACAATGCGTATACTCAACGCACAATGTTCATGCGAGTTGTATGTATAAAATGTGTATAAAAAAAATAAAGTTATATTTAAAAAAATATTTTAATCAAAAATGTTTTAACCTTAATTTGAGCTGAACAAAAAACGTACCTTCACACCGTCTGCGAATCGACAACGATGTGAATGGAAGTAAAGAATAAATTGATGACTGCGCTGGATTTTGTATAATAATTCTAAGTTGAAGCATGTGAAATTATATTAGCGGTGAGCGGTCAGTAAAAGGTTTTTGAACGAATAATAAGTCTCTTTTTGAAAATAAATAGTGTTTCGTTTGTTGTATTGAATTAAATTCTGTTTGCTGTATTAAATATATATAAGTTGCCCCACGAAGAAATTAGACAAAAAACACAGTGAAAATTTCACCCTATGAGAAGGTTGGACTACAAGAACTGACGCATCAGACCACGACCGCGTGTACACGAGTATCCTGTATTGCTACTTATGCTGTGTGATTGCTACGTTATTGCTCTAGTATATTATGCTTATGCATTTTTCGATTCTCTTTTCTGCTGTGTTCTGCCTTACGATTGCACGTTCCTATTTTTTGAAGTTGACAAGCAGCAACTGGTTTACAACCCAGCGATACAATGGCCACGAATCAATTATATATGTTTTACTTTCTCGTGGTAGTCAAGTATTAGTCTTGTCCATCTCATTTCAGTGTGCTAAGTTATATCTGCTAATCTAGTACAGTAAAGAAAAACAGCACCGGAATAGTTTTCCTAACACCATTCACTGGCGACTAATTCGACTAATTCATCATGACCCTGTGAGTAGGGCGTTAGAATATACTCACAGCTAGGCCGGTTTGTCGTAAGAGGCGACTAAAGGCCGAGTGGTAGGTGGGGTCTCAACGCCCTATCGCCCGGTTAAATACCAGGCCAACAAGCTATAGGGTCCGTAAAATGATCGGGAGCAATCCCTGGCCATCTTTTGCAGCTTGGCTCATGGATCGGTTCGAGAAAAGGCTGGTTTAGGTGGTAGTCGGTCCCAAGGTGAGATACCACCCGGCCAGGCTGTACATTCCGCGATATCGCCCGGAGAAATCTTCGACTATGTTTCGGATGTATGGCTGATGGCCCGGACTGACACGGAGATAAATGATGGTACCTTCTGAGATAAATAATTCCGGAGGTACACTAGTTTCCCCTTCGGATCTCCGGGGCGACTATGTCAGGGGGAACATCATACAAATGTTATGATAAATAACCGAACTTTAAGAATTTCGTCATCGCATAATCGGATTCGCACTCGAGGCTGTGTCGACCTTCGACTGGTAACGGCATTTCATAAGATCAGGGGCATCGGTTTCACAAATACGAATGTATACGCCGGGCACCAATATTTGCAAGCAGCGAAAACTGATATCCTTGCCCTAACTGAGACCCAGGTCGATTCGTCAACTGTTTTGACATATATTCGTTGCTCAGGATACGACTTACACACGACCCGTTTTAAGGGCGGAGTCTGCACCTGCACGCGGTTCGATGTGGCTTGCTAGAGAATGGAGGGTTTGGAACCCAATAAAATGGACATCATGCGGTTGGGGGTCGTGCTGAGGAATTCTGTTAAATTTCTTCGTTGTCTTTACCGCTCCCCAAATGACGATCGACCAGCGACATTGTAAGGGTTTCTCTATCCTATCGGAGAAACAGCCCACAATTCCAACCACAATACCTACCCATTTCCTTGATAGGTATTTACCTGTAAAACATGTCAAAGGGACGCATAGCTAAACTCATTATTCTATGCAGATAATGCATAATTGAGTTTAGCTACAATCAACGACATACGGCAACACTATTGCGCTAACCATGGGATTTCCACCGGAAATTCCATTCGTATTGGTTAGCAACGACCATGTCAAACCAAGCGACGCGGTTGCGTCATAGTCCATAGGCTTGGGTATTTATTGAACATTCCACAGAATGGTATTATATCCCCAGCCGATGCGGCGTGCTATTGACTTTTCCCAGATCACCCATTCGCTTGGGATCAATGATCTCTTTTTGCTGGTGAATAACCTTAGCTAGGTTTTCCGCTCTCTCGTATTTCTGTCTTTCTATAGTGCGTTGACCTAAGAGATCACACTAGGTCAGTAGACCAGCCGTATACACGGCATTGACGCACACACACCTAGCCAGATCAACCCTGGGTTATTGTGCTTTCCCTTTTGGTTTCTCCATTCTGGCTACGACCATCGACGTCGAACGAATACACAAGTACGTTTCGACCTGGATGAGTGTGGTGAGTTGGGGAACACACAGGAGAGCATGATTACCATTGGCAGATCAATGTGTAGAAAGCAGAAATTACGATTTCCACCCTAATTGAGTCAGTCGTTACACATCCACCACCGGTGATACTCAAACCGCGCCGTATCAAAATTATCCCGCGTCGCGTACATTTAATTCAGTCAGTCGCTATTTGTATCTGAACCTGGTTGTATCTGCGGATGAGATAGTTCGTTTAGTTCACGGAACAAAAAGCCCAAGCAGTCGTTCGATAGAGTTGGTGCACACGTAAAGTTCTTTAGTTCCCGAGGCCTGTTTTGACGCTTCACCTATAAAATAATAAATATAAAAGAACTACCTTCAGGTAAAAAAAAAAAAAAGGAAAATGTATATAGTGAATATAATTCAATTATAAAGGAATTAATTATAAGTGCTAAGTTAAAGTTAAGAAAAACAGAACAATAAAAATGGAATAGATCGAGGCAACAATCCAGTGCGTTTTTATTTAACTTATTCTCCTCGGAGGAACAATTTACTACGGAACAATTGGTAAGTGCAGTGGGGAAGAAAGTGAAACAGTGCGCATACAGTTGCAATACTTCTTACCCCCCACAACATCTTTCAAACATCTTTCATGTACCGTCGACTGGATACAGATTAACCAAGCGGCTTCTAAAATTATCGTCTTTGGCGATTTTAATGTACACAACTCCGACTGGTTGGTGCATTCTACCAGAACCGACGAGGCTGGCTCGCTGGCGGAGATGTTCGCTGTTAGCCGCAACTTGACTCAACTCATGGAGAACCCTACGCGAGTGTCGGCTGCCCGAGGTGATTTTGCGAACACTGTAGCATAAATATAACCACAGGAATCTCAATGTCAATAACAAATGCGGTTACCTTATCTTTAGTTTCAATCTAAACTTGTCTCAAGACTGTGTTAGGTCAGATCCGGTTTTAATCCAATGCACGTACAATGCTGCTACATCCAATAACTTCCACCAATATACTCCAATCAAAACTGCGGATGAATTTTCGTACGTCATACACCATGACAACTTTATTTTACTTCAGCAACTTAAAAACTGGTTTTCCAATCTTTAAATTAGTTAACTGCTTATGACAACGCCATTTCAATTGATTTAACAACTTAAACTTGTTTTTTCAATCTTTAAATTAGTTAACTGCTTTTGACAACTTTATTTTAATTAATTTAACAACTTAAACTGGTTGTTTCAATCTTTAAATTAGTTAACTGCTTTTGACAACTTTATTTTAATTAATTTAACAACTTAAACTGGTTTCTTCAATCTTTAAATTCGTTAACTGCTTTTACAAAACTTCCTTTCTTCGACCGTCCATCAACTCTCTTTTCCTTTATCTACCCGTATCAACGGAACCCCGAAAACAGTATATTTCGAAACCAAAACAAACGGAATTGAAAATTCCACTTGTTGTTTCCCTCTCTCACTCATCGACATCCACCTCCAACCGAATTCGAAATTGTACACGATCCACACTCGAACTGGGGTGTGTCCGCACACCTACATGTGGATCGTGCACTTACTCCACCACCTTACCATCACATTATATTAAAATTAAATTATATGAAAACAAATAAATGAACAATTAAACTATATGAAAACAAACAAATGATGATTGTCGAACGTCACGTAACACATCTGCGATTGAGTGGCATGGTGAATCAAGGGCGGTCGCATTGGATATCTCCAAGACTTTTGACCGTATCTGACACGGGGCATTGCTGAGAAAGTTTCATTCGTACTTGGCTTTCCCAGACGTTTTGCGGCTGGACGAAGAGCTTCCTCGAAAATCGATCCGGGTTGTTGTGGACGACGAGTCTTGTCTGTATCTTGTTAATTTCTGGGTGCCTCAGGGTTCTATTTTGGCTGTCACCTTTCTTCTGCTTCACATCAATGATTTGTGTGACACAACGGATAATAGGGTGTTCAGTTTTGCGGATGACAGTACGCTTTTTTCCTCATTTTCGAGTGGTCGGCCGATTAATGCATCTCCGTTGCACCAGCTGAGATATAACTAGATAGACTCTCTGAATCGGGATATAAATAGGGTCCTGCAGTGGGGAAAGGCCGATCTCGTAGACTTCAATGCAACGAAGACACAATATACAACATTCACAAAGAAAAGTAAAGCTGATGGTGAATCTGGGGAAAGTTGAAATTGCTCGGCGTAACGGTCTATGGAAAACTGAGCTGTCTTCTTAGAGCCAAGAAATATTTTACACCGGCCCAACTTCTTCTTCTGTATAAGTTCTAACTTAGACCCGCGCTCCAATATTGCTCTTGTTTGGAGCTCTGCTCCTAAACATACCCCTAACCTACTCGAGAGCATACAGAGACGAGCGTACCGCCTAATCGGGGACTCAGCGCTGACGTCGGGACTACAGTCGCTATCACATCGAAGGCGCGTAGCTGACCTCTGTCTGTTTTACAGATATTATCACGGGTACTGTTCTTCGGAGATTCATGGTATTGTTCCGCGTAATTCAATTTTTATGCGCTCTACGAGACAATCCGATGGATCGTACCGTTTTGTGGTTCATCTCGCAACGGCGCGAACATCCCTGTAACAGAACTCGTTCCGTTACAGAGGTGGGAAGCTGTGGAATTCCCTCCCCGCGCGAGCGTTTCCGGGACGTTACAACCTGCAACTGTTCAAAAAGAACCGCAACAGTTATTTGGTGGCATCTCGGGGCGCTCACTCGCCGCTATAGGTTCGCCTCTCCCGAGAGAAGTGTAATACAAAAAATACATATACAATATAAAATACACTAGTGGCCAATAGCACACAAAAGGCTGTTGTGCATGAGGAGATTCCTAGTGTATTTTTAAGCAATGTTATACAAACCTGTTGTGCATGAGGAGAGGGAGAAGTTCCTAGTGTATTTTTAAGCAATGTTATACAAACCTTAAAAAAGGGCTTAAACATAATGCCGAAGGATATTGTTGGAGACGGAGCAGCACAAACGACGGACTGAGGATCGGCTATTTATATCAATTGCTCTCCGTGTCCCTGCGATAAACATACGAAAGGGGGAATAGGGACACGCGAGAGAATATAAGCGGCGGCAGTCGGGGAGTTGAGTCGACTACAACTTAAGCAGTCAAACGCTGCTAATCCAAAAAAGCGATCTTAATAGATTGGAAAGGGCTTGCTTCATCAATATTTATAAAGAGACAAATAAACCAACTAAATAAGTAATTCGCCGCCTTTCAGGGAAACGAGATTATAGACAATGAGAGATTAAAGGAGAACATATAGCTGTTTGTTTGATTAGTCCGTTAGGAACTTCCTGTGTGAACTGGCGATGAATATCAACGAATCATAATTTTCCCAATTTTTATACACTCTTATAGGTTTTTATACATTTGTATATTTATATATATATATATATATATATATATATGTATTTTTTTTATATGGTTTTATATATTTTTATAAATTTCCATATACTATCATATATAAATATATACATATATACCAGGTGGCTCAAAATTAATCACCCTATCGGAAGATGTTATAATTTTTGCAAATGGCGTCGCACGTCAATAATATTTGACATTTGTGACAAGATAGCTGCAGTATACAGACAGACAAGCAATGGAGCGCTATACTCAGCAAGAGTGTGGAATAATTGTGTCAACAACAAAGAGGACGATTTTGTGTCGAAAATCATCATGAGCGACGAGACGCATTTCCACTTTAGCGGTTATGTCAATAAGGAAAATCTTCGTTTCTAGGGCACTGAAAATCCGCGTGTGATGCACGAAGAGCCATTACATCCACTCAAAGCCACTGTATGATGCAGTGTTTACACAGGAGGAGTGATTGGGTCGTATTTTTTTAGGGACGCCATCGGCAATATGGTCACCATTACTGGCGAACGCTACAGGGTCATGATAAACGACTTCTTACTGCCGTAATTGGATGAGCGGGGCTTGTTGAACATATGGTTTCACCAAAACGGTGCAACCGCACACACAACACGAGCCACAATGGATATTGTAAAGGAAGCGTTTGCTGGTCGTGTAATCTCCCGTTTTGACGATTTGGCATGGCCAGCAAGATCACTCGATGTAACCATGCCACATTTCTTTCGTTGGGGCTACTTCAAGTCGCGGATTTATGCCAACAAGTCTCAGACAATCGCAGTTCTTAAGGAGAACATTCCACATGACTGTGAACAGTTATCACTGGAAATCTTGCGGAAAGTCCTGGAAAATGCGATAAAACGAGTATCAACACTGGCGGCAGCAATTTGACGGGTATCATCTATTCATTCAGAAAAAATGGTAAAGCGGCAAATAAAGACTTCCATCACTCAAAATCATTTTATTTTAATTTAAAAAAAATTGGATGATTAATTTTGGGCCACCCTGTATATATATATATATATATATATATATATATATATATATATATATATATATATATATATATGTATATATATATACATATACACATATATTATATATATGTATATATATATGTACATATATATATATTATATATATCATCATCATCATCATCGGCACTACAACCGGGAACCAGTCTTGGCCTTATTTAGCAAGTCCTGAGGCTTGTTAAATTTTCCATAATGATTTGTTTTTTCCGGGCAAGGTAATTAGTCTTGCGCCAGAGGCTCCCCGACGGGGAATCGAACCCCGGTCTCCCGCGTGACAGGCGGGTATACTAACCACTATACTATCGAGGAGCCATATTATATATATATATATATATATATATATATATATATATATATATATATATATATATATACGTTCATATATTTTTCGTTAGGAACGTTTTATGTGATCTGACGATAATTGTAGACTCGAAAAACCATACTTGGTGCCAAAAAATTATATCACCACTCTTTACAAAAACATTATATTTTATAAAAAAGTTGAATCTGAAAAACATTTAATCTGTTTGTATATAGAGATATTTTTTTACAATTTTATACACTTTTAGACATTTTATACATTGTTGCTCCCGGTTGTAGTGCGGATGATGATGATGATACATTGTTATACATGTTTATACATTTTATATATTTTTGTACATTTTTATACATTTCTATATATTTTGACGCTTTTATGTATATATACTTTCACATACTTTTATATTTACATATTATTCTATTTAAAATAATTTTATCCAGGCAACAGAGACCTCCGCCTGGAGATAAAAAAATAAAGATTCTCCGGCCAACACAACACGTTTTGCACTTGACCCGAAGATCATTTAGACAGTCGTAGACTCATCACTGTCGACTTAAATGGGAACAAATTGCGAACGTAGCAAAATAGTCGAAATTGATGCAGGATGAGGGAACAAAATAGAGGACTGAGCGTGGGTCCAGCGTAATACATATAAATTAACTGGAATCAAAAAATTAATCTACACCTTTTTTGTGTGCTGTATCCCTAAGCAAACAGACCGCCCGTCTCTGTATGTTCCCAAGTATGTCGAACATATGCTTAGAAGCAGAACTCCCAACATGGGAACAATATTCGAGCGCGGGTCTAATTTGGACGTATACAGGAGAAGAAGTTAGATCCAAGTAAAATATTTGTTGGCTCTAACAAAAGAATTCAGATTCTAGTGACGTGGCTGGCTATGTTTGATACGTTTCTATGACACGACACATTCCCACAAACGGTGACCTTGAGTAAAGTCAGCTTTCCCTAGAATCATTGTTCATCAGCATGACATACCATCAATTTTTCCTTATGAAGTTTCTATACCGAAAATGAGGAAATAAGTGTGTCATCATCCGCAAAACCAAGAACTTTGTTATCCGTTGACTTTAATAAATCATGTACGAGTATAAGAACCGGAAACAGAATTGGAGTTAAAATAGGACCGTGAGGCACCCCAGAATTAATAGAATAAAGATTCGGTGACACGCCGTCTATAAGGACTCGATCTGATCTATTTTCTAGGAAATTCTTCATCCCGTTGGAAATTTGTTGGGAAAGCTCATAAGAACGGAGTTCCCCTAGTAACGGGCTGTGTCGGAAGCATTCAAAAGCTATGAAGGTATCTAATGCGACCGCCTTTTATTCGCCATATTTTTCAATTGCAGATATGCAGGTATCAATTACAAAGGTCAAAAAGGTTTTCCGATGGCCGTCTGCTTATTATTCTCATATCTATATTCTCTCTCATTTAGAGGACCAGTACATTCCAAGTATTTAATTTTAATCATCTTGGTATTTCGTCCATCCAATGTACAATAACATAAAAAACATTGGTCATATATGTCATATGGGTGAATCAATAAATCGGAATAATTTTTAAACCAGGTTTGTGGTGTTCTGACAGCATCGTTCAGGTTTTTAACAATTACGGTGAAAATTACTTCGAGAAAAATACTTAGGAGAGGAAAATAATGTGTAATATTCCAAAATCCAGTTTCACACTTTTATTTGGGAACCAAAAAGACCATACCAGAACCCATACAAATAGAGGCATCACACAAAATTATAAATGTTTGCAACGAAATGTCTGCATCATCTGGTATTTCCATTTTTCATTCGTTGGCCACCACCTATGAAACGAACAATATCTTCAATAAACTTGCGACGGCATAACTACGCCTTGCCTAAAATATATATGGCCAACGTGTTGCGATGCATGTCCCTCGTCCTGTTTCCAAATAGTAATTAAGATGTTAAAACTGACATTGCATATAATTTAAAATATGGACAATCCACACGACGAAATTAAATGAATTTCCCTCATCTGGCAAATAATTTCTGATCCCCTCAGCTTTATTCTACGATTGGGTTGGTTGAGAGATTATAAAACTAACCCAAAAATAGAATGTTGGGTGTAGAAGCGAGTCAGATGCCTCTAAACGGAACAAGAAAACTGAAAAGTAACGAAAAATGTTAATTTAAAAACCACGAGTTTTCCTTAACTACTTTGATACTCTTTCGATCAATATTAGAAAGCACAATGTTGTTGGTTATTTTGTTATCATATCATCATATATTTTAGGGGAGACTGTTCACCATCTCTTAACTTTAACTAATGTCGTGTGATGACGGTCTTTCAAAATGCTTTATTATTAACCCCTACGCGTGACATTAGCCAACATCCCACAAATAAGCCATATTTTGCCAGACGACACGAAAGTACGTAAACCTCCACAAAGTGCAACGCAACCATAATAGTAATCTTCTTAAAAACCTACAATCATTTAGTTGAAACATATCCAAACGGGGCTTAATCCCTCGAAGGCAACCACACACGAAGTTTGACGACGTAGGGCTTCGCCATTTGAGCGCAAGCTAGCCATAGTTTTACTGTCCCCAAAAGCTGTACTGAACTTCTCATAGACATTTACATAAGCAGATAGATATAATCCGGACACCACAAATATAAAACGAAAACAATCAATAGCATGGAAACGCTTTCAGGCAGCCCCTTTTGCTCATCCCAATCCGTATGGCGGGTACTAAGTACCATGGGTCCATTACACCCGTTCCAGCTTCAGTTAATTGCATCTCACTTACAAGTATGTTGATGCAAGTCTGCTAATTTCTAGAAAATTTATATCCTCCATCATACGGGATATAAATCTTGTATCTCCGGACCGTCGCCGGATTCAGCCCACACCCCGCATTCTTAGATAACGTGCAATGGTACCCAGAAGCTTTTACCAAGCCAACCGCCCATGTGCGCGCAATTTGTGAACGAAATTAACCGATAAATTAATTCATTCGCACACAAGGCAAGGCAGCGACCAGAAAGAATAGTCCTCCGCTGTGACGGCAACAGATATCTTCCTACTTTGGGCCGGCAGAGCAAAACTTCTCAATGGACTTGGATGTTGTGGCTCGGTCTTTCGAGTCAAATTAAGTCATAAATTCAGTATTTATCTTCGGGGTGTAGTCTGTTGGCCATGTACACGACGCGGTTACCAGATCTAAGTATGTGTGTACGTGAGGAGAAGAAAAGTCATTTTGGGGTAAACCACCAGTGCGACCGGTGCTACTAAATTAGCACCGTTGGCGACAGTGGCGGAGCCCGCGAAGGCGATAGTCGCGATGTGCCAATAAACGTAAATGACCAGTTTCATTATATCATTGGAAACCCTGGTGGCACTCATAGACCCTGTTCTCTTGGTTTTGGTAAAATTATTCGTATGCTTGCCGAACAGGAATACGGTTCTGTATCGAAGATTGCGTCTAAAACGATGGCATATACTGTAATGGATTACTTAAGAATTGATATGATCGCGTGTGACCTTGGGAGGTGGAGAAGAATTGACCAGGGATGTGGCCGTTCGGGGGATAAGATGATGTACAGCAATGAATTTCCTACTACATTCTGTATAAAAGCTAAACAAATTCTAAACTTAATTCAGTCGTAATTTACTTTAGACTCTAAAAATTATTCTCATCATTGCACATTAACTTCACTCGAGAGCCGTCAAGTACTTTGTTCTTGAATAAAATAATATGACAATTTTTAATTGTCATGGGTTGTCATATATTATATATATATATATATATATATATATATATATATATATATATATATATATATATATATAGATTTTGACTACTTTAAGGTATATTGATCAATGTTATAAGTCTCTGTTAAATTAAAATAGTAAGCTGCACTTTTCTAACGATTTCCGCCCTTTTTCCGGTTAAGGCCTCAGCAATGAATGTATCGCGTCACAGGTCAACCCCCAACAGTTCTTCCATTGATCAGAAGAACGATTCCCATATAGTTTCAGTGTGCGCTTATTGGAAACACCCAACCGAAACACTGATTCATAACCTTAATGCCAATCAGTCAACTGTTATCAATAATAACAACAACTTATGTGCACACGAAGCCTCTTTTCTAACCTGCTTCCGTAGGAAAGTTATAATCACTACCGCAAGAGAATTCCATATTTTTATTAATGCTCCTCCTCGACTGATCGAAAAACTCACTACTCCCGGACTTAAGTCAGATAATAAACAATATTTGCTCTCCCGACCAAGGAATACCAGTAGTTATCACAATATATGCCTTTACTTCGTATCCTTGCATGACAATTCCGAGTTGATTTACATAGGAGGAAAAACTAAAAAGAGTTCCATCATATTAATGCACCAGTAAGGTTTTCCCATGGGGTTGCCGGCTTTCAGAAAGCTGTTCTTCGAATTCCATCAATCAATTAACATCCCATCCGATAAAATCGAGCTCGAACTTTGCGTTTACGCATCCTATCTTAATACCACGCACTTACTTGTGTTTACGCGTCTTGTGTTTACGCATCCTATTTTAATAACACGGACTTACTTGTGCAGTAAAAAGAAATCTAGAAGTAAAAAAATGTCGACATCGTGATAGTCAAAACTATACTTTATATTCCGCAAATCGTTCAATGTCGTATCAGACACAACTTTTAGGTAGCCCCCTTTCCGGCACTAGCGTCCCATCCTAACACCAAGCGCATATTTGATCATAAAAAATGCTTCACTAACCCAAAAATCTTGTTCATGACCATACTATCCCTAAGACCATGAGCAATTATTATAAAAAATACATTATCTGCGCGCCAAAATACATGATGTCTACAATACCGTTCACCGTTTATATTACTATTATTATATTTATATCATTATTATCGAAACAAACGTTACCAACACTTTTGGCGTTTCCGAACTTTTCAAGCCCGACTAAAACACCTTTCAAGAAATTGAAGGAAACATCCAGGCACTCCTTCCCCTCTCTTCCGCTTGCATTTTCTAAGAACTACAGCACCGTTATACCACCCCCACGTCTATATGACGATATGTCATTTCGTTATATAAGCTCTGATTTGCCACATTAATGCTCTGGTATACTGCGCTGATGGTTCCTTGTTCGATGCTATCTTCCCACCGTGTTGTCCACAACCACCATTACAGTTTCCACGCCAATTGTTTCGTAAGCGATCTAATCGTATAACCCCCGGCAAAGTAGGGTCGTTCCGCACACTACTTAGGGGCAAGCAAGCACTTGATAACTCAGTAACGTTCGAGTAGGTGGAGTGTATGCTTAGGAGCAGAGCGCCAAACATGAGAACACTGTTATATAATTAAGTTCAATTAATTATCACCCCCCCCCCCCCCCCCCCCTCCCTCAATAATGAACATCTCGTGTCTTCACATGCATATCCTTCCCTTCCCTCCAAATCACCAATTTCCCATTACAATAGAATATCCCCGAACACAATAGTTGAATAATTTAAATAAAGTAAAGCCCCTATTTTGGCTCCTCGATAGTATAGTGGTTAGTATGCCCGCCTGTCACGCGGGAGAACGGGGTTCGATTCCCCGCCGGGGAGCCTCTGGCGCAAGACTAATGACCTTGCCCGGAAAAATCAAATCATTATGGAAAATTTAAAAAGCTTCCGGAGTTGCTAAATAAGGCCAAGACCGGTTCCCGGTTGTAGTGCCGATGATGATGATGAAAACCCCTATTTTAAAATCTCACTCCTATTGTACATAGCCATTTTCTCTCTATTAGCCAGAGTATCCCTACCGCCCATAGCCCAGCCCCCTATTAGCCAATTCCGCTTCCTAGAAATAACAATCGTGGAAGCGGAACACAAAAGGATATGAAAACGAAAGACACGATATTCCTCCTTGTTGAAATCGTGATGTCAGTGAGAGTAGTCGGGCGCTCCACAAATATTTAAATTAGATCCCTTCTTGTAAAACGTGTGTCGTGTGCGTATGCGGTCGTGTGCTATGCAGTTAGGAAAAGGAAAAATTTAAATTTTAGAAAATGAAATAAAAATAAAAGAAAAAGACAACAAACGAAATGTGGTTTTAAATGGTTGAGAAAAAAATTCGTAGTGTTAAACCAGTTCTTCCAAATCATCGATTGGAGTACATCACGAAGAGTTGTAATTGAAAAAGAAACAACAATCAAGTCAACTACAGAAGACTCGGGGTAAGCTTTGTGACCCGAATATTAATTCTAATATTAATTGTTAAATTAAACTTGAACAACACTATTCGAGTGCGAGTCTAATTTGGGATTTATGTCGGAGGAAAAGTAGGGCCGGAGTTAAATATTTCTTGGATCTAAATAGATGACTCAGTTTTCCAGAGGCGGACCTGGCGATGTTCGACATGTGTTTATGCCACGACACATTCCCACTGACCATGACGCCGAACAATTTCATGCTTTTCCCAGATTCGAGGGCCTGGTCATTATTCATCAGCTGTGGAACCGACGATCTACTTTTCTTTGTATATTGTGTCTTCGTTGCATTGAAGTCGACGAGATTGGACTTTCCCAAATACAGGACTCTATTTATACACCGATTCAGAGAGTCTATCTGGCTACATCTCAGGTGGTGCGACGTTGATGCATTAATCGGCCGATCACCTGAAAAAGAAGATACGTGCTATCATCCGCGAAACTGAACACCTTGTTATCCGTTGAGTCCAACAAATCATTTATGTGAAACAGAACCATGGTTGGAGCCTAAATAGAACCTAAGCGTACCCCGGAATTAACAGGATACAGATCCGAAGTCACAGCAACCGGGATCAATCGATTTTCGAGGAAGCTCTTCATCTAGTTGCAAAGCTACTGGGAAAGTCCGTATGGATGAAGCTTTCTCAGCAATGTCCCGTGGAGATATCCAATGCGACCGCCCTTGACTCACCATGCCGCTCAATCGCAGATGTCCATATATCGGTTATAAGGGTCAAAAGGTCATCCGTGGACCGCTTGCCATGGAATTTGTATTAACGATCATTCAGAAGACTCTCCAATTCCTCAATTAACTCGGCATTGATGGCTTTTCCATCACTTAAACAACATAGGCAGTAATGCTATCGGCCAGTAATTTTGTGGAAGATATTATTTCCCCTTCCTTGGGATTGGTTGACTTTGAGCCACCTTCAAGCAGGTAGGAAATGTCCTCCATGTATAAGATAAGCGAAAGAGGCTGCCAAGAACCGGCGATAGTTCTGGAGCACAGTTCTTAAGGACTATTGCTGGTATTCCGTTCGGGGCGGTTGCCTCTTACAGTCCAGTCCACATAGAATGCGTTGAATAGTATGTGGGCGAAACCTCACATCCCGCATCTAAGACCATTCCGGCGCGATCACGCTGCCCGCTACCAATAGGGGAAAAGAGGAGAAGGCGAAGTTTCTGTTGACGGCCTTTGCTGAAGGAGTTTATTGGTCACTCTGTTGTTGTAGGCCTTCTTCGTAGTATCAATCGCTTGGTTACACGCGTTTCTAATTCTATCAAAATTCGTTCTGTTAACCTCGGTGGGATTGGAGCGCCATTGTATAAAAGCTCTATTTTTTGCCACTGTAATCTGCTCGCATTTTTTATCAAATCAAGGCCGGTCAGGTGAATTTCTTTTGATAGAATCAATACTGGGAGACTACCAGCGTGGATTCTGTAGGAACCAACGGGAGACCAAATGTTCACAATAAAGCAATTGCTGGAAAACAAGAGGGAATACGGAGAGGCGGTCGCAACTTTTCACGAACTTTTCCTTGACTTCCAAATAGCCTACGATCAATCGCAAGGCAAAGACTTTACCATAGTTTAGTTTTAGTTTTCTACAACGCTAGTTGGCACGCAGGTAGTAAACTGCTGACATCAAACTGATAGAGATAGATAGCAGCACTCGTCAATAAAAGTGAATGTAGTTGCGCATCTTTTGACAGTTACTAACCAAAATTTCAGCCATTTTGGACGCGTAGGTTTTATTTGACAGTCGTTTGAGTGAGTCGATGTGAGTGTTTTTGTAAAAATGGACAAAATTGAGTATCGAGCTGTCATCAAATTTTTGTTTTTTGAGAGGCAATACGCCGACGCAAACCAAAAATGAGTTGGATTCTGTGTATGGGGACTCTGCACCATCATTTACCACCGTGAAATTTTGGGCAGCTGAATTTAAATGTGGCCGTGAGAGCTTGGGAGACGATGGATATTCGGAACGTCCAAAAACTGCAACAACTGACGATAACATCATAACATAACATAAAGTGAACATAGAGTTCACCAAATGGTGCTAGACGACCGCCGGATTAAAGTGAAAAAGATAGCAGGGGCTATGAAAATGTCCAAAGAACGTGTTTGTCACATATTGAATCAAGATTTAGGCATGAGAAAGCTGTCCGCGCGTTGGATGCTGCGTTTGCTTACGTTAGACCAAAAACGTGTTCGAATGAACATTTCCAACGCTCTGTTGGCGCAGTTTAGGTGCAATAATTCCGAGTTTTGGTTCCGATTAGTTACTGTCGACGAATCTTGGATACACCATTATATGCCCGAAACAAACATGCAGTCAAAACAGTGGACTGCAAAGGAGGAATCGGCTCAAAAAAAAAGCAAAACCTGTTTTTCGACAGGGAAAGTGATGGTGACTGTTTTTTTGGGATAGTCATGGAGTTTTTTTAATCGATTATCTTCAAAAAGGAAAAACCATTACAGGAGCATACTACGCATTATTACTTGACCAACTGAAGGCAGAAATTGCGGACAAACGGGCACATTTGGAGAAAAATAAAATCCTGTTTCACCAAGACAAGCACCGTCTCACATCTCAGCGGTTGCCATGGCGAAAATCCACGAATTACGGTTTGAACCGCTTGACCATCCGTCTTACTGACCAGATCTAGCCCCAGGGACTTCTCTTTGTTCCATAATGTAAAAATTGTGCTCGGGGGACAGAGATTTTCGTCAAATGAGGAGGCAATCACCTTCGTGAACAGTTATTTTGCGGAGAAAAACGCCGAGTACTATTTGGACGGGTAAGAGAGATAGGAGCATCGCTGGGAGAAATTTGTAGAGTTACAAGGAGAATATGTAGAAAAATAAAAATAAATTTTAAGAAAAAATGTCTTGTATCTTTGTTAGGTCGGTAACTTTTCAGGCTACCCATGTACGAATGCCAAACATGAGCACTCACAAAACGGGAAGAAAAGAAATGACGCGTATTCGAGAATAAAGTTTTAAGGAGTATCTTTGGCGGTAAATATGGCGAAGGTGCAGGACAATGGAGGAAACTCCACAACCATGAATTGGAAGAGTTATACCGCAAACCTACAATAGTGGGCGTAATAAGGTCGCGAAGATTAAGATGAGTCGGACATGTGGCGAGAATGGACAACAAAAGGACCACGCGTAGAATTCTTGACAGAAGACCAACGGGTAAGAGACCGGTAGGACGGCCGCGACGGAGATGGGAGGACAATGTTAAGTTGGATTTCGACGAGATCGGATCAGATGGTCAAGCGAGGAAGGAAACTGCACAGAACAGGGAAGGATGCCGCAGCATAGTCAGTGAGGTCATGAAGTTTCGGGTTCCTATAGGTAAATAAAAAGTATAGTAGAGTATTTGGAGTTGTGAGCTTTTGTGTGTGAAAAATGGAACTTACGCACCACAAGCTCGCTTCTCTCATCGAACCACCCTCGGAGCGTGTCTCTCGTGCTTCTTTGCTTCAGATATTGCTACAGACATTACATAAGTGAACTCGGCAGTAGCACCCTGTCTCACCAAGTATTCGGCCGCAACATCCACCAGTTATCAGAACGTGCCCATTGATTCAAACCAATGCCCAATGGATGTTCCTGGAATGCTCAGTAAGCTCCTGGTTAAAAGCCTAAGCCAGTCAAAACCAACATACTATACATCGGCACCTACCTTTCCAGCTGTCTGTTGGTGATTTTTACCTCGTTCACTACCGAACAGAGAAAATTACTTCTTCTTAACATATATCCTATTTAATTTCATTTTTAGATCACAATAGAGAAAAAAAACATTACTCTGAGAGTATAAATTCGCAATTTACCGAACATCAGCGACCCTTCGGGGCATGTAACTCGTCAACAGTAAATTATGGACTGTATCATAAATATCCTCTATTTTTTCTTAAAAGAAAAAATGACCAGTTCCTGCTTTTGATGGCGGTCAAAATGTTTATATCGGGTTTTCCAATAGGGACTTGACAACTTTTTTGTCGGTAGTAAATTTTTATAATTTGCTGACGTTGTTCGTTCGTGTGGTTAACCACGATGAAAATGTTGAGTTTACTGAATAAATTGGCAGTGACAGTACGATGATTAGTGAAAGGGTGCGTTCACAAATTAAATTCAAGATTGTCAAGATATTATGTCCCTATTGGAAAACCCGATACTTTAACTATGGGTCATATAAAATGTTCCATTACCATAGATTTGAATAAACGCACCAATTCCAGAAACCGTATTGTATGGTTTTTCATGTGCTTTAAGGAAAGGCGTTATTTTCGCTTTTCTTGGTCTTTTACCTCACTACTTCCTGGTGATTTATTCCTTCATTCTAATTTTGATCTTTAAGACCATTCGCTGCATCCGGATAGCAATGAGTCGAATTATAGTAGCTTATAGATGAAAAAATGATACCCCCTCCTTCCGTCTTCTTAAAAAAAAAAAAAAAAAAATTGGTTGGCGAGAGGCCGACTTTGGCGAGACAATGACAGATGTGTCCTTCATCTTGTCTCTGGCTTCTGGTCATCTTGCGATAACCAGAATCACCCACATCCGTGAAGATGTTGGACTCGGTCTCAAGATATCTGAAAAGAAAGGGGAAGGGCGTATCTAAGGATAGTGTGGACAGGGTTAGTTCAGGTGTTCTCTAGCTACTTGGATGGAGGGATGGTGGGAAAGGAATCGTACAAGACTGGTAGGTCTTGAGTGTGGTAGTAAACACAGATCACGTCAAAAGCCTTGCATCTTCTCATGATCGCCCCGTGCATTTATACTAACCTCTATCAAAAATTTTCTTAAAATAATATCATTATGTTATTTTCTTTCCCCTTCTCTCTCAGTATAAATCTAGTTACCTATATATCTCTTTCTCTCTTAATATTTTGCCTTTTACTTTCTCACTTTTGCAATACTTCTTCTCGTTTCCGTCGCTTGTTTTTGTGAATACAACATTTTATAGTTTTTGTAATTTAAACGAAAAAAAAAATACGTAACGCTGTTTACGCTCTATTATCTTATGTTGTGTTTATTGGGTAGGACGTATGTGTGCAGTCGTTGGCACGGGTTCTACTCCTTCCACTAAATTACCCCGTAAATGTTCACCAATCTGGGGTAAAAGTTCCGGTATCAGCTTTGTTATTAATGAAGCTGACGATCACTTTGTGGAATGCAACTGCCGTGGATGCTGCTCTACGGTTTGAAACATTTTACTTCTGTAAACAATCACTGCTTCGAGGCAGATTGATTTTACTAGGCATCTTATCGATAGGCTGGTCTATAGCATTATTATCGCGTCTATCGTAATGCAATGAAACGACACATCATCAATAAAGGCGGATCAACTGACGAAGAGGTAGCAAAAGGATAGACGTCAAGGAATTACAATGGCGAGCAACGCACTTCCCGATTGCGGTCAGTCCAGAACTAGTCGAACCAGATTAAAACACATTTTTCATTTCCTTTAATAGAACACCTCGTTTCAATATTGTTTTATTCCTTATAATTGACAATCATTAAAATAACTTCACAATAAAAATTAAAAAAAAACAATGTTCATCGAAAACGTTATCAACGCACAACACTCGCATCGCCACACCACTCGACGTTTTACGTGGAGGACCCGACCTTCCTCCACGGAATCAGTTTTACGATTGACTATATCAATGGAAGCGACAGAATACCAAAAATTCCATCCATCGCTTCGGTGACCATATAAGGGATGATCCTAGATGATGATCACGGAGGGGATGTGCACACACACAGATGCGGTTACTGTGCATGAGCAAACGGACCGTGGATATAACAATTCGATAAAAGGACATGTTTATCCAATTGGTACCGCGTAACGGATCCATTCTGATCGGGCTCACGTTGCTGGAGCCCTCTAATATGATTTGCCATGCACGTGTATGGAAACAAATATTCTCTTTCTGTGTGCATGGGCAAGTTTGAGGACTCATATCGGTTACGTAATTTCGTAACCGAATTGGATTCTTAGCAATATGCTGCATTGTATGCAGTCATGGTGGTAATGCTTATCGAATGTTGATGCCAGTCGATCGGCTTACCGACAGATGTGCTTGTAGGTCAACAAGAAAGGAAAGAAATATCTCTTGCATGTGTGCAGCGGAATTCGTCCGGAGACATGTGTAATGAATTGGTTTAGATCATGTTGGTTGTTTGGTGGTGCAACCAAATTGCTTATAAGGTACATGTCTGTTTGATGCTGATGGATTTTGCATCGGCGAATATTATGGATTTGCAGCATTTCAGGGTTTTATAGTACAAACTATGTAAAGGTAAGTGCATGTGTAGCGGTTCTACGAACCATACAACTCCTAACAGGTGAGTTATCCTTTCCGCCAAGGAACTCTACTCACCTTTCGCAGCACGCGTGCCCACAGACACGTGGCCCAATAGTCATTACCATACCGGTAATAAAGGCAATATGAAATCGCAACAACATTGAACCCGGTAGCAAAAACCAAGGAACTTAACGTTCAAAAGATTCCAATATCGAGTTCAACGCATCCGTACATGGTATTCTACCCCAATTCAAAAGGGCAGCTAAAGCATCGCATCTAAGCAATGCGTCAAATGCAGGAAGCATCGCATACAGGTCATCAATCTCCCATCCTAAACATCAACGCGATGTTTCCAAAGAAATACCATTTTCGGTAAATAGACCGAACAACGGATGCATACGTTGGTAGCTAAATGCAATTAGCACCTAAACCAGACACACTTGCGCAAACAAACAATTCGATGCGCTGCTGATTAGCAGGCGAACAATCATAAACGCATAACACTATCCCTGATAGATTTTTATGATGGAAAAGGCAAACAAAGCCTTACATCCCATAATCCGTGTACGCATTCGAAATGCAGGCGATTCCTTTCCTCATGCCGGATGTGTTGGATAAACAAACCAGCGAGCGATCGGAGAATAATCGGCGGCATCCGATCAACGGACAAAGGAGGGCAGGATTTCGATCACCACCACAATGGTGATAATGATGATTATGATGAAAAACCTTCCTTTACAGATACGATGGGAAATTTCGCTTCATGGATACGATAGGAAATTCTGTTTCACAGATACGTAGGGAAAATTTCCGTTACGATGGGGGATACGAATTCAGTAGTCGAATTAGAGTTTAGTCTTTACCGAACGGCAATATCGGAGAGTCTATATCGAGCATCCGATAGTCGAACCAGAGAGAACTCGACGAGGAGGTATCCGTCACTTCGCACTTGCGCTAGAGTATCTCACCGAGAAACAATTAAAGGTAATAGTAAACCTTCCGTGTCGTAAAAAGGAAATGTGTGTCGGTTGTCGTGTAATTCGGATTTATACGTTGAATTTTATGTGTGACGAAAAGATGATAAAACATTTACAATAAAATAGAAAGTGAAAATAACTCTCAGCGTTTTATTTGTGGCAATGCCCCTGTGCTCCAGGTTGTTTCTCTCCTCGTGAACAGTGTTCGGCGGAACACTTCGGTGACACTTCGACAACCACATACCTATCCGCCAAACATGCTTTCCTGGTTTTTATGCTTTCTGTATACCCTAGGGGGAAGTTAGGTGTTGTACCTAGAAAAAGCGAGCGGTGGTGTTATTGGAACCGCCACATGTTAAATCTGTCTTTTATTCTATGTCACTTTTAAGGCCTCTTCCTCCCTTTCTCTCTCTCTATCTCCCTTCCTAAACATGACCCTTTATAGAATACTACACACTTCCAACGTCCCCCCTCTCCCTTACTTTGCTACAGCCGTCTTCTCTTTCTCTCTCTCTCTCTCTCTCTCCCTCTCTCTCTCTCTCTCTCTCTCTATCTATCTCTATGTATCTACCTCACTTTTTCTCGCCCGAGTTTGTTTGTTGTTGTTACTTTCAACCTTTTCCGTTTTCTTCTTGTATAATTATTTGTTAATTACTGAATTTACCTTTTATTCTTTATTTTACTCTCTATAACCACCTTTCCTTTTCTGCTTCTTTAGACAGTGTTTCTGACATATTCCTCTCTATCGCTTTTCGTGCTACTGCCTTTCTCTCTTTTTCAATCTAATTATATATTAAATACTTTTTAGACTGATTTTATCACAGGTTGTATTTATGCTGAATAACGTAAACTAGAAGTGTTAGGTAAACGGCATATAAAGGTAAATCTGGGGAGATGTTGTGTTGGCTTCCTGATATTGTTCTTTGAATATATCCTCGAGGATGTTGTCTCGTTTAACTATATCAGTCCATTTAACTGCTCAAATGCAACAATTTATTTACATCCGTTCAATGTACGCAATAATATGTTGTCGGTCATTGCTTTCGAAAATGAATAAATAAATAATTAATGAAAACAAGTGCCAAACAATCCTCATCGTCAGTCACGAATATGGGAAGTGTTCCAAGTAGTCGTGTGTTATTAGATGACACAGCCTGTTCTAGTTCAATTATCATCTATTGTCAACAAGGTTCGAAAAATTGTTGTCGAATCTTTGAATTTCCGATCCCAATTATGGCGTGAAATTGAATTCAATTCCCCTAACATTAGATCAAACGTATCGATTGTCGTCTATTCAAATCAACTATCACATCTCTGAGAGTGTGATCGAAGGTATTTTTTTCTTTGAGCTCACGAGCAAGATTAACATTCAAGTTGTTCGACACAAATCGATGGCAACCTTTGGCGTAAAGTGTGTCACATCGTTTCTCGATTCATCAGTGTCTCACAAAACAAATATCCCAGCGAAAAAAATCGAGATAAAATAAAGAGGAATCTCATATCCATATTGCCATGCATGGAGTCAATTAATTTCCACCCCTCAAACACTTTCCAATCACCGATTTTCCACGGCTCATTCCCCCCACGTTATTTACATAGCCACCAGGTAGCAGTAGCTGGTCTCAAATTCCCAATTGATGAGCGAAGAGAAATTCTTACAAATCACCAGCAGTTAATCAAAACCAGCGGAGAAGAGGAATAGACGAACGTCTTAGACAGACTATGGCCAAGGAAAGGACACGCAGACTTTCGATCAGCAACATCACACATCAAGTGAACCCCGAATCCTGTCCTTTATGTTCCACATGTGATGACAGATTGTGTGACATTAATTTAGGACTCATCATACCGCCGTAGGTTGACATGTTCTTCGGAATACTATTTATATCTTTTTCACCTCTGTGGCGAGTCAAGTCACCGCCATCACCTCAGGTGCATCGTCATCGTCATCATGTGAGTTTCGATCACGGCGATGATGATGGTGATATGTCGCACGAACGTGCACTGACAGTTAATTCCTATCTTCTGTATGTCGTACCATTTTGTTGTTGTTGCTACTTTTTTCATATTTATTCTCTTTTTAATTCTTTGCACATTTTTATCTTTTATTTGTCATATAATAAGGATGTCATTATTATCAACGTTATTCTTATCGGCAAGGGCGATGTGTATCGCTAAGATTACACTGCCTGATAGTGACTAATTGCGGATCATTAATATGTTTTAAAGGGATCAAAAGTGTGAGGTAACGCTTTGGGGTAAGAGATAACGACGAGACTAGACGGTTGCTGTGATATCCTTAACTGATTGCATTTCAATTCGGCCACTTGTGATGCTTGTTGTAATTTACGTTTCTTAGATAATTCTCTGACGGTTTGTTTGAGTTTTAGTAGAAATGTTCTTCTGGACCCCTTTACAGGTTGATTATGATGTGTACGAGTATTGGCTGCTAATGGGAGATGAAGATACGTGTAAGACTTCTTCGTGTGGGAAAGTTATGCTTCGGTTCGGCAGGTAGTTAAAAGGTAATATGTTGATTTAATTACATGTTTCCTCACTAATATGGACACTAAGGAGCCAGTCAAGTACTAATTTAATATATGGTGTCCTTTTTCATTATTTGAAACCGATTATCAGTCCAATTTCAAAATAATCTTACAGAGTTGTTAACGAAAAACAACTTCATCAGATCACTAATCTTATTCACAACAGCGTGCTTCAAAAAAAAAAATTTTTTTTTATTACTCTTTTCTCGGGAGAGGTGAACCTATAGCGCCGAGTGGGCGCCCTGAGATACCACCAAATAACTGTTGCAGCTTTTTCTGAACAGTTGCAGGTTGTAGCGCTCCGGAAACACGCATGGGAAGGGAGTTCCACAGCTTCCCCGCTGTGTACCGGAACGATTTCTGATACAGGGATGTTTGTGCCATCGACAGACGAAGCGCAAACTGGTCCGATTTGTCGGATTGTCTTGTGGAGCGCATATAAACCGAATTGCATGGAACAATATCACGAATCTCCCAAGAACAGTACCCGTGATAACATCTGTAAAACAGGCGAGGTCAGCTACGCGCCTTCGATGTGATACCGACTGTAGTCTAGACGTCAGCGCCGAGTTGCCGATCAGGCGGATTGCTCGTCTTTGTGTGGCCTCAAGTGGGTCGAGGGTATGTTTAGGAGCAGAGTTCCAAACATGAGAGCAATACTCGAGCCCGGGTCTAACGAGATCTATACAGAAGAAGAAGTTGGGCCGGAGTAAAATATTTGGTGGCTCTAAAAAGATAACTCAATTTTCTAGAGCCTGAACTGGCGATGTTCGACGTGTGTTTCTGCCATGTGCCGAGTAACTTCAAGCTCTCTCCAGCTTCGAGGACCAGTGATCTACTTTTCTTTGTGAATGTTGTATATTGTCTTCGTTGTATTGAAGTCGCCGAGATTGGCTTTTCCCCACTGCACGACTTTATCGAGATCCTGATTGAAGCAGTCAATCTGTCTACATCTCAGCTGGTGCGACGTTGATGCACCAATCGGCCGATCACTCGAAAAAGAGGAAACAGGAGTACAATCATTCCCCAAACTGAACACTTTGTTATCCGTTGTCTCAAACACATCATTTATGTGAAGCAAAAACAAGTTTGGACGCAAAATAGAACCTTGAGGCACCCCGAATTAACAGGACACAGATCCGAACACTCGCCGTCCACAACAACCCGGATCGATCGGTTTTCAATGAAGCTCTTCGTCCAGTCGCAAAGCTACTGGGAAAGTCCATATGAACGAAAAATGCCCCGTCCCTGCCGTGCTCTAAAGCGTGGGAAATATCCAATGCCCCTCAATCGCAGATGTTTAAAAGTTCTATTTTTTACCACTCTACTCTGCTCGCATTTTTTATCAAACCAAGGTTTATCAGATGAATTTCGTTTGATGGAATGCGGAATGTAAATCTCATCCCGACAAGAATAATCTCTGTAATCGACTCCACACAGGCGTTAACATCGGATTCTCCGAGGCACACCTCCGACCATGCAAAGGATGCGAAGAACTCTCGCAAATCGTCCCAGTTAGCAGCCTCATACCTCCATACATGGCGAAGTTGTTTAGGTCGGTTATTCCTTTAAAATGCAAGTGGTTGCGCGAACAATACCAAGCATGATCTGAGTTTCCCAGTACCGGAGAAACCTCCACGGTATAAATACCCGGTTCGGATCTCAAAAACAGATGCAGGGTGTTCGCATTATCACCTCGGTTATGAATTGAGTCAAGTTGTGGCTAACAGCGAATATATCCGCCAGCCTCCCAGCCTCGTCGGTTCTGTTAAAATGCACCAACAAGCTGGATGTATGTACATTAAAATCGCCAAGGACGACAATTTCAGAAGCCGGTGGTTGATCTGTATCCAGTCGACGGTACATGAAAGATGTTCAAAAATTGTCATCGGTTGAACGCCATTAGCGGAGCGGTAAAACTACGACTCTCAACCATATGATGTCCATGTTATTGTTATTCCAACGTCTCCATCCTCTGGCAAGCCAGATCGGACCACGCGAAGACGCAGACTCCGCCCTTAAAATGGAATCCCGAATGTAAGTTGTATCCTAAACTACGAAGATATAACGAATCAGTTGACGAATCGATCTGGTTCTCAGTTAGGGCAAGGATATCATGTTTCGCTGTTTGGAAAATATTGGTGGACGGCGCTTACATTCGTATATGTCAAATCGATGCCACGCGAATTCGCAGACCCCACCCTTAAAATGGAATCTGGAGTGTAAGTTGTATCCTGAACTACGAAGATATGATGAATCAGTTGACGAATCGATCTGGTACTCAGTTAGGGCACGGATATCATATTTCGCTGTTTGGAAAATATTGGTGGACGGCGCTTACATTCGTATATGTGAAATCGATGCCCCTGATGTTACTAAATGCCGTTACTATTCGAGCGTCGACAGAGCCTCGAGCCCGATTATGCAATGACGAATTTCTTAAAGTTCGGTTATTTTTCATAAAATTTTGCATGATGTTCCCCCTGACATATTCCCCCCCGGAGATCTGGATGGGAAACTAGTTTACCACCGGAATTCTTTATCTCAGAAGGTACCTCCATGACTTATCTCGAAGTCAGTCAGGGCCATAAGCCATACATCCGAAACATAGTTGAAGATTTCTCCTGACAATATCGCGGAATGTACAGCGTGACGGGGTGGTATCTCACCTTGGGCCCGACTACCACCTAAACCAACCTTTTCTCGAACCGGGCTATCAGCCAAGCTCCAAAAAGTCGCCAGGGATTTCTCCCGACCATTTCACGGAGGCCATACCTTGATAACTGCATTCTTTCGTTACTTGTTTTTAAAGTTACATGCTATACGGCGCAATGCTGCACTACAATTCCATATTTTTAAAGTCATAAAATCTTACTATTTTTATATAAATTTTTAAAATGGTAATTGAATTTTTTAAATTCATATGTACACAGTCACAGCGCCAACGTGATGACGAATGGCGTTCCCTTATACCCTTAACATGAAAACGTTGAATAAAACATATTTTATCCGATTGCAATAGATACCGCTGTGGTGACAGACGTTGTTTCGCTACATTTTCAAAAACATGGAAGCATAATTGTAAATAATTTCAAAGAAAGACTTCTAACTGGGTGAAACATTGATCTTGGTGGACAGTTGACATCACTATTTTGGGAAGTAATGCATCTACAGAACTTCTAATTTAGATTACTCATCGTTTCGTTCGCTGTGTGGCAAGTGGCCCCGACACTACATTCATAACATACTCAAATTACAATGTACAGGTTTCCCTGTGTCAACTCGTTCTTGAACGGTCCCTCCTGAAAGATTTTAACAACTTGATCGGTACAACGTCCAATTTCTATGTGTCCGGATGCTTATTTTCACTATGGAGAACATCGGTGATATTCTCGATGGTAGAAGACGGACAAAGGTGTGTTTTCGGGGTTACCTCCTCAATAGACCCAGTGTTTTTGAAATTCTACTCGATCTTTCAAACTGTGCAAATAACGTCATCATCATCATCATCATCGGCACTACAACCGGGAGCCGGTCTTGGCCTTATTTAGCAAGTCTTGGAGATTGTTAAATTTTCCATAATGATTTTTTTTTCCGGGCAAGGTTATTAGTCTTGCGCCAGCCAATAACGTCATCGACGGAAAAAAAGAAGAATCGTATTCTTTTTCTGTAGCACATTTTCTAACGAATTTCTGAACCATATAATGCTCCAAGATTCAATTTTATAACAATGATGAAAGAATTTCGATTATAGGTGTACCGGACTGTGGTCTCACTTACTAATCTAATCACTACAGCACTAATTGTAGCGTTCCTTCTGAACTTTCCTTAAAGAGTCCATTGAGACTAGACATGTCTTAACATCCCCATCTTTCCTCATCAAAATGCAAGTAAAGCTTCAACTTTGTGCTCTGGTTACCCGCTCTCACTATAGCCATTTAAATCCCCATTCCACATCTAACCTGACTAAAGACCGAAGTGCAGAAGAACCACACAACAGCTTATTCCTATCTATCCAGTTACCCTTTACCCAGCCATCCATCGTCTTGGATATGCAAAACTTTGATATAAGTAAAAACTACAAAAGCGAGCTGTCGGGCAAAGGAGAAGATATGCATAACATGGCCTGAACACAATTATCCGTTGCGATAAGGATCTTCCGCTCTTATTGTTCTTCCCCAAAGAGTGGTAGGTGGCTTGCTGCAGCCGCCAATGCGGTGTGCAACTTGCATGCCACTTATTTGCATGCCATTGTACTATGGTGGCAAATAGCATTTATAACGGTTCCATGCGGCCATTTATATTTATGAGGACCCCAAGTATCGTAGAAAAACTTTGCTCATTATCCGCGCAAACGGCGTTTCAGATAAGGCAACCCGAGTGCAATTAGATACAAAACAAAAATCAAATAGTTTCGGGTGACTTGACTTTCATGTAACGGTAATGTAAGAGGCCTGTTAGATAGAACAGAGAAGGCTGCTACAAGATGGAGGCAACTGCACATCAGGTTGGTTGCTCCAGATGCATTAACCCGCTGATTGAAATGCTTTATGGAACTGAATGCGATTAACCCGAAACGGTTGGCTAACCTGACAATTAGAATGTGACAGGGTCTGTTGTGGGACTGAGTTGCTTTCCACTAAGGCTAAGGTTTTGACTAACTTAAATCTGGTTAGTCAACAGCCATTTCGCGCTTGAAGCTAATGAGAAACAAATATTAGATAGAAAGTACTGATTCAGGCGATAAATCACTATAGAGTAATAAAAAATAGGCATATTTTGGGATTCTTTTTTATATAATAAAGGGATCAATCGAAGTTCTATAAAATGGGATTTATAATACAGGTAATCAAGTACCAAATGAACTTTTTTTTAAATCATTTTATAGCAAAATCTCAAAAATGGCACAACGTTTTTCTACTGATGCCTTTTTTGTCAAGGGATCAACAGCCGGAAACCTAACTTCAACAATTTGCACCACGGAAAATAAATTTTAAGAATTATGTATTAGATATAATGACTCTTGGTGAAATAGGGCAATTTTAAACGAACAGTTTTAAATTTCTTCCAAAAAATCGCCACACAATTGTTTATATAAGACAAACACAATGAAATATATAAAAATCCTCCGTACGACATCGAAGATGGTAATTTTGAATGCACCACCTAAGTTTCAAATTCCTCGGTGACGATTTGATCGAGTTACATTTCGGGCCAATTAGAAAATGTTTTAGGTTTTAAGTTGTTTGTACAGTCCTAAGAATAAAGCATTGAAACAAATACCAGAGGTTTGGTACATGTTTCCTCAACAAATGAAAGTTTGTTAGATATTACATTACATTCGGTAACATAATCCTCATTGATACAAGATATACCTTTTAACAACACGACGCATGTGCAACCATGCCTACGCGATCCCAAAAGACCTCTTCACGCGACATGTCTACAAGTTCGGTGAGTAGAGCGTTAAAATATGTGAATAGGCCGGTTTGTTATAAAAGGTGACTACGCAATCTAAAAAGACTTTTTCACGCTACATGTCTACAAGTCCGGCGAATAGAGCATTCGAATTGTGAACAGATCGGCTTGTCGTAAAAGGCGACTGAATGCGGAGTGGTAGGTAGGGTCCCAACCCCCTGTCGACCGGTTAAATACCATACCATCAAACTATCGGCTCCGTGAAATGGTCAGGAGAAATCCTTGGTCACCTTTTGGACGGGAGACCAACGAGAAAGAGACCGGTGGAAAGACCGCGACGAAGATGGGAGGACAATCTAAGGCACAACCTTGAGGAGATCGGATCAGAAGAGGAAGCGTGGAAAGGGAATGCACAGGACAGAGGACGATGGTACACCCCAGTCAGGAGGTCATGAATTTCCGAGTTTCTATAGACCACTAATAATAATAGTAATATTAAATAATAATCTTTTGGAGCCTGGCTGATAGACCGGTCTGACAGAAGGTGGGTTTATGTGGTAAGTCAGTCCCAAGATGAACTACCACCCAGTCACTCTGTACGTTCCGCCATATATGGGAGAAATATTTGACCATGTTCCGGACGTTTAGTTAATGGCCTGCACTGAAATTGAGATAAGTTATAAGATAAAGGATTCCTTCGGATCTCCGGGAGAGGGAGATAAAAAACTGTAATCAATTCGTCTCCCCATTATCGGGTCCGCCCGTGAAATACTGTCAAAGTTCAACTACTGACAGCAGTTTGTAACACCAGGCACATCGGCGTCACCAATACGAATGTAAACGCCATCCACCAAAATTTGCGAACAGCCAGATTTGATATTCTGGCCCTAACCGAGACCCAGGTCGACTCGTCAACTGACTCGACATATCTCCGTTGCCTAGAATATCACTTACATTTGAAATTACATTCGGGAAACGGCCTTGGAAACCAATAACTTGGACATTACTTGGCTGAACGTGTCTGAGGGGTCCGCGAATCAGGATCGACCAGCGAAGGTTTTGAACAACCACCCATCCTCCGAGATTGTCGTTATTTTAGTCTCTAACGAACACAACTCCAACCTGGTTGGTACATTCTAACCGAATTGCCCAGTATGGGAAGTTGGCCGTAGCGTTTGCTGTTAGCAGTAATTTGATCCAACTTGTGGAGTACCGGGTAACGAATGAAAAAGTGATTCTACAAACACGTTAGGTCTATTGCCGAGCCATGCATTTATCCCATAGCGTTGGGAATCGCAAAACACTACAAAACAATAGGACCGTGCGTAGAATTCTTGACGGTAGACCAACGGGAAAGAGAGCGGCAGACGGCCGCGACGGAGATGGGAGGACAATGTTAGGTTTGACCTTGAGGGGATCAGATCGGATGGTCAAGCGTGGGAGGAGGGAAGCAGAGTGCACAGGACAGGGGACGATGGCGGAGTCGAGTCGGTGAGGTAATGAACTTCCGGGTTCCTACAGGCCAATAAATAGAATAGATAGATTTCTTAAGGTAATGAGTTATTGTTTTTCCTTTTTCAAAGTAGTCAGTTTTGTATCGAAGCAGAAACTCGTCAGGATTCCGATGGAAAAAGACCAACACAGCCTCCGAGTCGACACCTTTGCGGTTTTTTCCATAGTGGAAGTACACGCGACAGGGCTCCTCGATAGTATAGTTGTTAGTATCCCCGCCTGTCACGCGGGAGACCGGGGTTCGATTCCCCGTCGGGGAGCCTCTGGCACAAGACTAATGACCTTGCCCGGAAAAACAAATTATCATGGAAAATTTAACAAGCCTTAGGACTTGCCTAATAAGGCCAAGACCGGTTCCCGGTTGTAGTGCCGATGATGATGATGATGATGGGAATACACGCGACACCCATCTTGGAGAGATTTCATTCACGTATAATTGCCAAGCAGCTACCTAGTGAATAATAATGTTTAGTAGTGAGCTAGTTTTATAATTTTATTTTTTATTTTTATATTCTTTTATTTTTATTATTTCTCTTATCTTTAATCTTCTTTCTAGACAAAAAATGTTTAAATTCTAACTTATTTTGGTTATATCCCCACTTGCTGGTCCTCTACGGACACTCTAAGCTAAATTTAGGGTCCCTACTGTTATCGGTTGCCGTCTTTCGACTTAATATCTTTTCGATTTGTTGGTATCTTTATTAATTATTTGTATACTACTGAGCTTTTTAGTGAATAAGGATGCTTGCTAAAAACCAACGATCTTCGAGACTACCAGCGTTATCTCAGACACCCTAAGCATTTATTGATCTATTATATTATTTTTCTACCTTGTAGATTGCGGTTCACTAGGATGGGATAGTGTATTTCTTACATCATCTAGGGAATCCTAAGCAGCTTCCGGCTTCGAAAATGTACACATTCCACTTATAAATCGAGGTAATGCGTGATCCAACTTCCTAAAGCCCTTTAGCCTCAGCGATGCAAGTGTCGTTGGAAATTCTCGTCGAATACAGAAGGCAGCAATCTGAGTAAGATTCATTGAGTTTAACTCGGTAAAAAGTGGTTTAACGTGCTCACGAAATGAATTAAGATCATTAGTCTACTCAATTAGCTTTTATTGATAGTTTTATTGATATTGGTCTATAAAAATTAGACCAGCCCAAGTTTACTTTGAATGGTCATAAAAAACAGCTTTCAGCGCAGTGGCCGCACCCAAGTGACACGTTTTCTAATAACGACGGCAAAAACCGATGCTATCGAAATTTTCAACTAATTACAAAACTTTTTTCGCGTTATTTTATCCCCTCTCGCACTTTATTCCTGCGTATTCTCAAACGGTCGGGAAATTATTCATGGCTGCGTTTAAGAAAAGGGTTCTGTAATTTTACGGTAGCGTATAATTATGGAAAAATAATTTGAATTGTAAAGACGGTGCAGCCAATACCGACTCATTAGAACATCTTGTTAACCTCGGAGTTTAAAAACCTCAGCATACTCTGATGGTTGAATGCAACGTCTTATAGACTCAGCTAAGCACGATCGAAGCCATCAGAGAATCGCAACTCAGTCGTCAGCAAAAGAATAAAATGGATTTCAGATGATAGAAAAGAAATCACTGATGAAAATAAAACAAGAAATTAATCAGTTTTGAATATTTTCTTAGATGGCACTTGCCGTATATACAGAGATCCCAGGCTGATCCATGACTAGTTGACGTCATTTTCACGAACGACAACAAAAACCAACTAAGTTACTATACGTGAGAACGAGTGACAACACTGACAGCCACGGAGATCTTATTTATTGCTAGCATTGCACATGATTTTCCCATTTTTATATAAATATATGTCATTATAATAGAGGGCGCTGAGACTTTTATTGAACCTCAGGACTTTGTCAATGCTATATATTTCTTATCACCTTTCATCGAACCTAAGACCCAAGGCAGCGAAGAACCAACATTGCGTCTAGTCACTATCTCGATGTTTTAGTGCTTCGGTAATGGATTTGTGACGTTTCTAACAGATACACATGCAATATGCAAGCAAATAGTGAAGAACACCGAAAGGAAATTCGCATGAGCAAAGCATCAGAGCCGTATACCATAGCGATAACATAACAATTCCACATCAGTTGAGTGTACTTGAGTTTAGAAATCGAATTCGTACACGCGGCAGTGGCCTGATGTGTTGAGCATTGGTTCCATTGTTTAGTGATTCTAACCGCCATAGCGTTAGTTCGAATCACACATTCTTCACTATCGTCGCAAACGCTGTAGATTACTATGCAAAAGGAATATGCAGCTCCGAATCAATTTCAACATGACAAGTAAAGCGGGGATGCTTTGTAAATCGCCAGATGATGATGGGAAAGTAAATCGTGGGTCTAAGATATCAAAAACGTGGACTTATGAATACGATACCATCTATTGCAGACATCATCCTAGTAAACAAAATAGAGACTTATAGCGTCATTCAGACGCATGCAATAGAAAGGATAGGACCGAAATACCGACACATCAGGCAAGACCCACATGTACGTGAACAGATTATGTATTAACTCGCTACATAAGGAATGATTGCTACATTAATGCTGGTGTATATGGCTCTGGTGATTATTTCTTCGGTTGTCGACAGAACGTTAGAATAATGTTTATCGAAGAATGCAGCAATTTCAAAAGATATAGTAAGCACGTGAAAGGCATGAAAGTTATACCCGAGGTTTCATAATATAACACAGTACCTTATTATTAACTTACTTCTTGCCACCAACTCCAGGGGATTTTAATATGTTCCTATCACCTGGGCCTAAAGTATATCATAAATCCGTATTTGGGTCAACCAAAGAGAATTAATAATTTACAGAAGGTGCAGTCCTCAGCATTGTCATTAGAGAAACAGCGGAACTTGTCACTCACTACGTCCACCTCAACGTCCTCCCCACTACCTTTTTCTGAGACTAGAACTATGTAATTATGGTAAATAAACCGTAAACAAACTGTTCTTCAGCCGGACAACATGCACATGTAATGCTTCTTTTCCTTCAAATGTTGTTATTCTTTAGCCTACACTATTCTTTACGAAAGTCAAAAGTTCGCAACTGCGTGAGCAATTTGAAAACAAAACATTTTTAAATGTAAGTGAGTAAGTAAGTAAGTTATGGGAGTAGTACGAATACGAAATTTCAAAAAGTCGATTTTTTTGTATTTATTAAATCCTTACAAATTATTTCCCAGAACTTACAACGATGTCAGTGCCTGCTCTCTTTTGGGTTTCAATGCCTTAAATAAAACGCATTAAAAACTTAAATGTGTTTTTCTCGAAACACCGTTTTTTCCAAAGTATGGACAGTTAATCTGTGGCGTATCAGCACAAACCACAACCTCCACGCAGTCGTCGCAAGCAAAGACTCACACCGAGAGTGGCTTTCGACCAATTAAGTCAAGCACACTCTCGGTCACCCTCACACACAAAGGAGTGTCACGGCTGAATTGGTGTGGGGTCGACGCGGTAATACGTGGGTCTCGCTCACACGTAGAAGGAGAACCGACGCCGGATCTTTCCCGCCAATTTCGTCTGACACACAACACATGTGTGGCCAATTGGCGCGAATACTTCACTTCGACGTTAGCCGCCGCCGCGAGTGGACATGTGAATCATCCATACGCAGAGGCATCTGGACATCGGCTGCAAATTGGGGAAAACGTGCCCAAAGTGGTGACCCTGAAAAAGGAAACAACGAACACGCCAACACGGGGGTTCGAGGAAGAAAGATCAATGGGACAAGAGCGGCGAAACAACGAAGGACTCGCCGCCCTCATCAGACAGCGGCATCGAAGCCTGCACCCCCCGAGACGCTACTGGCCACTATCTGACCGACGCAATTCCAAAGGTAAAATTAATACCTTTCTGGCGCAACCACCCCCACGCCTGGTTCATCCAAGCCGAAGGAATGCTCGCGATGAATGGCATCGATGACGATAGCCAACAGTTCTTCCTGGTCCCGGGCGCCCTCGACACCAACACAATCGACGAGCTGGTCAACTTCTTGGCCAGCCCACCAGCAGCGGACAAATACAGGGCGCTAAAGGAAAGCATCCTACGTCGCACAACTGACTCCGAAGAGAAGAGGCTTCATACAGGTTTCACAGAGCTCCAACTCGGCCACCTGAAACCTTCCCAACTGTGGCGGAAAATGAAGTCTCTCGCCGGAACACGGATCGACGAAAAGGTGCTGGTGGTGGCTTCTACCTTAAAACGCCCAAAACAACCTGGGGATATTCAAGCCCCAAACCACATAAGACCTAATCTCCGCAGCGGACGGCGGCGGCCTGCTCGACAACCACAAAACACCACAACGATACACGAAATTACTGGAGGGATTCCGTGATGTTTTCACCCCTAACTCCGGCCCCGCCCGGATCCGCGGAGAATTCGTCGCCTCGGAACCGGCACAAGCAAACAAAACCAACTTCGTCGCGAGCCTACGCCGGCTTTTCAAAGCCAGCCACCCTGTCCCAGCAACCTGGCACACCACAGGGCACCCGTTCATCCACAAGGATCTGCAGACCTGCACCCATGTCTTCAGGCGACTCGACAGCATCTGCAAACCTCTTCAAGCGCCCTACACAGACCCACACCGCGTTATCCGTCGCACGGAACATAGAACGGCCATCATCGACGTCAACGGCCAGGAGAAAACTGTCTCAATCGACCAAATCAAACCAGCCTACCTGGAAAGGGCAGAGTCGGCCCACACCAACCAACCGATCCAGCCTCAGGTGCCAACACCACAAGCCGGGGCCCCTGCTCAGGAGGCCGCCCAGCCACAGCGCATTCACACAACCACTACACACATCCGGCCCGGCCCGGAAGCAACGCACACCCTCACCGCACAGCTACATTGCAACAGAGAAATCTCACTCGCAGCGCAACTAGCGCTGGTCACGGGGGGGGGGGGGGGGCTTGTGGCGGGTCAGTACAAAACACAACCTCCACGCAGTTTCGATAATAATTTGTTTTTCCGGGCAAGATTATTAGCCTTGCGCCAGCACATCATTTGTAGGGGATTATTATTACCTGCATAAAAAATCTGATCGTAAATTCCTGGACTTCAATATGTCGTTAAAATGTATGTGTTCACTTTTTTTTAAAACAATAAAAACGATTTTTATTGAACGGTAGTAAATTCCTGCATAAAATACCTTGCACCTAAATGTGTTATTTTCATCATCATCATCGGCACTACAACCTGGAACCGGTCTTGGCCTTATTTAGCAAGTCCTGAGGCTTGTTAAATTTTCCATAATGATTTGCTTTTTCCGGGCAAGGTCATTAGTCTTGCGCCAAAGGCTCCCCGACGGGGAATCGAACCCCGGTCTCCCGCATGACAGGCGGGTATACTAACCAGTATACTATTGAGGAGCTTGTGTTATTTTACTGTGCTATTTATTACACGATTATCAGAACTGAGATTAACTTCCGGCAATGAGACAAGGTTTTTTTGACGACTCTACTTAAGCGCTGTCTACAAATCACATAACAAACAACATTTAAAAAAATATATGAACAAATGTTTTTAAGTTTTTTGTTGTTGTTGTTGTTGTTGTAAAACTGAGCTAAGACAAAAATTCCTACGGATTTTCGTTTCTCTTTTTGTCTTTTTACTCGTACTAAACCCTCATGAAATAAGACCTTCATCTCCAGTCACGGATGCCTTATTGTATCCAACGAAAAACTTTATTCACCATCTAAAATTCTAACACATTCAACCTCAGCTAAAGCTCACTTTACTTCCGCGTCTTCCTATCTCTTATTTTTCCTAGATCGCAATTGCAATTAAAATAATTTGTCATGTCTGCAACGTTCCACCAAAAACGTGTAACTTCAAGCCGACCAGACTGCAGTGCTAGACCCCATAAAACCCCATAAAACCCCCACACACTAAGTGTAAACGGCGACCGTGAATGTCGCGTCACCTCTTGCCAGTTGTCAACAATAAATGCCTACTTAAGGTGACTTAACCTATCTATGGATTAGTTGAGCCAACGAGCAACCACCACCAACTAGCAGTACAGGCCTATCACTACCAAATAGAAAGTATCTTACATCGGACACGTCACGAAAAGCAACGGTCTAAAACATCGGTACTGTTTTATGTTGTTTTCGTGATATTAGTCGACCATAAAGAGATAGCAGGAGAAGGAAGAAGTAGAGAGTCCTCGTCGGTCCGGGTAAGTGATTGGTCGCCTAATAGGACCCTAACGACTACTCCGTTTGGAAGGCCTAAGTATCTTTTAAATGACAATTGGAATTCGATGATTTGGGGTGTATATGTTTGCCGTATGTCTTTTGTGAATAAGTGCAATTCCAAGGAAGGGGAGGTGTAGGATGATACTAGCCGGTGAATGCCTTCCGCCATTCAACCGTATACGGCAGGAGTTGCTCTCTGCGACACCCTGTCGATTGCAATCAGTGCAGAGGCTTCTGCTGCATGTGCGAAATCAAAAGGCGCGGCAATGGTGCTTCGTGCGCGCAACACCATGAAATGCTTCTAACAAGATCACGCGCAGTGCTGTCCCCCCAAATGGAGGACTGTCTCTTTGTATCAAACGAAAATGGCTGCGATAACTCGAAGCCATCAAGTCGCAAGTAATTGAAACTCAGCTGGAGACCAGAACGTTCGTGAAGAATGTTCAGGATGTGAAGACGAAGGAAAGATACGATAAGAACTCTACTCACTAACACTTATAAAAGGGCTATTTTGTTTTCCATCAATCAGTATTGCACCGTATATGACGACCAATGGCAGGCTCTAAGTAATGTTTTGAGAGGATGTGTGGTACGGATATAGCTGCATAAAAAATCTCCAGGGTTCCAGCAAAGAAACTGCTTACAGCATTTGACATGTGGTGTCAACACAAGGCCAGCAAAAGTTCAAATTGGATAAAAGAGGATTTCAGGATCTATGGTATCGAGGGCATAACAACAAATTTTGTAAATAAACCGCGCCTCTATAATTTCATAAAAATTATGAATCAGTTTAAGAAAATAGCATACAGGGAGCAAAATTTTACTACAAACATCTGTAAACGACACAAGTTGAATGACAATTTTATTATCTCTACAAGAGTCACATGTTTTAATAATTTGATATAACAAACGAGAACAAAACAGAAATTGATTGTCTTCTTTAAGAAAAGGACGTATAAGTACGACAACTGTCTTATCTTGCTAATTAGTTCAAGGGGAATCATCAATCAATTATCTTGTTTATTTTCAATTATCTAATTCAATTCGCTGTATGAATCACTTTTCTATCTGGGTTGTTGATTGTCTTTGAAATGATCCATTGTACCGAAAGTGATTCAAAACACATGCACTTACTGGGTGCACTCTATTAACTTATTCCCATATTTGTGAATCCATCCACACTGAGAATTTCACAACTAATCGTATCCCCAAGACAGACTACCTCCTCCCCAATTAAAAAGCGAAAAAAAGTTAAATCATTTCAGTTGCCACAAATCTAAACAATTTACCTAACAATGTAACTGAGCAAACAACTATCCGCCCAGCACAATCAGATATATAACTATGTGGGGTACTTGATCCCCACCCTGATGCACTTCTCAAATACCAACATTCCATGTTTCCCTCTAAGCAGTCGCAAGCCTAGGCAACACACGCTACTGGCACTTCGATTGCTTCAATCTGCGCGCACCGAGTGACAACACTGAAACCACAGACATACTCGCGCAGCGTGCTGCCATTTTGATTGGAATCAGACAGCAGCGGTAGCCGCGACGCAATGTGCGCAACAATCCAATAGTTGCCCTGCCACCATTGCACACTAGGGAGTCGCAATCGCAGAACACGACAGTGAGCAATTTGACGCCGTGCTGTGAGAGGTGCGTCTGAAGGCTAGTACTGCAGAAGGATGGGATTATAAGTATGTTGGGGCGACACGCTACATCTATAGGGGGAACTCTTGTTGGTTTGCTTTAATTACATCGAATCGGTCGTTTAATGAACGCAATAGATGTTTTCAAGGCGGAGACTCAGGCGGTTTTCCGCTCAAGGCACTTGGGTGAAAATAAAGCAGATGTGTGCGACTAAACACAGACTTGATTTAAGTTACTAAATTAAAACTAGTTGCTCAAAGTGCAAATTGTTATGTTTCTGATAGTAGCCAGGGATAGATTGTTTAATAGCAGACACGGAGAGAATTATTTAAATTGGGCTCTCTTTGACTCAGTGATAAAGCAGCGGTATTTAATATTCTACTCCTCTTAGTAGTTAAGTTGTAGAAATCTAGTAAATAAAGTAAAAAAAATGGACGGTCAAATATTCGAAAAATAATCGGCATCGGGCTCGGCAACCTACTAGGATCTTACAAGAACAATTGCACAAAAAAATCGATTGAACCTATAGACACAATCGCGAGCATATCGCAAATTATTTATCCTTAAGCTCGCAGTAGAGGCGACATAAAACCCTCTAACGGGCTTACATTTCATGTAAAAAAAAATCCGATGATAGGGAATTATACGAATTGTATTAAATGACCAGTTACCGAGGATCTTCATTTTTTTATGTACAGGGTGATTGTTATTTTCCAGGTCAATTTTATTTAGCTACCATTTCGGTTTGAATGAGATTTGTGAGTTCGTACTTGATAGCCGTAGACATTGGTTGTTAACAATTTATTACCCAGTAATTAACCGCCGACTCAATGGCTGAGTTTTTAAGGAAGTTGTTTCTTGCGTTTAATTGTGCAAGCCTATGTTCAACTGACATCTCTTGCTATTGTGCAGTTCGGTCGGCACAATTACTGAGTGGTAGGTAGGGTCCCAAAGCCTAGCCATCCGGTGAAATACCACCCCATAAAACTATAGGCTTCGTGAAATGGTTGGGAGAAATTCTTGACACAGCGCTATAGGTTCCCCCATCCTGGGAGATATAACATTAAAAAAAATAGCCGCATCAAATTGTTGAACTTATCAAATAATTTGTTTTTTGAATTATTCTTTGTTGTTGTTATAATAATTATGACGGACAAAACACATTTCGACTTGCCTGATAAATACAATAGCTGCTTCTGGGGCCCTGAAAACCCTCAGTTAATACACCAAAGACCACTACGTTTTGCAGAGTAACTCTATAGCGTTTTGCGAAAGCCACAACTGCATAGGGTGCCATTTGGGCCACCGGCCCCATTAGGCTATATTTCTTTAAGGATTCTAGAGGTAATGTTATAACAGTTAGTGGTGGCCCCTAACGGGACACATTAAAAACCTTTCTTGTACCTGAATTGGAACAATTAGGTGTGCAGGTTATTTGACTCCCATAAGACAATATCATATCACAACTCGTGATAAGATGCAAATTTTAAGAGAAATACTATCAAAAGATGGTGATATCGACTAGACTCCACGACTCACCGATGTGACACTTTCTGAATTTTTCCTACAGGGGGATGCGGGTACTTGAACGATAGGGTATACGCCAACCAACCAATCGCAAGCAGGATATTTAGAGAAATGGAACTGCTAAAATAACACCAGAAGTCGTCGACTTTTCTTTATTTTATTTTTATTTTTATTCCTTTTTTTTTTTTGTTTTTTTTTTTTTTTTTAAGAATTTGCTTTATTTTGAGTATAGAATCACATTTCATTTAGATCATCTTACTCTAGTGAGTGCTACTTCCACTCTTTACACCACAATACAATACACTATAATGGCCCATAGGAACCCGGAAGTTCATGACCACACCGACTCGGCCGCACCGTCCTTCTCCGTCCCATGCAGTCCCCCTCCACGCATGGCCATCCGATTCTATATCCTCAAGGTCAGACCTTATATCGGCCTGTGGGGGTTCTCTATATCACACGGAGAACCAACCCACAATTCTAACCAACCTTGACCACTAACAGTGCGTCACCTTACCCCAACTCCCCATGGAAAATCCTCAATAGCATACATTCCAAACTTTGCAATAAAACACACTTCAAAACCCGCAACAGAATACAATTCAACAGAATACATTCTAAATCATCGCCGCATACATTTCCCCGAAATTACTTCGGTTAATTCTCTATCTATATTATATCCCTTGCTTGCACCCAAGCAATTCCAAATTCCCCTGAAAACTATTTCGGTTCCTATTCTACCTAAAAGATGTAAAACCACATCAATTCCCGACAGTCCAACCGTATGCATTTTCCCCAAAAACCACTTCGGTTCATTTCCTCCTTAAAGTATACTTCTCGCTTGCAACCAAGCGACAGCTAATTTTCCACGAAACGATCACAACGATCAAGACCCTTGATCATACTTGGCTATGCCGCCGAAACCAATTTCCCGGTATCCACAACCAACGAATCCTACTCAGCTTATACGGCGAGGATTCGCTGAAACTGAGTTCCCTATGCAAGCGTAGCAATCCCTTTCAAGTTCCGAGTAAGTGGCAGTGAGATTATTTAGCTATGACTCCACTGCTACGACACGATGAACTTTTTCTTGTTTTTAACCGATCAGATGTGTTTTAACAACCACCGAGAGGAGTCCGAATTCTACGCTCGAGGAGCGCAGCCGAGTGTCTTAAGCATTTTACGTTTGTCCGTTGCGTTTAAACATTAGCTTAACAAAACAAAAATAGAAGCTGTGTCATTTCAGGGCTTGATCATCATTTCCCCGCTACACGCGTTCGTTTATTGCGTAACGCCAGTTTAACAAAATAAAAATAGAAACAGTGGCATTCCAGAGCTCGACCATCATCTCTCCGCTACGCGCGTTCGCCCGTCGCGTGTAAACATTAATTTAGCAAAGATAAAAACAGAAACAGTGACATTTAATAGGTTGACCATCATTTCCCCGCTACGTGGGTTTGTTCGTTGTGTTTAAACGGTAGTTTCCCGAATAAAAAAGGAGGAAAACATTACCATAACCAAGGTGTATTACAGCTAATAAATCAAACCCGATTGCAACCGATTAAAGAACCATTTACTACAAACCATTCAGTGTGTTTTATTTGACATTTTGGCGAACAGTGTTCGGAGTAACACCGGTGGGAGTTTACTGAACCCACGCCCGTACAGGCGTAGGAGTTGAATACCCCCACAGTAGTCGAGATCCAACCGCCACCAGAGCCACACCGCAGCCTGCAAGCATTTTGTTTAGTTTCGAATGTGTCCGTTCGGTCCACTCAGTCGGTGTTGACGTACTGTATTTCGGGGGTCGGTCGTCAGAGCCTGACATGCGTTTTGGCCACCTTGCGTTTGGCAACCCTCGCGTATCAAACAGCCTTTTGTAATATAGCGCGGCGTAACTCGGGTCACTGTTAGGAGCATGCGGATTTACCCAACCACCAGATGCCGAAATGTGCAAATTTCACACAAATAATGTTTTGGATAGTTATTGTGTGGATGTAGGACATTTGTATATATGTACAAGATGTGTGTAGAAAATTGATATTGTTACCTGGATATATTTAACTTACAATGTACAAATTTCACACAAACGACATTTTGGATAGTTATTGGGCGTATCTAGGACATTTGTGTATATGTACAAGAAAATGTGTGTAAAGAATTAATATTGTTAACTGGATATATTTAATTTACAGTGTAGTGTATTAAGCAAGCAAAAGTGACCCTGTATAAGGCCGCCATAATAAAAGCCATTCTACTGTGTTACCAATTACTGAGCGTGTTTTATTCCTTCTTCCCTTCTTCGGTGGTGTATCGTCATAGTTCATTGTTCGTAGACGACGCATTTGCGCTCATTTTTCCCCTCCACTCGTATTAAGATTGTCAGCAGAAGATGGAGCGGCAAGGAAAAGCGATATTTGTAGAGGCCCACTTTTCTACGATTCTAGAAACAGTTAATTTTATTCGGTTCTAAAAGAACGCGGTGACACAGACGCTTTTACAGGTGCGTTAAATATAAAAGTGGGGAGGAAGTGAACCAGGTGACCGTGTCTTGACGCAAATACTTCCTCACCCCCACAGGCCCCCCATCACCGCCGCGGCCGGCCCGTCGATCTCTCTCCCGCTGGTCTCCCGTTAAGAATTCCGCACACGGACCTAACCCTACCCATTCTCGCCACATGCCCAGCCCATCTTAATCTTCATCATCATCATCGGCACTACAACCGGGATCCGGTCTTGGCCTTATTAAACAAGTCTCTCCACCGGTATCCGGTCCTTATTTGAAACCTGTTAAATTGTCCATAACAATTTGTTGTTCCGGGCAAGGTTATTAACCTTGCGCCACATCTTAATCTGATTATTCTCACGATTGTAGGCGTGCGGTATAGCTCTTCCAATCGCGCGGTTGTGGAGCCCCCTCCACTGTCTTGCCCACCTATCATATTTACCGCCAAGAAACTCCTTAAAACTTTATTCTCAATTCTTTTACACCTCAAACCCCTCTAGTACCTATGAATGTCTTTTTGTAGACGGTCTTGCCGATTCAAGCTTCCGCCAAATAAGTAATGTCAAAAATCATAGAGAGATGCAACTTGACCTTGTGTTTACAACAGACCCCCATAATTCCTCAGTAGTCCTTAGTCCTCAAGCCCTCTCAACCATCGACAATTGCCATCCCCGCTTCTGGTATACCTTTATCGTGACTGTGTGGCGGTTCTACGAGCCACACAACCCGCTATAGGTTGAGATATCGTCGTTCCACCAAAGGAACATACTCACATATATCCCAAAAGTCTTTACTTCCGCCTGAAACAAAAGGTAACATACCAAATACCCCAACATTGAATTCAATAGTAAAAACCAATCGAACTTAACGTCCAAAAAAGTCTCTAATATTGAATTCAACGCATCCATGCAAGGCATCCATCCAATGCATCCATTCAACGCATCAACGCAAGGCATCCAATCCAACGCATCCAATTCGACGCAGCAATGCAACGCATCCAATCCAACGCATCTATCCAATGCATCAATACAATGCACCCATTAAATGCAATTTTCGGTAAACAAACCGAACAACGAATATCGCCTCTTGTAGCTAATAGCAACTAGCACCTTAGTTCCTGGCATGACCCAAAACTCTAAAGGCGCACTTGTGCAAACAAAGGATAGCGATTCGCCGCCGACCAACAGTTCATGCAATCATAAACATCTTAACGCAGGTCCCACGCTAGATGTTTATGATTTGGAAATGGAAGTAGAAACCTATACCAATCCCATAGTTCCATGTTACCCATCTGAAGCGCACAAGAACCTTGTTGTCTTAAGCCAGATGAATAACCCAAGCAAATCCCATGAAAAGATCGGACAATGAGTGGCGGTACGCTCGATCTTTGAAACAAAGAAACAAGATTCCGATAAGAAGACAGAAATGAGAATGATAATTATGATGGAAAATTTTCTTTACAGATATGATGGGAAATTTTCTTTTGCAGATAAAGGGATGATAATTACAATTGGAAATGGATGGGGAGAAACGAATAGAACTCGACGAGGAGGTATCCGTAACTTCGCACTTGAGCTAGACTATCTCACCGCGAAACAATTAAAAGTAATAGTAAACCTTCCGTGTCGTAAAAAGGTATTTATACGTTGTAGTTTTACTACGGAAACGGTAGTGACACCTTGCATCGCTCTCAATTCAATCTTAGTTTTTGGGATCCGCTGTAATTTATGTGACGGAAGAAAATAAAACATTAACAATAAAATAGAAAGTGAAAATAACTCTCTGCGTTTTATTTGTGGCAGTGGCCCCGTGTTCCAGGTTGTTTCTCTGCTCGTCAACAGTGTTCGGCCGAACACTTCCGTGACACTTTGACAACGACTCACAAAATCACCAAAACAGCTTAGCCTGAACCTCACCCTACCACGTCAACTTTTCCTACAACTTTCGCAAAGCTAACTTTCGCCTATTAAATAAGCATCTTAGCAGAATCGTATTTCGCTTTGATCATCTAGAGGTAGAAGAACCTACTGCCACCCTCTATAGGGAAATCTACAATGCCATTTCCCTATATGTCCCTTATTCTCGACGTTGGACATTGGTTTCAACGCCTCCATGGTGCAACCACAAACTCCGCGCTCTTCGGAACAAGAGAAATAATTTGTGTTACATTTTACTCATAACACATTCCTCCCTGTACTACTCCAACTATCACGGTTCCTTTTATAAATATACCAAGCTTTACAACTCCCTCTACTACAACTATCTCACAAAAAACAAAACAACCTGATCAGTGACCCTAACTCTTTTTTCCACTTTATTAACAACAAACGTAAATCTGATGCCCATCCCAACTCCCTTTCCTATGACACGATTACTTCAACCGATCCTTAAACTATTGCCAATCTTTTCGCTTCTTATTTTAAAAAAACCTTTCACGGACAACTCTTTCAAGCCTAACACGTCTTACATGTAAGATCGGCCCGAATTCTCCCTTGCCCTTTCATCTCTCATCTTATTCAGCATCACCTGGGTGAAGACAAATTAAGCTTATTTAAAGACGGGTTCAGTCCTGGACCTGATTGACTTCCGGCTGTCTTTTTAAAAGGATGTTCCTCTTCTCTTTCTCTCCTGCTATCAAAGATCTGCAATGTATCCCTTACACAACATGTCGTCCCAAGTAATTGGAAATCCTCTTTTGGCACCCCCATACATAAAAACGGGCCTAAAACCGATATTAGTAACTACCGCGCTCGAATATTGCTCTCATGTTTGGAGCTCGGCTCCTAAACATACCCTCGACCTACTTGAGAGCATACAAAGACGAGCGATCCGCCTGATCGGGGACTCGGCGCTGACGTCGGGACTACAGTCGCTATCACATCGAAGGCGTGTAGCCGACCTCTGTCTGTTTTACAGATATTATTACGGGTGCTGTTCTTCGGAGATTCTTGGCATTGTTCCACGCAATTCGGTCTATATGCGCTCCACAAGACAATCCGACGGATCCCACCCGTTTGTGGTTCATCTCCCGACAGCGCGAACATCCCTGTATCAGAACTCGTTCCGTTACAGAGCGGGGAAGCTGTGGAACTCCCTTCCCACGCGAGTGTTCCCGGAGCGTTACAACCTGCAACTGTTCAAAAAGAACTGCAACAGTTATTTGATGGCATCTCGGGGCGCCCACTCGACGCTATAGGTTCGCCTCTCCCGAGGGAAGTCTAATAAAAAAAAAAAAAATACCGTCCCATCGCGAAACTGTCACATATCCCAAAACTGTTCGAAAGCATTATTTACAACGCGTTGTGTTTCCGCTACAAATCCATCATCTCACCCAACCAGCACCGTTTCCTTACGGGTAAGTCGACCACCACCAGTATAGTTGAGTTCTCATCATCCCACACTGTCCATGCCTTAGATAATGGCAACGAAGTCGATATAATCACAACCGATTTCAGCCTTCGACAAAATCTCCCACAATCTCATACTCTTTAAACTATTTTCCCTTGGCTTCGAACTCCTACTGATTAGGTAGATTTCTCCCTATCTTAACCATCGAACATACCGTGTCAGATTTAGATCCACCCTCTCCAATATTTTTCTTCCCAAGTCAGGGGTCCGCAGGGCTGTCATGTTGGACCCCTCCTATTCATTCCTACTATAAACAATATAGACTCCAGTATCAATCAAACCTCCACCTCTCTATACGCGGGCGACACTAAACTCTTCAAGACGATCCGCTCTTCTCTCGAAGAACCAAATCTTCAACATATCAGACACGACCGCATGTAGACGATGATGTATTTTATCTCTATACTATTTAAGCCGTATGATAATCATCATCATCATCGGCACTACAACCGGGATCCGGTCTTGGGCTTATTTAACAAATCTCTCCACCGGTCCCGATTTCGAGCCGATGTCATCCAGTTTAGCACTCCCAGGCTCTGGGCGTCCTGGTCTACGCCATCCCACCATCGCAGACAAGGTCTTCCTCGCTGTCTCCTTCCAAACATCCTGCCACAAAGGACTTTCCGGGTAGGCTCCTCTTCGCTCATTCGAGCAAGGTGTCCCGCCCACCGGAGTCTACCGAGCTTGATTTTTCTTACAATATGAGCTTCAAGGTAGATTGCGTACAACTCATGGTTGTAGCGTCGCCGGAATCGTCCTCCCTCACATACGGGGCCAACAATTCTCCTTAAAACCTTTCTCTCGAACGCGGCTAAGAGTTCAGAGTGCCTTTTATTAAGCACCCAGGTCTCGGATCCCTACATGGGTACTGGTAAGACCATGGTCTTGTACAGTAGTAGCTTGGATGTTCTGGATAAATTTCGGGATTTAAAGAGCCTTGATTGACCATAGTAGGCTTTGTTGGATTTAATCAGCCGTTCGCGTATTTCTTCTTCCATATTGTTATCGGCTGATACTATTGACCCAAGGTAGTTAAATGATTGCACTACTTCAAATTCGTGCTCCACTACCCTGATAGTTTGACCAAGTTGCGTCTTCTCTTCGCAGAAGTTGCCACCATGTTCTTGGTTTTTCCCTCATTAATGCGCAGTCCCAGTTTTTGTGCCGCCTGCTCGATCTGGGTGAAGGATTCCTGTACAGCCGATTCGGTTCTACCGATGATGTCGATGTCATCTGCGTAGGCAAGTATCTGGCTGGACTTGATGACAATAGTCCCTCTTGTTGTAACGCCAGAGTCACGGATTGCTTTCTCCAACGCCAGGTTGAAGAGGAGGCAGGCCAGACCGTCCCCTTGTCGGAGTCCATTCAATATGTTTATCGGTTTGGACAGCTATCCCGCTATTTTTACCTGACTAGTTACGTTGGTCATGGTCAACCTACAAAGTCGTATCAATTTATTTGAAATGCCGAATTCTCTCATGGCATTATATAGTTCTACCCTAGCTATGCTGTCGTAGGCGGCCTTGAAGTCTATAAACAGATGATATAGTGGAATCTTAAATTCCAGACATTTTTCCATCGCCTGCCTAAGGGTGAATATCTGATCAATTGCTGATTTGCCTGGGATGAAGCCACACTGATATTGACCAATGATGGCTTTAGCGTATGGGACTATCCGATCTTGTAGGATAGTGGAGAGTATCTTATAGGCGGTACTCAGCAATGTTATACCCCTATATTTGCTGCACAGTGTGATATCTCCCTTCTTATGTATAGGGCAAATTATACCACGACGCCAATCTTCAGGCATCTCCTCTTGCTCCCATACGTGCACCACGATCTCGTGAATTGCGTGATGTAACGCTGTCTCTCCTTGTTTGATCAGCTCAGCTGGTATGCCATCAGCTCCAGGGGCTTTATTTGATTTTAGCTGTCTAATGGCTTTTAATGGGCTCCTCGATAGTATAGTGGTTAGTATACCCGCCTGCCACCCGGGAGACCGGGGTTCGATTCCCCGTCGGGGAGCCCCTGGCGCAAGACTAATGACCTTGCCCAGACAAAATAAATCATTATGGAAAATTTAACAAGCCTCAGGACTTGCTAAATAAGGCCAAGACCGGTTCCCGGTTGTAGTGCCGATGATGATGATGATGATGATGAATGGCTTTTAATGTTTCCTCAATGCTTGGTGGCGGCAGCATTTGGTCCTGGTCTTGCATTGGTGGAGCCTCCAATTTTTCTGTGAGCTGACCATTTAGCAATTCATTAAAGTGCACTTCCCATCGCTTCAGAATGCCTTCAGGATCGGTGATCAGATTACCCTCTTTATCCTTGCAGTAAGTGCAGCGTGGTGTGTACCGCGTCATACTGCGGATTATTTGGTAGAACTTCCGCGCCTGGTGCGGGCCTCGCTCTCTACTTTTCTCTATTTCACAGACAAGATTTTTTTCCCAGGCACTTTTCTTTTGTCTGTGAAGTCTTTTTTCGGTTCTTCTGAGCTCTTTGTATTTATCCTCGCGTACCCGCGTCCTATTAGACTGCTGCATTGCCCGGTATGCAGCATTCTTACGTTCAGTCGCTAGTTTGCACTCATCATCAAACCAGTCGTTCCGATCTCTACGACTACTGCCTAAGATGGAGTTGGCAGTACTAATGATAGTATTCTTAAGGCGTGTCCATTTCTCTTCTACGCCCGGCATTCTGGCCCCAGGACTTACTCTCCCTCCGTCGAGATCTTCGAGGGCGAGTCTTAACGCATGACCAAAGGTGTTACTGGTATTCTCATTGCGTAAGGCCGCCGTGTTGATTCGCGGATGCACACGTCTCCGTAAGGCAATCTGCGCTCGGAAAACTGTACCAACAAGATAGTGATCCGAGTCGACGTTGTCACCTCGGTACGTTCGTACCGTCATCAGGCTCGAGGAATGGCGGCGATCTATCAACACGTGGTCAGTTTGGTTGCGAGTGGCTCCATCAGGTGATACCCAGGTGGCTTTGTGGATATCTTTACGCGGAAACCTGGTACTCGCAACGACCAAGTTTTTCGATGCTGCCAATTCGATGACTCGTCATCGTCATTGTCATTAGTGTTCTCATGCAAACTATGGAAACCTGTGTAGTGTCTGATAACCGGCTCCCGACCTATTTTTGCATTCAAATCACCAAGAACGATTTTCACATCATATCTTGGGCAGGCATTGAGGGCCCGTTCGACGTTCTCATAGTATTCTTCTTTTTCGTCGTCAGGGGACTCCTCTGTAGGTCCTTGAACGTTTATGAGGCTTATGTTCTTAAATTTGCCTCGCACGCGAAGAGGGCATAGCCTTTCATTTATTGCATTAAAGGCGATGATGGCAGGCTTCAGGTTTTGGCTGACTAGAAAGCCTACCCCGAGCACATGGTGTTTTGCGTGACAGCTGTAATAATACTAATAATAATAATAATGTCATACTCTTTTCTTTGAAAAACACCACTCCCCGTCCATCTTATTTCTTGTAATGCTGTTATGTCAGTCTTATATTCGGACAGGGCATCGGCTAGTTGCTGTGCAGCTCGAGCTCTGTATAGTGAGCGTATGTTCCATGAAAAAATCCTTAAATCATTTAGCCGTTTTCGTTTCCGTGGTCGTCGTCGTGTATCCGGTCCATAATAATTCATTTTTACGGGCTTGGTTATTAGCCTTGCGCCAACCTTTCTCAGGATGTCGCTGCATGCATTGGTTCACTACTTGGCGGGTGTCAAAGTAGCTATCCAGGGGTGTCACGTGGAGACTGCATGTCAACTTGGATTGAACAGGGACAAGGATCGTCCTGGCCTTCGCCGGGTTGAAGGCAATCAGAGACTTTGCCCTGTATGTTCGCACCCATCCCCCCCGTATGATAATAACCTCAATTAATATGGTAGATGTCAATAATTATTTGTATTGGTTGCGTGTTCGGATGGTGTCTCCTGTCTGTTGAAATCGCCACAGATCCCTTTTTCCATAATTGCATTGATTACTCATTTGAGAAGCAAGTTATTGCGCAAAAGATATCAAACGATGGGGCGAACTTTCCTACGATGCAATCGTTTGTAAGGAATACATCTAGACTTTAATCCGGGAAACAGATGACAGGATATTCGCATAGACAGACTAGTTATTCAAAACGATGAGTAGACTCCTTCACCAATTAAGTCAAATTGCGATTAATAACGAATAAACCCTCCTAGCCGGCTCTGCTTTGTTAGAATGTACTGGCACTACCAAGTTGGAATTTTGTACATTATGCCAGCCAAGAACAACAGTCTCAGAAGCTAGAGAGTGTATTGTATCCAGCCGATGGTATGTAGATATATGAAAAGTTCCGCTGGTTGAAAATCTCAGCACGATTTTCATCCAAATGATATCGAAGTTCTTGGATACGAATGCTTTTGCTCTTCGACAACTCAGCTGTCATCGATCAGTCCCAAGAAATTTGTTTAATGCTGTAGAGGGGGTTTTCCTTTTTTTTTGAATACCAAATTGAAAATTATTGAATTTCTTTCTACCTAATGTACAATAATATTGGAATATTTTTAGAATTTGTAAGAAACAAATGTTATTACCTTTAAATAGTCAAAAATTAACCTTATAATTCGCTTCAATGACAAAGCACAGTGATAACAGAAGAATATAAATAGATATTTATTACTTATTATTACTATTGATTGTAGAAAAAAAGCTTTAAATCCTTTTTGATCTTTAATGGATAGAGTTTTTATTTTGTGACTTTTCTGTTACTGTTCCACAAAATTTGGAGTTTAACTATAATAGTTTAGTTTTTTCTTTTGTAACGAGTACTCCCTCTCTCTTTACTTACAACCTCTAACATTCATGACGGAAGAGATTTAAAATGGTTTTTAATCAATTTTCATGGGAATTCGTGCTCTTCAAGTTAAGGTCTTTTACGTTTTTGAATTGTCGTCCGCCTTGGTACACACGTCTGGAGAGATGATCCCGGATACTCCTAACTATGTTAAGGTCTGGAGACAATGATGACCAGTCAAGAAAAAAAAACGTTGTTACGCTCGAACTACTGTGGTTTTATGTCCACTGTTGTCTTATATGTGTGTTCACTATTGGTCCCTTAAGTCTTCCGTTTAATGAACAATGAAAACACCTTTTACTCACTATAATTACTCATCTAATTATTTAAACAACAATGATATAAACCTAACAAACAAAAAATTCACAATGCTTCTTTCTTACTTAAAGAACTAAGATGACTCCAATGTTCGACTGGTTCACCATTCATAAATTAGGTACTCAGTCTCTGACCAATCGACATGAATCTGAACTGCAGAGATTTGACTATACAGGATCACTGATGTATGATTTAGTTTAAAGATAATAGTTAACAGAAATGGTTTAAACTCCAAAGGATATGTTATCCAGGATCACTGATGTATGATTTAGTTTAAAGTTAATAATTAATGGAAATGATTTAAATGTAAATGATTTAAACTGCAAAGAATATGTTATCCAGGATCACTGATGTATGATTTAGTTTAAAGATAATAATTAACAGAAATACTGTACACGGCAGAATCTATTTGGTTTAACAGACACAATCGAAATAACACACGGTTAACTTTGGGTGCACTTCCACCGGTAGCTGGTTTCAGACTGACTTCACCGTCCAACAAAACCCACTATTCGTAAGATAAAAAAAAAACACGAATCGAAATTTCGAATGCATCCAACTGGCTAAGCGAATTGTAGGTCAAGATCTCCGACGACCGGTCCCATTTAGGATGCTCACACACACTATGATTACCCCGGTTGCCCATGCTGGGCATCCCTCAGCATGCGAACCGTGGACATACCGATACACTTGCCCGATAAGAAATGCGCTTGCAGCTAGGGCAAGCCATTATACGAGGGTGTTTACATTATCGTGAACTGTGTACAGTACTTAAGCTGATCATGCTTATGACCTGAGCCGACCAAAGGGTCGAATTCTCGTGTGTATGTTTACGCTACCGAGAATTCTGTTCCTCGGCGGCCAGACGCGAAGCATGATACTCCTTGGGTCTTGCGGCGGTTCCGCCAAACCCTATGGTTCACTTACCTAAAAAAAAACCCATAACTTCTATCCAATCACATAATTTCGCTAATACAATCGCATTAGCACCTTAGATGCCTTACGCATCTAGGCTTATCTAAGGTACAATCTAAAAAGCTTCAGTAAAAGAATTTTTACCTTTTCTTGCATTCCCTTCGCATACAAACTTCTGTAAGAGTTCTTTCTTACCTTATCATAAATTCCCTGTAATAAAATGCATCAGTTCGCATATCATACGACCGCATGTCGGGGAATCCTACCCTTGAGTTGGCTAATCCCAGCTTTAATATATGTGCATAAAAACTATCTATGCACACATCGGCTGGCGACCCTTTCAGCCAGTGATAAATAGTCCAACACCAGCTGCCTGTAATTAGCACCATCCACGTTGAGACTATTTCACTAACTTGCACCAAGTGCAAACAGAGAACGCTGTTCCTCCATAGCCTTCCTGGCAATACCATAAACAATCCATATCGTTTGTGGTATCCTAAACGCAGTTTTCATTTAATGAGTGGCTGCTATTTATCCAGCTGACCCTCATTAGCGAACGATGCATAGGTCCCTTTTCCCTTTGTATTGTAATTGCCCTGAATCCATCCCTCATGACCTCGATGCATAATCAAATACAAACCCATTAGCATCCTAAGAAATTCGATTTGTTTGTTTCAACGAACACACATCTCCTGGATGCACATTATGCCCCTTCTTGGTGTTTCAGATTCGTTATCATGGTGAATGAAAGAACTCATGTACACACATACATATATACTAGCAACGATCTTCACCCCAAACGATTGAATATCGTTCAGTCAAATTCCATCCGCTGACCACAATGGTCATGCCGCTCCCGCTCTCCGTCACTGCGGAGACGAGTAAATATATACCGGAGTCGTGATCGGGTTGCTCTAATAATAAAATTTTTAGTCGATCTGTTTGTGCAAATGTCTTGTATAAAAATCATTGAAGAAGGAGTTCTTTAATGTTTTAGCATCCGTGTTCGAGTGTACACTTAGAGTTCATTTGTTTTACCCAACATCATTAAGTTAGAAATAAAACTAAAACAAAAATCCTCCAGTGCCTTTTTATTTATCCTCCCTGTGCTTGTGTTTTTGCTGAACAATATTCGGAAGAAGACGGTGGAACAATCAGTGATTCACGGTGAACAATTTATGATTGAGGAGGAAGTGAACGGAGTGTCCGTGTTAGGCACAATACTACCTCCCCACAGTCTAATGACCGGCCAACATGCACGCAGATAGGAAAAAATCAAAAACAGAGAATAATCAAAAGGGTTGCAACTGTGCACTCATTGTATAAAGGGACGTCGGATGTTTATACGATCGGCGACTGTGCGCCGCATCCACACCGATCGTACATCCCCCGATTGGTACTTGGTGCAGCATTTTCTCTGGTGCTATGTTGGTTTGGTCTGCTTGGGCAGCCAGGCATGGTTCTTGCATTGCCTGTGGATTTAGCGACCGAAATGGTCGCTGTAAAACAGAAAAGAGAGAACATCTCCTGCACGTGTGCGGGGGGGTTGGACAGGAGACATGCGCGCCCAAATATATTTCAAGTTGTATCGTTTGCTTAGTGATGTGACCGTATTGCCTTTTAGGAACATGAGTATTTGACGTCATTATGCCCTTGTGGAAAATACTTGTTTGGTGCTGATGGATTTTGCATCAGCGAAAATTATAGACTTAAGGCATTTCAGGTGATTGTTTGCGCAAACGATGGAAAGGTAAGTAAATCCTTTCCAGGTTTTTGGTGCTCTAGGGAGCAGTTTTTTGAATAATTGATGGGAAGGTAAGTAGTGGCGTTCAAAGGAACCGCCACAGTATTCTTTTACCTTCCGGGCTGTGTGGATTGCTGCATTATGTTTTTGCAGGATGAAATTTTCGCCAAATTGTTCTTGGTAATGATGCACGGCTTCTTTATCTAAGATCTTAAGATAGCCGTCACTATTTAACCTGCCGTTTACGAAGCGGATATTGGTTGTATTGCCGATTATGATGATGATGATTGTCCATTACTAAACATTACTTTTTCCCATCTTTCTGGCAGCATCCAGATACCACGTCGGAAGAACTCTTCATCTTTTCAGAATATCCACAAATCAGCCCCTTTTTTGGATGTTCAAATATTGTAAAGTGCTGCTCGGACAGGCCATGTGCCATGGATTGAAATAAGTGATAATCAGAAGTGGCAAGGGCTGGTGATACGGCGGGTGGGTCCTGGAGATCTGGGTGCTCAATAAAAGGCATTCTGAACTCTTAGCTCCGTTCGAGAGGAAAGTCTTAAGGAGAATTATTGGCCCCGTATGTGAGGGAGGACGATTCCGGGGACGCTACAACTATGAGTTCTATGCAATCTACCTTGAAGCTAATATTGCAAGAAAAATCAACCTCGGTAGACTCCGGTGGGCGGGACACCTAGCTCGAATGAGCGAAGAGGAGCCTACCCGGAAAGACCTTTGTGGCAGGATGTATGGAAGGAGACAGCGCGGAAGACCTTGTCTGCGATGGAGGGATGGCGTAGACCAGGACACCCTGAACCTGTGAGTGCCAAACTGGATGACATTGGCCCGAAATCGGGACCGGTGGAGAGACTTGGTAAACAAGGCCAAGACCGGATCCCGGTTGTAGTGCCGATGATGATTATGGTGAAATATACAAACATCACACAAGTACAGTAACGTAGGAATCGTTGTTTTTGTAAAATTGTTTTACACAAAAAGCACGCCATTGTCTCGTAAAGCGCTCCATCGTGACTAAAACTGCATGAAGTGACCCACAATTCCTCGCCACTCGCGCGTCCCTCACCCTAACCGTTTTTAAGAAATCAAGTATTGCAATTTGCAAAAATGTATGGCCCACCCGATATGTCCTTCAATTCGGTTGTCCACTTCTTTTTTTAATAGTCTGAGACTAAAATATACTAGTCGAACTCAGGTTTCTTTCTATCTTACGCGCAATCCCTTGCTAATATCAAATCCCGACTTCTTCTCACTTCCGATCAACCAGGTCCGTGGTATTTGGTCATCTTCCCTCTCTTCAATTGGTGATTTCAACAGTTATATTTATCCTTAATTTACAATGAGGGTACACTATTTAAGGATGTAATCTGAATATCATTTATGATACAGGTATCGCAGTTTCTTCTTTGTTTATCTAAGATATAGGACGAATGTTCATCATGCGATTCCTGATTCTTGGCACTTGTTTATTACGTTCGATTCCAAGCAACTTGTTCTTACACAAATCATACCAAAAACATGTTTGTATATCTCATAGGTATTATTTCCACGAAATTGCTTATTTTATAAGTAGTGCACTTGTGCGGTATGGTGTTAGTCGTGGTGCCAGCACGGGCGCAGGTTCACTAATATCCCTACGTGACTTTAGTATATATTTGGCAATAGGTCCCGGAACTTTTGGGCAGTTGTGGCGAAATGATATCTATCCGCTTCCGTCGGGGTTCGTCTTATTTTGGACAAGGAAAAAAAAACAACACCGCTCAGGTTTTGATTCAAATTTTATTTATATAAGATTTGCACAAACGGAACTTAGTGTGAATGGACTTCGGATTTAATTTTACAAAACTTGTTATTATTCTGTCCTTGCTATTCTACATGAAAGATTCAATTTAATTTTGCACTGTTTAATCATTCTGTCTTTGCGTTAACGTATTCTACATAAAGATTCGGTCACGAACACAGTGTGGATAAACGCGGGATCTAATTTGGTTACACCGCTTGATTGTTCTGTCTTTGCCATAAGGTATTTCACATAACTGAAGGATTCTGTCACAAACACAGCGTGGATAAACGCAGGTTTAATTTTGTTACACTACTTGATTGTTCTATCTTTGCTTTAAGGTATTTCACATAAACTAAAGGATTCTGCCACAAACACAGTGTGGGTAAACCCAGGATTTAATTTTAAATTACTATTTTACAAGACCCGTGGTGCGCGCACGCTGATGATTGCAACTCGACTTCCCACACGATCACGACTCATCGACTCGGTGGTTGCATTTCCACTCCCCCATTGACCTCGACTCTTTGACTCGTGCAGAGTCGGCCATCCGCTAAGGGTAGGTATTCGTTTTCGAGAGAAACGTGAAGTTTCTCTCTGTGGTGACCAATAGGAGAGGATCTCTCTGCCGATTGGGGCGGGATTATTTCGCTTGCGCATGCTGCTAGGTCGTGGGCAAACGAAAACGAGAAAAGGGGAATGAGACAAGGGCATCATAGGGGTGGGCATGCAGCTGCGCAAATAGTCTGCGTGCCGTTAGGGCAACTTGTGCCACAAGGAAATAACATACTTGCACAACGATGATTGTGCACGGTATCGATACCGGTGGCCAGAGTCGAATTCTTTGTGTGCATGTTTACATGCAGGAGAACTCGATTTTTGGCGGCAAGACGCGCGATGCGTAAACTGCTTTTGTCGGTTAGGCAAATGTTGGTGTGACTGTAGACAAGTCAGAAAAATGTGCTGCGTACGTGTGTGGCAGGGGTATGCTGGCTGACAGGGGCGCCGATATGTTTCCCAATGTATGTTGCATGTATGTTAAGAATTCTTTTCAGGGAATTTTGGATGATAGGGTATTAAATGCATGAACGATGTTCTTGGGTTGGTGAATGTATGCACGTAAGCGAAGGGAGCTGGGGTTGGAATTGTGTGGAATTGTAGTTGGAATTGTTGTGGGAATTGCGGGTGGTTGCTCGCGCAGCTTCAAGGAACCGCCACACACTCTTGTCCCAAAAAAAAGGTGTTTACGTTTTTGTGCCATCATCGAATTTTTGTAGATGGAAGTATGGGGCATATGAGTTCTGTAACTTTGCCAAAGAATTATAAGGAAAAAGAATGCAAAAATTCATTGGGAAAGACAACACGATTTGTCGTTAAATTTAATTTAGATAACTATCATAGAATGGATAGAAATTAACTTAAACATATTTTTAGGGAGGATGTGCATGAAATTCATCAGCACAGGCTCGTTTTATAACCCAGTTGATTTTAGGCGACTTTTGGGGAAGATTTTATATTTTCGGCGAATTTTAGGGAAGATTTTAATTTCCGAATATTGGCAAAGATTTTATATTTTCATCTAGAGTATTGTTTTGGGAACACTAACATACATTTCAATTTTCTCTGCACGGATTAACAACTTTTGCCGAACTTCGACTACCATACAGTCATATTGAAACCTTTACTGTTATTTCGACACACAACGATACACACTGACCGAGTGCGGACGTGTTTTCAATTCGCCGATCCAGATAAATGTAAAAGTTACTTTTATGAGTCGCGAGTGAAATTTGAAATAATAAGACTATTTATAAATAAATCAATTCTAGTGACAAGAACAGTCAAAACAAAGTTATTATACATAAATATAAACAAATAAAAGAGAACGAAGCCACGTGGTTTGACAGTCAAAACAAACACCGTTTAATACTAATCAACTGTGAGAGTATATGTGAGCACATGTTTAGCGAAAAAAAAAAAATTTAAGTAAGAGAAAAACAAAACAAAAACAATAAATATAAATAAAAAAGAAACAAAAGGAACTAAAATATACAGTGAAATTACAAAGTGAAGCCAACCTAAGAACTGGTTTCAAACAAAGACTGGCCTGCTATCTTGGATGCAACAAGCTCGGTGTATGGACCCTCAGCATGCAGAATGGCAGACAAAAACAAAATATTAAAAAATTAAAACCGAAGTCCGCGTTAATAAAACGCCCAGCGAGCTCCCCACTAACACGAGCTGCAACAAAAATAAACAAGCCAAACGAAGCAATAGCAGACTTGCTCGAAAAGGCGCACAAAATGGAAGAGGACAATCTATTCCTCCCGGTTCCATATAATGACGACCATCTCACCAATAACATGTTTGCATGTTTAGCGACTACCGACACTGAGGACGAAGAAGATGAAATCAGCGATCTTGAAACAAGGCTAGCCCGAGCAAGGGCGCAATTAGCAGAAAAGCGTCGCAGGAAAAAGGAATTTGCTGAAAAGGAGCAGCTAATAGCGAAACAACAGCAGAATCAGCAACAATGTGCACAACAGAAGCCAAGCCAACAAAAAGAATGTTCACCACAACAGATGACGCAACAACAACCACAACAAGAGCAACAGGCAGCAAAAAGGAAAACGAAGATGCCACCCATCAACATTACAGATATGGACTGTAACGAACTGGTAAGTCTATGTAAGCTTTCTATTGGGGAAGATTTTTCAATTAAAAGACTGACAGGGAACAGGTTGGCCATACAGACAAATTCGGTTAAGGATTTCGAAAAAATGAAAAATGTGCTAAAAAGAAATAAAGAATATAACGGTTCTACTAAAAGGCGTTGACCCTGAAACAGAACCAGAAGTTCTATTACAAACGCTGCGAGAGCTTAACTGTAATGATATTGAGTTTATCGCAGTAAAACCTTTCAATACAGCTAGGGCTAGACGGGAGAATAGAAAATTACCATTCTTCCTGGGAGCAAAATTGGTGGACTTAGGAAAATCACTATCCTGAACCATCAAATTGTCACATGGGACAAATTGAAAAAAAGCAGAGATATAATCCAATGTCTTCGCTGCCAAAGGTTCGGGCACTCAGCAGCAAACTGCGAAATGCAGTATCGATGCGTAAGATGCGGACAGGACCACAGCGCAGAACAATGCACGTTAGGTAAAGAAAGGGTAGACGACAGATCTCTTCTAAAGTGTGCAGTTTGTAAGAGTGAGGGACACCCAGCTAATTATCGAGGCTGTCCTAAGTTCCGCGAACTACAGGAAAAAAGTTTTCACAGCAACGAAAATTAGAACGCCCGATAGTTCAAGGCCGACCAGCACTAAATGTAACACCCCAGTTCTCGTATGCTCAAGTAACAGCTGGCAGAAGAAACACGCCACAACCCACCACACGGGTACCGCCGCAACATACTGTGCCTCCAGAAACAGTAACACTAGCAGATGTGCTCACAACCTTGCTCGCTATTCAGACGCAGATGACACAAATGCAAAAACAAATAAAAGAACAGGACACTAGACTAGACTGGGTCTATTCGCAGTTGTCTAGCCAGCCGTCAATATAAACCCCCCAACAGAAAGCACAATTAAGGCTTTAGTCGTGAATGTAAATTCACTTATCAGAATCGAGAGAAGAGCCGCTCTCTTTAAACTGTTGCAAGACGAAAGTCCTGACGTGCTTCTGGCTAGCGAAACTAAGCTGAATCAGAGGCATAAACTATGTCACACAAACTACGACATTATACGAAGAGGCCGACCCAACTCCACACAACGAGGAGGGGTGGCAATCTTTATTAAAAAACAACTTCAACATAAGGTAATATATAGTGGTGAGATTCGCAGATTTCAGGTGCTTGAAGCGTGCATTATCCGCATACCCCTCCGACAAGGTAGGGGGATGTATGTGATATCTGCCTACGCACCAGAAGCACATCAACAAAATCAATTTATAGTGGAGCTAGAGACTCTTTTCCAATGCTTACAACTTTACTCGGAAGGGATCTATTACATCGTGGGTGGCGATTTGAATGCTAAACACCCAAATTGGGGAAATAGCATATCCAACACGAGAGGAAACCAACTAGCTAGTTGGCTAGATCAACATCACATTGAATATAAGGCTGACCTGCTAGCTACAGAATATCCTTCTTTCCCCAGAGGGGGCTCGTTCCTCGATATTATGCTTATTGACACACGCCTTAAACATACACATACTAACAGACAAAATATAAACTGCCTACGCACAATTGAGTATGACAGCGACCATTGTGCATTATCAATAGTGATAAAAACACCAAGCGAAGTTGTGGAACTCGGTGAATGTATGATACCGCAACCCTATAACTATGGGAGTATGCGATGGACGCGTTTCACGAGAACCTTAACAAGAGAAATTCGCTTAAAAGACATTAACCCTCCTACCAACAGAAACATACCCAACGATGATATCGACAAATACATACAAAAAATGGACGAAACCATAAAACAAACTATGGACAAAACAATACCAAAAACCACACCTACGGACAACATGAACATGTACCGAAACGCCACAATCAACGCACTCCACAGAAAAAAAAAGTAGACTTCTGTCGCAACTAAAACTACGGTACAGACGATTTATTGATAGGCACGACCAGGAGATAATATCACTGAAGTCCAGATTAAAAAATCTCCAACAGCTGATAAAAGCCAACTATAGGCTATCAGCAAATTTGTATTGGAACAACAAAGTTCGGGCGGTAAAATCCAACAACCCTAGTATGTTTCCGCAAATTAATAAAATATTTAGACGGAGTAATGAAAACGAGATTCAGTGTCTCCAAATACCACGAACTGACGAAAACCAACGAATGCTGACAAATATAGGCATAGACACAAACAACGCCATCCTAAATGACGAAGTTTTTGTGTTTGAAGATCCCTTGGAAATAGTGAATGTTGTAGGGGCCGTCTTGCAAGAACTGTACAAGGCAAATGAAGTAATTCGTCGCAACCATGGCTTGGAAGATAGAGTTTTACTGAATTATGGTCATCTTCGAAATGATATTTCACAGTGGCGATCAGAAAACCATGGTATTAACGAATTCAGTAATGAAAATACGGCAAACGCCGAGATTACTGTCGAAAGCGCCAACAGTCTTTTGATCACTAGTGAAGACATCCATGGCGTCTTTGCATCATTAAGAAACAAAAAATCTGTTGGAATCGATGGAGTACCCAATATCGTACTAAAACATCTTCCTCCAATCGCAATGGACATATATGCAGTATTGTTTAACAACGCTCTGAACAACGCACACTATCCAGTACGTTGGAAAACGGCCATCATCCAACCGTTACCAAAAAAAGGGAAAGATAGAACAAACCCAAAAAATCTGCGATCGATCAGTTTGTTACCGAGTATCAGTAAAGTATTCGAAAAGGTTCTAAACAAGGCTCTACTTAAATGGGTTGAGGACAATAATATTATTCCAAATAACCAGTTTGGTTTTAAAGCTGGTCATGAAACCACACATGCCGCAGCTAAACTGGTTTCAGACATTCAGTGGAATAAAAATCTGAAACAGTGTACAGGTGCCTGTTTGATTGACTTGGAGAGGGCCTTCGACACCGTTTGGTTAGAAGGGTTATATTACAAGCTAATGAGACTAGGCATTCATAGACCACTACTGTATATACTATACGACATGTTGAATGAAAGGAAATTCATTGTCAAAAGTGGCAATGTGACCTCTAACATTACTTACAATATAAAAAACGGTCTGCAACAGGGAGCGGTGTTATCTCCGATCCTTTTTAATATTTACACTAGCGACCTGGTAAGGTCTCTTCATCAGGCTATTGCGTATGCAGACGATCTGATAATATATAGAACAGCACCAAAAATTGAAATCATTAACGGATTATTACAAGGGGATTTCAATGATGTTCAGCGATACTGCAACAACTGGAAACTCAAAATCAATATTCAGAAGTGTGAAACCATCCTCTTTAGAACACCACTGGCTCAAGCTACCAGAGACACCAGGATAAACTGGCGAAAGCTAGCTATTATGGGACCACGCCAACAAACACTGGAAACCAAAACCGTAGTCAAATACTTAGGCATCTGGCTGGATCAGTATCTATATTTTAACAAACATGTGGAAGCTGCCCTAGTCAGGGCAAAGAAAGCTTACGCTATGACAAGAAGACTGTTTCATAGTAGTCAACTTGACAGCAGAGTTAAAGTTATATGCTACATGGCTCTCATCAGACCGATGATCATATATGGATGCCCAGTGTGGTTTAATGTGGGACCTAGCTTAATGGAAAAGATTCGGATTTTTGAGAGGCAAAGCCTCAGGACGTGCCTTAAGTTACATCGGACTCCTGAATCCGATCACAAAAAATATTATCCCAATGAAGCTTTTTGAGATCCCCCACTTCAGCTGCTAACTTTTTGAATTTTAAATTTTTTACTTTCAATTTTTTTACTGTATTCTTGAAATATTAATAAACATCCTATAAAAAATGAATAGTAAAAATATTGATTGCTTTTTTTACAGCACTTCAAAAATTGTGTTAAATTCGTGCGTCTAGACCAGAATACCCCCTTAATGAACAGTTACGGGTTTAAGTGCGCGTCACTGAATGCTCTCATGAGCGTTTAAACCTACATTCCATTTATATAGTATGCACAAAAAATACAATGTCTTTTGGTATAAGTATATGCAATGTCGAATCCCTACTCAGTCATACCGTAAGAAGGTAAGGCTACCTGCGTACATATCGATTCCCTGTTTCAAATTATTAATTAACAATACGTAAAAAAAAGTCTTTTGTTTTATTTTTACAGTTAGTACCCCTTTAAAGTGCCAGAAAATATTGGTTATACTTCGGCACTACTAAGTTGGGATAAAAACTCGCAGAAGATTTCGTGATAGGTCCCTTTCTTTGTAATCTCATTAGGGTTTCTAGTTTCCTAGTTTGCATAATTGTTATCACTACCTAACGCGTACTAATTCTAAATAAGGCCGGCATCTTAATAATTGTCCTTTATCCCTTAATGATATCATTTGACGCAATCTCTCTATTTTTTCCCCTCTCTCTCGGGAAAACTTGGCAAATAACAAGTTCCTTCAATTTTTCGTTTGAAAGTGTCCCGATTATCAGTAGACAAATCTTGGCAAATTTATACCCATATTAGCCATTTTCATTTCAGATTCTCATTTTTTTTTAGTTAAGTAGGCAAATTGTCTAGTTACAATCCAACCGTTGAAAAACAGCGCAGTAGAACGTCGTCACATTTTCGAAACCTTACGCTGGTTTCTTAACCTGAATACCTATCGCCATACAACCCCCACCTAGTTGGCCAAAAGCCCAAACCAATCTTGACTGTGAAACTTCCCACCGGTTGAACTTAACGCGAAGCCTTGTAGTAACTCATTACGCAGTTCACACGTGTGAAAGTACCCTTTCTAAGTGAACATAAATCTAGAAAAATTAGACCTGTTTACCATCTAAATGTAAAGATAATGGTTCCGGTAGCCGCTGCACGAAGGTGACTTAAGCCGAAATTTATTTATCCCATCCTCCGGCTAGCCATTCTTGCATACACATTCCCCTCAATGGAGGTCTAATTAAAACAATATCCATCAAGCGTTTAAGTCCATCTGCGGCGCAACCTGGGATAGGTCGCTCTGTCCAGTTGCCATTCAAAGAAAACAATTAATTCGCATGAGGTATTGTAGCGCGAGAAAAACAAGAAAGCAGAACGCGACACAACAAAGGAAACCCAACGACAATGGTCGAAAAGTTCGTTAAAAATGGTGGAACTCGGTTGGCCGTAAATATTTAGGAAGATTTACTGCGTGAGTAACCTACTTCCATGTGTGTGCCTCCCGAGCAGGCTGCCTACTCTGCCATTAGTCCCACTGGTCACCGACGGGAACTAATTACGCTGCCGGGTCACATGAGGTCACGAATTCAAAACGCTAAAGACAAATGGACCCCAAGTCGGGAACATGATTTTTGGCCAACCAACAAAGTCAACAACAAAAAAAAAGACCAAAAACTACACACACAACACAAAAGAATAGATTAGAAAACAAAGGAAATTTGCCGTCGATTCTTATCGGCGGATGAATAATTCATTGGGATATTTTCTGCCCCACCAGCGGCATAATTAAACTGCGAATTTCTCAAGGAATTTCCTCTCGCCTTAGAGGATGAGAAAGGGGAACAAATAGCCTCCGCATCTGCGTTAGTTGAATAACGCAACTGTGACCGCCCTTTAGCCTGCGGATAAAAGGCCCATGAATAAGTATCGGAGGGTGAGCCAACGGTCAATACGACCACCAAAGGAAAGCGTACTCAACACCGTACGGGGGTGAATACAGACTGCTCTGGAAGGATGACATTTTCATGTTTTACACCTTTTTCATGTTGTCTTGCTCTCTCGTTTGCTGAGCATCTTTTTGTTTTCTATTAACGCCTGAGAGGTGTGACAGTGATTAGGTAAAAGCAATACACCTGGCAATTATGCTGGGACTGAAGTACATCAGGGCATTCAGCTAGCTAAAGCGTTAAGGCCAGAGTGAGAAGCAGCAAGTCACCGCCTACCTGAATATCTCACAGAAAAGTGTTAAGCGATCAAAAGGCAAGCAGTGAAGCTGTCTCGTTCTCAATTAAAGGTGAGTGGAATCTTTGCCTTGAGTCGAGTGATTTTCAACCAGGTGAAATTAATTTCGAACGAGTGAAATTGTTAGGATGTGTAAGCGGCTGAAATTTCATTTTGGTTTAAATTGTCATCAGGTGTGTATTCTCAATCCTTGTAGAGTAGCACTTCGTTTTACATGACAATAGAAACTGTTGGCGGTATGCTTGGAATATTTTGTCGTTCACATAAAGTGCAAATAGTAAGTTTAGCCCAGCAGATAATTTCTTACTTGTTCAATATCTTTACACGATTGAGGTCACACGACGACGGAAAACACTTTTTATCTTTTTAATAGTTTCGTGATTTTTCAAGAATTTTTTTCCAATAGGAGACAATTAAATTTTAAGAAATTGCATTATTACATTTTTAATACGTATTCCAGAAATTAAGTGAACGCAATCAAGACACTTGGGGTGCACAATTGTTAAACTCAATAGGCTTTATTTTAATTTGTTTTACAATAATTTGACCGACGAATATGCCCACATATGCCAGAAATCCTTAACATACTCCTAATTTAAATAACAATTCTCCGGAGCCAATACTAATTATAAAGGAAACAGAGAAAGGTAATAGTAACATTCTCCATACGATGGGGTAAAATAATTTGTTGATTTTAAATGGGTTCTCTAAAGCGAAGGTTGCTCCACTGATGGTTGGTATGGGCAAGTTCGAGAATTCTGTCATTCGATGGAGTTTAGTTACAGTCATTCAGTGTAAAAAGACGTTACGAAGTTGTATTTTTTACAACACCGCTTTTCTTTTCCCCATGACCGCCAGTGTTTAAAAAAAAAAAAAATTGTGGCGAGAAGGCCGAATTTAGCGAGACAGGACATATGTGTCCTTCATCTTGTCTCTGACTTCTGGTCATCTTGCGATAACCAGAATCACCCACATCCGTGAGGATGTTGGGCTCGGTCTCGCGGCATCTGAAAAGAGAAGAAAAAAGGGGGGGGGTATCCAAGGATAGTGTGGACAGTGTGAGTCCAAGTGTTCTCTAACTACTTTTATAGAGGGATGGTGGGAAAGAAATCATACTAGACCGGTGGGTCTTGGGTGCGGTAGTAAACCCAGATCACGTCTTTGGCGTCTGATAATCTGCTCTTTGGTCGGTGTGAATGTTTGTGTTTGTGCCGTCTTGTACTGAGCGTTCGTGTGTTTGGTTTGTTAATAGTAGACCCTGTGGGATGGATCCAGGAATCCTCTATTATAGAGGGGAATGTTGTTGGGAAGGGTGATTTCTTCAGTTTTGTACTGAAGAAGAAATTGTGGGGGTTTGATCCGAAGAGATCGAGAGAGAGAAGGGTCAAGAACGCAAGAGTCCCGTACAAGTAGGTTCTCGCTGTTCTGGATGTTTTCGAGGTACTTATATGCTAATTGAAGCAAGTACTCGTCGATAGGGGTAATGGAGGCGCCTTCGTATAGGTGAGAGTTGGGGTAATGACGACCGTCAGGCCTTCTAGAATGATTGGTGCATCTCCTGAGGAGTTTCCTTTCGAAAACCCGAAGTCTTTCCATTTGAGCCGAAGATATGCAGGACCATATGGGAAAGGCGTACGATATTCCAGATCGGATTAGCTGCTTATAGCAAATATGCTTAACTTTGGTGTCAACTTTGTTCCTCCACTTCAAGATGTTGTGCAGTTGCTTAGACCGACCGAGGCCCCTTTGGAGAATGTGGGTCACATGTTTGATGAAATTCATTTTTGGGGTATAAGTGACCCCGAGATATTTCATCTTGTCCTGTGGTCTAATCGTAGTATCTCCCATTTTTATTCGAATATTCTGTGAATATCGAGAAGCAGGTTGGGAGTGTTTACTACTCAGAATTATGGCTACTGCTTTGGATGGATTAAGTCGGATATTCCATCGACTGTAATACTGATACAGATCGTCCAAGTGACGGTTGAGTCGATTTGTTGCGAGGTTAGGGCCTTTGGTTGACGTGTACACCAGGACGTCATCCGCATAGCATATTTGGTTTACTCTCCCGTCCACAGGGCGGGGAATATCGGAGGTGTAAATATTGAATAAGATGGGGCCTAGAATGGAGCCCTGTGGTACTCCTGCAGCGGCGTGAAAAGTTCGGGAAGGTCACCAACTCCACAACTGCCGCTGCTTATATTCGCTTTTTTGTCTCCTTTCCCTCGTTCGCATGTCGTCACAGGAACAAGAAGCCAGAGTATAAAATGTGCGATGCTCAGTCTGCCAGTCGGCAGTCGTGTGCTGCTCCGTCTCCAACAGCTTGAATTCTGTTGTTCCAATACAAATTTGTTTCTAATCTATAGTTAGTTTTAAGTAATTGTTGCAGGTTTTTTAATCGTGATTTCAGGGATATTATCTCTTGGCCTTATCTGTCTGTAAACTGTCTGTGTAATTGTTTTAGTTTTGATAGCAGTCTGTTGTTTTTCCTGTGAAGTGCGTTTATTGTTGTGTTTTTGTACATGTTTATGTGATCTATAACTGTTCTTTTGGGAATTGTTTTATACATTATTCGCCTTATAGTTTCGTCCCTTTGTTGAATGTATTTGTCGATTTCGTCATTTGTCACGTTTTTGTTTATTGGCAGATTAAAGTCATTCGAACGAAGTTGTCTTGTTAATGATCTGGTGCGGATCACGAAACCCTCCAGATCTGCCAGATCGTTCGGAAGCTTTGTTACTGTCGTGAATGCACAGTGGTCACTGTCGTATTCAACTGTCAATAAGCAGTTTCTGTTTCGTCTATTGGTGTTAAGTAGTCTCGGTCATGAGTCAATAAGCAAGATATCTAGTACGATCTGCCTGTGGGGAGCGATTGATATTCCGTAGGTAGAAGGTCAATTTTATATTCTATTGATACAAATCTAACCAAGCTATACTACAACTATACTATTTATTGGCCTGTAGGAACCCGGAAGGTCATGACCTCACCGACCCGACTCCGCCATCGTCCTTGTCCTGTGCATTCTCCTTCCGCGCTTGACCAAGATCTAACCAAGCAGCCAACTAATTTTCTCTCGTACAATATTAGATATATAATTTTCCCATTCTTTATGTTTGGTGTTCATATCTCCACCTAGGATAAAATAGTTCTTTTGCAGGTGCAATTTGAAGCCTCGAAAGAGTCTGGAGCTTTGCTATAAAGAGGTTATGTTGGTGCTCTTCAGGTGCATAGATTACAATCGCATACAAACAACTACCTTGCTGAAGGTGTATGCATACGATAGAGGCTTCCGGCACGGGAAGCTGCGCACTTCTCTACTATATATCACTTTATGATGAATTCCTTTTCTAATAAAGATTGCGACACCTCCCCCTTGAGGGGAGTTAGGCCGATCTCTTCGTATAATATCAAAGTTTTTATGCCCTATCTTATGCCTCTGGCTTAACTTTGTTTCCCCCGTCAGAAGTACATCAGGGTGTTGTGGTCCTTCTCTCAGGGAGCGTGTCTCCTTGTCCTGAAAAGGATGAGGGATCTCTTTAGACCGCTCCTGAGGGGATCCGTTGCGATCCCCACCGTGCGTCCTCAGACCTGGCGGAAGAGTAGCAACCGATCGTTCACTATGGTCCTGGGAATCGGCCAAGCCCAATTAAAAAGGCAAATATTTTATCTTTTGAATTTTAATTTAATTACAGTTTAGTTTAATTTACATTTGTTGGCGTCCTTACATCTAGGGCGCCAAACGAGACCGATCCTCGAATCTGAAATTCATCGCCCTTTTATACAAATCTTCATTGAGATTTGTATGTGAAAAACTGGAGAAAAGGATTGGGATATCTATTTTTAAAATGTACACATCTGGCTACAATCCAGATGGAGATAAGGATTTTAGAATTGTGTGTATGGGAAGGAAATGAATATCTTTTAATATGGGTTTTGATTAGATTTTAGGTTTTAGTGTAATATTGCTGGGATTAGGATGTATGAATGGGGGGGAAATGTGGTAGGGCTTTTTAGAGCACTACAAGGGTTTTCATATTGCAACAATTTGAAAAGGGTGACTCTTCTCTCAGTTCTTATAAGTGAATTTACATTTACGGCATGAGCTTTGATTGATGTTTCGGTTGGAGGGTTTATATCGACTTTTTATTTAGACTGGGCATGTGCGCGTAGGTCTCGTTTATTTGACTTTGCAGTTGTGTCATCTGTCTCTGTAGATTGAGCAAAATTGTGAACACGTCTGCTTGTGATGTTGTTTCAGTCTATGTGGGAGTATTTGTGGCTACCAGTATTGTAGCCTGTTTTGTTATTCTACCGCTCGACGCAATTTGTGCGTACGACCGCTGTGACGTTATGGGTTTTGTTGTTGTTAGAGTTGTCTCTGTTGGGTTTTTTTTTGTGGGTCACACTTCTCGACATTAATTCTCGGAATTTAGGACATCCTCGACAGTTAGCTGGGTGTCCCTCATTCCTACACACTGCACGCTTTAGAAGAGCTTTTTCTTCTACCCTTCTTTCCCCTGTGGGCATTCTTCTGCCTTATGGTCCCGCCCGCAGTTTAACCAGCGATGCTGCATTTCACAGTTCGCCGCGGCGTGACCAAACCTATGGCAGCGGACACATTGCATAATTTCTCTGCTTTTTTTTTAATTTTTCCTATGTGACAATTTTATGATCCAGGACTGTTATTTTCCTTTGACCACCAACTCTGCTGCTCATTGATAATTGGATCGAAAATAAGGGTAGCTTGCGGTTTTCCCCTTTGCCTTTGTTGCTCACTGTCCTCCTCCATTTGCAGTTATTTCGTCATCATCAATTTCGCGGCTTTACTTCGCGTCACAATTATATTTTTGGGTTCTCTATATTACATGGAGAACCAACCCACAATTTCAATCAAAATTTCCACCTTATTTCGACCGCTTTTAGCTCGTCACATCATTCGCTCTTCCATCGTTCAGGCTATTCACCTGAAATATCATGTTTTTCCCAAGGACGCATAGCTAAACTCATTATCCTATGCATATAATGCATAATTGAGTTTATCTACCATTTTTGCCATACGGCAACTCCATTACTCTAACCATGAGATTTCCACCGGAAATTCCATTCATGTTGGTTAGCAACAACCAAGTCGAATCACATGACGCAGTTGCATCATCATTCATTGGTTTGGGTAATTGCCGCATTCCTTAGCGTTTTTCCCACGGTATTATTTCCCTAGCCGATGTAGCGTCCTATCGATTTTCTGCAGATCATTCATTCGCTTGGGATCAATGATCTCTTTTCGCAGGTGAATGCCACCGGCTACATTTCCTCTCTCCCATAATTCTGTTTCCATACGGTTCAATGCTGTCTGAGTTCACCACAACCGTAACACTGGGGCAGTATGTCATGCTCAGAATCTGCAGTTGATACCCGCACACACAACCAATGCCACCTTGAGATCACAGTACATCGTGTTTCTGTTCTCTCATTCTACCCGTTCGTCGATTATCAATTAACCGATACACACCATACTTTGACGGGCGTGACAATGAGAGAGCAGAGGCGTGATCTCTTTTGGTTGTCCTGTGTGCAAAATGGAATACACAATTTCACCCCTAATTAGAGTCAGTCGATATTCAACTACTGTCGTGGCCACACACGTTTCGCGAGTCGCTATTCATTCACCATTGCGTGTGGACGCTACATCGAGCGTGCAAGGAGAAGTAGTTTTACAATCATCACCGTGGGCGGACACGCTGCAATATAGTCAATTTTCATCCCTCGTTGGATAGTGTCGAAATTCAATTGCCACGCTACAAGTCGAGTGTTATTTGCTGGCGGAAGTCATTTGCAAAATTAAATTTACCGGGAATATGTGCTAGAACCGAAATTCGTTTGTATCAGAATTTACGCATTAAAACTCGTTATTGTATCTAAACCAAAAGTAGTAATTGAAGTCTATATATGTAAATAAACGAAAACTATTTCGAAATACAAAAAAAAAACATTAGAAGAAAATAAAATTAAAACAAAACAAATTTTAGTGTCTCTATATTTTTGTTTCTCCTTGGTGAACTGTTTGCGGTGGCCCCATTTTATTTGTACAGTGACGTTGGTGGGTGTAAGTGAACCAGAGTCATGCCTTGACTAAATAACTTCGTACCCCCACAGGCCCCCATTTCCTTTTATTCGTTGTTGCGTTTTTCTCTTCGTCCGTGTTCATGCTGTTTCTTATCGGTTTGTTTTCATTAAAATTAAAAAACAAAGGTGACCAACTGTGCCTGGACGAACCTCGACGCAATTCAGTTTCTCGGTAAGCTGCACCGGAACTCCCCTAGGGCCGATTAAGACCCAGTCACCTTACACTCCGGCTTAATGTTAATTTAAATATTAATTGCTTATAGGGCCCATACACTGCGCAAACACGTTTGTTCAAACGTGTGTTTGAGCAAACATAGTTTCGCCACACACTACACAAACATGTTTGAGAGATATTAGTTACGTGACGTTTTTCACCTCAATCAGACCTACGGAGCAATGAGCGCTTCAGCATGTGCAGCTTTAATTATTGCCTTGGCAAAAAAAAAAATTTGGTGTAAAGAGTGGTATAAAAAAAGATCTATTTTTGGACATTCCAATTTGTTAAATGAATTGGAAAACTCGTCCACCGTTGACTTTAACAATTTTTTACGGATGGACAAAGCCAATTTATTAGATTTGTTACAAAAAGTTACACCAGTTATTATTAAAAAAACAACTTTGATGAGAGAACCTATTTCTCCAAAAGATCGACTATCTTTAACACTACGATTCCTAGCAAGTGGAGAATCTTTGAAAACCTTAAATTTCTTTGTGCTATTGCGCCACAAACAATAGGTCGAATTGTGATGGAAACTTGTGAGACCATTACAACAGTTTTGAAAGGAAATATAAAAGTGTGTATATTTTGATTTTCATTTTATTAAAATTAATGTATGTATGTACACGGGGATGCATTTCACATTTCAATATTTTGTGAGAACTCGTCAAATAATTCTTGCGTATTTGCGTACTTTCGCATGCAAGAGGTCGATGGCTGCGGTTGTTGAACAAACAATACCTGTTGCGGCATTGGCGATGGAGAAGATACAGAAGAATCACTCTAAATAGGTGTCGAAGATCTAACTGAAGGGTCTAAAAGATTTTGAACCCCGCAGACTACACTTGCATTAAGTCGTCTAAAAGACCCAGCAAATAAAATATCCGAAACAAGTTTTTTGGCATACATTCGTTGTTGTTTGTTCTCAATTTCAGAATATGTTGATGCCCATCCTTTTGCTAGTGATATTGTATCATTGCAGCTCTCTTTTAAGTGCTCACAAGCTAATTTTATTAACTTGTCTTCATCATTGGAAACCCGTTTTCTTTGTTTCGGATTTTCAATATCCTGAAATTAAAAAAAAGGGAGAAGCAAATGTACATACATAGCATATAAGTATGTGTATAGTTTTTATATTTATAATTAACAAAATACAATAATTTAATGAAGCTACATATCTACATTTTCAGCTACCTAAAAATGAACATGAATGGAAAAAAGAAGCTAAACTTTTTAAAGATATGTGGAATTTCCCTCACTGTGTAGGTGCTATAGACGGGAAGCACGTAAATATAACCAAACCACCTGGTTCTGGATCGTTCTATTTTAACTATAAACACAATTTTTCAATTATACTCATGGCGCTCACAAACGCAAATTATGAATTTCTAATGGTCAACGTAAGAATTAACGGAATAGCGTCAGATGCGGGTATATTTAGAGATTCGAAGTTCAATGAAAAACTTCAAAATAGGACACTGGGCTTGCCAAACCCAGAACCTGTTTCAGAATCAAGTGGTGATTTGCCATATGTGTTTGTGGCAGATGATGCTTCCCCGTTGCGGGGAAACATTATGAAGCAATATAGTCACAACACATTAAATAAAGAAGAAATAATTTTTAATTACCGTCTATCGCGCGCTAGACGTATTGTGGAAAATGTATTTGGGATACTAGCATCGCGCTTCAGAAATTTACAAAAAACAATAAACCTGGATCCGGATAAAGTAACAACAATAGTTTTAACTTGTTGCCACTTGCACGACTTTCTCCGCCAAAATAAATCAAAATCATATGATGAAAATGCATTATATGTTGAAGACACTAATAATTTTAATATAATTAATCCTGATTGGCATTCCGAAGCCCATCGTTTGGACGACATTCAACCTGCTCAAGAACGGAATGCTAGCAACGAAGCAAAGTTAATAAGAAAAAAATTTTCAGATTATTTTAATTGACGGCGCAGTGCCTTGGCAAAACAAAATATATGAACATTCTACTAATAAAAATTGATAACATTATATGTATATATTTTTGTTAAGACATGTCGTTTTCATTTGAGAATCTGGAATGGAAAATGAGTGCTTCTGCTTCTGCTTCCAATTGTGAATTCAACTTCAGAAGGAAAATTTGGGAAATTTTATTTATTTTTTTTTCAGAAAGAGAATTGTGATGTTTGCCATTTCAGATAACCAAATAAAACCAATTAAGTACTTACCTCATTTGAATGGTCATCGCTATTGTCCATTGTTGTTGTTCCCTCTAATGTGTCCTCCTGACTATCCAGAAAACTTAGCAAATGGAAGTACCATAGATTGGATTGGAAAACATCATCTGCTCCCGCTCCAGATTTTTCACTTTTTCTTTGCTTTCTGAAGTCGCGTCGGTAGTCGCTTCGAAAAGTATTTATTTTTTTACGACACTTTCGCGATTAGCGTCTGGATCAAGTTCTTCTAGTTTTTTAACTAGCACTTCATATGCGTTTGCTTTAAGTACCCGATTACAATAATCTTTGCTTTTAACGCACTGTTTATGAGATCATGCGGCGCCATTTGTGCGGTGCCGTCGTTCGTCTCATTCACTACATTCTAATGCCACATCTCAGCCATTGTTATGTGTGTGAGAACCATTTGCCCAATTGCCGCCGTATTTGTATTCCATGCATTTGAATACCGCATCCCAACTACAATTTATGACTGGGCAATAAAAGCAAATTTCAGCATCATGCCGCCATCACCACCAACAATATCGGAATTTTCCCGCAACCGGAAAATTCCAATTTGCCATCAACAAACATCTTCAACAACAGAAGGTGCCAACTGAATTGCCGCCAACTCAAAAAGGGACCACCATCAATGTAATAGTTCTATTTTTTTGTGCAAGAATGTGCGTCCCTTTTATCTTTTGTTTTCTGTGCACACCAGTAATTGGTGTGTGTCTTAAAAATGCCGATTGTCCTTCGACTCAAGTGTATGTATGTATGTAAACAGGAATTTGTCATCCTGTACTCAACATTGTAGATATAAGAAAATTAGTGTAAATAATTTGTATATATAGCTTAAGAATTGAAAAATAAAATCTTCACACTTCGATCAAAGTTCCTTCCTTCGAACTGCTCTACTCACACAGTCCTGTCCCGAACTTCTCCAAGACTAACTGGAAAAAGGTCAATAGAGACGTCGCCGCAAGGTTTTCTAACTTGCAAATCCCCGAATCTTCTAACCTAATCTCCGCTGATATCGATCGAGGAGCCCTAAAAATTGAGCAGACACTCAAGGATGCCCTCACCAGCAATACACCCACCACCATCCCTCATAATCATCTAGGAAAACCTTTACCCAGCATCCTAATTAAATTGCTGCGTCTCAAAAAACAACTCCGCCGAAAACTTCATATAAGATTCTGTCCCTTTATTAAAAGTCAGATCCAACTCCTGACCACCTTAATAAATGAACATTAAAAAAAGTTCGCGGATCAGACTTATACCTCTACACTTAACAATACTAAACCTAATCGTGATCTCTCCAAAAACATCAACCGACTAACTGGTCGGAAGTTTAAACCACGAATCGATCACCTTATCAACCCACTCAGCAACAATCTTAGCCAATCCGACACGGACATAGCCAATTGCCTCGCTGACCACTTCTCAAAGATCCATCAACAAAATGATTCCCTCTCAGTCCCTAATTTTCGAAATACTGTCAACGAATATATTTCACACAGATTACCCGTATCTTATACTCCGTTCATCGGAGAATTTAACGACACAAACAAGGCGTCACATCCTTCAGACACCATCACATTTTTAACCACAGATGAACTCATCAAGTTCATAAAATCACGACCCAACAAAAAATCGACCGGTATAGATGGAATACCACACCTTCTATTTAAAAGACTTCACCCGCCAAATCTACTTCCCATTTTAGTCCTTCTTAACCACATCATAAATGCTTCACATTTCCCAGAGAACTGGAAAATTGCGGTAGTAATTCCCATTAAAAAGTCCGGCAGTTCCAATAACACCTCCAACTATCGTCCAATATCTTTATTGAACACCCTAAGCAAAATATTGGAATGTAAGATCTACCAAAACCTTCTTTCGTTTGCCAGTGATAACGCTCTCATCCCTAATTCTCAGTTGGGCTTTCGTAAGCGACACTCTACTTGCCATGCGTTACTAAAACTTACACACGATGTCACAACTGGTCTAGAAAACCAATGCCCTACCGTATGCATATCTCTCGATATCTCCAAAGCATTTGATTGTGTCTGGATCTCAGGACTTCTTTATAAGCTGCACTGCTTATTTGGTCTGAATTCCAATATCACAAAGCTCCTAGCATCTTATCTTTCTGGGAGGAAATTCATGGTCAGAATAAATTCTTCCCTCTCACAAACTCACAACATAACCGCAGGAGTTCCCCAAGGATCCATTCTTTGACCACTTTTATATCTTCTATACACATCCGATATTCCCCAACCTCCACTTAGTGTTGTAATGCTAAATTATGCTGACGATACTTTAATCTACTCTAGCAGTAGATTTGTCAAAGCGGCAAGAAACCGCGTTAACAACTTCCTGCTGCTCATCTCAGCATACTTTAACAAATGGAAAATTCGCCTCAACCCAACCAAAACCCAGCTAACAGTGTTTAAGGGCAAAAACGCTCACTGCACAAACAACACTAAACGTTGCCACAACAAAATTAAACTAAATCTTAATAACACCCTCATAAAACCTTCCAAAACCCTAAAATATTTGGGAGTAACCCTTTCCAACAACTGGTCATTCTCAACCCACATCAAAAATTCTCTTCAAAAAGCCTTAATACAGCTTAACCTGTGCAGACGAGTGTTATGGAAGCCTAAAGGCCTCTCTCTTAAGGTCAAACAGCTCATCTACAAACAGATAATCAGACCTACTCTTACATACGCCTGCCCATTATGGTACCACATCTCACCCTCCCAAATGGAGAAACTACGAGTGTTTGAACGAAAATGTTTCCGGTTTATCACTGGCTTACACCGCAAAACCAACTCATATAGATACCATTGTAACAACGACCTTTACAACACCGCAGGCATCGAACGACTGGATAGACGGATCCTAGAACTGTCGATAAATTTCATAGAAAACCTTCCTAACAATCCCAACCCGATAATAACGGACCTACCATCACGATCCTCCAATACGGGAGCTCACTACCGTAATTGTCTCCAAATCAGGACCCTCTTTGCCGCAGGCAGACTGGTTAACGATCTAAACGAGATCGTGTACCACAACACCGAACTGGCACCCAATCATTTCAAATACAGCAACATCCAACCATTCTCCAAGATCCTTACCTTTAACACAGAACCGAATGGCTCTCCCCTCCTTCAAGAACTTACCTGATCCTATCCCTTATTATCCTCAATCCCAACGAGAAATCCCAGATCCATAACTAAAAATTGTAAATATTATTTTTAAGTCAAATTCGAATTGTCACTATCATTGCAATATCAAATATTGTAAATTGTATATAAGATTAGACTAAGTTATGTTAAGTAATTTTAAGTAGGCTAAGTTAAAATAAACAGAGTTCCTGGTTTTTCTTCTGACCTTTTCCAGGAAAAACAAAATTAACAATATATATAATCACATTAAATCTTAAGCACATCTAAAAAGAATTGTTTGAAAAATGTTAACAAATAGCATGTAAACACTTATTATGTAACCAATCTATTATAAGTTAGCTGTATTACTTATTGTAACTATTAATTTTTGGTCAAATAAATGCAGTATATTAAAAAAAAAAAAAAAAAAAAAAAAAAAAAAATCAGAATACATCCGAGAGTAACATCGAGTGGTTCTCATTTCTCTCTACCTTTCAGGTTTCTACTTTGAAATATTCAGTGGCGTTGCGCCCGAATTTTCAAAACACACTTTTTTAGATGTTTAGTGGCGTTGCGCCCGAACATCGACCAAAACTTATCACACTAAGGGTGTTGCACCCTAGTGTACAGTAGGGGCTTCAAGGTTAGGTGCCTTAATAGGCTATATACATCAGGTCAAAAGAGGCCTGATACAAACACGCACCACAACACCGGTAAACTTTTATGTAATTCGATAAATTCCGTCCAAAAAATTTGTTCGTCTTGTTTATTCATCTTTACTTCATGAAAATTGACATCTGTTTGAGCTTTTTTTTTTTTTAACATACTGTATTTATTTGACCAATAATCAATGTTTACATTAAGTACTACAGCTAACTTATAATTCTAGTGATACAACAGTTTACATGTATACATTACACATTTTTCAAACATAACTGAATGTGTGAATAACTATTCGAGTATAATAGGTTTTAATATTAACAGTTTTCCTGGAAAAGGTCAGAAAACCAGGATTTTTAATTTTTTTAATTTAATCTAATCTAATACTTAATTTAACTCTAACTTATTCTAGCTTAACCTAATTTATTTTATAATAAGTTAAATATGTAATGTGAATTGGGGAATATAGGGATTGATGGTTAAGGAAGTAGGTTGGTGTGGGATATGGTCCGTTAGTGGCCTCAGATGCGGTAACACTTTCCGGTTGTTCGTTAAAACGCAGAATGTTGGAGAATGGTTGTATGTTACAGTATTTGAACTGATTGGGTGCCAGCTCGGTGTTATGGTACACTACCTCGTTGGAGTCATTAACCAATCTTCCGGAGGTGAAGAGACTTCTAGTATGGAGACAATTCAGATAGTGAGCCCTGTTATCTAGAGGAGTTGGTAGTAGTGAAGTTATTATGGGGCTGGGATTATTTGGGAGGTTTTCAATAAATTTGATAGACAGCTCTAGGAAGCGTCTGTCGAGACGGTCAATATTAGCGGCATTGTATAGCAAGCTGTTATTGCAATACTTGTAAGAGTTGGGTTGTCGGTTGAGGCCAGTGACCAGCCTGAAGCATTTCCTTTCGAAAGTGCGTAGCTTCTCCATTTGGGCTGGTGTTGTATGATACCACAGTGGACATGCATATGTCAGTGTAGGTCTGATTATTTGTTTATAGATGAGCAGTTTGACTTTGGGAGAGAGTCTGTTTGAGCAAAATTCAACACACACCACTCAAACATGTTTGTGCGGGCACGGAAAATTCAAAATTTTTTGAATTTCTTCAAACTGTTTTTGCAAACACTCAACATCGCTACACACAACTCAAACAGTTTGTACAAACATTTTTACAACAACAAAATGCATTTGTTTGCTCAAACGGTTTGCGTAGTGTGGCCCATACATATAACGAGTAATATATTGTAATTTTTTACACCCTTTCGTCCTAGATGATATATGTGGTGGTGCAAATTTAATCATACAATTTTGCTTTTGAATTACCTTTTTTTACTAACTACAAAAAAAAAAAATGATTTTACTTGATGGAAATCTTTATTTGGACCTTTACAATTTTTTCTGTTGAGTGGAAAAGATGATATCCGTCAATTGGCTGCCGCCAGTGTTGATACTCATTTGTACCCGTTTTATCGCATTTTCCATGACTTTCCGCAAGATTTCCGGTGATAACTGTTCGCATTCTTGTTGAATATTCTCCTTAAGGGCTGCGATTGTCTGAGGCTTGTTGGCATAAACCCGCGGCTTCAAGTAGCCCCAAAGAAAGAAATCTGGGATGGTTAAATCGGGCGATCTTGCTGGCCATGCCAAATCACCAAAACGGGAGATTACGTGACAAGCAAATGCTTCCTTTACAATATCCATTGTGGCTCGTGCTGCGTGTGCGGTTGCACCGTCTTGTTGAAACCACATGTTCACCAAGCCCCGCTCATTCAATTCCGACACTAGAAAGTCGTTTATCATGGCCCTGTACCGTTCGCCAGTAACAGTGACCGTATTGCCGATGGCGTCCTCAAAACAATCCTCCCATCCAATCACTCCTCCCGCGTGGACGCCGCACCGCACAGTGGCTCTAAGTGGATGTAATGGATTTTCAGTGCCCCAGAAACGAAGATTTTGCTTATTGACGTAACCGCTTAAGTGGAAATGAGCCTAGTCGCTCATGATAATTAATTATTATTTTGCTTTTCACACATCACTGAAGTGAGTTTTTATGCACTTCAAATTTTATTTTATTTTATGCGCTGTGTCTTTTATGTCACTTTTATCCACTTAGATGCAAGTGTTGAATTTTCACCTTTTTTATTTGTTTTGTTTGTTTGTTTTTTATGTTCTTTGTTTTAACTGTCACAACACATCATGTTACTGTTTTTCCTTTTCGAGGCTTCGTTCTCCTTTATTTGATTATTTTCATATGCACTAATTTTTGTTTTGAATGTTTTTATCACTGGAGTTTATTTATAAATAGTCTTTATATCGCAACTCACAAAAGCAACTTTTTAATTTAACTCAATCGCCCAATTGAAAGCACGTCCGCACTCAGTCACTGTGTATCCAACTAATGAACTGATTTCATTTTCGTCTTCACATCTTAAATTAGCACGCAAATTAACGTTGCTCGATGTTCTCTAATTAGGTATTACCTAGTACTCAAGTAATTAAATCGAATGCTACAAATAGCACCAAATTCGGTTTCAACTATAGAAGACAAAGCGAGTCTTGCACACGCTATTCCTATAATAGACTACCCAGCCAGGTGCTATGGTAAAACTACAATACAAACCTAAAATTAGACTAATCTAAACGGTAATCACTTTGAAAGATTAGCATTTCGACAATAGATACAATTTAACAATTAATTATACATTTCACGCTGTCTGTTCCGATTTCAGAATATCAACTTTATATTTAGTAATTTCAGGCAAAGCTTTTAAGTTCTCAAGGCCTCCAAAAATGTATTTTTGGCAATCTCACAATAGAACAGTGTGCTCAAAATACTCAAGGTACACATTTTTAGGACAGAAATAGGTCCAGACTCTATTATATTAAACATAACATTTTACAGATAATGGGCAATTAACTATTGAGTGTTAATTAGAACAATATTTGATGAGCTAATTACGCGTACTTAGAACAAGAGACACAAGCTTTGACTGTTTTGTGCATTGTCGAGACAGCTAAAGATTAGGTCTGAATTGACTGCTTTGCGGGTAATTAGTAGTTGTCTTCTATTCGGAAGCCTATCCTATTTAACGAGCCCTTTGTTAAGTGGATATTTTTAGGCCGTAATCCGGAGTGGTTGGCAGCACATGTTGTCGGTAGACCTAAAGTGGAATTTTTCGGGCACAAGAAAATAGTATTACTGAGTAATAACTTATGTCATGGGTATTTGTAAAAATATGATCGATATAGTAAGTGTAGAAGTATCCGTAATATAATCATTTAAATTTGTATTTTATTGACATTTTAGACGGTCTTTTATAAAACTCCTACACAAAAGCTACACTAAATATCAAACCACAAAACAGTTGGAAAGTATGAAAAGGGGACTTAGCGATATACGACGGGACGCCACCAAATAAGGAAACTAATTCTGCAAGACATTTTATTTGAGACTTATACACATTTACGAGAGGTGTTCGATAAAGACAGACACTACCATGACTGTAGGCGAATACTTAATATTGCCGCCATTTTGCGATATGCACCTAAAAGAGGGACGAACAGTGCTGGATTACCCATTAGGCCGGACTAGGCCATGGCCTTGGGCCCCTGGCGAGCAAGGGCCCCAAGAAAATTTGTCATGATTGTTTTTAATTTATTTTTAATTTTAATTAAATTTTTTTATATTTTTTGAAATTTTGTAAACAAAAATTTTTTTAAAGACAATTCATTTATCTTATGTAATTGATTATACAAATGTATTTTCAAACAAAAATATTTAAAAATCTTAATTGATTTATTCTTTTGATTGTTATTTTAAGCTACGATTTGAATTTCAAATCGCGCGCTAAATAACCGAAACAGCGCTTGCAAACTCGAGCTTGTTTATATAAACAAAAACGATTCATTTCAGTGTTTTAAGCAAAACAAAACTATCTGTTGCTTTGTCGTTTGTCAAATTACATTTGTTCGTTGTTCTTAGAGAAAAAAAAGAACGTTTTTTCAATTAGTGACGAATCTAGATGTTAATTAATGTGAAATTGTGGTATTGTATGTAATGAACATATCGAAAACTACGCATTTGTTTTCATGCTTGTTTTGTGGAGCGATATTTTGAACAATTTTCAGGCAACCAGCAAAGCATTGCAGTCAGTAGAAATTGACCTGAAAACCTGCGCGTTAATGTACTCGTCAGTAGAAAATTTGTTAGATGAGTTGAGAGATAAGTTCGAAGTGTTTGAAAACAAAGCCAGATCCATTTTACCTGAGACAGATTATGCGAATGTTCCATCGCGAGTTCGACGAAGAACAAGACAGCCAAACGATGGCGATGCTTCAGAGGCTGCATTAAGTCCGCGCGACTATTTTCGTGTAAACGGTTTTTTGGTAATCATCGATACGCTCAAGATTGAAATCAACAGACGAAGCAAAGTTTACTTAGACGTTTCGGAGAGATTTTCGTTTTTGGCTGATTTTGATTTGACCGAAAATGTGTATTCCAAAAAGATTTCCGATTTAGTTGACTTTTACTATGACGATTTAGAAGAATTTTACCCTGAACTCATACAGTTTCACGCTTTCATTAAATCAAAATTCCCAATGAAACTTAAGTTCACTCACTCTGACCTCTACGAAAGTTTGATTCAAGATCATCTTGAATTAGTTTTTCCGAACGTTGAAATTGCTCTTCGCATTTTTTTAACTCTTATGATCACGAATTGTTCGACAGAGCAATTTCCCATACAAACCCATAGTACTTACCTGCAATTAGACGCAGCTTAAACTCCCCTGCAGCATCATACTTGAAAGTTAAACCTCACCGATGGCATGCATAATATCGAATTTTTCTGATTCATAATCGGCTCAGCTTGTCAGCAATTATAATCAACAAACACACGCTGGCTAGCGGATCTGTTGACACAGCTGCAGCGGATTTTTCCGACCCTTGATCGCCCAAGCGAAACCCGATCATCGAATAGGACATGACCACGATCGTTGTTCAAATAATCATCCTAATAATCATGTCAATGATGCAGTTTCCGAAAACTAACACCCATTGAATCGGACACAATTATGATTGCTATTTAAACAATCATGCCAACGATCGTGTCCCACGTACAATTTTCATAGCCGAACAATAGTCACCCGAAAAAATCTGCGGTTGGCTTATCGTCACAGAGAAATATACTGCCTGCAACGATATGATTCTGGGCGATTACGTAAACAGCCGACGTTCCCATGCAGCATTGGTTAAACTAAACAAATGCGCATCTCAGCGTATGACCCTACGAAATAGCGTATCTATTTACAGAGCACACAAAACCTATTTCTTCCTTCGTCGATTTTTCGCCATCACTTATCTCAACGATGCCTGCAGCCCCTAATACCAATTCCCTTTCATCGGTTATCAACCCATCATGGAATTTGGGCATGGATATGATCATTGTTTAGACAATCTTACCCATGCCATGCCCAATGATGACCAACCAGCAAATCAAAGCAAACACACAGTACCTCACTGCGTTTGTTTTGTTTACTAATCGCTGGTCCATGGTTCCCCTGGATGAGACGTTAACCTGCACATCTGCAGGTCAATCCCTCACCACCATGAATGATTTTCCGCCTTGTGCACCAGTACATTGACCTGAAGGGATATAGGAAGAATCCATCTTTATGGGGGCTGGTGGAGGTTGATCTCGACAAACATCGTTGAGTCAGAATGCGTCCCTTGTCGCGAGCACTTGTGCTTGGAGTCAAAATTAATCCCCCGTGGAGTGCGCATACCGATCCGATAAAGTCTCTGCTCGTGTATGATCGATCCTTAGTGCTAGTAAAATCCTCCGTTTTCATTTCTTGTTCTGTTCATCGTACGGCGAATTGAACTATCAATTAACAATATAAAGTGTCTTCATTCGCAAATTAACTTACAAAGTGACTTTATTCTCAATCAATAATATAAAGTGTCTTTATTCGCAAATAACATTTTAACTGTAAAACTGAAAGGAAAATATTAACAATAAGAAACAGTGAGCACCACCAACTCTAAGTGTTTTATTCTTTGTTTCTTCTCGGCGAAAAGCTGCTGCTAGCAGTAGGACGACTGCGCGCATCTTGAAGGATTATCTAATATGTCGGTAGTGGAGTAGCACCAATAAAAGAACTTAATGACGTGTTTCACTCCTACTATCTTCTCTGGTGCAATTAGTGTTTTGACTTTTCAGTAGGTGGGGTTTTTGTTGAATCCGCATCCTTGTTGATGCCAAATAGAAACCACCACAAGGGTTCTGCCCTCACTAAACTAAAACTAAAACTCGTACGAACAGTCTCGTGAGAACCGTGAAATAAAGTACACATGTAAAATTATGCCTCTAAAGCCTTTACGGTCGACCTTTGAATAATTTGTTGGCCTGATGATATGAAAAAAAGGCTATTTGAAGCTAGATCTGGACTATAAGGTGGATATGGTTTAATGGGAGTATGCTTATTTTTCATTTGGTTAAAAATTCATTAACAACTTGGGCCCTATATGATTGGGCGTTAACGTGACGCAATTTCCAAGAATTGCCGCTTTTCGGGATGTTAAACCGTGAAACGCGGATTATTATACCTTCCATTGTAAATCCTTCCTTTATCTCTATAAGGTTTTATTGTGTTTTCCATTTTTATAAAAAGTACTGGAAAATGCATCTGAGCTTCATGATCCATGTCGCTTTTTCCTCCACAGATGCATCGATCTGAAATTGTTCTTTTTACACCAAATTCCATAAAGTCCTCGACGCAGTTCACGCGTCATGTAAGAATGATATTTGTGAAATAGAAGTTAACATTTAGTATTAAGTAAAATATGTAATTGAATTGTTAAATAAATGTGGATATAAAACAAAAAAACAAAAAAAAAATCACTAAAAATGTAAACAATGCTCAACACATCAGGCCACTGCCGCGTGTTCGAATTGAAATTCTAAACTCATGCACATTCAAACGATGTGGAATTGCTATGTTATTACTTGGTATACGGCTGATGGATTTTCTTATTCGATTTTCATTCGATGTTCTTCATTATTTGCTTGTATATTGTGTGTATTGTTAGAAACACCACAGATGTGTAGCGATCCAACAAACGAACATGAGCAAGCAACCACTGTGAAGAGCACAGCACCCAACGAGAGTAGAAAAACAAATATCCGAGCATTGTGGTAGCAATCCGTTGTTTAAGTAGCGAGTATATACGCGGCCTTGATCTGATACGTTGGTGATTCACTTCTAACCTTTTTATAGCGTGGGCTCCAGTCAAGTTCTTCACTACTTTGAAACGCTAAAACACTACATCTCCGACTGTTAAATCCAAGTACTTCTGTATGGTGTATTAAATTTATCTGTTACAAAATGAATGCAATTGTTCCCTAAGGTTCCGTACTTTGATCCACTCTATTCATTATTTTAATTACCACATTTTTCATTCATTAAGCTCATTTAAAAAATTTGATCGTTCTAAAATACTCGACCAATCTTTTTAAACGTCATTGGTATTCGGCAGTATTCAGTTCATTGAATTCCGTCCTCAACCATCTGCCCAAATAGAATTCAAGTTCCTAAAATCCAGTGTTGCCTCTTGTCGTCAAAGACGAATCGATAAATTCACGCATTGTCTATGCACAGCACTTGGCACTCTGATTAATTTGTGTTGCGGATTCACAATTAAACTTAGTAAAGAATTCTAGTACGCTCGCATTCGCCAGCCATCATCCACTAGGTGACGACGCGTCAGTGACACTAAAAGAACGCTACCTAAGGGTCGAAAATTTCAAATTCTCCAACGTTCTTTCGAGCTTAATTCAACCGCTCGGTTGACGTAAACGGTCTCTTGCTTGGACGCTCATATATACCCGATTACTTCTTCCTGGATATAACTTGTTACTTCTTTCTGGACGCACCGTTTACTTCTCTCTGGCCACACCACTGCTACTTCTTTCTGGACCCACCACTCACTTCTCTCTGGACGCACCGCTGCTACTTCTTTCTGGACGCACCACTTACTTCTTTCTGGATGCACCGTTCTTACTTCTTTCTGAATGTACCTCTTACTTCTTTCTTTTGGATATAACCACATACTTCTTTCTGAACGCGCCTCCTACTTCTTTCTGAATATAACCTCTTACTTCTCTCTGACCGCACCGCTGCTACTTCTTTCTGGGCGCGCCGCTGCTACTACTTTCTGGACGCATCGCTTAGTTCTCTCTGGACGCACCGCTCGTACCTCTTTCTGGTGGCACCACTTACTTCCTTCTGGATACAACCTCTTACTCCTTTCTGGACGCAGCGCTTACTTCTCTATGGACGCACTGCTATAGCTTCCCAGCTTGTATCATCCCTGGACGCCGCCATATCTCTGCCTGTCATGTTGGACATTACTCACGGACGCGGCGCCACCTCCCAATCGACTAGCCTCTTAGGGAGGCTGACCCACCCTATCGGATACGCGAACAATTTAAGTCTCATTTAAATATTTGAAACCGTAAAGAGTGCGATCAAATACCTCACTCCATCCACAATGTATTGGACACAGTTTACATGTGGTATATTCGCCCTAAGATGGACACGGTCCTATCGTTGCGAATGGGCAACGATAGGACCGTGCATAGAATTCTTGACGTTAAACCAACGGGAAAGATACCAACAGGGCGGCTACGATGGAGATGCGAGGACAATGTTAGGTCTGACCTTGAGGAGATCGGATCGGATGGTCAAAGGTGGAAGGAGAGCGCACAGGACACGGAACGATGGCGAAGTTGAGTCGGGGAGGTCATGAACTTCCAGGTTCCTACAGGCCAATAAATAGTAATATTCGCCCTAAACTGGAATTCATATCTTGTATATGATCAGGTTGCTCCATCATGATATTTTTCTTACGAATTGTCACTGATATGCATACCACGACAGTCAAGAGACAACTAATAAGGTTTCATTTAAAGTTTGATACTTATATCCTTCATCATGTCCGACATGCTGTGGACTATATTGTGGGACACGTTGTCGAACATATTGTGGGACATATTGTGGAACAGGTTGTGGAGCATGTTTTCGACATGTTTGCGGCATCATTGGGAAATGTTTGGACATATCTGGAACCACTTTGGGACATCTTTGGGATGCCTTAGGAAATCTTTAGGACATCCTTGGAACACCCCTGGGACATCTTTGGGACATGTGGACTACATGGAAAATGTTGGTGGGGATGTGGAGCGTGTTGTATAACGTGTAATAAAATATGATATGGGAAATGATGTCTTACTTTTTTTGGAACTTCATTTGACAGTCAGAGAGACTGTCGTTGAATGCACACCAAAAACAACTTGGAAGAAAAACTGGAAATTTTTCAAACGCTATCATCTTTTTATTTCTTAACAAATTGTATGGAAGTTACCTTAAGAATTTTAAGAAATATAGAACATTTAAAACTCTATTTCAAATGTCCTCAATGGCTTTTTTTGGCGCGAACTATGGTTCTAAATCTATCGAACAATGTATCGTGCGCAGCACGAATGTGGGGCGCCGGTTTTTTTTGTTTGCTCCATTGGCGAGGAGGTGCTTCCTTCAGCGAATCCACAATGTGGCATTTATTTAACTAGTGGTTTTGGCCTGTTAAACTCACCATACCGGGAAGTTCGTCGGATACATACATACCCTTAAAAACCAATTGTCTAGCCTAAATGAAGTGTGGAACGATGTTTTGCATCCATTTTTGTTTAATGCGTGTTTTGTGTGACGACGCAGACATTTGTGTAATGATTTGTATTTCATCATCATCATCATCGGCACTACAACCGGGGACCGGTCTTGGCCTTATTTAGCAAGTCCTAAGGCTTGTTAAATTTTCCAAAATGATTTATTTTTTCTGGGCAAGGTCATTAGTCTTGCGCCAGGGGCTCCCCGACGGGGAATCGAACCCCGGTTTCCCCGGTGACAGGCGGGTATACTAACCACTATACTATCGAGGAGCCCTGCACTCACTGTAAATATCCCGTGAAATCAAACACATATCTTTATTTCTGCAACTTTATTTTAGTCAATATTGATTAACGTTGATATACATCTTGTTTAGTCAAGCTTATTCTGTTTAACTGTATGGTTTTAATATTGTGACGCATATGACAATCAGTACTAGCATATTCGAGAAAGTCCGCAACAAAGTACTAAAATATTCTATAAAGTACTGGAAAACTGGAGACTAGGAACAGTAGAACATTCAAGACAATGGAACGGACGGAAACGAAACGCTGAATCAGAATCAGGAAACGGTATAAATACGTCGCACACAGATCATGGGGAGAGTAATAAGTAAGAAAGTGAGGCAAGCGATAAGTCTCGAGTGTGAAGTAAGCAGTGAAGAAGTAAAAGACGCGATAAGTACGGAAGGGATAAGTAAAGAAATCGTTAAGTGTACGGTATAAGTAACGGTTATTATTAACGGACTAATAAAGTGTTATATTGATTCAAAATCGATTTAACGGCTCTTATTTATTTTAAATAATTAATCCAGCGAACCCTAAGCTCGCTACAATATTAAGTCAAAAATATGTGCACTTTAGCTCGTTCAAGCTTATACACTTTAACTTTTTTGATTTTGATATTCACTTATGTACACTAGTTCCTTACACCAAACCAAGCACTCCTGAACGCACCGTCCCGGTCGAAATTCCAAACACAACTCCTATATCTCACCGTCTCGATCGAGATTTAAAAACTAACTATCTTGTCCGTTCTCGACTCGTCTCTTGTCTCGTCCCAAAATCTGTAGTCCCAACCATCGTTAGCGGTTTTCTAATTTTTTCTTTTCTTTGGGATCGACATCTGGTTTCCTCCGGCAGATAAAAGGATATCTCCTTGATTCCGCCTGATCCTTTTTTGTGTAAAGAAAAATCAATAGTGCTTTTATTGCGCCTGTTGCTTTGTTTAACCGAATGGGCAAGCATTTTTTTCGTGGGAAACCGATAGAGAAAGATCAATGACGCCCAGGCGAACGTGCATTTTGTTTTATTGCCTGTTGTTTGTTTTAACTTAGTTTGGTTAAAACGGAAACTGGCGCTGATTGTTTTAATGGTTTTAGGTAACCATTTTTCTAAGGGGTAAAATTGCTGGCGCGCATTTTTATGATTCTCAGCGATTTCGTTTGAAAGACGGCATCTGGCCTGCACATTTGGATCTTAGGGGGTTTTTGTGGTGAACCTTTGGTTCGATGATTATGTCTGTTTTTTATGTGAGCAAATTGAACGTTTAGTTCAATTTGCTTGGAGTTTAATTGATTACCGCAAATTGAACGTTTAGTTCGATTTGCTTGCTATCCATTTATGCGAGACCATTTGGTGTATGGGGTAATGTTTTTGGTTTAGGTAATGTCACATCCTTTAAGTGGATGTTTTTGGCGTGTATTGCCGTTAGTGGTGGAGACTTGCTCCAAAGGGGTAAGTTTTATGGGATGGGTGGTTGTGGCCGTAACATTTGTTAAAACGTCTACTATCTTTCGTCGAAATGCATGCATGACCACGACTTCGGAGCACGTTCCAAAATCAATTCGCTGTACACATTCGCATTCAAATTAACACCGGGATCCAAAACCCCAACGGAGAAGAGAGATCGACCACTATAGCGGTCCAAATCAGTGGCACTTGACTTCTGGTGGCCTTGATGGATTGATCCAATAAAACGTTTACGGGAAACATTTTTTTTTTTTTTGTTCACCAATTATTTCTTTGAAGAGTACGTTGTGCCTCAAACTGCAGACAAAAATCGACGACAATCCATGCCTTACCTTTCCGACAATCGGTTAACTATTTCGCGTCCATCCGACAACCCAGTCACACTGTTTTACTTTTTCTTTAAAATTATAATTTTTATGAAATGTTAGATGTACAAATACCTACATTCCGCCGTTTTCTATAAAAAATTAGAAATTTATTGTGAAAGAACGGTACATTACGTTTTATTCAAACTGTTGTCCATTCATCATCATCGGCACTACAACCGGCAACCGGTCTTGGCCTTATTTAGCAAGTCCTGAGGCTTGTTAAATTTTCCATGATTTGTTTTTTCCGGGCAAGGTCATTAGTCTTGCGCCAGGTTGTCCATTACTATACACTAATTTTTCCCATATTTCTGGCAGCATCTGGATCCCACGTCGGAAGAACTCTTCATCTTTTGAGGATGTCCACGAATCGACCCATTTTGTTGGTACCTTCGTATGTTGTAAGGCGCTGCTCGGACAGACTATGTGCCATGGATCGAAATAAGTGATAATCAGAAGGGGCAAGGTCTGGAGAATACGGCGGGTGGGGTAGGACTTCCCAATGAAGTGTTTCAAAACAGTTTTTCACCGGCACCGCAACATGCGGACGAGCATTGTCATGGAGAAGAATAATTTCGTCATGTCTGGAGCAGTAATGGGCGCATTTTTACTTGAGTGTTCGGCTCAATCTCATTAATTGTGTTCGGTAGAGATTGATTGATTTTGTTCAGTAGAGATTGACATGATTTTCTCTTCGTTGGGTTATCGTAGTGGATCAATTTTTCATCCCCAGTGACTATACGATGCAAAAAACTCTTTTTTTTTTGCCTGACAAGCAGCATTTCACCTATGCAAAGTCGGCGTTCAACGTCTCTCGGCTTCAGTTCGTATGGAACCCAATTTCCTAGTTTTTGAATCATCCCTAATGTTTTTAAACGATATGAAATTGCTTGTTGAGTTACATCTGGAGGATCTTCCTCCACTATTGCTTCCGATTCCTTGACTCGCCACCTTTTTTTTTTTTTTTGATTTGTGATCAGTCGAAATCCAAGTGGCCGAAGGCACGGCAAATAATCAGCTAGTTTTTAATGTAACGGATTTAATTTTAAAAATCACAAAGTAAAACAATAAAGTCGAAAAAAGAATATAGTTTTGTTTTAAATCAGTGGACCAGAGGAAACTGCGAGGGCACACCCTTGCCGCCAAGGAACTCACACTAACGGAGCGACCTATCCGGAAGACCTCACGTTGGGCGCCACTTTCCAACTAGGAGTCCACGCCAACAGAGCAATCCATTCAAAAGGTCTCCAGCAGAGGAAGCAGCGAGGCACCACCATTGCTGCCAAGGAGCTTACGGCAACAGAGTGACTTCCCACCCGGAAGCCCCCCACCAGAGGAAGTTACGAAGGCGCGCCTATCACGGCGCCCACACTCGAATCCCCACCCCTATAGCTGGGACAGACGGCCACACTCGCAAGTAAGGGTAAAGCTGTAAACAATACAAAAATAAAAAAGTAACCTCCACACAAGTAACAAATGTCAAAAGGAAAACAATATGTCTTCGACAGAAGCCAATAAAAAATATGGCCAAAGCCATTTCTGTGACGTTTCCGCCACAGAAAATTTAGTGTAAAGTCAAATTGGTTACTTGTGATTAGTCCAGAGTGGGGTGTCTATTATTTCGCTCTCCAGTTAGGGCTCCTCTTCTTCTTCAGCGGCTGCTCCACCACATGTGGTTCTTCTTCAGGTTCTTCCTTTTTACACGACCAGGGCGGCCACCGCCGAATGGTGATTTTAGAGAGAAGTCGATGTGTTTCTGTGGTTCCAATCGCACCACAAGCGATGGGATGTTCACCTCCTGCTTCCGAACTCAATTGTGTCTTTGACGGATCAACACACGAGCATGATGGATAGATTTGGCCAATCCACGTTTCAGCACTTGCGTTTTTAAACGGCGTTCCAAAGAAAAGAAAGAGCTTTTATTTCTTTTTCTTATACGTTTAATTTCAAAACTTCACTTTGACAAATGTTTTAGTATTTTTTCGTTTTCCTTCTTTTTAAATTTTAAACTTTAACCCTTTCTACTTTCAACCAAAAAAAAAAGAACGGAGCGTTACTCGCGACTTTTCTTTTTTTTTCTTTTCCTTATCTCTGTTAACCAACTGTCTTCCTTAAAAAACCGTATCGAGCAACCAAAATCAAAATAAACGGAATCAAAATATCATCTTTCCCTCCCTCTCCATCAGCATCCACTCCGAAAACAGAAATCTAACTTCCACACGATCCACACTCGAACAGGAGTATGTTCGCACATTCAACATGTGGATCGTGTGTTTTTCCCACCACCTTACCATCTACCATTAAATTATATTAAAAACGAACAAACGATGGAGGTGGCGGAAGTCGCACGTAACATTTATGTGTGAAATCGGCAGTTAGTTAGATGCCAACCTAAGAATATCTAGTAAAAGTAATGTAAATCGATGCCTACTACCATTATCCTCTCTTTCATTGCGTTTTGATATTTAAGGGTCAAAATCCCCCTTCCAGCGCATACTTATTTAATATTAAAAAAATTATCACTTGCAGGTTGTTGCAGTTCCGCAACATATACCACAGTACACCATTCCGAAAAAAACATACCACACGGAACGCCACCTATTGCTGAATAGACAACAGCAAAATTGTCTATTCGTGTGACGTTTCCATGTTACTGTTTTTTACAATGTTCTGATTTGTTTTGTATACGGTGTTTGCAGCACTTGTATGTTTTTAACGTTAAAAAATTGAATGGGTTTTACGGTGCTTTCAGCACGGTTTATTTTTGATTGTCTTCTAAATTAGTAAAAATAAATGTTAAATTAGTGTGTTAATAAATATGTTTAATTCATTATAACATTCAACGGCAATTAATTACTGCCCAATGCGGCAGTCATTCGATGGGCTACAACGCCAACTATTGCTGTTCTAATCGACGCAGAATCATGCTGTTTTTTTGCTGTTTCCTAGTTGGCGAACCATCGGCAACATCGGAGTTGCGGTTCCCAGCTGGCGAAACATTATGGTCCTTCGGAGCCGGATGTATAACATCCGAGCAAGAAGTCGGCGCAAGAATTCAAGCGCCAACAACTGGATTACGTCCAGCGGATCACGTCCGACACAAACGACGAACAGGAAATGGGAATACGTTCACAAGTCGCAACGGGGGAAATATCGCCGAGATCAGGTAGGTGGCAATAATTTAATAATAATATATACAAATTAATTAGCGATCCGAATGGATCCTAACTTAAGGAGTGTTGTGCTGTGTCGTGCTTTGTGATTGAATCTACGTGTTGACGTCACACTATTTTCATCATCAAAACTAAATAAAGTATTAATTAAATCAACAAAAGGACGGAAATTAAGGTTAAGCTAACCGCTTTCAATAATTGTTGCTGAATTTCCAATGAATGGAAATACGCAGAACAAACAAAAGCAAATGAATTCAATAATAATTTTAAACAAAGAAATCGTGAAACGGGAAACAATCACCTTCGTATATCAAGAACAGGATCGTGCAGTGATTCGGGACTATTCTAGTTTCTAACATGAACTGAGTGTCGACATTGATTTGGAATCAAGAACGGCAATTACAAACAAGGCCGCAAAGTTAGATTTATGCGAAGTGCCAATCAATGTTTATCGAACGCAACAGCAATTCCTTGAAACAGCCGAACAGATTAAGAATAAAGGCAACCGCCTGATGAAGGAATGCAAATATCAAGAAGCAGTAGTCCAAGACAACCGGGCAATTAGTCTCGATCCGGAAAACCCAATATTCTACTGTAATCGAGCTGCAGTTTATATCCGTGTAACAGAAAATGATCGTGCGATTAAAGACTGCAACTCTGCATTATTCTACAATCCAAATTACCGCAAAGCATATGGCCGAATCAATACAGGAAAGTACGATGAAGCCATAGACGCCTATACGAAAGCTATGCAATTAGATCCTGATAACAACTATGGGAATCTGATGCAGGTATTACATCACCAAGCGCTGATGATAATCAAAGGGATGGAGCACTTCATAATTGGAACTCTGGCAAATATGCTTCTGAAAAACGAAGACGTCATGGTCAAGTGGAATATGCTTACCACATATATATTTCTAGAGTTCAATCGGACTAGACATATCCGAGCCCGTACTGATTAGGTGGTTCATCACTCTTGTGAAAATAAACTAATTTCTGCTTGATTTTAATGATTTTTCTATTGCAATCGACGGTAAATAGAATGAATTAGTAGATATTTCCTATTTTTACCAACATTATAAACTTCCAAATTAGAACTCCGAGAAGTCATCGATGATATAGATGGATTTACGATCCAACTTATATTTTAACTTTAACATACAAGTCGAACAAGTCATCATCAATAAACGAAAAGCTAGTAATTCTTCCAAATACAAATTACAGTCCACAAATTACTATTATTTAGCAATTTAAATAACACAGTTAACCAACAATTTAATTAAAACTCAATTAATCAAATACAAAGTACATTCCACTGTTCGACATCCAAGGTTGTTTCATTTGGCTTAATTTTACAGAATTCACTGCAGGTACATCAAGAAATATTCGATCAATTCCAGGGTTTGGATTGAGGACATCATTCGGCTCCTCTTTTAATGAAGTTGCAGGTACTTGGAACGACCCACGCTACCACTTAAATACGCCCCACGTACATTAAAAGAACCTCAAGAAGAGGGCGATGGCCCATCGGGCAAAAAAGTCAAGAGGACAATTCAATCAAATCGAAGCGGTCAGTACTAAGACAAAGTTCGTCAACAACGACACATCCGGTCTTATACCTGCAAGTATCATCCCAAAAATCGAATTACAGATGAATACGGCCAAGAAATCCGAGAATTGCCATTTTCACCGCCTCATCCACATCCGTTCCTGGGCACCGTTTCTCGAAACCTGGGCGCATCGTTTACGCATCCAGGATTTGTCGCTTCTCGCCACCCAGGCACGATGTCGTGCCTGGGGTTCTTCGCTTTTCGCCGCCTGGACGAAATGCTCTGGGGGCACCCTCTTAACACCGCCCATTGCACGTAGCTGCCACGGGGCACCACTCCAACGGAGTCGGTGTCTAAGATAGGCTTTCGGTTGTAGGATTAAGGGACTAAGAAAACGAAGAACAAGGAAAGATGCCGGCACCCTTCGGAAAAGCATGTCATCGGAAAGCTGTCACAGATGTGGAGTTCACCGCTTCTCGTCGCCTGGATTCATCGCTCAAGCATCCAGGATTGTCGTTTCTCGCCACCCAGGCACATCGCTGTCACGTGTCTGGGGTTCTTCGCCTTTCGCCGCCTGGACGAAATGCTCTGGGGGCACCCTCTTAGCACCGCCCATTGCACATCGCTGCCACGGGGGCACCACTTCAACAGAGTCGGTGTCTAAGATGGACTTTTGGTGCCAGGATTAGGGTATATAGAAGGAGAAGAACAGGAAAGACGCCGGCACCCCTCGAGAAAGCATATCAACAGAAAACGAATCGGGAACATATGGTCTAGCCACCAAACGAAGAAGAAAGGTACCTGGCTTTGAGACTATTGCATACTGCGACACAATTGAACGAAGGCTTCTATCAATTAGCAGAGTATTCTTCTAAATAGCAACTTGGATGCGCAACCTCTCTGGCTCAATCAAGTGCCAGTTCTATTTCAACAAAATAGGCCGCAAGGACTCAACCACAACATTCCAAAAAGAAAGCCACCATGTCCAGCACCATCATTCAACCAGTTTATCAAATACGACCAAAGGTAACGCTGCCGACAGAGGGTTCAGTTCCCATCAAGAAACTCGCCCAACGCCGAGCATTGGTTTAGCGGCGTAGATGGGACATATCCCCAACTGCAACAGCATCAGCCAGAGCAATCAAATTGGATTCGAGTCGCAGATGATTCTATGCGGTTGGCGGGATACCTAACATTTCTGGCAGCGGCACAGGCTGGACATACTTAGAAGATGGTGGAATTACAACCCATCACCTTCAACATATTGACGACCACATCGCTCAATAACTATTTAAGGATGTACAATCCAGCAAGTCTAAGAAGGTCATCGATGACACAGAGGGATCCACGATCCAAGCAGAGGACTACGTCCAAGAAGTTCATCGATGACACCAGGGATGTACGATCCAACCAACATTTAACATTAAACACACAAATCACATCACTGCCGCAGCTGATGCGGCAAATATCGCCTGCCAGGCACTTCTCCACAACATGTCGGAGACTATCAACAATAAACAACGACCCACACACACACACACACACACACGGATACTATAAATAATACTACGGCCCCATAACCGAGTATACTCTATAACTTAATCAACTAATAGAATACATATATAGTATAACAATATAATTAATTTTGCCACCCTACCGTTTTACCGTACCGGTGTATGAGCAATACGAGCATTAAGGGCTCTGAGCTCAACCAAACCCAACTGCCACTTCCCACGGCGCTGACACCAGGTGGTGACGCCAACTAAGGAGGACTACTACTGGGTCCATCGTCTCGGCCCGGGAAGATGTTGCAGTTCCGCAACATATACCACAGTACACCATTCCGAAAAAACATACCACACGGAACGCCACCTATTGCTGAATAGACAACAGCAAAATTGTCTATTCGTGTGACGTTTCCATGTTACTGTTTTTTACAATGTTCTGATTTGTTTTGTATACGGTGTTTGCAGCACCTGTATGTTTTTAACGTTAAAAAATTGAATTGGTTTTACGGTGCTTTCAGCACGGTTTATTTTTGATTGTCTTCTAAATTAGTAAAAATAAATGTTAAATTAGTGTGTTAATAAATATGTTTAATTCATTATAAAATTCAACGGCAATTAATTACTGCCCAATGCGGCAGTCATTCGATGGGCTACAACGCCAACTATTGCTGTTCTAATCGACGCAGAATCATGCTGTTTTTTTGCTGTTTCCCAGTTGGCGAACCATCGGCAACATCGGAGTTGCGGTTCCCAGCTGGCGAAACACAGGTTAAAATCATAAAAAATATTATTCGGGGTTTTCTGGATGATCGAAATGCAATATGGTGTTGTCCTTAAACCACGTAAGGCCTTTTAATTCCCCAACCGGTTTTTAACGATACCATATATTTGAAATATATGTGGTTTTTTAACCGCTTAATGCACACCTCCGTGACATATACGGGCAATGTTTACCGTTTAAATGTGCATTAAGGGGTTAACAACCGAGTATTTCAGCAAAGCTAAATGCCACATTTCTTACTTTCAACCTCATAAGTTAACTTAAATCACTTTTTTTACTATGTACTATTATGATTCTTAAATATTATTAGTTATAGTAAATATGTCATTACACATTTGCGACTTAAACACGGTTTAAATATATTCTTTAAAGTTTCTGTTGCAATAAGTGAATTAAACATACACACACATTTTCGAATTAATACCTAATTAATACTTCAACCTACCAATAAAAAAATATTAATACTGATAAATTTGTCGTTACTTAACACAAACGGGCCGGCTTCTAATCTGCATTTTCTTTGATTCTATAAATAACTAATAAACATATTATTAATTTATGCAATAATTTATGGCGTTAGTAATTGTATATTTGGCTTATAGTGTCCGCGGGAGACCAGTGCTTTAAGATTTAACAAAAAGAAGCCAGAATTTAAATATTTTTTCTCTAGCAAGTAAGTTAAAAGAGTAAGAGCAATAATTAAATAAAAAATCTACATTAGGTGCAAAACAAAACCCTAGCTTTTAATATTCACCCATCTGAGACAAGTCTTAGTTGGATTTCAAATTGATTGTATCTTTCAAAATGTCCTCACAGTGTCTAGAATTATTTCGTTTAATGGCCGTTTCTATCCTACAATGATCACCAATCGGGTAACTAGATTGTTTAATTTGTTCCGCATACAAATTACCGTCGGAATCACATTCATTCAATAGACCGTGCAATAGCTTAATCGAATCCCACCTCTCAAACCAAGTCAGCTGTAAAATATTTCCCGGCCGGCAGGATTTACATCTACAACATTTTACCCTTACAGCATGCATATATTCGCCCCTACTGCAGCTCTCAACAGCACATTCCACTCTTCGCTAAGAGTTTCACTCAATTTCTTCTCAACCGACTCAAAACGTTCTTCTTCCACGGGCTTCTGTATTCCCTCCTACATAATAACAATTTTATTACTCCCTCACACTTTCACGACTTCCTTCTCGCACATTTACCGTCCTTCCAGTTCTTCCAAATCAATTAAATCTAGATTTTCCTCTCTCTCTATGCCACTCATACTTTCAGATGCGTGTATTTTTTCTCTCACTCGACATCATTCTTCTATGCCTACGACTGGTTAAGCTTTTGTTGACTTGTTTTCCTCCAACGTTCTTTCACTTTCTTCTCTTTGTCCAACCTTCGGGATTTACCATTTTTTTGTGTTTTGCTTTTCTAACGGCAAAAGGAGGAGGGCGATTTATCGTTCATCCCTTTCATTATCATTGTTTCCATTCACTTGGTTTCTTTTCTTTCCGCTACTTAATTTTCACTCGGTGTGCGCTCACTGCTCGCGGTAGCAGCGCCACCACAAACAGAAGTCGCCACCGCCGCTGTAAATGTATTGAGAATGGGGCCCGGAACAACCACCTCATCTGGACAACTTGGCAAACGGCCGCGCACATACCATTGACTATGTGTGCTCTTCAGTTCAGCAATTGAGTTTTACGTGTGTGCATCGGACGTACTGACGCCGTGGACGCCGTTGCCGCGCTACCAAAGGGGGCTTGCGTGTGCGTTGTCCCTAAATGACAAGACCAGGCGAACGAAAGGCCCAAAAGCGAACGATAGAAAAAAAAACCCCATTTCGCCGCTTCTTTGTTTTACCTACGGCAAATAAAGTGTCACACGGACCGGCCAAGTGATATTTATCCGTTCCCCCTTCCGATTGTCCTTTGAGTTGTATTTTGTTTGTTTTTGTTTTTTTAATTACTATTATTTATTGTATTGTAATTATTATTATTGGTTTTTTTGTGTTGGCCTTCTACTGTTGACGCGGCTGTCCGAAAATATTGGCCCCAAGTGAACCAATTGCACGGGAGATACTCGTTGTTTTTTGTTGCATCTAGATTTATATCAGTTGTCGCTGTATCAATGTACATCCGAATCACGAGATCAGTGTGCTGTCATGTTGATTGGTTCGAATATCGGTAGTGAGTTTGGACAATTGCCGACTGCTCCTTGGAGTATGGAGCCGCCAAGGCCACCTCTAACAATAACTGGCTCGCCTAATGCTGGAGCGGCTGTGGCTGGCAGCGCGAATGGTGCTTCAGTACCACCGTCACCCCCGGTTCCATTATCACCGACAGGTGAGTACAACGCACGGCAATAAAAGTTCTTTCAAAACTAAGTTAATAATATCCTTGTCCATCGATTGGAAATTCAGCAAGACCTTGAAGTATTTTAGTATTTCATTTGGCAATAGAAAACAGAGTTTTAAGGACATTCTCGATGGTAACCATGAAGGAGCCATGGGATTGACATATGTTGACATTTTGCTTAACATGTATCTAACATTTGTGACCTTCGTGAAAGCACCTTATGGTGTTTTGTCAAGTTATATTAAAGCCATGGAAATATCACCAGCTGAAGCTTCCAGTTTTCGTTTGGAGGAAATTGAGTAAAGATAATTTGAACTAATTGAATGATTTTATATAGAATTAGTTGAACGAAAAAATGGGGATATGTGGAAATATTTGATAAGAAGAAAATACTCCACAAACCTTTTTGTGGGCTGACACATCATTTCTCGTTTGAAATAAGTTTTTCTATAGTTTGTTTGAAAAGATTCGCTCAAAATTTCGTCCTGGGTGCGAACCATTTGAATTAAGATTCCTTGCGAAGTTGTGGTGGCATTTGTAGTGTGATCATAAACTAATGAATTTTGTACCCCTCAAAGTAATATATCTCTCTTAGATTAATACCATTCTCTCAACGTTTTTAATAATCTTAGAAGCACTTCTGGGAAGCAGATTTCAGGGATTCTAAATCTATTTCAGCAGGGGTGGAAAATCAATCTACTGCCACAGTTCTCTCAGTCTCGGAAAGAGAAAGAAGTCACGGAGGCAATCTCGCACTAATATGGCAACTAAGGTCAAACCGCGATGTTTCACCGAAAAATCACGAGACGTGAGTGAAAATAAAAAGCATTGAGCACATCAAAAGACATGTCTTCAAGGATGATTGGTCGAGTGTTCAACATAAATTAAACATTGAAAACGGTTGCAATGTCAACATAATTCGAGAAGATGTCAACACACTTCTGTGTGGAAATTCTCATATATGAAGCCCACGAAATTTAAAAACCCAACACTGTTTCTTGATCTTGTGACGGTTCCGCCAAACCCCACGGTTCGCCTTCCTGAAAAAACCCCAATAACTGCTACCCAGTCTGCGTAAGCTTTCGCTAATGCAATCGCATTAGCACCTTAAATGCTACACGCATTAAAACAATCAAATTTATATAAGCTAAAAGTCCCTGGAAAAGAAAACTTACCTTTCATGCATCTCTTCGCATACAATTCCTGTAAGATTCCTTTCTTATTCCTCATAGGAATCCCAAACCAGCTCGACACCTTCGGTACCAGACAGATTCCTGTAAACAAAATAATTCGGTGTACACACAATGTAACCGTCATGACAGGGACCATAAATATTGCGCCGTCTATTTTCCAACTTCGCCATGTGTACGATAAATTTCTTTACGTACACATTGGCCGGCGACCTCGTTATCAGTCCGATGAATCTGCTGGTTGTCATTGGCAGCGTTCAGTGCCAATGGTGTTTTTTCCGTAATGGTATAATGTATAATACATGTTGCGGAACTGCAACAGTCACCATATGATAAGATGAGGCAGTGTATCATTGCCAAACTGTGCCTTCAATCATTTCATTTGTTAAAAGTTTTATAATATTCAGTTTCGCAATAGACGTATGTACCTCTTGCTCGCCCATGGCTGTACTGGCTACAAATTCGAGCGCAACCGCTGGCCAATGCGGTTCCCCAACTCTTCATAAACCAAATAACAGCCACGCGCAAGATTATCTACCTCGCAACTTTTTGCTAAGCAATAGTAAAATTCCCTATTATATTTGATTCACCCTCGTAGTAATGAAGTATACAATGCTACGCAAGTTCGTATATGTGTCACCATATGATAAGAACACAGGGACCACCGTTTTTTATAAATGTCAAAGTAGAATGCAAGCCGGAGTGGAGCGGGAAAATAAAGAGGATGCTCATTGGTCTGCGAATATTAGAATACAACGAGGAGAAAGTACATAATTTGGCGTAGCACTCCACTTTCGTGTGCTTCTACTAAAGAATGATTCTCTGTGTTGATTTCTACACCTGACTAATGGTTTGAACAGATGCACACTTGGGACTACTTTAACAGATTACGCACACGCAACCATTGTGGAGAATATCAAAAGGCAATGAAACAACAACAAAAATCATCAGCGCTACAGAGCATTAACGTAGCAATCCCCACCTTATGCGGCGAGTTTAAATATCCTCACTTTCACGCGGCCATATTTTGTTAGATCAGTGCTTTGGTTTTAACCTTTTGATAGTGTAGGCTCGCATCATATTCTTCACTTGATTGCTGAACTCTATATGCGCTCGGATTGATAGGTACTGTGGCGGTTCCGCCAAACCCCGCGGTTCGCTTCCTGAAAAACCCCAATAACTGCTACCCAGTCTGCATAAGCTTTCGCTAATGCAATCGCATTAGCACCTTAATGCTACACGCATTAAAACAATCAAATTTATATAAGCTAAAAGTCCCTGGAAAAGAAAACTTACCTTTCATGCATCTCTTCGCATACAAATCCTGTAAGATTCCTTTCTTATTCCTCATAGGAATCCCAAACCAGCTCGACACCTTCGGTACCAGACAGATTCCTGTAAACAAAATAATTCGGTGTACACACAATGTAACCGTCATGACAGAGACTATAAATATTGCGCCGTCTATTTTCCAACTTCGCCATGTGTACGATAAATTTCTTTACGTACACATTGGCCGGCGACCTTTTTCTCCCAGCAATAAAATTCTCTAAACTCGCACCACGTGTAAACAGAAGAACGCTGTTCCTACATAGGTTTCCTGCGATACCATAAACAATTCATATCGTTTGTGGTATCCGAAAAACATTTTTTTCATTTATTGAGCGGCTCCTATTTATTTAGCTGACCCTCATTGCCGAACGATGCATAAGCAAACCCATTAGCATCCGACGAGATTCGATTTGTTTACACATATCTCTTGGATGCCCATTATGCCTCTTCTGTGTGTTCCACGTTCGTCTAATGGTTTTGATCCTTGAAAAGAACCGACGTACACCCATACATGTGTGACATGACGATCTTCTCTAATGAGATTCGGTTATCACTACAAGTAAAGGAGATGCATCCAAAGATTCTTTTGACAGCGACTTAATATCGCTGAGTCGTTTTCTATCCGTTGACCACGCTGGTCACACCACTCCCGCTGTCTGTAGCGCTACAGACACGCGATATACACAGAGTCGATTACATGTACGATCGTTTTAGTGAAGTGTACAAATACATGTCGCTAATTTTACCCGGTCCTCGTGTACTTGTTTAATTATTTATCCGGTGAATGTGCGCACCGAGATTTAAATTTTACCTAAATGTTTGCTCCTTAAATAGAACATATAAACAGCATCACCTTTTGTACTTGATTAATTATTTATGCAGTGAATGTGCCAACCGAATTCCGAACATAAAAGTAAAACAATAAAAGTCATTAATAAACAACACCTAATCTATGCATTTTTATTCCTGGATATCCTCGGTGAACAACTTCCCTATTTCGGACAGCTTGCGGTGAACTATTTTTCTTTCGGTCTGCGGCAGACACTTTTCGAACTGGTGGAGATGAGGTAGAACAATCGCCCATGCTGGCGTCGCGACCTCGTACCCCACAATCTCACCATGTATGTCATTTCTATTTAATTTTCAATAAACTTGAAATATAAACCCAGGGGCTTAATTAATTGATGTTGCGACGGCACTACGCCCATTCTCCTGTTTTGTCCCTACATATCGCAGCAGCTTCGATTGATTTCATACTTTCACAGTTTGTTCCCGTTTAATTCGACAGTTACTGTTTTATTTCTAACTTCCGTCACAATGCGCAAACATTGAGACATTTTAGTAAAAATAAGCCCTAACCGCATCCCTTATATGTTTAATTGCTATATTCTATTCAGCAATGTGCCACACACAAGTCACTGCGAACACTTATTAAAGTCGAATTTAAATTGTAAAGACATCCTCGATTACTTCAATAGAGAATAGTAGAATTATCGGAGACAAACATCAGTATTTACCTTTATAATGTAATAAACGACAACGGCGTTATCGCCTCTCGGCAGGAAAATACGAGGGAGAACCAAATATAAACGGTAATTCCTTTTTATACATTTATTGGATAAAGCCACACACTAACTATACTATCGACATTTTTCAATATAATCTCCTGCGTGATCTACACGCCTTTGCCACCGATTTGGAAGCTTTAATATCCTTTGTTCATAAAAAGATTAATCGCGAGTTGTTAGCCAATTACGCACGTGCTCCTCAACTTCGTCATTACTTTCGAATTTTGTCCTGCACGTGATTCCTTCAAGGGTGTTGTGGGGGTTCTCTATACCACATGGAGAATCAACCCACAATACCATACCTTATTTCGACCGCTTTTAGCGCGTCATTTCTACCCATTCTCCTTATAAGCTATTCCACCTGTAAATCATGTTAAACGGACGCATAGCTAAACTCATTATCCTATGCAGATAATGCATAATTGAGTTTAGCTACCTTTTTGCCATACGCCAACCCATGATATTTCCACAGGAAATCGCATCATGCCGGTTAGCAACGGCATATTCTGATCAAACGAGGCGGTTGCTTACTCCTGCGACCGCTGGGGAAATTATTAAAGCATTTAAGTTAGTTCCCATGATCAGATTTCCCTAGCCAAGTCGGCGCCCTTTTCAATTTCTCCAGACTCTTCATTGGCCGGGGATCAACGCTCTCTTTTCGCAGGTGAATAGCATCAGCTTAATTTTCCCCTCCTTCACAGTTCTGCCTTCGTATAGATCAATGTATTCTGAGATCATCATATTCACCGAATTAGGTCAACGGGTCACGCTCAGAACTACATTCATTCATGCACACACAACCAAATCCACCCCGAGATCATCATATGTCGTGTTACTGTTCTCTCATTCTCCCATGTTCGCCGATTATCAATTAACCGATTATCCACCACACATCGACGGGCGTGGCAATGAGAGAGCAGAAGAATGTTCTCTTTTGGTTGTCAAGTGCGAAAAATAAAATTACCCAACTTCATCCCTTTTCCATACAGTCGATTTATAACCATCTACCAGATCGGCTGCGATTCAACGACCGCAGTGTGTGCATGCGGATGCACACGATCGCGCGCGAAGTAGTCTCCCGTTACCCAATCGAATAAGAATTACTTATTCGTAAACTACATTTGTCTTTTGAAAGAAAAAAATAGCTAGGCGAAAGATACTACGCTTACTACACAAATACTACCATCAGTTCTCTGCTGAAATCGGATTTTCATAATATGCACCGCGGTTAAAATATCCAAACTCAATTCGACTTCCTTTAGCCAGCTCGTGTCGGATAAAATGAAATAAAACAACCAGAAAAAATAATATCTCAGTGGAAAGCAAAAGACAGTCTGCTACCCATGTTACCCCCATTGGGATTATAAAATACTCAACGAAAGTGCTTAGGGTTTATTTATCTTTACAAATAACATGAAACTCCTTTTTTTTTAATGTTGTGTGCCAGTGGTTGATCTCAAGTTATTCGACATTTTAACGAAAATCATACGAACCCATAGCAGCCAAAGACAAAAAACGTATGGAATCAAACGATGAAGTTGTTGAACGACAAAAACTCGTTCAAAACGACCCCGAGACCGAAGAAGAGCCAACCAGCCACGTGACCACAGCTCCACAGAGCGCCCATATCTTCACCCCCACAGTGCGAACATAAAATAGTCACAGAGAGACAAGCCTGGGCTATAATGAGGGTGTTCGAGGATTTCGCAGCCCATTTCTTCCAATGTATCGCTTGCCAAGGACGCGGCGTGAGGCCTGGGGTGGTTATAAAGAGGGATGGCATCTCGAATGAGCATACCTCGTCGTAAGATCATCAGTGATAATGGATTAAACCCTTCCATACCTGATACCCACTTCTGATTAGATTTATCAAACCGTTAAGCGGCGATCACTTTCAATAAGCTCTCGAACGGCACGGATGTTGTCATCTGTACGACTTATCCTTGGGCGTCGATCATGGATTTCGTTTTCGATACGTTTTCGCCCGCTTTTAAATTCTCTGGCCCACATATACACACGATTATGAGACAGTGTATCATCACCAAACTGTGCCTTCAATCATTTCATTTGTTAAAAGTTTTGTAATATTCCGTTTCGCAAGATACGCATGTACCTCTTGCTCGCTCATGGCTGTACTGACTACAAAGTAGAGCGCGACAACTAGCTAAGCAGGTTCTTCTCCTCTTCATAAACCAAACAACAGCCACGCACAAGATTATCCAGCTCGCAACTTGTTGCCAAACAAAAAAGTAAAGTTACCGTTTATATTTGATTCACCCTCCACTATTCATACTGTGATATGTTTTCCTTGAGTTACTGGCTATGCCGATTGTAATATAGTTTATAATATGGATTGTAATATGTGCCAATTGTGATATAGTTTACTATCCTGTCCGCAGCGCCAGTTTGTGATATTATTGTAAGATATAATTTGTATAATGTAATTGACGTGATATAATTGTTACGTAAAGTTTGCCATAATACAACGTAATTGGTAATATATTGATGTGCCACTGACGAAAAGACTGCTTTAAATGTTATATAATTTGTTGTAATGATCCATAATTGCGGTGTTGGGGAGCACACTGTCCAATTGTTATTGATCCTCAAATGGCAGAATTGTTATAATATATTTGTGGCAAATGTAATATGAAATTAGATGCATGCTATATACAAAGGCAATATTTAGTGCTGTGTCAAATGATGAGTATCTTCTGTTCTATGGATGTACTGTTATTCAATCTTGTTGGATGAACCGCATGGGTGACATAATTTTGCATCGAAGTGTAATTCATCGAACTATTGCTTGACATGGGGATGATGTACAAAGAAAAGGCTGCGCCAGGTGTTGGGGAAAAATCCATACAACAGCAGAAGTTTTCTGGGATTCATCCAACGGTAGCAGTGTGGCAGAGTGAAAAATCCTAATGGTTACCCGAGTGAACACACAGTTATCTCCCATGGTGGCGGCTATTCGATCAACAGTGTATATCGGTTTTCCACTATATTCCGTTTTCCGCATGTCCAGGGCAGTAGAATGCAGCGTAACGGTCCGTCACGTGCTGTTAGCGGTCACCTGACCTGGCAACGGGGCAACCACGGTGAACCGCCCGTTCCAGCTCCTGGAACGTCTGGCTTAACACTTAAACACACCGCACTTACCCTTGAGTTATGGGAACCTCAGCCGGCAGTCGCCTCTTTCTGTCCTCGTGCAAGTGCGCCTCGGAAACCATCAATCCAAAAAGGACAACACGACGGGCTATTCCTCCAACGAAATTGTCTTTCACAGACTTATTTATTAAACCATTTAACCACAGTAGTAATAAGTTAGAGTTTACTTTACATTACTTTTACTGAATAAACTTTACACAAATTCAATACATTCTTTTTACAAAAGAAAAAACAATCAAAGAAATTAAAAACTATTCGCTTCATACGATCAAACTTAACATTTTTACCTCTTTCCTGGAGGCGATCTCAATTAATACTCCCTTTCTTAGGTTCACTTTCTCTCTCCATTCCCTGTTTTTCGTTAACTTTCGAACCTTCTTCGTTAGTATTGTGCGTTCGACGATTTGCAACCCAACACTGCAGATGCGTGTCTTTGCTAACAATAACTGCAAGTTCACAATGGAATGTTAGTTCTTATACCTATAATCTCTATTTTAATGCCATGCCTTTAGAGTTTAGCTGTGGGGTTTATTATGCAACAGTGCCCTCGGTAGTCAGTTTTAAAAGCGTTAATATTGTCGCGAGCTTAGGGTTCGCTGGATTAATTATTCACACAAAATAAGCCGTGAAATCAATTTTCTATTAAATCTTTACTTTTCATGCTCTTGACAACCGTTCTTTCACTTTTCGCTCCTCCGTCAAACGTGACACTTCTCTCACTGGAGACATCGTTTTTCCCTCTCGCTTCTTTTTGCTCATAGTCTCCAGTTTTCCATTATTTTCAAGAATATTCCAGTACTTTGTTTTGGAGTCTTGCGAGCTCGTCACACTACCCCCCGCCTAGATTGGTTGGTCCCGAACTAAGTTCGCTGGTCTCCTGGGTTAACAAAAGTCGCCAGCCGGTCACGATGTACCACTTTCATCTTGGCGTTCGGTCTTCGCTGAATCCTATAGACAACGCCGTTAATTCTTGTGAGAATCTTATACGGTCCTTCCCAATGTTGCTGCAAGTTCAGAGATCTTCCTTTTTGCCGATGAGGGTTATAAAGCCACACGTTATCGCCTGCATTAAATCCGGATGCGTTGGCTCGAACGTCGTACCTTGTTTTCATCCTGTCACTGGATACCTTGATTTGCTTTCGAACCAAATTTTCTACTGCTCTCCTTTTCGCGTTAGCTCTAGCTTGCCGCAATTCTTCCTTTTCCTGACGACGGAATTCCTCTTGCATTTTAGGAATCTCATGGGAGTAGTATAAAAGAAAATGCATGTGCACACCCTTAAGCTCTCCTGGAGTTTGCACATCACGTAAGCGATCTAGATCATCATCTTTAATTACACGCATATCATCTGTCGATTTCATAAGCGTATTCAACTGGTAGTTTCGCATCTTTTCAAATAACTGGAGCGGTTTGTTCTTTGGAGCTGACAGTACACACCAGGGTGCGTCGTAGTAATAGACTTTCCATAGATCGTCGCACGTTAATTCTGGTTTCACGTGTTCTTCTCCATAGAACGCAATGAACGGCACATCTAGCCGTTGATTACGCTTACAATCTAGGGATTGCTTGATCTTTCCCCCCGTATGTGCTGGCTTACAATAGCGGTCTCGACCTCCAACATCCGTTGATCTCTCTTGTTCGGAAATAGTTGATTTACAAAATACCTGTTTGTAAATCCATTCAGCTTCATCTTGTAGCTCATTGGGTCCCTCTGGAACAGGCGTGACCGGAACTTCGCGCAATTGCATTCGCTCAGGAATATCCGTTTTAAGGATTTCATTGTCCAAATCAGTAAAGTGACCCCTTTCCAATTCACTAGGTCCGTATTCGGGTTCACATCCGTCCTCGTCATAATTAGTGAAATCCTCATAGTCGAAATCTACACCGAAACTGTCCTGACCTTCTTGCAATGACGCGTCAGTGACTAGAAGTCGTCTTTTCTTCTTCTTCTCAGCAATTGGCCTTCCTTCGTCGTCTACAATAAAATCCTCAGCATCAGACTCCGATTCCTTATCATCATTAAAATGTTTTGCTGCCTCAGTTTCCCTGTGACTACGTTCAGAGCGGCGTTCAACATCGTTTTCGTCGTCGAATAGCTGTTCGCCTATAGCCTCACGTGCTGAAACTTCATCGACGTGCTGTTCCTCTCCATCACTTTCTTCGTCCTGTCTACGACGCAGACGCTTGGAACGCTTTCTACGTTTGACTTTCAAACCAAGATTCTCTTCAATAAGGTCACAGTCGTCGTCCAGTCGGTCGACCAACTCATCATCATCATTGTAAATCCGTTTCGGCGAACGGCCTGACGCATAAGTGTCTTCACCATCACTGCCGTCCCCTTCAATCGAGTTATCATCGATGAGATCCTTCAGTTCTTCACGTAACACATCATCGTCATCTTCCTCCTCTTCCTCAATGCTGTCGGCCATAGTTTTGCTCTTCCTGAGTTTCTTCCTTTCATGTGGCTCCAATTCCTCCTCATCCTCAGATTCTTCCGCTTCCGAGTCCCAGAATTCTTTCATACACTGGCTTTGTGTATCCAATTTTGCATTAACGTCTGCAGCTCGCGCATCTAATTTTGCCTTAAACTCTGCAGCTCGCGCGTTCAATTTTATCATCATCATCCTGAACATTTCCGAAATGTCCAACGGTGGCGAACTCTTCTCCGTTACATTGGCGCCACCTTGACTCGCTGTTTCTTCTCCACCCGGACAGTCTGCCCCACTCGTAAAAGCATCTGTGCCGACATCAATATGCTCTTCCTCTATTGCTGCTTGCAGACGATGTCGAAGAATTGGCTTCTCTCCTCTGCTACCCAGGTTCCGGTCCTCCAAATGTCGATCTGACATCGTCGTCACACACTTTCACAGACTTATTTCTTTAATTAATCCTACTTCTGACACCAATTGTAGCGAGCTTAGGGTTCGCTGGATTAATTATTCACACAAAATAAGCCGTGAAATCAATTTTCTATTAAATCTTTATTTTTCATTCTCTTGACAACCGTTCTTTCACTTTTCGCTCCTTCGTCAAAAGTGACACTTCTCTCACTGGAGACATCGTTTTTCCCTCTCGCTTCTTTTTGCATATAGTCTCCAGTTTTCCAGTACTTTCCAGAATATTTCAGTACTTTGTTTTGGAGTCTTGCCAGCTCGTCACAATATGTTTCTTCTTTTATAATTTAGAGTTAGTTACTACAAAGTGTTGTATCCGGTGGAGATTCTTGATCAGGTGCACCTTTGATGGCTTTCAGCACGGGTCTGCAGAGTAAAAATGATCCCTGGGTGGAGTTTAAAAATTAGTCTGTCGCCCGGAGAAAATTATTTTATATAGTAGCAGGATTTATATTTGCAAACTTATATATTTTGTGTTTATTCATATATTTCAATGTACTTATATATATTTTTTTAATGGTTGCTCATTGATCGCAAGATGGGAGTTGTTTACCAACTATTCTATGTGGGTGGGGTCGTTATAGGTTTGCTGCCTTTAAACATCTTTTGAAAGGTATTTCCTTTGGAATTTACAAATTCATTCCGGACATACAGTCCAAAAAAAAAAAACCATCAGTCCTTATAAACACCGCAACGTACTGAAATTAATCCCAGGTACGATAAGTTGCCGTAATTTTACTAGACATTTATTTCCCAAGTATACCACGTAAATTGCTTACGAAATAAGAATGACTGTACATAGGTTGTATTGAAAATTGTATTTTAGTGAATTGGTGACACTATAAACTTCCTATTCTATATACTTATTTTTTGTTTATTTGATCAGTTTGGATAAACCTTTTCGTATATTGTCCTAACAGGTGCGAGCTCTTTGTGAGACACCCGTTTAATGATGCGCTTGACTGGCTCTACAATCGTAGAAAAATTGTATTGGAGACTTTTGTCTAAACATTTTCGAACGAAAGTTTAATTAGTATTGAGATAATTAGTGAGCTATCAATTTAGGAAATATTATTACAATGAATCGAAGTTGTGGTATAGAAGTGACACAATATTCGTTACGGGCAGATCTCGGATTAAAGTTCACTAGGAATTCATTACAAAATCAATATGCGCCCAGAAAATCTACAATGGTTGTTTTCCATCGTGGATGGCAGTCTACATTCCATGTCGAGGCAGTATTAGACTTTTGTGTCGAGTGAGTGCAATGAAGTGGGAGTTTCTCTTCAATCATTGCAATATCCACGACATAAGGTGGAAGTCCTCAGCTTTCTATATTTTTTATTCCAGTCAGCTACTGTCTCTTTAAGTTAAAGCTACGTAGTGTTTGACACTAACATTGGGGACTTCAATATTCCTGGATATAGTTCGTAAGAATATACGCGTAACGTATTCCAACTATATAAGTAGGTAGGTAGCTACATACCATCTCAGTCGTTGCTCAAATGAAGTTCCAAATATTCGCTCACAGTTCTGTGGGAAGGAAGTATGTACTTTGTTCACTTCTTCCACCATCAAAAATACCGCCGAATACTAAACACGATCACCGGAAACAATGACAGAACATTGGAACACCCAGGGAAGCTGCAATACGGTAAAAGAAACACAAGGTTCGTGTACGTTAATGTTTTATTCACTTTAATTGAAAGTATTTATAACTATGAAACACTGGTGATAATACAAATTAAACGCGAGATGTATATTAGCACTGACGTATATATGTTGAGCACTTAGCTCCGATATATATTGACATATTATTTTTTTGATTCACGACATTGGCACTAACAAACGACTGAAAGATTAGTTATAGGAGGAAACCCGATCAAGACACTCGACGGTATTTACGCATCCCCGACGATACGGGGAGCGGGAGTGACGCATGATCGCGGCGGTCAGCGGATAGTAAAGGACTCCGGGACTGATGCGTCCCCGCGACGCCACGGGGAGCAGCAGAAAAACCGACCAGCGTGGTTGGATGTTAAAATACGACTCAGCGATATTAAGTCGCTGTCAAAAGAATCTTTGGATGCATCTCCTTTACTTGTAGTAATAACCGGATTTCATTAGAGGAGATCGTCTTGGCACACACGGATGGGTGTACTCCGGTTCTTTTCACGGATCAAAACCATTAGACGAACGTGGAACACAAAGAAGAGGCATAATGGGCATCCAAGAGATGTGTGTAAACAAACCGAATCTCGTCGGATGCTAATGGGTTTGCTTATGCATTGTTCGGTAATGAGGGTCAGCTAAATAAATAGCAGCCGCTCAATAAATGAAAAAAATGTTTTTCGGATACCACAAACGATATGAATTGTTTATGGTATCGCAGGAAACCTATGTAGGAACAGCGTACTTCTGACTTTTATTGTTTTACTTTTATGTTCGGAATTCGGTTGGCACATTCACTGCATAAATAATTAATCAAGTACAAAAGGTGATGCAGTTTATATGTTCTATTTAAGGAGCAAACATTTAGGTAAAATTTAAAACTCGGTGCGCACATTCACCGGATAAATAATTAAACAAGTACACGAGGACCGGGTAAAATTAGCGACACGTATTTGTACACTTCACTAAAACTATGTAACGACTCTGGGTATATCGCGTGTCTGTAGCGCTACAAACAGTGGGAGTGATGTGACCAGCGTGGTCAACGGATAGAAAACGACTCAGCGATATTAAGTCGCTGTCAAAAGAATCTTTGGATGCATCTCCTTTACTTGTAGTGATAACCGAATCTCATTAGAGAAGATCGTCATGGCACACATGTATGGGTGTACGTCGGTTCTTTTCAAGGATCAAAACCATTAGACGAACGTGGAACACAAAGAAGAGGCATAATGGGAATTCAAGAGATGTGTGTAAACAAATCGAATCTCGTCGGATGCTAATGGGTTTGCTTATGCATCGTTCGGTAATGATGGTCAGCTAAATAAATAGCAACCGCTCAATAAATGAAAAAAAAAAAGGTTTTCGGATACCACAAACGATATGAATTGTTTATGGTATCGCAGGAAACCTATGTAGGAACAGCGTTCTTCTGTTTGCACATGGTGCGAGTTTAGAGAATTTTATTGCTGGGAGAAAAAGGTCGCCGGCCAATGTGTACGTAAAGAAATTTATCGTACACATGGCGAAGTTGGACAATAGACGGCGCAATATTTATGGTCCCTGTCATGGCGGTTAGATTGTGTGTAAACCGAATTATTTTGTTTACAGGAATCTGTCTGGTACCGAAGGTGCCGAGCTGGTTTGGGATTCCTCATAAGGTAAGAAAGAAATCTTACAGGAATTGTATGCGAAGAGATGCATGAGAGGTAAGTTTTCTTTTCCAGGGACTTTTAGCTTATATAAATTTGATTGTTTTAATGCCTGTAGAATTTAAGGGAAAGCTTATGCAGACTGGGTAGCAGTTATTGGGGTTTTTTCAGGAAGGCGAACCGTGGGCTTTGGCGGAACCGCCACAGTACCTATAAATCAGAGAGCATATAGGGTTCAGCAATCCAGTGAAGAATATGATTCGAGCCTACACTATCAAAAGGTTAAAACCAAAGCACTGATCTAACAAAATATGGCCGCGTGAAAGTGAGGATATTTAAACTCGCCGCATAAGGTGGGGATTGCTACGTTAATGCTCTGTAGCGCTGATGATTTTTGTTGTTGTTTCATTGCCTTTTGATATTCTCCACAATGGTTGCGTGTGCGTAATCTGTTGAAGTCGTCCCAAGTGTGCATCTGTTCAAACCATTAGTCAGGTGTAGAAATCAACCGAGAGAATCATTCTTTAGTAGAAGCACACGAATGTGGAGTGCTACGCCAAATTATGTACTTTCTCCTCGTTGTATTCTAATATTCGCAAACCAATGAGCATCCTCTTTATTTTCCCCCTCCACTCCGGCTTGCATTCTACTTTGACATTTATAAAAAACAGTGGTCCCTGTGTTCTTATCATATGGTGACACATATACGAACTTGCGTAGCATTGTATACTTCATTACTACGAGGATGAATCAAGTATAATAGGGAATTTTACTATTGCTTAGCAAAAAGTTGCGAGGTAGATAATCTTGCGCGTGGCTGTTATTTGGTTTATGAAGAGTTGGGGAACCGTATTGGCCAGCGGTTGCGCTCGAATTTGTAGCCAGTACAGCCATGGGCGAGCAAGATGTACATACGTCTATTGCGAAACGGAATATTATAAAACGTTTAACAAATGAAATGATTGAAGGCACTGTTTGACAATGATACACTGCCTCATCTTATCATATGGTGAGAAATATACGAACTTGCGTAGCCGTGTATACTTCATTACTACGACGATGAATCAAATATAATCGGGAATTTTGCTATTGCTTAGCAACAAGTTGCGAGCTGGATAATCTTGTGCGTGGCTGTTGTTTGGTTTATGAAGACGAGAAGAACCGGCTTAGCTAGTTGTCACACTCTACTTTGTAGTCAGTACAGCCATGAGTGAGCAAGAGGTACATACGTCTATTGCGAAATGGAATATTATAAAACTTTTAACAAATGAAATGGTGAAGGCACAATTGGGTGATGATACACTGCCTCATAATCGTGTATATATGTGGGCAAGAGAATTTAAAAGTGGGCGAGAAGGTATCGAAAACGAAGATCATTATCGACGCCCAACGACAAGTCGTACAGTTGACAACATCCGTGCAGTTCGAGAACTTATTGAAAGTGATCGTCGCTTAACTGTTTGATAAATCTCATCAGAAGTGGGTATCAGCTATGGATATATTCAATCCATTATCACTGATGATCTTACGACGAGGTATGCCCATTCGAGAGGTCATCCTTCTTCATGACCACCCCAGGACCCACGCCGCGTCCTTGACAAGCGATACATTGGAAGAAGTGGGCTGCGGAATTCTCGAATACCCTCATTATAGCCCAGACTTCTTTCTCCGTGACTATTTTTTGTTCTCACCCTTGAAGGAATCATTTGGAGGAAGAAAATGCGAAAGTAATGAGGAAGTTGAGGAGCACGCGCGCAATTGGTTAACAACTCGCCCTAAATCTTTCTACGAAGAAAATATATTAAAGCTTCCAAATTGGTGGCAAAGGTGTATAGATCATGCAGGACCGTATATTGAGAAATGTTGATAGTGTTACGGATTTTCGGCTTTACTTTTAGCGGCCTCCTAGGTCCGATCTCTGGATCGCGAAATAGTTTAAATCAAACTCCAAAAGCTCGTTCTCCTTGGTTTAAATGGATTTACTTTAGTTTTACTTATTATTTTACACGTGTTAATTACTTTTATCCCTTGACATCGATCCTCGTGTCTTGCTGTCAGTTCTCTTTTTCTTGACTCTTGACTGACACTTATTATTCCGCTGTCAGTTTGCCTGCTTCTCTATGTCGTCTATCTCGCACTAGATGGCGTGCTTAATGTTCGTAAATTCGTCACAATAGTATAGTTAGTGTGTAACTTTATTCAATAAATATATAAAAGGAAATTACCGTTTATATTTGATTCAGCCTCGTATTATTATTTATTGGCCTATACGAACCCGGAAGTTCATTATATCACCGAGTCAGCTGTGCACTCTCCTTCCACGCTTAAACATCTGATCCGATTTCCTTAGGGTCAAACCTAATATTACCCTCCCATCTCCGTCGCGGCCGTCCTACCGGTCTCTTTCCCGTCAAGAATTCTGTGCACGGTCCTATCGTTGCCCATTCTCGCCAGAAGTCCGGCTCAACTTAATTTTCGCGACCTGATTACTTTGACTTTTGTAGGTTTGCGGTATAACTCTTTCAATTCGTGGTTGTGGAGTCTCCACCATTGTCCTGCCACCTCGTCATATTTACCTCCAAAGATACCCCTTAGAACTTTTTTCTCGAATACCTCGAATTTGTTTTCTCCCGTTTTGTGAGACCACATGTTTCGCATCCGTATAGAGCAATCGGCAGGATTATGGTTCTATAGACACGGAGCTTTATATTACGTGATATATATATATATATATATATATATATATATATATATATGGGCTCCTCGATAGTATAGTGGTTAGTATACCCGCCTGTCACCCGGGAGACCGGGGTTCGATTCCCCGTCGGGGAGCCCCTGGCGCAAGACTAATGACCTTGCCCAGAAAAAAAAATAAATCATTATGGAAAATTTCACAAGCCTCAGGACTTGCTAAATAAGGCCAAGACCGGTTCCCGATTGTAGTGCCGATGATGATGATGATATATATATATATATATATATATATATACATATATATAATATATTTATACTTTCACATACTTTTATATTTACTTATTATTGTATTTAAAATAATTTTATCCAGGCAACAAAGAACTCACTGCTCCGCCCGGAGATAGAAAAATAAAAATTCTCCTGGCAACAAAAACTTTTTGCACTTTACCGGAAGATCGTTTAGACAGTCGTAGACTCATCACTGTCGACTTAAATGGCAACATATTGCGAACGTACCAAAATAGTCGAAATTGATGCTGGATGAGGGAACAAAATAGAGGACTGAGCGTGGATCTAGCGTGATACATATTAATTAACTGGAATCAGAAGTTTACTGAGTGCCTGCCAACTAGCGTTGTCGGAATGCAGCCTTTTGTATTGAAGACCTTTTTCCAACCCGAAATTAAACTTGTGAATCTCATGGTAATCCAATTGAAGGCAATATTGGTCTTCTATGTCGGGGCGTTGCAACAACACAGGAGTTTCTCGTCGACCAGAGTAAAAGTCTTGACTTAAAGTGTAATTTCTATGTTGCGCCTGTGGATCTATTCAACCAGAAACTACCAATTCGCTCACTAAGGTTGTTGCTGATTTCGACATTTTAATGTGAATATACATATATACCCAGAGCTTTGACTCTGATTCCACCCCACACTGTACGGGCAGACGGCATTTTACTGTGTCGATCATCCGCAAACCTTTCATTCAAGACTGTATTATTTTGTATTTCTACGGCCAATTGGCTTAAGAATGTCTACTCTTGCTAATGTATTTAAAAGTTCCACTATTAAAATATTATAACAATCTTTTTTTCTCGGTAAATACAATATGTCTTTACTTTCTAAGTTATTATGCGGACCTAAATCATCAAAAAGGTGGTATGGACCCAGTATTGGGAGACAAGAACAGGTGTGTCCCTCATGGTTGACTCTGTCGAATGCTTGTATGGCGGCCACCAGAGTTCTAGATCTCTCTCATTACTTACATCTTCTGCGAAACTGACGTGTTAACGAAGGGTCAATGGTGGAACACAAAATCAATCTATCCCAGGAACCAAGGACAAGGATGTCCCTCATCATCTGCTTCTTTTCTTGTTGCCACCGTGATCACCCAAATTCATAAAATATTAGACTCACTTTTGGGATATGTAAAGGAGGAGGCTTGGCGCAAGGCTAATAATCTTGCCCGGAAAAACAAATTATTATTGACAATTTAACAAGTCTCGGGTAAGTACCGGATACCGGTGGAGAGACTTGCTAAATAATGCCAACACCGGATCCCGGTTGTAGTGTCGATAATGATTATGATGAAAGGAGGAGGCATTGTTTAAATTGATAGTTTATACTGGATTAATTCAAAAATAAAAAGTGAAGGGATAGTAGCAAGGAAATCATACAAAATCCGTTGGTCTTGAGTGTGTAACTGGCTCGTCACCCAACTAAACCCTCATTAGATTGATATGTAGAACTGTTTCTATCATGTCGTTCATTAAATGTGCGTCATTGTGTGCGTTCTTTTGTCTCCCTTTTAAACGCCATTCCTTGTTACGATGCATCACCAACCCTGTTACATATGTAAGAAATGTTATTTCGACACATAAACGAAGTCGACACTTTTTTCTATTGACCAACTTTTGACTGTTGTTATATAAGATTTCAATGTAATTAACTTTCATTAACTTCTTTGTTCTGGATGCCCAATGCCCGACGGGTGATATGTTTAGCTCTTCGTTGAGGTCTTAAGGATTTGAATAACTTAATGACACAGCGCGGATTTGAGACTTTGGCATCCATTCTGCCAAAACATTCTATACGCCTGACCTCTCACCCTAAATACGCTACGAAAGTACGTAGCGTTTTGCGGAGTAGTGAAGAACGTGATTCGAACTCACTCTATAATATGAGAAGGAGGTATAGGTACAGACCTGTGACGGTTCCGCCAAATCCCACGGTTTACCTTCCTAAAAAACCCCCATAATCATCACCCAAGACGCTCAAGTCCTCGCCAATGCATTCGCATTCGGCACCTAAAAATGCTGCACGCATTTAAGAGATCAAATCTATGATCTTTAAGTTCTTGTAAAGAAAACTTACCTTCATGTATTCTCTTCGCATACCATTGCTCCTTAAGATTTTTTTATTAACTTAACAGGAATTTCCAATCAATTTCGGCATCTATGTCGCCAGTCAAAGTCCCTTAGATGAATTCCTGTAAACAAAATAATTCGGATTGCATTCAATGTAACCGTCATGACAGGGACCATAAATATCGCGCCGTCTATTTTCTCAGCCGCGTCATATACCTTTTCATACACATTGCCTGGCAACCTTTTTGGTTTGTCTTATCAATAAACAACCCAAGCAGCTGAATATAATTAGCGCAATAGACGCCGAAACCAAATTCTCCAGCATTTCCTAATGCAAATATGAACCCGGTTTCTACTGCAGCCAGAGATGCCATAAAAATCCAATTTGCTTTAGCACCTTTTTCTCCTAACGTCGAAAATGGCGACGAGGCATCGTGTAAACAATGACCCGCATTACCAACGGCGCATTTGGTCATTTTTCCCTATTGTCTTTGCCGCCTGCCTGTTTCGTCATTCCACTGCACGTGTGAATCGCATCTATCTGAACGATCCCACACATACCACCATGACCTTTATTACGAGATCTGGTTTTCTTGTTCCCACAAGAGAGACTCTACGTTACACTTGTGGGAGATAAAACATATCCTTGGCAAGGATATATTCACACCCTTAAGAGAAGAGTTTTTCTCTCTCTTCCTTTTTTCTTAGTGAAATCATCTCTGCATGAGATGACGATCGTTGAGTCGAATTTCATCCAGCGATCGAGACGGTCGCTGCGCCATCCACCGTGCCGGCGCCGGCACGGTTGTGAAACAAAAGTCGAGTGTGAGTCGAACGCGTATCGAGTCGTATCGGTTAATATAACTTTGTTAGTTCTAAAATCTACTACCGGCATCTGAAAAACTATCCTTTTAATTAAACGCAGTAATCAGTGTGCAACGTTGCAATATAACAATAATTTAACATTTAAAAAAGAAAACAATAAACACCACTTATAATACTCCATTGAACTAAATTATAGTGTTTCTTTTTATTCCCTCCTGTGCCTAGAGTTTTCTCTTTTGCTTGGTGATCGTGTTTGTGATTGCCTTTTGAATTCGGTGGGTCTCCAGTGTTTCATCCGTGAACAGTGTCTGAGTTCGAGTTTTCGCCAGGTGGATCCTTATAGTGACGATGGCGGAAGGAAGTGAATCCGCGTCGTACGCCGACGCACCATACTTCCTCCCCACAGACCCATCTTACTATTACCGCGTGTACCTGAAGGTGTTTCAACTAGCTAAGCTGCGAAATATTCTGGTATACAGCTCTGATGATTCTCCCGGATGTTTGTATTCCAGAAGAATGTACATTAAATTGTTCTACTATCGAATTCGATCCTTTGTCCAATTGTTAGGTACTCCGGTTGAATGCACGTTAAATGGTTATACACTGAGATTTAACCTTTTTTGTTCATGAATGACTGCACATAAAATTGTTCTACAAGGTAGATTGGTTTACTATTCAATGGTTATGTATTCCAGATGAATATACATTAAATTGTTCTGTACTGAGATTTGACTTTTACTCGCCACTTTACTCGGCCTCATTAAAAGATTAGAATTGACTCGAACCTCGACTTGGGTTGTGAGTCTCACACTTAGGTGCACTCCTGTGGTTAAAATTGACTAGATCGTGTGTACGCTTCGGATGATGGTTATCGACTGACTAAAAAACGGCAAGAATCCATTCATCGTGTCTTGACAGTGGAGTCATAGCTAAATAAACTCACTGCCGCTTACTAGGAACTTGAAAAGGGTTGCTATCGTGCATAGAGAATTTAGTTCGAGAGAATTACTGCCGTACAGGCTGAATTAGATTCCTCTGTCGCTATGTGTACGGAGAAATCGGTTTCGGGGACATAACCAAGTATGGGCATGAATTGTCGGTTAGACAAAGGGACTTGGGTTTTGGTCGTCGCGATGGTTGTTTCGTGAAAATGCAACGCATCGTGCTGGTGGCTTACCGGTAAGGAGAATTGGTGTTATATCAATTGGTTTAGGTGGGGTGGGGGGCGAAATGGTTTTCAGGGAAACTAAATATTGCTTGGTTGCAAGTGAGGGAAATGGTTTAAGCAGGAAGTGAGCCGGAATGATTTTCGGGGGAGATTAATGCTGCTTGGTTGCAAGCGAGAAATATAATTTAAGTAGGACATTAACCGAAGTGGTTTTTGGGAAAAATGTATGCGGTTTGATGTAGATGAGGGAGATTATATTCTGTTGTAAGTTTTTGGAAATGCATTTTGTTACAGATTGGGAAATGGATTCTTGGTAAGTTTGGGGATATATGTGATTGCAGATTTGGGAACGGATGCTGTTGCATATTGGGAAGTGTGTTCTTTGCATGCTTGCGTATGTGTGCTATTGCTGATTGGGTTATGGGGGCGCGCTGTTAGCAGTCAAAATTGGTTGGAATTGTGGGTTGGTTCTCCCTGCGGTATAGGGAACCACATCAGTTGAGTGTACTTGAGTTTAGAAATCGAATTCGTACACGCGGCAGTGGGCTGATGTGTTGAGCGTTGGTTACATTTTTAGTGATTATAATTTTTATAGTGTCAGCCCGAATAACACGTTCTTCACTATCATCGCAAACGCTATACCACTGTGGCGGTTTCGACAAACCCCACTGTACACTTACCCGAAGAACCCCCATAACTGCAACCCAGCCATTATAACTTTCTACTAATGCAATCGCATTAAGCAGCAGTAAATGTTTCACGCAACAAATGACCAAATGTATTTAGGTAAAAGCTTCTGGAAAAGAATTCTTACATTCAAATATTAATTCGAATTAAAAATTCCCTATAAGAATTCTCTCCAAACTTACCATAAATTCCCTGAAAGAAAACTTATCGGTTCACATATAATGCAACCGCATAATCAGGGAATCTTAAGCTTGAGTTGGCTATTCCCAGCCTCGACATGTGTACAATAAATTTACCTACATACACATTGGCTGGCGACCCTTTTACCCAACGATAAACAGTCCAACGCAGCTGCATACAATTAGCGCAATATACGTTGAAACTAATTCCCGCATGTACCATGTACAAACAAAAGAACACTGTCCTTCAGCAGACATTCTGGCGATACGGCAAACAATTCAAACCATTTAGGTATTCCAAATGCATCTACCATCTAATGAGTTGCAACTTGTTTATTCAGTTGAACTCTCAGATCACAAATTACCCTAGTCCTACATATTCCTGGATCCGTTTACCATTGACCTTCTCATATAAGCAAGCACAAACCCAATTAGTATCCAATGAGATTCGGCTTGTTTGCTTAGCCGAACTCACATCTCATGGATGCACATTATGCCCTTCCTTTGTTTCAGTTTCCTTCTCATGGCTTTGTCCCATGAATGAACCAATGTACATACGTGTGTACCACCATGATCTTTATTACGATATCTGGTTTTCTGTTCCACAGAGAGAGACTTTACGTTTCTTTGGTGGTAAGTAAAACCATATCCTTAGCGGAGAGGATATTCACCACCACCGAATCGAGGGTGAATCAAGATCCAGATTTCAACCCTCAATGGAGTCTTATTCCAACCACTAACTGGATCGGTCATCGTCCAACCCCTTTAGCGTGTGCATCGGAGTGCACACGCCCCGGAGTCGTGTTCATACTTTTTACGCTGTCGAGTCGAGAGTCGCGTGCCACAATAATGTATTCGGTTAGTGTAGTCTCCCATACAGAACAATTAAATAATAATTGCCTCCTCCGGTTGCTTCTGGAAAATTTGTTACAGATAAAGAACAATAAAGAAAGGATCATTCAAACATTAAATCGGTGTGTTTTATTCAAAGTGCTGGGTGTGGTGAACAGTTTCTCTTCCTTTTAGTGAAGTGACAATTCGGTTTGGTGGAACCTTGTCGAACACCCATGCCGGTGTTACGACCACGTACCCTACACCACTACACATTGCTGCGCCTGCAACGTTTGAGAAAATTTGTAATTGCTTTTAAAAAGATGTTACCATTCCTGCTATAGAGAATGGCAGTTGATGCGGTAAGAACAACTTTTTATAAGTTGAACGTACTCGATACTTGTCCTCAATTAAGACTCAAAAGATTGAACGGTAACAAATACGCTGGTTCGAGTGCCATACTCTCCAAGCTTTTGAAGGAATGTAATTCTTCACTCGCTGGACTTCGATCTATCCTATTGTAACTTTGTTCCTCAGGTTTTTCCACATAGTTGATTAACCACATATGTATGAAATAATACTGCTTATCAGCCTCTGCCACAATATGGTCTTTGTTTCAACCCAGAATTTACGTGGATATATTGAAAAGTGATGCCCATATGCTGCTGGAGCACGAACAAAAACAATGTAGCACGATCGGGCACGAAGTATATTAAAGTAAAATTCTTAAGCTTCAAAATCATATATTTATATTATAATATTGGGACAGGAGCCTAATAAATTGTTTCCACGATATAGACAGTTTTTTCGTTTCATATCATTGAAAAATATCTTAGACCTTTTTCGAAACCAGGACTTCTTGCTCTCAAATGGCATATGGTGAACAGTCGACCTCAAGCCCGTGCGTTTATATTAAAAGGAATGTTATTTCCAATTGCCCCCAGGCGCGCTTCTGATGGCTATTACATTCCCGTTCTACAAGCATACTTGCATTACTTTTCGGCCTAACCTCGTAACAACTTCTAATGGTCAATATGTCCAGGTCCTCGCCGACTCGAACAGTCTTTCGAAAACTTGAAGTCTTTCCATTTGAGTCGAAGATATGCAAGACCATATGGGAAAGGCGTACGATATTCCAGAGCGGATTAGCTGATTATAGCAGAGAAGCTGAACTTTGGTGTCAACTTTGTTGCTCCACTTCAAAATGTTGTACAGTAGCTTACACCGACCGACGCCCCTTTGGAGAATGTGGGTCATATGTTTAGTGGAATTCATTTTTCAGGTATAAATGACCCCAAGTTATTTCATCATGTCCTGTGGTATAACCGTAGTACCTCCTCTTTGTATTCGAATATTCTGTGAATACCGAGAAGTAGGTTGGGAGTGTTTACTACTCAGAATGTTAGCTACTGCTTTGGATGGGTTAAGTCGGATTTTCCATCGCCTGTAATACTGATACAGTTCGTCTAGGTGACGGTTGAGTCGATTTGTTGCGAGTTTAGGGCTTTTGGATGACGTGTATACTAGGACGTCATCCGCATATCATATCTGGTTTACTCTCCCATCCGCAGGGAGAGGAATATCTGAGGTGTAGATATTAAATAAAATGGAGCCTAGAATGGAGCCCTGTGGTACTCCTGCGGCCCGTTGAAAGTTCGGGAAGGCTCTCCATTCACTCGAACTTGGAAGGTTCTGTTTAGAACGAAGTGGTAGATGATACTAAACAGCGTTCTACTGAGGCCAGTATTCAGTAATTTAAAAATGAGACCTTCGATCCACGTCGTGTCAAAAGCCTTTTCGATGTCCAGGCTCACGGCAACGGTGGGTTCCTTATTAAAGAGGCGCACGCAGACGTGGTTTTGAAATATATTGAGAGCCACAGTGGTGCTGTGCGCTCTTCTGAATCCAAACTGGAAATCAGGTATTAGATTCCTGGCACTGATAAAGTTATTTAGCTTTTCTTATATGAATTATTTTTCATATATTTTCCTGATGCAAGTGAGAAGCGAAATAGGGCGAAAGCTTGAGGGGTGATACGTTGATTTCTCAGCTTTGGCTATTGGGCAGACAATAGCATGCTCCCAAGTTTGGAGAAAGTACCCCATGTTGTAGGCATGGTTGGCAGAATGGAAAGCTTTATAAAGAATAAAGCAGAAAGCCTTCGCAACGAGTGGTAGGACATGTTGTCGATACCGGGTGACTTCTTGGGGATTCGAGATTTAACTAGCTTCTGTAGGGTATTTGGTGTGAGGCAACCGTGATTATTATCACCTGTGTCATCGAGGTATGTACTGTTAGCTGAGTTGAAGATAACTATTGGTTCGTTCAAGTTGTCGAATTTAATGTGAGCCTCTGAACTAATTACTGCATTAGTGACCGCCTCGCCATCCTCGAGAGTGAGCTTGTGATTATTTTCAAAGGTCTCTCCGATGATGTTTGCTTTATTGACATCATTATTGACAACAAGACCGTTGTGCATGCTTGGCCCAGTGATACGAGAAGTGCCACATATCTTTTTTACATTTTTATAAATGTTCTGGTCCATCTGAATACCCTTCAGTTTGTCTTCCAATTGTCGGGTACGATTGTTTTGGATTCTTTGTTTAATCAGTGTCCCAATATTGTGAATAATGGATCGCAATAATGGCTCCCTTTGCGTAAAGCGGTGACGGTATTGTGGGGGACAAAGTCGTGGTGCCGGCGTACGGGTTCTATTTCGCCTTCACAGCATTCACTCCACTGTTCAACAAGGTTCCGCATGACCATGGCGGTCAGTGGTTGGAAATCGACTCCCCGAGGATGGAAATCTGACATGAATTCCATCCTAGGTAAGGGCTAAGAAAAAAGGGAAGAGAGAGAACAACTTTTCTCTTAAGGGTGCGGCCGCTGTAGAAAATGTACTCTTTCAGTGCAATGGTGTATGTCCATGGTTCTTTCATGGACATAACAAAGGATAGAACAAAGAAAGGGCATAAAGTACATTCATAGGATACGATTTCGGTAAAGGAAATAAAACCGAAATCGTCGGATGCTAACGGGATCTTTGTGGCTAAGCAAAGAGACGACGATACGATGTGGAAATGTGTTAATTGGTTTTAGCTAGGTTACTGGGAATTGATGTTTATGGCATCGCTAGTAATGGTAGGTATTGAATTATTTGCGTATCACCGGAATGCCTGATGAAGGACAGCGGTCTTTTTTTTTTACTCATGGTGTGGGTTAGGGATATAGGCTTCAGCGTCGATTGCGCTAATTGAATGCATCTGCTGGTGTATTATTGATGGGAGAAAAAGGTCGCCGGCCAATGTGTACGTTAAGAGATTTATCATACACATGGCGAAGCTGAAAAATAGACAGCACAATGTTTATGGCCCCTGGTGAAGGTTACATTATATGTAATTCAAATCCTTTTGTTTACAGGAATTCGTCTAGGGAGATTTGCTTGACACCGAAGGTGCCGAATTAGTTTGAGATTCCTGATAAGGTAAGAAAGAAATCGTACAGGAATTGTATAATCGAGTATGTATCTGATATGAGCCCGCGATGCTGGATAGCTGCGAATGAACGTGGTCACATCGTTGTGGTCAGATACACCTGCCGATACTTGCGGAGGAGAGATTTGGGGAAGTAAATCTTTGGACACAATAAAGATGTCCAGAATTGAGTTATATCGCGTACCAACAGTAGGTGCCACTATTTCAAAATTTAGGGCATGCTAGTTTTCGGTGTTCCATTGGTACAATTTTATGCCATTTGATCTGTTGGAATCATGGAAAAGTTTGGGAAAGTGGGACGGTGACATGGGTGCAACCTAGTTTCTGTTACAAGAACCACGTCCGCACTGATAACGAATCCAAAATGTGCTGCCCTTTTATACTCTGTGGCGATAAAGATTGGTTAAAAATTGTACTTAAAAATTCCAAGAAGCATAAGCAAGATTTTGTGTACTTCAATTGGAATATGATTCTCGGAAGTGTATAAGAATTTACTTGAATAAATTCCTGGAAGGGGAAATCATGAAATGCATTTAGAGTTAAGCATTTCATGATGTTAGGATTATTAGGAATTGAATCAATGCACGACAAATGGACTTTGGTTTAAATTTATCGTGCATATGATTCAAGTGGATTGGGATGTAAATTAATTTGAAATTGAATCAATGTGCGACAAATTAACTTTTGGTTTAACTTGTCGCTCATATGATTCACTATGGGAATTAGGTTGGGATTATAGGTAATATTGGGGATTTGGATGGGGGTAGTGATTTAGGATCACTACACGTTCAATGTGAGATTGTAATTGTCTCAAATTGTGCGCCCATAATCGGGTATGGATCTGATATGAGCCCGCGATGCTGGATAGCTGCGAATGAACGTGGTCACAGCGTTGTGGTCAGATACACCCGCAGATACTTGCGGAGGAGAGATTTGGGGAAGTAAATCTTTGGACACAATAAAGATGTCCAGAATTGAGTTATCTCGCATACCAACAGTAGGTACCACTATTTCAAAATTTAGGGCATGCTAGTTTTCGGTATACCATTACAATATACAATTTTATGCCATTTGGGCAAGAGACCGAGATGTTCCAGTGGAAATGTCTGGAGTTAAACTCGGCGCCTATGATGAAGGGTGTATGCCCCGAGACGTTATTAATTGGCCGATATTCTCGGAATTAATGGAGCCATTGTTGGTTTTATGCGAGTGGTATACGGAGTATATGTTCACTCTAACGTTAATTGGCTAGATGCAGATCAACCCCGGAGACCTCTATGAACTCGAAATGTGCGACGCCAATAGCTTCATGACGAAGTTCGCTATTAACCAGAATACAGGTGCCACCTCCGTTGATGTTGGTGCCGCCAATGATAGTTTGATCTCTTGGAATCATGGAAAAGTTTGGGAAAGTGGGACGGTGACATGGATGCAACCTAGTTTCGGTTACAAGAACCCCCCCCCCCCCGCGCTGATAACGAATCCAAAATGTGCTGCCCTTTTATACTCTGTGGCGACAGAGATTGGTTAAAAATTGTACGTAAAAATTCCAAGAAGCACAAACAAGATTTTGTGTGCTTCAATTGGAATGGGATTCTGGGAAGTCAAACGAATTCCCGGAAAGTAAGATCATGAAATGCATTTGGAGTTAGCCATTTCATTGTGTTAGGATTAATAGGAATTGAATCAATGTGGACAAATAGATTTTTGGTTTTATTTATGGCGCATATGATTCACTTAACGAATATGATCGTGGTTTTGGTTTGCGTAACTTTCCGGAAGGGACAACCATGAAATGTCAACTGAACTTGGTGAGTGTATTCCACTTTTTCAAATATTCTTCCGCGAATAAGCATGTGCGCATTAGTCCGCGTTAAAATTAACTTCTGACTTACGGATAAGTAAACTCAATCGTTTTTCAGCCAAGCCCAACAAATATGGAATACTCTACCTGACCTTGTATTTTCTCGTAATTCATTTCCATTATCTTCTCCATCTTCTTTTACTCCCACTGCACTTTGACATATAGCAATAACTCAAAATCCCTTTGGGAGTCTTAGAGCTCTTGGTAGGATTTCCATGGCTTGTTCTTTGGTGAGCTTATAGCGTTTGAAATAATAGTGAAGAAGATCGTGTGATTCGAACTGACGCTATGACAGCTCGAATCAAGAAAAAAATTTTACCTAAGCGTTACACACCAGGCTACTGACCGTGTTTAGAATTTGATTTCCAAACTCAAGTATATTCCACTGGTGTGAATTATTTTTATTTATCGCTTGGTATACGGTTCTGATGTATTTTTTTTATTCGATTTTTTCGTTCGGTGTTCTTCACTATTTTTGCTTGTGAATTGTGTGTATCTGTTAGAATCGCTACACACTCCCGCCGCAGTAACTTTGTTACGATCAGATTCGTATGCGGACGACGGACGAACGAGAGAGAAACGAGAAAACGTCGGAGGCTGGGCTCTATGCGGAAGTCGTGACCGTGTGTGAAGTTCTGCTTTACTATGGGAAGTGTATGCTGTGTGTACAAAAGATCACGTCGTAGTCACCAATTATAGCGTTTAAAATAATAGTGAAGAAGATCGTGTGATTCGAACTGACGCTATGACAGCTCGAATCAAGAAAAAAATTTTACCTAAGCGTTACACACCAGGCTACTGACCGTGTTTAGAATTTGATTTCCAAACTCGAGTATATTCCACTGGTGTGAATTATTTTTATTTATCGCTTGGTATACGGTTCTGATGTATTTTTCTTATTCGATTTTTTCGTTCGGTGTTCTTCACTATTTTTGCTTGTGAATTGTGTGTATCTGTTAGAATCGCTACAAGCTCTTCACTTGTCTACTTCTTACTAGCTTTCTTTTAATTTAAAGAAACTGATAGTAGTATATCCTTCTCTCATATAGTTCACGAGCTTTAGCGTACTCATAATTTTACATGTGTACTTTATTTCAGGGTTCTCGCGAGACTGTTCGTACGAGTTTTAGTTTTAGTTTTAGTTTTAGTTTAGTGAGGGCAGAACCCTCATTTATTTACTTTAATACAAGCATAATACTAGGTTATGTTGTCAGCAAATTCTTCCCTCTTTTAGGTGTATATCTCAAAATGGTGGCAATATTAAGTATTCGCCTACAATAACGGTAGTGTCTGTCTTTATCGAACACCTCTCGTAAATATGTATGTCTCAAATAAAATGTCTTGCGGAATTAATTTCCTTATTTGGTGGCGTCCCGTCGTATATCTCTAAGTCCCCTTTTCATACTTTCCAACTGTTTTGTGGTTTGATATTTAGTGTCGCTTTTGTGTAGGAGTTTTATAAAAGACCGTCTAAAATGTCAATAAAATACAAATTTAAATGATTATATTACGGATACTTCTAGACTTACTATATATCGATCATATTTTTACAAATACCCATGACATAAGTTATTACTCAGTAATACTATTTTCTTGTGCCCGAAAAATGCCATTGTAAGTCGACAACATGTGCTGCCAACCACTCTGGATTACGGCCTAAAAATATCCACTTAACAAAAGGCTCGTTAAATAGGATAGGCTTCCGAATAGAAGACAACTACTAATTACCCGCAAAGCAGTCAATTCAGACCTAATCTTTAGCTGTCTCGACAATGCACAAAACAGTCAAAGCTTGTGTCTCTTGTTCTAAGTACGCGTAATTAGCTCATCAAATATTGTTCTAATTAACACTCAATAGTTAATTGCCCATTATCTGTAAAATGTTATGTTTAATATAATAGAGTCTGGACCTATTTCTGTCCTAAAAATGTGTACCTTGAGTATTTTGAGCACACTGTTCTATTGTGAGATTGCCAAAAATACATTTTTGGAGGCCTTGAGAAATTAAAAGCTTTGCCAGAAATTACTAAATATAAACTTGATATTCTGAAATCGGAACAGACAGCGTGAAATGTATAATTAATTGTTAAATTGTATCTATTGTCGAAATGCTAATCTTTCAAAGTGATTACCGTTTAAATTAGTCTAAATTTGGGTTTGTATTGTAGTTTTACCATAGCACCTGGCTGGGTAGTCTATTATAGGAATAGCGTGTGCAAGACTCGCTTTGTTTCATTTTCATTTTTAAAACATTTTTTATTTTTCTTTTTATATTCTTAATTTCTAAATTAAAGGCTAGACAAAAAATGCTTAAATTCTAGCTTAATTATCTTATATAATAACTTACTGGTCCTTCGCAGACGCTCTAAGCTAAACATTACTTAACATTTGTATAATTTGCCTTTCGGCGACAGAACTTTGTGGCAGTACTGATAATTAGTTGAAATACAAAGAAAAATTTGAAAAACTTTGTCAATTTTTTTGTTTTTTTTTTCTTAAAATTTAACTTACTTAACTTACCTAATATATATATATTTTTTTTTTTTTTTATTTTTTTTTTTTTATTTTTTTTTTTTTTTTATTTTTTTATTTATTTTTTTTATTTTTTTTTTTATTTTTATGTAAAAGCACTTAACCTAACTTAACTTAAATCTTATACTACCCTAATTCTAGAAAAGCTAAGTCTATGTAAGCTAGCTGATGATAGTATGATTCTATACCGACTTTGGTATCCAGGTCTTTATATGCCATTCAACCACCAGAACTGTTGACGCTGTCTAATACTATCGTCCCGGTCTCTGTGGGAGATAGCCCTACTGAAGCGCAGGAGCTCTTCTTCGGTGCGCGCTACTTCCCGGTCGTAGCACAATCGCCCGTCTACAGATGATCTACTTACATGATAGATCAGCGGAATTCCGGATCTATCCTGTATAAGCCCTTTCATATCCAAGTCAAGGAACGCCTCTGGTGGAACAAAGCCGTTGCGACGCACGCTCTCATAGTACAAGGTGTTTGGATAATAGGCCCCGAAAATTAGGTCATTGGACGAGCTTATTGCTCTCGCAATATGTCCTCTGATTAATTTAATCATAAAATTATCCACCCTGTTTATGTACGCTTCATTATATAAAGTCTCATTTGAGTAATACTTTTTATAGTCCGATTCCGGTGTCCGATGTAATCTGAGACAACTTCTGAGACACTTTCTTTCGAACACCCGAATCTTTTCCATCAAATTTGGACCTATGTTGAACCATACTGGGCAACCATATATGAGCATTGGCCTGATTAGCGTCATGTAGCATATGACTTTTACCTTGCTGTCAAGTTGGCTACTGTGAAATAGCCTCCTTGTCATAGCAAAAGTTTTCCTCGCTTTGAGCAAAGCAGCCTCTACATGTCTGTTGAAATACAGATATTGATCTAGCCAGATGCCCAGGTATTTAACTAAACTCTTGGTTTCCAGTTTATCTCCATGCGGTCCCACGATAACTAGCTTTCGCCAGTTTTTCCTTGTGTCGTACGTGGCTTTATATAATGGAGTTCTGAATAGGATGGCTTCACATTTCTGGAAGTTGATCTTAAGTTTCCAGTCATTGCAATAGCGCTGCACTTTGTTGAAGTCTCGCTGTATTAACCTATTTATAATCGCAACTTTCGGAGCTGTTCTGTAAATTATGAGATCGTCTGCGTACGCAATAGCCTGCGGAAGTGCTTCTAATAAGTCGCTAATATAAATGTTAAAAAGAATCGGAGAGAGTACCGCGCCCTGTTGCAAGCCATTCTTGATATTATACGTTTTATTAGAGGTCACATTACCACTTTTGACCACGAACCTCCTGTCCTTTGACATATCGTAAAGTACATATAGTAAAGGCTTATGTATGCCATGTCTGACCAGTTTGTAATACAACCCTTCGATCCAGACGGTATCAAAGGCTTTCTCCAAGTCGATCAGACAGGCACCTGTGCATTGGTTCCTACATTTATTCCATTGTATGTCGGAGACCAGTTTAGCTGCGGCATGTGTGGTTTCATGACCCGCCCTAAAGCCAAACTGGTTATTTGGAATAATGCTGTTGTCGTCTACCCATTTTAGCAGAGCTTTGTTAATGATTTTTTCAAATACTTTACTGATGCTTGGGAGTAAACTTATCGAACGCATGTTCCTTGGGTTTGTACAGTCTTTGCCCTTTTTTGGGATGGGCTGAATGATAGCCGTTTTCCAACGCACGGGATAATATGCATTATTCAACGCGTTGTTAAACAGGACCGTGTATATATCTATTGCCATTGGGGGCAGGTTCTTGAGTACGATGTTAGGTACTCCATCTATTCCCACTGACTTTTTGCTTCTTAATGAGTCGAAGATACTCTGGATTCCTTCCCTTGTTATTAGAAGGCTATTAGCCACTACACCATTGGCATTAATGTCAATTGACAGATTATCTTCACTGAATTCGGTAAAACCCGGATTCTCCGATTGCCAAAGTGAAATTTCATTCCGGAGGTGCAGGTGATTGAGTAGAACTCTGTCCTCCAGGTCGTGATTTCGATGAATGCTTTCATTCACCTTGTACATTTCCTGAAAGACAGCTCCCACAGCGTTCACCTTTTCCAAAGGATCTTCGATCACGAAGAGCTCACTATTGAGGATAGCGTTCTCTGTATCTATGCCAATGTTGGTTAGCAGCTGCTTGTTTACCTCGGTACGTGGAATTTGGAGACACTGAATCTCGTTTTGATTATTTCTCCTGAATATTTTATTTATTTGTGGGAACATATTCGGGTTATTAGTTTTTATAGCTCGAATTCTGTTGTTCCAATACAAATTTGTTGCTAATCTATAATTAGCTTTAAGTAATTGTTGGAGGTTTTTTAATCGGGATTTCAGTGATATTATCTCCTGGTCTTGTCTGTCTGTAAACTGTCTGTGTAATTGTTTTAATTTCGATAGCAGTCTGCTCTTTTGCCTGTGGAGTGCGTTTATTGTTGCGTTTCTGTACATGTTAGTGTGATCTGTAACTGTTGTTTTGGGAATTGTTTTGTCCATTGTTCGTTTTACGGTTTCGTCCATTTGTTGAATGTATTTGTCGATTTCGACATTAGTCAGGTTTCTGTTTACTGGCAGATTAAAGTCATTCGAACGAAGTTCTCTTGTTAATGATCTGGTGAACCGCGGCCATCGCATTGCCCCGTAGTTATAGGGTTGCGGGATCACGAATTCCTCCAGATCTGCGAGCTCGTTCGGAAGCTCCATTACTGCCGTGAATGCACAGTGGTCACTATCGTATTCAATTGTCCGTAAACAGTTTGTGTTTCGTCTATTGGTGTTAAGTATTCTCAGTCGTGAGTCGATTAGCAAGATATCTAAGAACGATCTACCTCTAGGGAACGATGGATATTCGGTAGCTAGCAGGTCAGTTCTATATTCAATATGAAACTGATCTAACCAGCCAGCCAACTGATTTCCTCTGGCATTAGATATATAATTTCCCCAATTTCTATGTTTGGCGTTCATATCTCCCCCTAGAATAAAGTAATTTTTGCCCAGGTGCAATTGTAAGCATCGGAAAAGAGTCTCGAGCTCTGCTATAAATAGATTATGTTGGTGCTCCTCAGGTGCGTAGACCGCAATCGCATACAAACCCCTTCCTTGCTGAAGGGGTATGCGTACGATACAGGCTTCCAGCACCCGGAACCTGCGCACTTCTCCACTATATATAACTTTATGAGGGATCCCTTTTCTAATAAAGATTGCGACACCCCCCCCTTGAGAGGAGTTAGGTCGGTCTCTTCGTATAATATCGTAGTTTTTATGCCATATCTTGTGTCTCTGGTTTAACTTTGTTTCCCCCGCCAGAAGTACATCAGGCCGTTCAACTTGCAACAGGTTGAAAAGATTGGCTCTTCTCTCAGTTCTTATTAGTGAATTTACATTCACGACAAGAGCTTTTATTGATGTTGTGGTTACAGGGTTTATATTGACTTTTTGTTTAGATTGGGCAAGTACGAGTAGATCTCGTTTATTTGGTTTTGCAGCTGTGTCATCTGTCTCTGCAGATTAAGCAGAACCGTGACCACGTCCGCTTGCGATGTTGTTTCAGTCTGTGTGGGAGTATTTGTGGCTACCAATGTTGTAGCCTGGTTTGATGGTCTCCCACCCGACGCAACTTGTGCGTACGATCGCTGCGATGTTACGGGCATTGTTGTAGTACGAGCTGGCTCTGTGGTTTTTTGCCGGATCACACTTCTTGCCATTATTTCTCGGAATTTAGGACATCCTCGATAATTAGCGGGGTGTCCCTCATTCCGGCACACTGCGCACTTTAGAAGGGCTTTGTCTTCTACCCTTTCTTTTCCCAGAGGGCACTCTTCTGCCTTATGGTCTTTTCCGCATTTCACGCAACGGTGCTGCATTTCACAGTTCGCCGCCGCGTGACCAAACCTTTGGCAGCGGACACATTGCAGGATGTCTCTGCCTTTTTTTAACTTGTCCCATGTGACACTTTGATGATCCAAGACTGTAATCTTTCTTAGACCACCAATTCTGCTGCTGGGCGTTAGTTGAACCAAAAAGAAGGGTAGCTTGCGGTTTTCCCTTCTTGCCTTGGTTGTAGTGAACGGTTTTACGGAGATAAACTCGAGATCGTCGTGCCTCAACTTTTGAAGCATCTCGAGCAGAGCCTCCGGTTCCACCTCAGGGTCGACACCCTTTAATAGAACCGTTACCCTCTTTGTTTGCTTCGGCGTGAACGAGTAGAATTCCGCGGTGGCCCTTTTTAAGACCTCTTTAATTTTTTCGTGGTCTGCCACCGCATAGGTTTGAATGGCATGCCTATTACCAGCCAGTCTTTTAACTACAAAATTGTTACCTATCGCTAGCTTACAAAGACTTACCAATTCCTTACACTCAATATCTATAGTGTTGATCGGTGGCATCTTTATTTTTTGGTTCTGATTGTTGCTTTGCCGCTGTTGTGTTGCTTGCTGTGGTCGATTTTGTGTTGATTGTTGCTGTTGATTTTGCTGTTGCTGTTGCTGTTGCTGTTGCTGTTGGCCGACTTTTGGCTTCGGCTTTTGTTGTTGTTCCGTGTCTTTTTCTTTTTCGAGTGCCGCTATTTTTTTCTTTCGGCGTCTCTCTTCTAGACGGGCTCTTGCCATCGCAAGTTTCGCCTCCAATTCAGTTATTTCCTCTTCTTCATCCTCAGACTCTGAGGATGCAAGAGAAGCGAACGAATTGTTTGCCCCATACATATTAAAATTGTAGGGGGAGGGGCGCCCTCTGTCCTCCTCCATTTGCTGGCCTTTTTTCTCCATTGTTAATTTCGCGGTTTTACTTCGCGTCACAATGGAGATTTTCTGTGTACCTTTTCTTTTGTGTGTTGTTGCGTTTTTGTCGTCCTCCGTGTTCATACTGGTTCTTTCCAATTTGTTTTCATTTAAAAAAATGAAAGGCGACCCGCAATACGAAGCACGAACTCGATTTCTTCCGTACGCCGACTCGAACTTGGCTATCGTCGAGTAGGAATCAGTGACTCTGCCCTCGCGCCAAATGCTGCCTTAAAAACCACTTGCTTAATGAGCAATATATTGTCTGTTTCAATTTTCACGCTTGCGAGGTGATATATTTTAATTGATAGTTTCTTTGTCGCACCTCACTGAAAGGATTTTGTTATGCACTTTTTTTTTTATTCTTTAATTTGTTTGTTTGTTTTTATTTTTGTTTATTTTCGATTATTTTCGATTACTTTTGATTCACTTTTCGTTCTGTTACTTTGTTTTGACTGTTATTATTGCTGTGAAGCAGCGCACTTTATAATGTCACTGAAACCAATTTATCGTTTTTGCTTGATTATGCTTAATCAAGTGAAAGAAAAAAATGGGGATCTCGGAGGTATGCGATATATTATTATTTTTCTCAACGAGACTATTGCATAGCTAATCAAACTGTTAATGAAATTTAAATTTATTGTTTATTGTTTGTCCTTTTGTTTTTTGTGGGATTGATTTGTTTTCACGTAAACTATTAAACATTTTCGTATGAACTTATTAATTCTTTATTTTTATATCTGCGCGGGTCAAACACAAGCGGCACGCACACGATTACTTTCTCGTCTGAAGACTCGCTTTGTCTTCTATAGTTGAAACCGAATTTGGTGCTATTTGTAGCATTCGATTTAATTACTTGAGTAATAGGTAATACCTAATAAGAGAACATCGAGCAACGCTAATTTGCGTGCTAATTTAAGATGTGAAGACGAGAATGAATTCAGTTCATTAGTTGGATACACAGTGACTGAGTGCGGACGTGCTTTCAATTGGGCGATTGAGTTAAATTAAAAAGTTGCTTTTGTGAGTTGCGAGTGTTTAAAATATAAAGACTATTTATAAATAAATTCCAGTGATAAAAACATTCAAAACAAAAATTAGTGCATATGAAAATAATCAAATAAAGGAGAACGAAGCCTCGAAAAGGAAAAACAGTAACATGATGTGTTGTGACAGTTAAAACAAAGAACATAAAAAACAAACAAACAAAACAAATAAAAAAGGTGAAAATTCAACATTTGCATCTAAGTGGATAAAAGTGACATAACAGACACACTGCATAAAATAAAATAAAAATTGAAGTGCATAAAAAATCATATCAGTGATGTGTGAAAAGCAAAATAATAATTAATTATCATGAGCGACTAGGCTCATTTCCACTTAAGCGGTTACGTCAATAAGCAAAATCTTCGTTTCTGGGGCACTGAAAATCCATTACATCCACTTAAAACCACTGTGCGGTGCGGCGTCCACGCGGGAGGAGTGATTGGATTTGGCATGGCCAGCAAGATCGGCCGATTTAACCATCCCAGATTTCTTTCTTTGGGTGTACTTGAAGTCGCGGGGTTATGCCACCAAGCCTCAGACAATCGCAGGCATTAAGGAGATTATTCAACAAGAATGCGAACAGTTATCACCGGAAATCTTGCGGAAAGACATGGAAAATGCGATAAAACGGGTACAAATGTGTATCAACACTGGCGGCAGCCAATTGACGGATATCATCTTTTCCACTCAACAGAAAAAATTGTAAAGGTCCAAATAAAGATTTCCATCAAGTAAAATCATTTTTTTTTTTGTAGTTAGTAAAAAAAGGCAATGCAAAAACACACAAAACGCACCAGCACATATATAACCTAGGTCGAAACGGTGAAAAAAATTACAATATACGAGGTTTGCCTTTTATATTTCGGGATTAGAGAACGAAAACAAATATTGATCATCGAAAATCACTTTATTGTTTTTCAAAATATTCCCCATGAAGATCTATACACTTTTGCATGCGTTTGAACCAATTGTCGAAGCACTTTTGCCACTCTGATTGAGGTATCTCCAACACATGCATTCTGAATGCAGCAACCGTTTCTTCAGGTGTCGAAAAACGTTGACCTCTCAGTTTGTTTTTTACGTACGGGAATAAAAAGAAGTCATTCGGTGCCAAGTCAGGACTATACGGCGGATGACCCATCAAATCGATGTTTTGGGTGCTCAAAAATGCAGTTGTCGCAGCCGATGTGTGAGAGCTCGCATTGTCGTGGTGAAGAGTGATCCGTCTTCGGCGGTTGGTTTTCCTGATTTCTTGGAAGACAACTGGCAAGCAAATGGTTGTGTACCACTCAGAATTGACTGTTCTGCGTTGTTCTAGTGGTGCGGTTGCGACATGTCCAGTGGAAGTGCTTCGTGCGCGAACAACTTTTGTTGGATTTGGCTCATCTTGAAACACCCAGACAGTCGACTGCTGTTTACTTTCGGGCTCATACGCGTAAATCCACGATTCATCACCTGTCACGATGTCATAGACGTGTTTCGAAGCACCGCGACGGTATTTTTTTAGCATTTCTTTCGACCAATTGACACGAGCCCTTTTTTGGGCGATTGACAAATTGTATGGGATCCAACGCGAACAAATTTTTTTGACAGTCAAATGTTTATGCAATATTGAATGTATGCTGGTCCCACTAACGCCTAAGGTTGTCTCAATCTCACGATAGGTCACATGACGATCTTCCAATATCAGTTCGCGCACAGCATCAATGGTTTTCGGAACAACAACTGATTTTCGATGACCTTCACGAAATTCATCTTGGAGTGAACTACGACCACGATTGAATTCACCATACCATCGATAAACACTGGTCCGTGATGGAGCTTCATCGCCAAAAATTGAATTAAGTTCATCCATGCACTGTTGCTGAGTTAATCCACGCCGAAAGTTGTAAAAAATAATCGCACGAAAATGTTGACGATTTAATTCCATTTTTGGGCCGAGATGAATCTTTTAAGTTACTGTAAACAACACAAATAGCGCTCGTATGTCAAAACGTTCTGAGTGCGTATAACCTCAAAAATGTCCAACTTTACGACAGAGCTGTCAATTGCCGGATTGCAACGCTAGGGTTGCCAAATCCCGAAACATAAGCGGCAACCTCGTACTACCCTAATTCTAGAAAAGCTAAGTCTGTGTAAGCTGATGATGCAGTTGGTCTACCAATATTGGTACACACGTCTTTATTTGCCATTCAACCACCGGAACTGTTGGTGCTGTTTAATATTAACGTCCCGGTCTCTTTGGGAGATAGCCCTGTGGAAGCGCGTGTCTTCGCGGTCGTAGCACAATCGCCCGTTTACGGATGATCTACTTACATGATAAACCAGTGGATCTCCGGATCCCTCCTGTATAAGCCCTTTCATGTCTAAATCAAGGAATGTCTCTGGTGGAACAAAGCCGTTGCGACGCACGCTCTCATAGAACAAAGTATTTGGATAATAAGTCCCGAAAAATGGGTCATTGAACAAGCTTACTGCTCTCGCAACATGTCTTCTAATTAATTTGATCATAAAATGATCTATCCTATTTATGTAGCCTTCATTATATAAAGTCTCATTTGAATATTTATTATAGTCCGATTCCGTTGTTCGATATAATCTGAGACAACTTCTGAGACACTTTCTTTCGAACACCCGAATCTATTCCATCAAATTTGGTTCTATGTTAACCCATACTGGACAACCATATATGCGAATTGGCCTAATTAGCGTCATGTAGCATATAGCTTTTACCCTGCTGCCAAGTTGATTACTGTGAAATAGCCTCCTTTTCATAGCAAACGTTTTCCTCGCTTTGGCCAAAGCTGCCTCTACATGTCTGTTGAAATATAGATACTGATCTAGCCAGATGCCAAGGCATTTAACTACGCTCTTGGTTTCCAGTTTACCTCCATGCGATCCTACCATAACTAACTTTCGCCAGTTTTTCCTTGTGTCGTTCGTGACTTTATATAATGGAGTTCTAAATAGGATGGCTTCACATTTCTGAAAGTTGATCTCAAGTTTCCAGTCGTCGAAATAGCGCTGTACTTTGTTGAAGTCTCGCTGTAGTAACCTGTTTATGCTCTCAAATTTGGGAGCTGTTCTGTAAATTATAAGATCGGATACCGACGCAATAGCATGCGGAAGTGCGTGCAATAAGTCGCTAATGTAAATGTTAAAAAGAATCGGTGAAAGTACCGCTCCATATAGCCATTCTTGATGTTACACGTTTTATTAGAGGTCACATTAGCACTCGTGATCACGAACCTCCTGTCCTTTAACATATCTTGGTCTTGGCCTTATTTAGCAAGTCCTGAGGCTTGTTCAATTTTCCATTAGGATTTGTTTTTCCGGGCAAGGTCATTAGTCTTGCGCCAGAGGTTCCCCGACGGGAATCGAACCCCGGTCTCCCGCGTGACAGGCGGGTATACTAACCACTATACTATCGAGGAGCCTATAAAGTACATATAGCAAAGGCTTATATATGCCTTGTCCGACCAGTTTGTAATATAACGCTTCGATCCAGACGGTATCAAAGGCTTTTTCCAAATCGATCAGACAGGCACCTGTGCATTGGTTTTTACATTTATTCCACTGTATGTCGGAGACCAGTTTAGCTGCAGCATGTGTAGTTTCATGACCCGTCTTAAAACCAAACTGGGTATTCGGAATAATGTCGTTGTTATCTACCCATTTCAGCAAAGCGTTGTTAATAGTATTTTCAAACACTTTACTGATGGTTAGGAGTAAACTTAGCGAACGCATGTTCATTGGGTTTGTACAATCATTGTCCTTTTTTTGGGATGGGCTGTATGATTGCCGTTTTCCATCGGGCAGGAAAGTATGCATTATTCAACGCTTTGTTAAACAGGTCCGTGTATATATCTATTGCCATTGGGGGCGGTTCTTGAGTACGATGTTAGGTACTCTATCTATTCCCACTGACTTTTTGTTTCTCAATGAGACGACGATAACCTTGTTTTCTTCTTTAGTAATTAAAAGGCTATTAGCCCTACCATTGGCATTGATGTCAATTGACAGATTATCGTCACTGAATTCGGTAAAACCTGGATTCTCCGATTGCCAAAGCGCAGTTTTATGTCGGAGGTGCAGATGGAAGTGCCTGGCACAATACTTCCTCCCCACAGGTGTAGTTTGAATTACGACAACATGAAAAAGTCACAGGATGCTATATTTAGATAATAGGATGCTTGCTTTATTATATTAAAAGCGTTTTTGGTCAAAGAATCTCTTTTGCGAAGCTCCGTTTGATTAGTATTCAGCTCTTTTCGCTAAATATCAACCGAAATGTGGCGAACTGATTCATGAGAGATAAATAAGTTCTTGTGAAAACTCTCTTAAACTATGGTGACAATTTTTGAGAACCATTTTTCACCACATTTCCTACAGTAAATGCAGTTGCAGGCCTTCTCGAATTTGAACGTTTTTTGCCACTTAAATTCTGGTGTTTTTATACCCATTTACAGCGTGTAGGCTTTCTTCAATATTTTTAGAGTTTCCGAACAAAAGACTCTACAACAAGGAATTCCAAACAAGTACATTTCCCATACTAAAAATCCGTGATAGCGCTTGACTAATGTCTTTGGACGAAGACAACAAATTAGGTGGCAATTGGCGCTTAAGCTCAGCCTTAGCGCAGATGACAGTTGTACCTTGGAAATACCAATTTTTAAGGAACCATTAACAAAGAATGTACTAGGACATGAAACGCTTTATCGGATCATATGTTCTCTGATGGGTAACATACATTAAAGATCAATGTGCGTTGATGTCCACATCCTCCCACTCCCCCACCGCCTACCACATTCTCCAGACTCTGCGCATTAACATTATTTGTATAACAAAAGCTGCAACCAATCTATCTTTATAATAACGTACGAGTATAAGATTTAATTTAAGTTCTTTTATATAAAATTAATTAAAAAAGTATAGAAATAAGTTAAATTTTAAGTGTATTCAAAAAAATATTCGGCACAAAGTTTTCCTAATTCTTCTTTGTTATACAAATAATAATAACTACACCCATAAATAAAGTTCAGTTGGCGAAAGGCAAATTTCACAATATAATATAATAATAATAAATATAATGTTTAGCTTAGAGCGTCTACGTAGGACTAGTAAGTTATAATATATGATAATTAAGATAGAATTTAAGCATTTGTTGTCTAGCATATAATTTAGAATCTAAAACAAAAACGGAAATCAAAAATGATGGAAAAATGAAAAATGAAAAGCTCACAAATATGCCATAATATTCTATAAAAATCATGTTAGCGAATTTCAATTGTTTCCTTTTAACAAAATAAATGTTTTTATAAAAACTGCCCATTCATAGGTTTATTTAGATGATAGGAAGGCGGATTCGTCTGTCACAAAAGTCTGCTTTAGTAAAAAAAAAACCTTTTATAGAAACTTTACTGAGGTTACCATCTCATTCATCTTAAATCTGCTAACCAGCATCAGACCTTAAAATAAATTCCATGTTACCGCGCCCCTGCGAAGCTTCGTACAAACTCTTCAAATCGACAGCCGATACCAGTTTTACACACTCACGCATCATGCTCAGATTCATTATCAATGTACTGCGAGGGACCGGGATACATGTCCTACCACAAGAACCGCACTAGTTGCTTTTATCGACGTGTCCCACACAAACGAAGTGCGTAGGCTACGCACTGGGGAGGATGGCTACCGAAAGAGAAATCTAAAACAAACATACAGCAGAATAACCTCTAGCCCTTCAATGGAGTTTTAATGCCTTGTCTCCTGCACCTCATCGTACATGACGGATGCAAACAAATGATTGCATTACATTTTTGCGAAAAACCACAAACATGTGGGCTACATTCGGATACGTATGTGACTGTGCCCCACAGGTCTGGCGCTGCTCTATTGGCGTCACATTGTTTTTAATTAAAAGGTACGCCAGGCGTATAAAACGGTAAAATAACCCCTGAATCAATGATACAACAATACCTTAAGGGGTAGTCATTAAAATTCGATTAAACCATCGGAAGCCAACCGTTTGAAGCTCGTATTGTTGGTTTGTCGGATATGCGGATTCGACTTGGCAATTCGTCATTGTTCTGCAGTCGATTGGATAAAGGCGCTAAGGTGGACATGGGTTTCACCAGCCGATCGCACAATCTAGTCATCTGCGATCGCCAGAGTTGCTAGCGAAAACTTGGAATGCATTTAATGTGACGTGACTAGTGGAAACGTTAGTACATTTAAACAACCCTTTTTTACAAAGGTAGACTTTCTGGTTTTTCATAAACGAGATTTTTGTATACCTTTCAATGAAAATACTGAGTCGATGGAAGAAGGCAGAGAGGATCACGAAAATAACTATCGATATACATTAATTTTTAAAGCCTGAAGATTGTAATAGAAGGAAAACCTATAATCAAGTATAGCATTCCACGCTTGTGTTCTTCGGCTGAAGAATGGCTATCTACAACTCTCTGTAAATTTGAAATTGTACACTCTCCGATGGCTAATTATCACGGAAAACATTTAGAAAATGTAATGCATTCGAAAAATTTAGCCGAGAAACGACTTAAAAAACAAAATAACCTTTGATACGAAACTCTTTGTATCCACTTTGTTACATTAATTTTTAATTTTAATAAAAGTTAAGCACATGAAGTTGGGTATGTTTCGTCCCCTAAATTAGTGTGCTGATTAACTTCTAAGGAGACACATATGCCGTGCAAATTGTTGCTTTATGGGAAAGACTGTCTATAACACATCTTTAAACCCTAAACTACTCATCCAAATGTGTAGTTAAAGACTCAGTTAATGGGGGTGCCCGGCCATGGAATTGCAGACATTGTAGTATCTTCGGTGATGCAAATGGTGTTCATCGAGTGGTATATTTTGGCATTTCGCTTTTAGAACAACAGGATATTGTGCATTGTTATAACTTGTTGAAGTCAGAGTTTGTTATAACGCGTCTCGCCGTGCTTCTTCAATAGTGAGGAAGGGGCGAGTAGGCGAGAGTTGCTTTGGAGAAAAGTCAATGTTTAAAGGCGATATTTTTATTTACAATTGTAATACTTGGTTTAATTGTTACCTTAGATTAATTATTAATTTTAGCTGCGACCTTACTTTAGTTCTTCACAATTTAACTCTTTACTTAATATATTCTGAGTTATTTTCTTATACTCAAATTATTGAGGGGGAATCGTAGACGATGCACTCTATTTTTCTCCACTTGGCATGACCCCGAATGCAAGCCATTTACCTTGCCACAGTTCCGCTCGGTCGGCTTTGATCAATGTTGATTGTAATTGCCTGGTACGAATCATTTGCGGTGCTTAATTGCTATCGCCACTTAAATGATATTCGTTTAAATGATATTTCACTTAATTGGTCCACTTAAAGTACTGTGGCCTTGGTTCAAGCAATTCGTTTCGTCACTTCGAATTACCGGTGGCAATACGTCATTATCCATGTACATTTCTTTCGTAGGCGTCAGCATTTTTAAGAGAATTCCCTCTTGTCGTACGTTAAATGCCATATTCCGTTGCATTTTTGTAGGCCCCAGCAATCTCCCACGCCAGGTGTTTGCTTTTGAATGTGAGTGACGATATAGGGTACGATGCAAAAAATGTACTTGTGGGGGGCAGTTGTTTGATGGGTTGGTGTGGGTTCCATTCCGTTGGTGTTGTTGATATGTTAAACGGATGATACACCGACTTCTTTATGTTAGGCGCCAGCACGGAAACGGGTTCACATAAAGCCCCACTACAGCTGCTGCGAAATGTCTGTGGGGTTTGTAGTTTAGTTAATGGTAGCGGAACGCCAACCCAGTCCGGCTGCTGTCAGTAAATATTCACCACAGAAGAAAAACGCTTGGTTACTCTGGTAACACAAAAAGTTCTTTATTTCAAATTGTAAAAACTGATACTTATTAATCCGACTCCAAAGGTGGGGTTATCTTTTAACGCTACGAGTAATTTAATTCCAAACGCAGGTCGCCAAAACTTAATTCGTAGTTATTTCACAATTTAATTCGAAATGAAGTTCGCACTTAACTTAATTCGTAGTTATTTTACAATTTAATTTGAAATGAAGTTCGCACTCAACTTAATTCGTAGTTATTTTACAATTTGATTCGAAATGAAGTTCGCGTTAATTTTAGATGGAACTTGTTGGGTCTGCACACGTTGACCGCGATCTCTTGGGACATCCCATGAGAGATTTTATTTACTTTGCTTCTGGTACTACTGGTCCTCACCGTATCCACGACGCGATTACCTGCCACCGAAGCGACAGAATACCAAAATTCCATCCATCGCCTCGATGACCATATTTGGTAATTTTCCTTTACGAATTGGTGTGCCACCACAGAAGGGTTGAAACGCACACACACGATGATTCCCTTTGGTTGCTCATCGCTCGTGTCGCCCAGCATGCGAACCATGGACATCATATTAAACAAAAATAAACAACGTTCGCAGCTGGGGCAAGTTCTCCTGAAAAGGGATTAAAATGTTTACCCGATCAGCCCCTGTGTAAAGCATTATTGCTGATCGTGTACATCACATTTCTATGATAGGATATGTGTATCCAACCAGCACTGTGTGGTAGATTCATGCTGATCGGGCGTGCATTGCTGGCGTCCTCTTATATGAATTGCCATGTACGTGTATGGGAAAGATTCCTTTCTCTTGGTAAATGGTATTTTAGGGTCATTTCATTGATACTTTGGGCAGTGTTGCTCGCTGCATATGCAACCGGATTTTGCCTTGAAGTACATGGTGCGCGTTTCCATTTCGTGTGACTTGATTTACCGACCGATGTGGGCATGCATTAAAGAACCAAGAGGAAAAAAATATCTCTTGTGGCATTGTAGCCGACTTCTTGGGAGACACTTTGTTGGTAGAAACTAATGTCATGTTGGTTGCTAGATGTGCGACCAATTTGCCCTTGCTATAGAAACGCTTGTGTTGCCGATGGTGTTTTACTTCAGCGCGGTTAAGCATTGCAACGGTGGTTAGTCGTATGGGCAGGTAAGTCATGCTTTTCAGGTTTCTATATGCCCATGTAGGGTATGTCTGTTATTGCTGATATAATTTTCGTATCAGCAGACATTGTGCTTTACAGGTTTTTCGTGGTTATAAGAATAACCAATGCAGGTGAGTACACGCTTGGTTGAAACTTGCCGTTTATGAAGAGGGGTTACCTGGTGGTAGATGAGCAGGTAACTAGTGACGTTCGCAAGAACCGCCACATGTCCACTAGAGAAACCAAATGAAACACGGCTGTTTGCTTGTAACCAATATACTTTATTTTTGGACACTGTCTCTTTCGTCTTAATTAGCAACTTTTCTGGTAGACTTGTTTTATTCTTAATTAGGAAACTGACAATAAGAATTGAAAATTGTTCTGATAGACTGCTTTTACAGAACCGCAAGCACATTTATTATTTCATTAAATTAACACACTTAATGCTATCTTTGATCGGGGTCGTTAGTATCTTAAGTCGGCAAATGTTATCTTTGAATGGAGTCGTTAGACTCTTAAATCGGCACTTAGTTTCAACAAAACACAAGATTATTCATAAGTCGATAAGTCGATTTCGGCACTGAAAAACGAACTCTAGTCACGCAGGCTATCCACTTTGAAAATGTTTGAATTGTTGCTCCAAACGAAAGCACTCCACGACTCGCCCGCTGTACGTTAAAATTTATTTTTTCCCTGTTGTCCCCAGACGTGGGTGATCGCGTTGGTTCCTCCACGAGTTGAGTCAAATTGTGGTTAACTGCAAACATCTCCGCCAGCCTGCCGGCCTCATCGGTTCTGTTAGAATGTACCAACCAGCCGGAATTGTGCACATTAAAATCGCCAAGGACAACAATTTCTGAAGCTGATCTGTATCCAGTCGACGGTATGTGAAAGATGTTGGAAGAATGTCGCCGGTCGATCGTCATTCGGGAAGTGGTAAAGGCAACAAAGAAATTTAACGGAATTTCTCAGCACGACCCTCAACCATATGATGTCCATATTATTGGGTTACAACTCCACCATCCTCTGGCAATCCAGATTGGACCGTACGAAGACGCAGACTCCGCCTTTAAAACGGAATCTCGAATGTAAGTCGTATCCGGACCAACGAAGATATGTCGAATCACTTGACGAATCGACCTGGGTCTCAGTTAGGGCATGGATATCAGGTTTCGTTGTTTGCATATATTGGTGGACGGCCTTTACATTCGTATTGGTGAAACCGATGCCCCTGATGTTACAAAATGCCGTCACCAGTCGAGCGTGGGCATAGCCTCGAGAGCGAGGCCGGTTATGCGACGACGAACCTCTTAAAGTTCCACTATTTATCATGATATCTGCATGGTGTTCCCCCTGACATAGCCCCCCCCCCCGGAGATCCGAGTGGTAGACAAGTTTACTTCCGGAATTCTTTATATCAGAAGGTACCATCATGGCTTATCTCCGTGTCAGTCCGGGCCATCAGCCACACATCCGAAACACAGTCGAAGATTTCTCTCGGCGATATCGGGGAATGTACAGCGTGACGGGGTGGTATCTCACCTTGGGACCGACTACCACCTAACCAACCTTTTCTCGAACCGGTCCATCAGCCAAGCTCCGAAAGATGGCCAGGGATTTCTCCCGACCATTTCACGACGCCCAAAGCTTTATGGGGTGTTATTTCACCGGGCGCACAGGGCGTTGGAACCCCGGCTACCCCTCGGCCTTTAGTCGCCTTATAGCGTTTGAAATAATAGTGAAGAAGGTCGTGTGATTCGAACTAACGCTATGACAGTTTGAATCACGAAAAAAATTGAACCTAAGCGTTACCCATCAGGCTACGGGCTGTGTTTTGAATTTGATTTCTAAACTCGACTATACTCCACTGATGTGAATTATTTTTGTTATCGCTTGGTATACGGTTGTGATGTATTTTTCTTATTCGATTTTTCGTTCGCTGCTCTTCACTATTTTGCTTGTGAATTGTGTGTGTATCTGTTAGAGTCGTCACAGCCTCGTACGACAAGCCGGCCTAGCTGTGAGTATATTCTAAAGCCCTACTCACAGGGCCTTAAGGGGTTATATCGAGATTTTTTCCCATTTTTGTTTTAGATTAAATTACGTATAAACATTAAAAATGTGTAACGCTTCACGATTTTGCGTGTCATCCTTGCGCAGGGGCCATGCTAATCTTCTTTGTATTGTTTCAATTTTAGTATATGTTCTGTCGAAGCAAGAACAATAATTAATCGGCGCCAAAACTCGGATTTATTGCGCCTGAACTGCGCCAACAGAGCGTGGGAAATGTTCATTGGAACACGTTTTTGGTCTAACGTGAGCAAACGCGGCACCTAACCCGCGGACAGCTTTCTCATGCCTAAATCTTGATTTAATATGTGACAAGCACGTTCTTTGGACATTTTGATAGCCTCTGCTACATCTCTCACTTTAATTCGGAGGTCGCCCAGCACCACTTGGTGAACTTTAGCGATGTTATCGTCAGTTGTTGCAGTTTTTGGACGTCCCGAACGTTCATCGTTTCCCAAGCTCTCAGGGCCACGTCTAAATTCTGATGCCCAAAATTTCACTGTGGTAAATGATGGCACCGATTTCCCACACACAGAGTCCAACTCATATTTGATTTGCGTAGATGTATTGCCTTTCAAGAACAATAATTTAACGGGAGCTCGACACTCAATTTTGTCCATTTTCACAAAAACACTCACATCGACTCACTCAGACGACTGTCAAATAAAAACTACGCGTGGAAATGCGTAAAATTTTGGTGAGTAACTGTCAAAAGATGCACAACTACATTTACCAGCTTTTATTGACGAGTGCCGCTATCTTTACGCTGTGGTTGGAAACTTTTCATCCCACCCTCGTATGTATAGAAGTGGCGTTGTTGTCCACGTCTTTTTTCAAAAACGTCAGTTCTTATAGGTTCGTTTTATATTTCTATAAGTGTTGAATAAAACCGGATGGAAATTGAGCTTTATTGCAACATTGATTTATAAATCAATTCCCTTTTCGACATCATGCAAATACTAGTGCTTGATAACGCCTCCATCATGGTAGATATTTTCATGCAGGTAAAGTGTACTGGGTTTGTGATTCACCCTTGCCCTAGGAGCACTTTGGAATCTGTAATATATTCCTTTTATCGATCTTCTTACATACCCTTTGTGTCTCTTGGACTTGGCTATCCATAGTCATATCCGTTTCCCTTTTAGCACAAACTGCTCCAAAGAATTAGCTCAATCAGCGGAAAGCATTTGTTCACCGTATAATTCCGTTGCACCGCATTTTCACCACGTACGCTATGCTGTCATCACAATCACATTACGTAGCCGTCATTGTTGAACCGCACTTCATCTTTGCTAGTCTACCTCTTGTTGGGCTCTCGTTTTTACCCCTCCACTCTTCTTGACTTTAGCTGCTGCTCGTCGTCTCAGTGCCTTCAATGATTTGCAAGAATACCTGTTCACGAATGTGTTCACAGGCTTTTTCGCACCTCATTGGGGTGATTATCTTTTGAACTTGCTTCTTGCCGTGCATAAGATACAATATTTAGATATCCAGTCGATACCTTAATTCTATACACAAAATATATATATTTCTGGTCGTTTTTTGTTTGTTTTGTGAAGCCAAAACGTAGCTGATGGAGACGTCAGGTCTTTTAACTGGAAATGAAGACAGCACACCTCTACAATTCTTGACACACTCCTTGTATCCCATCGTTATCTTCAAGACGAGGGGTCTAAAGAATGACCCACAGCCTATTGCATATACTGGCATAGATACATCTTGGATACTATATATGCATTGGAACTTCCTATAGCGGTCAACAGAGCCTAACTGTTGAGTTTCAACGTGTTCCATGGGCAGTTGACATTATGATCGAATTAACCAGCTCGAAGGGTGTGAATGCGCACATCGATGGTTAGTATGAAAGGGCTAAGAGCGACTAGACGGACGAGGACCATGACAACAGAAATGGTATTAGGTTTCAGTGGTGCGCGATGAGTATTGAGATAAACTATAGAAGAATAAGAAATAGAGACCGACGTAGTAGAGGGAGTGCAAGTGTGAGGCAACAGCTTCTGTCGAGAATCTTCCTGTGAGAGTTGGTGATCCAGAGGTTTTGGTGAAACGAAGACGTTGCCATAAACCGCCGTGGCTTGGTGTTTTTATTTATCATTGTTCCAGAAGGTCTAATGGATATGACTCAGTAGGTAATCTGTTTCTCTCTTCACTGAAAGGATAAGTCTGGCCTTCATTTCAAGTCTTCATATAAATAAATACATAATTCAATAAAAAAATGTCTAATATTGATCGAATTTTAATATACTAATTACCAAAAGTCATCTCCTTGTTATCACTTTTAGTAATACCATCTCAGGTATATCTGCTCTTAGGATATTTTCCAAGTACGCCAGCGATACATGTATTCCCTCGGCAGATCTAAGCCTCCACCTTTTCGTATACTCACCGAATTTTGTTAATCTCTGAGAACCCCGATAACAGGCAGAAATACACATGGAAAGTAATTTCAATATGGAAACTATATCATGCATGTTCCTTTGAAGACAATAAGCATTAATGACATTGGACTTTCTCCATTATAGGCTTTGTCAAGGGTACCATCCGCGCATTAATCATTTTAAAATGTAGAAGTCAATATATTATTGTTGACAAAACCGAATATCCTTTACCTGTCGGTACTGGCTAATTACTAATATGACACAGAAATATTCTTGGCGAAATCAATGTGTCATTGTTGACAAAACTGAATATTTTTTACCTGATGGTACTAGCTAATTACTAATTCAAAACAGAAATATTGTTAGCGCCGATACAGTGAAATAACAATAGTGTACGAGAGATCTGGGGAAACACCCCGTGTACAACTACCCAAATATATCTACAAGGAAACTCGTCATCCAAAGTTGTTGGGGAAGTTCATAAAAACTATTTATTAGTAAGGCCCTGTCCCAGACGCAGTCAAAAGTCTTAGAAATGTCCAGGGTGATTGCTCTTGACTCACCATTCTTTTCGATAGCAGATATGCCGATGTTAACCAAAAACCTCAAACGGTCTCCTGGAGATAGGGTATCCGTATTGGTGATCATTTATGAGTCAGTTGCATTCTAAGTATTTAATCAAGTCGGTATTCCCATCACTTTGTACAACAAGGATAGTAGGGCTATCGGCCACTAATTTGGGGAACACATTGTGGTGATTGCAACAGACAACCCGCAGGCAACCGTTGTGAAGAGCACATCACTGCACCGAAAAAATCATCAGCGCGTATATCAGAGCATTAACGTAACAATCAGAGATTATCTAGCGAATTAAGCCATCCTCATGGTCTACTGCTTTAGTACTTGGATTCTAAGCTTTTCTATCGTAGTTCTTCACTAGTTTGGAAAACACTATAATCCCTGTAGCGGTTATGTTCTACGCCGTTGGAAACCTTTGAAGTATCTTTTGGTATTACGTTTTTCCATTCCGAAACACTATACAACATTTTTAATAGTAGGCCAGGTTTAAACTGACCATGTTTTGTGACTCGAAAACTGGACTTCGACTTATGTTCCCAATTTTGGGCTCAAGCAATAAAATGAAAATTTTTCACTACAAATATAAAATTTAGTTAAAATAATTTTTAAATTTATTTTAATAATTTTTTTTTAATTTTTCTGATATTTAATCACATCCGTAATTTTTTTTAATGTTGCAGGTGAATATTTCACCTGTTTGTAAAACTTGGCAAGATCTTCATAATTAGCCTTAACAGTTTACGTAGTCGGGAGAAGTGTATTAAAAAGAAGAGGAATTCAAGATATCAGAAGGGAGGGTATTAAATTTCTTGCATGAACATTTGCCATTGAGAAAGCTGTGTTCTGAGAAGGTCACGTTTGCTCACAGCCGATCAAAAAAAAAAAAAAGGAAATACATATATATATATATACATATATATATATATATATATATATATATATATATAATATGTCGATGATTCAGAGCATAATTTGCAATTGTTTCAGCGCAATAAACACGAGATTTGCATCGATATGTCACAACGGATGGAACATGGATCTATCATTTCACTTCGGATTCAAATCGGCGGTGACCTTAATAAACAGCAAGTAGATGGTGTAAGCCGTCCAAAGCGACCAAAGAAGCAAACACCAGCTGACATGATTTTAGCCTTTGTGATTTGGCATATGCAAGGTACCTTGAAACTAGAAGATTACCTTAAAAAAACTATTTATAGCGGATATTATACACCGATATTTATGGTTTTGAAGGAAGAAGCTGCGAAAAATGGTTCAAACGAAGAAGAAGAAAAAAGTGTTCTTTCACCAACACAATGTACAGGGTCACAAGTCAATAGCAACGACGAACTACATGAATTGCACTTCGAATTGCTTCTGCATCCACCTCCAGATATGGGCCTCAGTGACTTCTATTTGTTTGCAGGCCTCAACAGAATTCTTCAGGGAAACACGCTTGGCTCCATTGATGAAGTAAAATCTGAAACTGATAAGTAATTTGAAGGTAAAGGCATCGAATTGTTAGAAAAACATTGGGATCATTGTATCGTCCTAGAGAGAAACGATCTTTGATAAATAAAGTCGAACTGTACTTAAACGTTGTTGTATTATTATCCAGTAACTTAGAAATTTTATGTGGTTTCACTACACAAAAAAAGTAACAAAAATAATGCGTTTACACAGTGTTTATTCTACAAGGTATCTACCATCCGCTTCTAGAACCTTCTCTCATCTATTTACAAGCTGCACATGCCATTTTTGGAGAAATCGTTTACCCGAGACTCAAAAACCTGTGCCACTGTGATTTCGATCTCTCCTCGAGTTTTAACTGCATATCCCTCAATTGTCCATTCCCAAAAAGAAATGGCATTCCCCCGGAGCAACGTCTGATGAATATGGAAAATGGGGTAGAGGTTCCCAACCTAGTGAAGTAATCACCTCCGGGATCATTCTTGCTACATGAGGGCTCACGTTCTCTTGGTGGAAAAGAATACCTTTGTGGATTGTTTCTAATATGACATCAACAAGGATGCTAGTTAATAAAAACACCACCGACGAAAAGACGAATCACAGATACCAGCGACGAATTTAAATCGACACAAAAATTGTCCTACTGCTGATTGAAGTTTTATTATCCTGTTTATTGAAATTGTTATGATTACAAACACTCTTGGTCATTAATTTATCACGGATTTAAATTCATTAACTTAACAGTGTTGGTGCCGTTGCATGTACATAAACCGTGGATTTCAAATTACTAGGGTTTACAAAGTTAACTTTTGATGAACAAACATGTTCCACGATTTCACTATTAGTCATTAATTTGTTGGATATACATTAAAATAACCTCGGATTCAACTATGAGTTTTTACTTTTGTACTGACTAACACTCGCGACTCCCGACTGAACTCCTCAAGGGGATTAAAAGAATAATGGGAATCCTACTCCCTGCGCGTGCTTACACTTCTCCGTATAATATCTGACTGGTTTTCATTCGCTGCCGACAGAAAGACATCGCAAAGAAAACCGTAAAAGGGGAGGAGCTGCACGATCAACTCGAGGCAGTCAATCGTGATTGGACCGGGGAATATGGCATTCATTTCGCATGTATGTGTATGCATCGCATACGATCGTCCGGTGATCGAGGATGGATGCCAGCGTCGCAACTGCATCTCCTGCGTATACAAACAATGCATGGCCTGCGGCTGTGTACACAATTGATTGTGTAATACTTGCCGGCAATCGAACCATCTGGGGTAAAAGCAACACGAGCTGAAGATCTGGTCACCCTAGGAGAGGCCATAAATCAACATTTGGGTTGATGGATGTGAAATTTCCCAGGTCCGCCGACGGTTGGCGGCCGTTAATAGGGAATTGGATATACCATAAACAATCTGTGGTGCGAATGCTATGTTTTGGTATTGCAACGAATATGTTAAAAGTAATGTTAGATGTTGCCAGATGTTAAAAGTAAACACTTGATGGCTGCATCCAATTCGTTGCTTGTTTGCGGTCCCTGATCGGTGGAGACCGATAATAGGAAACCAGCTATTGCTGGTAATTAGTGAAATGTTTGCTTTGCATCAGCCGAAACCTTGTCGGCGGTGGCAAACCGATGGGACCTGGTAGCCGCATGCTAGGGGTGCCATGGACAAACAAAAAAAAAACGAGTAATCAAGGAACTCCGTGTTGATTTTGTTTCCATGGCATAAGCCAATGGGAACGAGATGCACTGGGTGCAATGCATGCCCGCGGTAAAATTTTCGATGCCACGGCTAGGTGATAATCTTTGCCGTGGACTTAATGTTTTCAGGTATGGTGGTGAAGAGAAAAAAGGGTTTGGAGAAAACCCCCAAAGAAAGGTAAGCTGCCTAAAAGGTATTCATGTCAGTTATCCTTTGGGGTAACTGAATTAATTCCAGCAATCTGGTTGGCGGTTAATGCCGTAGCAAGGTTACGTAACCTTGCTGAAGGTTCGACTTCGAGGTAAGTCGCATCGCTTGGAATAGTGGGGATCGAGCGATGTATGGCTCTTCGGGCCCTGAAAAGCCCCACACCTTCATATTCGAGTTCATCGACTAATCTGTGCAATTGTGCTGAATAACCCTCCTTGGTAATGTAGTGGTCTGAAAAGCCCTACCATCTTCTTCACCCACATCCCTACACCTTAAACTTATATCCACAAACCCATTAATCCGATCCAACAAAATTCGCGATAAACGAATTGAATATTCATTTATCTTCCATACATCCAATTTCCCATGGCATCCAAACTAAACAAACACATGGTAAATTGAATCAGATGTTCAATTACCATAAGTAAATAAACCGCGAATCCCAGTGCATACCATTACATGCACTGCATATCCTAGATTTTCTGAGAACTCATCAAACCGAATTCTTATCTCCAAAACAAACAATGGGCACCACACCTAAAGTATCTATATCGAGATATTACATTCAATTCGACCATTTCTAGATACAAAATCTCGATTTGATCTCGCGAGGCAGTAATCACAAAATCAGTATCACTGGAGGTGGTGCACCGGGAGAACAGATCAAAGTAATCATTTAAATAGTGAAAATAAGTGTAGAACGAGTATATAAATTTAAATAAAATAGTAGTCAAGTTAAATAGTTCGTTTTCGTCAAGTTTAGCTGTTCCAGCAGTGTGTTTACCAGGGGCTTTGCTGTTTTCCGAGCGTCACCTGCCCCACGGAAGCCAGCGGAATTCGCTGGGGTTGCTCGGCGCAAGGACACTTTTTCCACAACGAGCGGTCGCTACTGTTTCTGGTTAACTCCTGAAGCGCGGCGAACTTGGAAAGGTCTCATAAAGAGATCTCCTTCGCAAAGAACCAAAATTAAAACCCTCCCAACTGACGTCACAACTATTACTACTATTACTATTTATTGGCCTGTAGGAACTCGGAAGTTCATGGCCTCACCGACTTGACTCCGCCATCGTTTCCTGTCCTGTGAACTCTCCTCCCACGCTTGACCATCTGATCCGATCTCCTCAAGGTAAAACCTAACATTGTCCTCCCATGTCCGTCGCGTCCGTGCTCCCGGTCTTTTTCCCGTTGGTCTACCGTCAAGAATTCTACGTATGGTCCTATCGTTGCCCATTCGCGCCACGTGTCCGGCCCATCTTAATCTTCGCGACTTGATTACTCTCACTATTGTAGGTTTGTGGTATAGCTCTTCCAATTCGTGGTGGTGGAGTTTCTTCTATTGTCCTGCCTCCCCGTCATATTAACCTCCAAAGATACCCCTTAAAACTTTATTCTCGAATACGTGGAATCTGTTTTCTTCCCGTTTTGTGAGAGCCCATGTTTCACATCCGTATAGAGCAATCGGCATGACTATGGTTCTGCAGACATGGAGCTTTTTGTTAAGTGATAGAAGTTTGGATTTCAGCAGTTTACTGATTGTGTGCCAACTAGCATTGCCGGAATGTAGTCTTTTGTTAATTTCCTTCGACATTTCGTTACTGACCGTCAGTATCGTCCCCAGATATTTAAATTCTTTAACTTTTTAGAATATATTGCCTCTGACGTTTACGTGTGTTCCTTGAGGTCCACCTGCTCTCGCCGTAATCATGTATTTTGTTTTGTCTTTTCACAGTGTTTACTTACAGTTTCTAGATTATCGCCCAAAACGACGATGTCATCCGCATATGCGAGCACTTGTGTGACCCCGTTCAGAGATGATCCGGCCATGTTGTCGTCTTGTAGCTTTCTGATGACATTTTCCAGCGCAAGCTTAAAAAGACACGGTGATAGACCATCTCCCTGTTTTAGTACGTCCCGGATTTCAAATGGTTCTGAGAGGTGGTTTTCTATTCTAACTCGCCCTTTGTTTTCGTTCACGTAAAGTTGAATGAGGGCGGCATATTTTGTTCGGGATTCAACTAAAATATGGTAGAGTCTTTGCCTTGCGACTGAGTCGTAGGCTTTCTTGAAGTCAACGAACAGTTGGTGAACCGTCTCTCCGTAGTCCCACTTCTTTTCCAGCAGTTGCCTTATTGTGAACATTTGGTCGCTTGTTGACCGGTTCCTACGGAATCCCCAGGTAGTCTCCCAGTATTTCTTCGGCGTACGGTGTGCTTCTCGCCAGTATGACATTTGTTAATTTTTGCATGTGATTGGGAGCAATGGTATTCCTCTGTAGTTTTCGCAGTCAGATCTGTCGCCGTTTTTGAACATGGGGACGACTATTGATGTTTTCCATTCTTCCGAAATGACTTCCTGATCCCATATTGTTTTGATGAGCTGGTGGATTTTTCGAGCGATTGCTCCTTCATAAGCTCTGCTGGTATGTAGTCGATTCCGAGAGCCTTGTTGTTTTTCAATCGGTTTATTGCGTTTACAAATTCGTTGAAAGAGAGCTCTTGGATCTGAGATTCGGCTGTATGTATGTCTGCTGCGTTTATTTGTAGTTAATGAGCGCGCCATTGAGCAGGTTTTCAAAGTACTGCCTCCATCTTGTCACGATATTGTTTGTTTCTGTGACCAGACGGCCGTTTGCGTCTCGAATTATTTTGGCTCCTGCTCGGTAGCCATTTGTAATTGAATTTATGCCGGCATACATACCTCTGATGTTCTTTGCTCTCGAATTTTCTAGGATTTTTTTGAACCGAGTCATCTCCCATTCGCGTTTTTTGCGTTTAAAGAGTCTGATTCTCTCTTTCCGAATCGTCGCGTATCTTTCTGCGTTGACTTATTACTGTTGTGACTAACGTCTAATTTTACCATATTCTAAAAACTCAGAATTCATAATCCCAGCAATAGTCCACCACACACACAGGATAACCTTCCGTTGATGAAAAGCAGGTTGATCACTCCAAAGTCGTGTGATCGATGATCGAAAATTGCACAATTCTTGTTTCTGGTGAACATAGGAGAGTAAGTATTGAGTCGATGGAGTTAGTTCGCAGCAGTCAGTTCGTGGAAGACCCATTTATTCATATTCCACGATTTTCCCGGTTAATGCAAGAGTACACGAATAGTTTCGTCGCTTACCACAAACCGTTGAGCAAGTTCCTAGCATGTTTTGCCAAAACTCTCTCCAGTTGCTTCCTCTAATTGGTCCGATTCAAGAGATTTCGGTCTACCCGATCGAGGTTTATCTTCAAGAGTCGCATTGCCTGTCGAAAAGATCTGAAACCTTTATTGAGCTGACCGTACACTAACAGTATCCTCTCCGGACGTTCCACATATTTTTCTTGTTGCTTCGACACCTTTTACACCCGATTTGAAAGAGAACAGTAAACAAGCCGTAATAATTACATTCCATCAAGAGTTAAATATGAATTTCTGGACTGTCACTGGCAATCTTTTCTTTAAGTTGACCGACGCAACGTGCCGATATATAGGCTTTCAAAAAGCTTTAATACATGTATCCCTAACAGTGGATAGAATTACTATAGCATAAAAAGTAATGTCCGTTTTAAAAACAGCCCTTTTCTTAGTTACTTGATAAATAGGCCCGGGACTTATTACGTGGTGTGTTATATTTAGACGCACTCTGCGGATTCCACAAAGAATACAACTTAAACACAAAAAGTATATTCTCTCAAATAATGTAAAAATTCTTTTAAAAAAGTTTGCGATATTAAACAAAAGGAAGTGAGAAAAAATTTATAAAAATTGGGGTTTTATGACCTTCTAATCCATACTGGTGCTCCTCGATAGTATAGTGGTTAGTATACCCGCCTGTCACTCGGGAGACCGGGGTTCGATTCCCCGTCGGGGAGCCTCTGGCGCAACACTAATGACCTTGCCCGGAAAAATCAAATCATTATGGAAAATTTAACAAGCCTCAGGGCTTGCTAAATAAGGCCAAGACCAGTTCCCGGTTGTAGTGCCGATGATGATGAATCCATACTGGTCCTTTATTATTAATTTCGATAAAAAATGTATATCTAACATGGCTTCGACTGTTTGGCTCGGGTCAAATATGAACCATTTAATTCTATAATTTGTACCAAAACTCCATCAAGTGATTTTCCCAATCTTCTCTTGATACCAAGTTCTTACCACTAAACAAGTTTTGGAATGAATACGCAGACCTCAAAGTCCGAACTATAGATTGATTCCACCAAATTATAGGCGTGCGTGACATGGTATTGTCTGGTGGAATACTCCAGATCTCCTGTTGGCCAATTCTGGATACTTCTGGTCACCATTCCATCACCAGTTTAAAACCGCTTTGACAGTAGGTGTCCTAGTTTAATGTTTTACTATATTGAAGTTAGTATGCGTTCAGCAAACTGCTAAAATCGAAACTGCTGCCACGCAATATAAAGCTCCGTGTTTATAGAACCATAATAATGCCGATTGCTCTATACGGATGCGAGACATGGTCGCTTACAAATCGAGAAGAGAACAGATTCTGCATGTCCGAGAATAAGGTTTTAAGGGGTATCTTTGTTGGTTGATATGATGAAGAGGCAGGACAATGGAGGAAACTCCACAACCACGAATTGGAAGAGCTATACCCAAAGCCTAGCATAGTGGGAGTAATCAGGTCGCGAAGATGAAGATGGGCGGGAATGTAGCGAGAAAGGGCAACGACTGACCCATACGTAGAATTCTTGGCGGGAGACCAACGGGAAAAAGACCGGTGGAATGACCGCGACGAAGATAGGAGAATAACAAATATAAATCGCGAGGAAGTGTGGGTTCTTTAAACATACGCAAGAACCACCCACAATTCCAACCCAACTCCCTTTGTAAACCTGCAAACATTTCCTTTCCGAGGACACTTAATCCCAGAATTCCCTGTAAAGAATTCTCATCATACATGCATTTAATGTATCATTCAAAATTCTCTGGAAGAATTCTTTACACCATACATGCATCATAAATTGGAAACTTATCGGCGCCCATGTCAGCCAGGGCACCCTGCCACACACGTGCGCAGCACATTTTCCTGGCTTATCTACAGTCTCGGCAGCCTTTTGTCCAATCGCCAAAGCGTTTACGCATCTCGCGTCTATCCGCCATGAATCGATTTTCTCAGCATATAAACATGCATACAAAGAACTCGCCCATTTCTGGCAGCAAAGATACAGTGCACAATCACCATTGTGTATCTAATTTCCTTTTAGCACCCACTTTTCCTATTTGCAGTCAGTATATTTATACAGCTGCATCCATGTCCCGATGATGTCCTTTGTTCATTCCCTTTTCTCAGTTTCGTTTTCCCATGACCTTCGTTGCATGAGTAAACAATGGATCCTTACCACACTAGCTAAGATTGACCCGGAGAGATCCTCTCCAATTCACCACCACAAAGAGAAAGTCCACGTTTCTCTCGAAAAGAAAACTCACCCTCAGCTGAGAGAGGACTCACCATGAGTCTCTCGAGGTTAATCACTGAGTAAGAGAATCGAAATCCAACCACCGACTAGAGAAGTCGTTTACCATCCACCGCAGAGTGCGCACACCCTCGAGTCGAAAGTCCGAGTGTAATCGAGAAAGCGCGTATCGGATTGAGAAGATTTTGTTGATTACTTAACGTAATGCGCTAACCTGATACTCTCCGCGATCACCGTTCGCTGAACAAATTGTTCGAACCCGTCATTCACATATCTTTCTCAGTTGTTTAAATCAGTTTTACCTTTTATTTACTTTTATCGTGAGTGCTTCGATTCCAGTGCTGTAATTTGATGCGATTTCAGCTTTATATAGTGTTTTTGTTTTTTTTGGGCACAGTACGTGCATTAAAAGTATGCTACACCCACATCAGTTGTTATAAGATTGTAAAGCCCGAAAGTGAACCTTAATTAACAATAAAAAAACAAATTATAATAAACAATATCAGTGCGTTTTTATTTCCATGAACGGCGGTGGATTATTTGGGAACCTGTGCCCGTGCTGGCACCCCGACAAATATTACCCACATGGACATCAGATGAGAGGCCGAAGCGTGGAAGGAGAGCGCACACGACAGGGAACGATAGCGCAGCCGAGTCAGTGGGTTCATAAATTTCCGGCTTCCTACAGGCCGATAAATAATAATAACAATAACTCTACTGAAATGGCTCATAGCAGATCACATTGTGGCGTTTCTAACAGAAACACACACTATAACAATACACAAGCAAATAGTGAAGAACACCGAACGAAAATCGAATAAGAAAAATGCATCAGCCGTATACCAAGCAATAACGTAGCAATTCCACATCAGTGTAGTTGACTTTAGAAATCGAATTCGTACACACGGCATGTGGCCTGATGTGCTGCGCATTGGTTCTATCTTTTAGTGATTCTAACCGTGGTAGCGTCGGTTCGAATCGCACGCTCTTCACTATCGTCACAAACGCTATAACTGGTGACCTCGGCGTGTACGACATAACACACACTCCCATACGCACACTGAACTTTAGTACTACAATCACAAGACTTATACGCAGAGCACCGGCTCACTCGCCTGCTCTGACATTCTCTCGGTCGCTCTCTCGCTCAGTCGTTCGCATTTCAAAGTTGATCGTAACGAAAGTTACTGAGAATGGTGTGATGTGACGTTTCTAGCAGATACACATGACCAATAGTGAAGAACAACACCACCTAAAAGACGAGACAAGAACAATCAAAGCACATCCATTAAAGCCGTATACCATAGCAATAGCATAGCACAGTCGAATGTACTTGAGCTCAGAAATTGAATTTGTACACGCGGCCAGTAGCCTGATGCTTCAATGCATCGCTTTTCAGCCATTTCGTCGTATATTTAAAGTATCGTCTTTACTATCTTTGCTTAACGCAACAAACCGACGTGATCTGTATACACCACACACAGTCTCCCATAGGTAAACAGAACTTTACTACTACAATCACGACTTCCGCATACAGCACCGGCACACTCGCCTGCTCCGACGTTGACTCTCACTCGCTCGTTCCTCGCTCCGTCACTCGCACACGAAGTTGATCGTAACAAAGTTCCTGAGGAGGGAGTAGTGTGGCGTTTCTAACAGATACATACACAGTAACAATACACAAGGAAATAGTGAAGAACACCGAAAGTAAATCGAATAAGAAAAATGCATCAGCCGTATACCAAGCAATAACATAGCAATTCCATATCAGTTGAGTGTACTTGAGCTTAGAAATTGAATTCGTACACGCGGCAGCGGCATGATGTGTTGAGCAGTGGTTCTATCTTTTAGTGATTCTAACCGTGATAGCGTCGGTTCGAATCACACGCGTTTCACTATCATTGCAAACGCTATAACGTCACAATACACAACAAAATTGTTTGGCCCTTAGTCCTGGCTTATTCGCTGTTTGAGCCGCTGCATCTTACATTGACTTCGATCGTTTTTGCACAATATTGTCCTAAGGAACCTATTTCTCATTCCTTGTCACCATCGGTTTAAAAACTGATTCAACGGAATTGTCCGGACCGAAATTATATCTGTCGTATTTTCTTATACCATTTCGTACGGAACCCAGACATCTTTTTTAATTCAGCTTTATGCAGATGGCTTGAAACAGTTTAGTGGCAGATTCTTAGCTTCAGGCCGATGTTATGACTGCCAACATGCCGGTATCAATCATACCCGTGATCATTGAAACCAAAATTGATACAAATAGTTGTCTATAGTAGTATCGTTAAACAACATTCATAGTTTCAGACAGTTGACGTACATTGTCGTCTTTATGAAAGCAAATTCTAAAGTATAAAAAATTGTCTGTCTGTTATCGTATGTATTTTACACCCTATAACTAAGAATTGCATTGAGCAATCAAAAAACTGTCAACGAACTTTTTAATATGTAATGTCATTTTTCCAACGAGTACAAATCTATATTTATTGATGCAATACTTTACGAGGTATATATCACTACAACCATCTAGCGATAACAAATTGCAACACTTCTTTCTTCCCAACCAAATGATCTATAATAAAATCAAGGAAGAACTATATTGCGAGCCAATCTTCGCTCTCCTGAATTGTCTCCGAGTTTCCTAGGCGTTGTTCAGCTTATTTAAGGAAAGGCTCAATTCTTCTATCTTAACAGGTTGCCCATACCTCGAATCATATACAGGGTGGCGCAAAATTAATCACTCTGTCGAAAGATGTTATAATTTTTGCAAACGGCGTCGTACGTCAATCATATTTGACATTTGTGAACTAGAACAAATTGTGAAGGTTCAAATAAAGAATTCCATCACTCAAAATCAGTTTTTTTTTTATTTAGTAAAAAAGTTATTAAAAAAAAAATTTGATGATTAATTTTGCGCCAGCTTGTATATATATGTTTGACTTGGTTTTTACCGTAGTCCAAGAAGATTTCATCAATAGCAGAAGTAACATTACAAAATCTGTCTACAATACGTATATACACAGAGTTTCTCAATTTCGTTATAGCTGCTTGGAATTTTGCAGTGCAATACTATCTCATGGTAAGTTGTAGCGATATCATCATCATCATCGGCGCTACAGTCGGGTATCGGTCTTGGCCTTATTTAGCAAGTCCTGAGGCTTGTTAAATTTTCCGTAATGATTTGTTTTTTTTTTCCGGGCAAGGTCATTAGTCTTGCGCCAGAGGCTCTCCGACGGGGAATCGAACTGCGGTCTCCCGCGTGACAGGCGGGTATACTAACCACTATACTATCGAGGAGCCACTCTATTTACTATCGTTGTAGCGATATGGCTCTTGATTTTTTTAGCAACAGCTATGTAGTACTGTAAAGCAGGAGCATTGCTACACCATGCGTTTTGACTGCGAATGTAAGATATAATATATTTGTGTCGGCCTTTCGGCAATGAACTTACAATTTTGTTCTATGAAATTGTGGTAAATTTCGAAACTCCAAATTTCAGAAAACTTACACGCTACATGAGCTACGATGTTATGGATATTCCACTTACTTCGGTATATACAGGCTGGGTCATTTCAATCACCGGAATGTTTTTTCACTATAAATAAAAACATACACACAAATTTTTTGCCGTAAAGTGATTTTTTATTAATTTTGAAGTATACAAATTGGTTTTCATAACTTTTCAAACATACGCTGTCTATTATAAGGTGACCTGAAAACAGATTTTAAAAAATACGGGCTTGCCAGATCCATAAAACTTAGATGGCTCGCTCTATATATAGTATTCTGCTGATGACTATTTTGAAACAAGTAATAAGTAATGGCAAAACGTAGAAAAATATGTGTGTAACCCTTTTGAAGTTACGCAGTCTATTATAAGTTGATCTGAAAACAGATTTAAAAAAGACAGGGTTGCCAGAGCCATAAAACTTAGATGGCTCGCTCTATATATAGTATTCTGCTGATGACTATTTTGAAACAAGTAATAAATGAAAAACGTAGAAAAATATAAGCACAACCCCCTTTCGGAATTATCATCAAAACGAAAGGCCCACTTCTATTATCTCCGCAAGTGCCTTCATTCAAACCATGCCTCAGTCTGTAATTGGAGTAATCACCAGCAGCAGGCTGCGAAACTACTCATACAATTTTACTTACAAACGGTTCAACCTGATCCTTTGTCTGTTCAAGTTCTGTCACTGGCATTCTTATGCTTCCCACGACTAGCGCACGCACATTTAACTTGTGTGGTGTTCTGTCTATAATATTTGTTGTCCTTAATTCGAAATTAATAGTACACTAATAAATCGATTGATATCCGGCGCAAGTGCCCCAGGCCAATCTATACAAGACGAATGAGACTGCTGCTTGCTCACAACGCGTAAACAAAACACCAACTGTGGTTACCACATAAATAATTCGCAATGCTTCCTTTTTGGTATGCCCCCTCCTCGTAGTGCTGTTTCTGGCGACGTGCTTTTAAAACCTTTGTTTTAATTACCATCAAGCCCACCAGCTCAAGGTATGAGACGACACGACTGGCCACGGCTTAATATGTTCGACATCGATTTGTTGGAGACTAGTCCACTGTCGGCACAAATCAAAAGCCTTCTTGACGGCCCCTTTGCCGGCCTCCTGTGCGAGGCTGGTATTAGATTGGGGCATTGTGACTACGGAATCCATCATACCGCGGCACATACTAATGACATACTCGGTGGGTATTTCACTTTACGCGTCACAAATGTATTGTGTTACATTACAGGTTCGACGTGAGTTATGGAACGTTGCATACGGGTGAACAGCTACAGCTTTGTATAGGCACGGTGCCTGAGGCTATCTGAAGAAGCTGCTAACAGAACGGATTCCGTGGAAGCTTGGTCAAGTTGTTGCTTTCTGGATTTCGTTAAAGATGTTAGGATTGGTGTCAAATATTTTCTTGGGAGTGGAGCAGCTGTTTCGGGACTGTGAGACCCATGACTGCGCTTGTATACAGTGCTGCACAGCTCGTGAAGTGGCGACCAAATAATCCAAATCCTGGAAAATCCGAATACAGTCATATAACGAAATTCCTTGTATTCGTGGAAAATTAAATCATCCCTATTAGACTGTTTTTTAGACGTAAATTGAAATTGAAGCAATTGAATCCATAGTTGATGTGTGCACGCTATTAATTGATAGTATGTAACATCTCATGTATTGACATTTAATCTGTGTAACTTATATCTATTTAAAGTGTGAAGAGATCTCTTGCATGGGGTACACGGGATAGATTTCTATGTCAGATTGGTGTATAAAATGTGCATATAGTTAAAACAAAAACTAGATATGATAAATTAATTTGAAATGGATCAAGATTGTTATATTGTATTTGCTAATTTATATATCGCCTGATGCAATGAAATACATGTTAACCAAAATGAACTTAAACTGAATACTATTGATAGGGTCGCACATAATCTACATTTAATAAATATGAGACGGTATTTTGTAAAGTCGCACAAGTTTCCCAGATTTTTTTAATTTATTTTTTGGGTTTTAGTCAATAATATGCTCTACTTCCACTACCTTTGGAACTTTTTTCGCACTCATAGCAACGCAATTTTTGTTTTTCTGTGAAGTTGATTATCTCATCAATTGCTACAATTTTTAATTTTCACTTAATTTGTGATGTATTTCCATTAGATTGTCCGAAAAAGAGTTGTAGGGTTATATTTTATTAAATTGATTTTCTTACCTCAATGGTCTTCCTTGTTTCAAGGGTCCAATATTGAAAAGCGATTACTTATTCTTTATTTATTTATGTTTTATTTATTTCATTAGTTTGATTTTTATTTTGGCCGTCGCCTTGACCTCTGGATCCCAACTGATCTCGAATCAAAAAAAAAATTGTGGCGAGAAGGCCGAATTTAGCGAGACAGGACATATGTGTCCTTCATCTTGTCTCTGACTTCTGGTCATCTTGCGATAACCAGAATCACCCACATCCGTGAGGATGTTGGGCTCGGTCTCGCGATCTCTGAAAAGAAAAGAGAAAAAGGGGGGGTTTCCAAGGATAGTGTGGACAGTGTTAGTCCGAGTGTTCTCTAACTACTTTTATAGAGGGATGGTGGGAAAGAAATCGTACAAGACCGGTAGGTCTTGGGTGCGGTAGTGAACGCAGATCACGTCTTTGGCGTCTGATAATCTGCGCTTTGGTCGGTGTGTATGTTTGTGTTTGTGCCGTCTTGTACTGTGCGTTCGTGTGTGTGGTTTGTTAATAGTAGACCCTATGGGATGGGTCCAGGAATCCTCTATTATAGAGGGGAATGTTGTTGGGAAGGGTGCTTTCTTCAGTTTTGTACTGAAGAAGAAATTGTGGGGGTTTGATCCAAGGAGATCGAGAGAGAGAAGGGTCAAGAACGCAAGAGTCCCGTACAAGTAGGTTCTCGCTGTTCTGAATGTTTTCGAGGTACTTATATGTTAATTGAAGCAAGTACTCGTCGATAGGGGTAATGGAGGCGCCTTCGTATAGGTGAGAGTTGGGGTAATGACGACCGTCAGGCCTTCTAGAATGATTGGTGCATCTTCTGAGGAGTTTCCTTTCGAAAACCCGAAGTCTTTCCATTTGGGCCGAAGATATGCAGGACCATATGGGAAAGGCGTACGATATTCCAGATCGGATTAGCTGCTTATAGCAGAGAAGCTTAACTTTGGTGTCAACTTTGTTGCTCGACTTCAAGATGTTGTGCAGTTGCTTAGACCGACCGAGGCCCCTTTGGAGAATGTGGGTCACATGTTTGATGAAATTCATTTTTGGGGTATAAATGACCCCAAGATATTTCATCCTGTCCCGTGGTCTAATCGTAGTATCTCCCATTTTTATTCGAATATTCTGTGAATATCGAGAAGTAGGTTGGGAGTGTTTACTACTCAGAATTATAGCTACTGCTTTAGATGGATTAAGTCGAATTTTCCACCGACTGTAATACTGATACAGTTCGTCCAGATGGCGGTTGAGTCGGTTTGTTGCGAGTGTTGGGCTTTTAGATGACGTGTACACTAGGACGTCATCCGCATAGCAAATCTGGTTTACTCTACCATCCACAGGGCGAGGAATATCTGAGATGTAGATATTAAATAAGATGGGGCCTAGAATGGAGCCCTGTGGTACGCCTGCGGCGGCGTTGAAAGTTCGGGAAGGCTTTCCATTCACTCGAACTTGGAAGGTTCTGTTTAAAATGAACTGGTAGATTATATTACACAGCGTTTTACTGAGGCCAGTATTCAGTAATTTAAAAACTAGACCTTAGATCCAGGTTGTGTCAAAAGCCTTTTCAATGTCAATTATTAAAGAGGCGCACGCAAACGTGGTTTTGAAATATGTTGAGAGCCATAGTGGTGCTGTGCGCTCTTCTGAATCCAAATTGGAAGTCAGGTATTAGGTTCCTGACACTGATAAATTTATTTAGCTTCTCGTATATGAACTGTTCATATATTTTGCTGATGCAGGTGAGGAGCGAAATAGGACGAAAGCTTGAGGGGTGATAATTTGGTTTCCCAACTTTTGCTATTGGGCAGACAACAGCATGCTTCCAAGCTTGGGGAAAATACCCCATGTTGTAGGCATGGTTGAGCAGAATGGAGAGCTTTATAAAGAATAAAGCAGAAAGCCTTCGCAACGAGTGGTAGGACATATTGTCGATACCGGGTGACTTCTTGGGGTTTCGAGATTTAACTAGGTTCTGTAGGGTATTTGGTGTGACGAAGCCGTGACTATTATCACGTGTGTCGTCGAGGTATGCACTGTTAGCTGAGTTAAAGACAACTATTGGCTCGTTAAAGTTGTCTAATTTGTTGTGAACCTCTGAGCTAATTATTGCATTTGATTCCGGGTCGCCATCCTCGAGAGTGAGCTTGTGATTATTTTCAAAGGTCTCTCCGATGATGTTTGCTTTATTGGTGTCATTATTGACAACAAGGCCGTTGTGCATGATTGGTCCAGTGATACGAGAGGTGCCACATATCTTTTTAACATTTTTATAAATGTTCTGGTCCATCTGAATACCCTTCAGTTTGTCTTCCAATTGTCGGGTACGATTGTTTTGGATTCTTTGTTTTATCAGTGTGCCAATATTGTGAATAATGGCTCGCAATAATGGCTCCCTTTGCATAAAGCGGTGACGATATCTCATTCTGCAGAGCTTTTTACGCTCCCGGATGAGACGAAGAGTGAGGTCGTCAAGGGGAATCTGATAAGTCTTTTCAAGTTTGTACTTCGGGACATGAGTCTCAGAAGTTTCAACTAGAATCTCGTAAAGTCGAGTTGCAGCGTTATTTATCTCAACCGTCGTTAGGTTCCTGTCAGTGGGGAGAGAGAGTTGGTGGAGTTTTTCGTTCAATGTAATATTGAAGTTGTCCCAATTTGTGCGTCCATAATCGGGTATGTATCTGACATGAGCCCGGGATGCTCGATAGCCGCGAATGAACATGGTCACAGCGTTGTGGTCAGATACACCCGGCGATACTTGGGGAGGAGTGATTTGGGGATGATCTCGAATCCAAAATGCACTCCCCTTTTATACTCTGTGGCAACAGAGATTTGTTAAAAATATTACTTAAAAATTCCAAGAAGCCCAAACAAAACTGTGTGTGCTTCAATTGGAATAGGATTCCCGGAAGTGTATACGAATTTTATTTGAACTAATTCCCGGAAGGAGAAATCATGAAATGCATTTAGTATTACGCATTTCATAATTTCAAATTATAGGGAATTGAATCAACGCACGACAAATGGACTTTCGTTTAATTTTGTCGCGCATATGATTCAATTGGATTGGGATGTAAGGTACTTGGAAATTGAATCAATGCGCAACAAATTAACTTGTGGTTTAAATCTATCGCGCATATGATTCAATTGGAATTATGAGTAAGGGTAAGGTATTCGGGAATTGAATCAATGTGCGGCAAACTAACTTTTGGTTTAACCTGTCGCTCATATGATTCACTTGGATTGGGATTATAGGTACGTGGGAGAGAGTAGTGATTTAGGATCACTACAGAGTTTTTTTTGCTTTTGTTTTGTAAAAATGACGGACGATATGATTTTTCTATGGGGTTTAAATATTTTATTGAATTATTACCAATTTGTTCCAAAAACGTTTGCCAACTTTATTTCCTCAAATTTGTGTGGCGAAAACAATGATCCAAGTAATTTCTAACCTCCTCATTTGAAGATCTAAAAAGATGTTGATGAAACCGATAAGGCACTAACTTTAGAGAACAAGGAAAATATAACACCACATCCCACCCAATCTGTAATAATACTTCGCAAACGTAGTCCATTTAATTTTGTAAATTGTTTTCATATAACTGTGCGCGATCCTGAACGATACCGGATACCTCTACACCACTATATATGGTGTGAGCCCCGTGTATAATATTATTTTGACATTCGAGTCAAGAAATATTGTATTTGTCACAGAGGTTTTAGCCCTAGACAGAGCTACTGTTATATGTTTACTACGCTTTTCTCTTACTAAATGAACTGCTACCATTTTCAAAAATTATGAATTGTTGTTTAATGCGTTTTATACATTAAATAAAGTAGTAAAGGTTTAGTTCAACATTGACAGAAAAACAAATAGAAGTGAAAAACAAACAATTCTATTACTCAAATGTCCTTAATACAATAATCTTCAATAGTCGGATTCGTTCGTCTCCTGGCTCAGTGTGTTTCCGTGAAACTCTACAAAAACCATCTGGTTGATTTCAACAAGCTTTCGAATATCATTTGTCTTCAATATCCTTGAAGATTTCCAGGAACTCCTCACACGCTCGTTGGGTTCAAACACAGAGACGAACGGAGATGGTTGCCGTAACCCAGTTTTTCACTTCCTTTAACTTAGGCTTCTCTCTCAAGCCCATTTTTTTATTCTTGTCTTTTCTTCTCCTACTTTATCGTGTCTCTACTGACTTGAGCTCCTACAGCTCCCGTTTTTGTTGTTGGGTGTAATTTGAAACGGGATGTTGACTTTTTGCCATTTCTGTTATCCAGCGTAGGTCCTGTGTCAAGTCAACTCAGATATGTACGTATTCCAAGAATTTTACTCTTTCACTTCACCTTCAACACCCTGATGAGTAAAACTTACGGGGGAAGGATTAACTTGGCAAGGATGAATTCTGACAGTTCGACCTCCGCGCTTCGTTGACTGTATGATCTAGAAGAGACTTGTGCGATCTATAAGGCGATGATGAAGTATCTGGAATGCCAACGAGCTCGTCTTGTGCTATAAATTAGGGATTCGATGACGGAATTTCGCACACGCATACTCTACCCAGCCCACATGTGTAATGGGTATTAATCTAGTTTTGGTTTGCTGAGCAACAACAGCGACAGTAGTAATGGTGGTGGCTGAGGCGGCAGCAGAGCAAGCAATCGAAAGCCACCGAAGCACGCAGAGATTTGAGACATTAATCAATGTGTCGGCAACGTATGGAGACCAGCAACTGAATTGCGCAACTTGCGCCTCACTGACCAATAATTTGTTTGATTTAGGAGTTTATTCCCCGAGGAGACTCCTTACCGTGACATGTAGGAATTAGGGAGCAAGTGATTTGATTAAAAACATAAGGGGTCTTTCGATTTTTGATACGATGCGATTGTAAGATGAACAGTTTTTAAGGCCGGCGTTAAAAAACGTAGCACCTCTACGTTTACAACACCAGTTACATGAAGAAAATACCTACATCCTTTACCTTAAAAGATGTAAATTGACTTATATATATATATATATATATATATATATATATATATATATATATATATATATATATATATATACATTCTCCGACAGTCTAGACTCAGCGTTGATGCTCAAACTTGAATGCCGCCTAACTTGTGTTTTTTTCCATTCGGGCTTTTCATTTTAGATTATAGACTGTTTGACTAAAGAACACTGTCATAAAATTGTTACAGTTTTTGCGAAAATATTATAACTAAAGTTGTGAAAAGCCACAATCGATTTTGGAGAAGCCTTTGCCTACCCCAAAATAATGGCTGCAGGGTATGTGTTAAGGTCTGGGGGTGTCATAGAACCGTACATTTTCGAAGAAGCGGGGTCTGTTTCTGAGAGATTTAACCAAATGTCAACCAAAACTGTTTAACCAAATATTGAAGATTTCGTTTCCACGTTTTACCAGCAGATAGTTGCCATTAACACATAGTCCTTTTGAGCGTACAATTTTCAATACTGTCAAGAACTTCGAAGGTATTGGTAAGAGACAGATGTGGTAAGACATATCCAACATCGTAGCTTACGATCAATGGAAATGTCGCTCCTGTTCCGCAAATGTAGCTGAAAACTCAAAATTATTGATTCCGCTGCGTTTTCTAACTATAGACGAAGTCCAATAACAAGATGGGTCTGCCTTGTAACGAGATTGGGAACGAAACAGTCTGTAGAATTCTTGACGGAAGACCAAAGAGAAAGAGACCAGTGGGGAGTGTTACGGAGCTCGCGTCCTTGTCCCCGCCCAACACTCACTAATTTCCGCAAATTTCCCCTCTTTACCTGTAAAGGAAATAAATATCGTCAAGTAGCTCATTTGCATAAACTACTTTATGCAAATTCTACTTGGCAGAAAACATATTTTAAAAAAGGCGTTGGCGCCGAATAAAAAATAAAACGTCAACGGCATGATATATACTAATTCAATATCAGAAAACAAGGCTAGACAGAAGGCCAGAGAAACAAAGTGGAGTATTCTCTGCCAGCAAAACGAAAAAAGAGTAAAAGATACTCCTATTGGAAGAACTACTGTAACAGTTGGGCACATAAGTATCCGAAGTGCACCGTATCAGTTCCACTGCAAATCATTATAAAAATCAGGATCAATTGTTGTCAACATTATCATCAAAAGACTAGCCAGATGAACAGGGGGAGTCAAGAACTCAACGCCCCCCTGCAACCTGCATACCAGTGACCAGCAACAACGACCGCTCCACGGTCCGTAAAAGTAAGTCACTTTACTTACCCCTTCCCTTACTATATTGTATTTAAATTGTAAATTTATATACGAGGGTTGCCTTTTATATTTCGGGATTAGAGAACAAAAACAAATATTGATCATCGAAAATCACTTTATTGTATTTCAAAATATTCCCCATGAAGATCTATACACTTTTGCATGCGTTTGAACCAATTGTCGAAGCACTTTTGCCACTCTGATTGAGGTATCTCCAACACATGCATTCTGAATGCAGCAACCGCTTCTTCAGGTGTCGAAAAACGTTAACCTCTCAGTTTGTTTTTTACGTACGGGAATAAAAAGAAGTCATTCGGTGCCAAGTCAGGACTATACGGCGGATGACCCATCAAATCGATGTTTTGGGTGCTCAAAAATACAGTTGTCGCAGCCGATGTGTGAGAGCTCGCATTGTCGTGGTGAAGAGTGATCCGTCTTCGGCGGTTGGTTTTCCTGATTTCTTGGAAGACAACTGGCAAACAAATGGTTGTGTACCACTCAGAATTGACTGTTCTGCGTTGTTTTAGTGGAACGGTTGCGACATGTACAGTTTTTCCGAAAAAACAGGCGACCATTTGCTTGGAAGTGCTTCGTGCGCGAACAACTTTTGTTGGATTTGGCTCATCTTGAAACACCCAGACAGTCGACTGCTGTTTACTTTCGGGCTCTTACGCGTAAATCCACGATTCATAGACGTGTTTCGAAGCACCGCGACCGTATTTTTTGAGCATTTCTTTCGACCAACTGACACGAGCCTTTTTTTGGGCTATTGACAAATTGTGTGAGATCCAACGCGAACAAATTTTTTTGACAGTCAAATGTTTATGCAATATTGAATGTATGCTGGTCCCACTAACGCCTAAAGTTGTCTCAACCTCACGATAGGTCACATGACGATCTACCAATATCAGTTCGCGCACAGCATCAATGGTTTTCGGAACAACAACTGATTTTGGACGACCTTCACGAAATTCATCTTGGAGTGAACTACGACCACGATTGAATTCACCATACCATCGATAAACACTGGTCCTTGATGGAGCTTCATCGCCAAAAATTGAATTAAGTTCATCCATGCACTGTTGCTGAGTTAATCCACGCCGAAAGTTGTAAAAAATAATCGCACGAAAATGTTGACGATTTAATTCCATTTTTGGGCCGAGATGAATCTTTTAAGTTACTGTAAACAACACAAATAGCGCTCGTATGTCAAAACGTTCTGAGTGCGTATAACCTCAAAAATGTCCAACTTTACGACAGAGCTGTCAATTGCCGGATTGCAACACTAGGGTTGCCAAATCCCGAGACATAAGGGGCAACCCTCGTAACAGGAGGGCACGGGGGGTAATGTAAAAAATGTTCTTGCGACCTTGACATTGAATCAGGTTGCTACAGTTGGAGGTGTTGTAGCGTTACTTGGGAGGATATTATTTTTGTTCTTTATGAACGACCGATCATTCGTGGGACGTCGTTCCGGGATTAGCATCCTTGCGCCGAGCAACCCAGCTGATGCGGCAAAGCTGAAAGGATGTTTTGTGAGTATGCCACGATTCTACTCACCAGTTCTGGGTAAGATGTTCTCAGTAAGATGTTCTCGGTAAAATGTTCTCAGTATGATGTTCTCAGTAAGACATTCTCCGTAAGATGTTTGCGGGGTAAGAGGTCGCAACGTCACCATGGGCGAGAGTTCTACCACCAACTCGCTCGTTCACTAAGAGGTCACACGGGAGAGGCAACAAAAGAAAATCAAAACGCTGCAAGTCCGGAAGGAAGGAAAACACATCAAAACACATTCGATTGTTGGTAGTGATTGTTTTTATGGTTTTTCAATTATTTAATTTTAATGTCGTAACTATCATAACTCCCGATTTACTTTGAAGACACTACGCACTGCAACACAACCGATTAAAAATTAGAAGTTGGAACTTTAGCACACACTCGACTCCGAGGTATTTTTGCGTCTCCGTGCACACCGGAGAGCGGGAGTGGCATGGCCGTGCCGGTCAGCGGATGGTAAAGGACTCAACGATAATCATCTGGTGCAGAGATGATTCGCTTATGGGGTGAGTTTGTGGTGTCGCGGTAGATATCCTCTCCACTAAGGATATCGTTTTTACCTACCACCAGAGAAACGTAAAGTCTCTCTTGGTGGAATAGGAAACCAGATCTTGTAATGAAGATCATGGTGGTATGTGTGCGATCGTTCAGATCTGAGTTGTTTACGCGTGCTCGAGGGCAATGGGTAAACGAAGCAGACAGGCGGCAAAGACAAAAAAGAGATATGACCAAATGCGCCGATGGTAATCCGTTCATTATTTACGCGATGCGTCGTCGCTATTACCGACGTTGGAAAAAAAACGGTGCTAATGGGATTGGCGGCCGAACGAATCCCTTGCATGCCTTTGTATATGCCGGGTAATTAGCTGTGGCAGCGAAAGAAATTACAGATTGTTTGTTAAAGGAAAAACCAACGATGAGTTGGATCTTATGCATGTTTACATGCGTAGAAATATGGCTTGTGGCATCTATAAAAACAAGCTGTCCGACATGGGATTTTAACAGAGACAAAGGGTGCCGACTGGCTTGGGATTTATGATGCCCTATGCACTTTAAAGAATTATTTCTAGGAATTTTATTTAACGCGTTGTATGCATTAAATGTCCTTGTAAAAGGAAATGTTTCAGGTATGCGGTGGAGATTGCGGTGCAGGTGTGGGAAATTCAAATTTGCCTGGGAACCGAAGGTACCGAATAGGTTTTAGGATTCCTGAAAAGGTAAAAAAAAAATCGTATAGGAAATTATCGAAGAGATGCATTTCTTTTACAGGGGCTTTTTAGATTATACCCTAGATAATTCTAGATGCGTAAAGCATTTAAGGTGCTAATGCGATTGCATTGGCGAAATTATATGATTCGGTGGAAGATATGGTTTTTAAGGAAAGCGAACCGTGGGGTTTGGCGGAACCGCCACATGTTTTCAGTGCGATATTCTCACGCCGTGATCCACACCTATGTTGGAGCAGTTAAACTTGATGAAAACACACTATTTAAATTGACTACTACTGATTTAAATTTACATACTCGTTTTACACTTATTTTCACTATGTAAATGATTAGTTTGATCTATTCTCCACCACCTCCAGGGATACTGATTTGGTGTTTACTGCCTCTGCGAGATCACAATGCATCCCCTTATAAATGAAACTAAATCGATATTTTGTATCACGAAGGGATCATAATGAAAGCAAAATTTTGAAAAGATACTTTGGCTGGAGCCAAGTGTTAGTATTTAAGATAAGAATTCTGTTAGGCGAATTCTCGGAATTATGTGTATGAGTATGGTAGTTGAACATCTGGTTCAACTTACCATATGTTTGTTTTTGTTTGGGGATCATGGGAAATCTGGCTCAAGACTAATAACCTTGGCCGGAAAAATAAATTATTCTGGACAATTTAACAAGTCTCAGATATGGACCGGATACTGGTGGAGAGACTTGCTAAATAAGGCCTAGGCCGGATAGGGGCCGTAGTGCCGATGATGATGATGATCATGGGAAATTGTGTATATGGATGATAAAGGAATATTTGATTCGTTTACCAGGAATTTTGTTAAATCGGGATAATGTCTTTTGTGGATTTGGGTTTAGGATTATGGGGAATTGGGTGCAAGGGCGATAAATGGACAGTTTATTCGTTCATTGCGAATTTAAGTTTGGGTGTATTTGTGGGGGACGGAGATGGTGGGGCTTTTCAGAGCACTACAGAGGAAAAATGCACAAGGCGGGAAATGGTGACCTAACCGGGTTAGTAATGTCATGTACTCCCCGGTTCCAACGGACCAGTAAATAGTAGTAAGAATAGTAGGTAAAGACTGGCTTACCTTATGGCGTATTTTGCACTTGGACTTGGATTTTCTTTCTTATAACGTTCAACTTTCACAAAGATTGAACCCCGCCGACCATGGGATTCACCGTCCCTACCCCAAGAGCTTGTATAACCAATTAATTTTTAAAATGAAATCTTTGTCAACGGGCTATTGGGCTTGTTTCACGTGCGGCAAAAATATGAATAAGCGAAGATGTTGTGTTTGGAATTTTGAAAAGCCGCAATTGATTTTGGAGAGATCATTGCACCCCCAAAAAGTAATTGTGAAGTCTGGTAGTGTCATTGATTCCTACTTTTCAAAAATGAAGAAGCAGTGACTGTTCTTCGGAGATTTAGCCACATGTTCACCGAAAATAATAGACCACAAAATAAAAATTTCAGATTTAAAAATTTCTTCAAAGCCTTGAAAAGTTGAAAACACATTTTTAAATTTACCCTGCCGAGTACGAGGCTGAAAAAGAGGGCGCACATGCTAGTGGGGCGTGAACAAAAACAAAATAACAAGATCGGGCAAAAAGTATATTAAAGCACAATTCTTAAGTTCCAAAATCATATATTTAATTTTCAACATAGTCTACGTTTAGGGCCAAGTTATGGGGGAGATATCAACTAAAGTGTGAAAAAAACATCAAAAATGACCTCAAAAGGATTGAGCCATGCAACTGGTCACATAGTAGGCATTAAAGAGATACAATAGAAAAATAATGATAGTAGCAACCACTGAAAAACCGGCAATAACCGGCGACTAGTGTACAGTGCAGGAAAACCTCATAGCCTTTCCTTTCCCTATGTCTGTTTTTTTCTCTTTTTTCTTTCGCACCTTTGTTGCGTCCCTCAGGCATCGACAGTCTCGATTGATTTATAATCTTTGGAGGGTTTTTGGTGTTTTGAGTGGCGTAATATTCGTCACGAAAGGGATGTGACCTGGATTTCGGCACGGATTTCATGGGACACCTACTACAAGGACATGACACCTGTAACGATTGCTTTCGCTTATTTATCGCCGAGTCCAACTGGCATTCTTTTCTGATGCGGTATTGGTTTCTGTGTAGGGAATGGAACGGGAATTTTACGTCGATCTTTGTAACATTCGCTGCCTGAGATGTAATTTCTCCTCTGTGACCGTCCACGTCTCTTACCAGAAACAAACAATTCTTGCACTTAGCGAGACTCAAGTAATAACTGATGCAGATATTTCCCATTTTACTATACCTGGTATAACCTAGTGCCTTTGTTCTTTCCACATCGTGGTCTAGCTACATACATACGATGTGATAATGCTTATCAGCTTCTGCCACAATATGGGCTCTGCTCCAATCCAGAATTTAATTTCTCGTGGATAGAACTTCACGTTCGTAAGCATATCATACATTACTGCTTTCTTTACAGAAGCCCAAATTTGGAAAGAAACGCATCCTCTAACATATTTGATGCTCTATCTGATTCTATCGATAGAATCTTGACTCTATACCCGCACACTGAGATCGTTATTACAGGCGGTTTCAATGTGCACAACTCTCAGTGGCTTTCCCACTCCGGACTCACAACACCTGAAGGTCAGTATGTCCAGCTCTTTGCTGAGTCAAATAATTTAACTCAACTCGTCAATGAGCCAACATGGGTATCAGATAGAGATGGTCATTCCGCCAGCACACTGGGCCCGTTTCTCACCTCCCACCCAAACGAATACGCAATTGGAGTTTTTTCGCCCTTGGGCACTTCAGACCATTGTGACCTGTCAAGTAAATTTGCTCTAACAACAGCAACGTTCGCGGGAAAACTCCCAAAAGAACAGCATGGTAGGGAAACCAACTGGGAAGGTCTGAACTACTTTTTTGAGAAGTTAAATTGGTCGTTATTTTTCCTCAAAAACGATGTTGATTTTATAGCGGACACAATGACAGACACGACTCTACTTGGCATGGGAACCTTTATTCAGCACAGGGTAAAGAGTATCAAACCCAAGAGAAATATGTGTTTCGATTCTGAGTGCAGAGAAACCATTAAGACTAAATAGTTGAACTTCCGGTTGTATAAATCAAACAATACTGAAGAAAACCGGAAAATCAGGAGAGCTAGAAATGACTGCAATGCGTATATTCAACCCACCAAGTTCTTGCATGACCAGAGAGTGAAACAAAAAGTACTACACTCACCCGCAGGTAGTAGTAACGTCTGGGCATTCGTGAAAAACATTCAAAACTCGGTCCCGTCATCCACTCCATTGCTTATAGTCGATAACAGACCAGTCACCAGCGCAATGGAGAATATGAAGATATTTGCTGCACACTTTGCAGCCAACTCAACACTGGCTGATAACACATTCCGTCTCAATTTGACCACAAGCAGCTCACCATAAGCCAGATTCACTCCCGAACGCGTACTGTTGCCCGTGCACTTAAGGAGCTAAACGCAAACAAAGCCGATGGTCCTGATGGCATTCCCCCAATTATCTTGAAGAAATGTTCCTCTTCAGTTTCTAAACCACTGCGGAAACTCCTCAATTTGTCTTATTCTACTGGCCGTTTCCCAAATAGATGGAAGTCAGCGAACATTCAGCCAATTCCCAAAAAGTGTGACAAATCATCCCTCTCTTCTTATCGACCCATAGCAATAACTTCTATTCTCTCGAAGGTAATGGAATTGCTGATTAACCGTCCACTTTCGAAATATCTGGAATCAAATGACCTCCTCAATGACCGGCAATGTGGGTTTCGTAGCAAAAGGTCCACATGAAATTTGATGGCGTACGTTACCGAAAAGTGGAGCCATTCCATACACTACTTCGGAGAAAGCAAAGTTGTTGCATTGGATATCTCGAAAGTCTTCGACAGAGTTTGGCATCCAGCCCTGTTATCAAAATTACATTCATATGGAGTGGGCAATTCCCAGATCTAATGGATAAGAGACTATCTTTTTGGCCGTTCAATTCAAGTGGTTCTTGTTGGTGTCAAATCTGCCTCCCATAAAATTAATGCGGGTGATCCCCAAGGTTCTGTACTCTCACCCACTCTCTTCCTCATTTTTATAAATGGTCTCTTGTCCATTACCCACAACCCAATTGACTTGTTCGCTGATGATAGGCCATTGAGTTTCTCACACCCATTCGACCATTCTCGACCAAACTCTTCGAACGTCATTACCAACCAATAGATTTTGCTTAATACATTGAATTCCGACCTCAACAAGATATATCAATGGGAATTATCTAACCGAGTAGAGTTGAATGCCTTAAAAACTCAGTGCTGTTTCCTGTGGTCAAAGTTGAACACCAAAGTAAATACAATGTCGATGAATGGCACTCCCATCGATGAAGCCACGGAACTATCAATCCTTGGCACTCGAATTAATTTAACTGCTGCCAAATGTATGGAGTTCCTTAAGAGATGCAAAAAATACTTCGCTCCATCGAATCCTGCCCACTATTTACAACGCGTATATCCGTCCCAAAATATAGTTCAACTTCCAGGCGCATCCAAAACTGCAGTACACATGCTCAATAGGAGGCAAAAACGAACAGCGAAATTTATCGGGGACCCAGCTATAAGTCGATCAATTCCGTCCTTAGAACATTGGCACAACGTATCATGCCTGTCTCTTTTCTATAGGTATTACCACGGTCGTTGTTTAACTGAACTTGCTGAATATGTTCCTCTTCTTCAGACATTTTCCCGCGATACTCATCAATCTGAGAATGCGCATCAATTCACGTTGAAAGTCAACTTCAGGGGCACAAACAAACATAGAGAGCCATTCTTTAGCCGGACCACACGAATGTGGAATACTCTACCTGATCATGTGTTTCATCGTCGTTGTAGTGTCCAGACATTTAAGACCAATGTACATCGATACTTCGTTTCATTATCCACTTCCTTTCTCCCTTTAAGGGTACTCCAAAATCTCCTTTTGGGTGCGCGTTTAGTAAAAAAAAAAAACCGAGTTGCCGCCCCTTAGGAAAAAAAGTAGGTTGAGTCGTACCTTTGAGTCAGTACTAAGTAACACTTGCTGCGTGGTATTGAAAGCATTTAATGTGAAGTGTTAGTGAAGTTCGTTTCGATGAAGGTTTAATGTTCTGGACTGCATTCAGGATGAGCTAAACGCCTTCAGTCATATTATCACAGATGACAAATCGTAGATTTTAGAAGTCGATTTCGAAGTATAATGATAAAAGTCGCAAATACTGCCGCGAAAACTCACTCCACGAGAATAAGTAAAACTAGAATCAAATGTTCAATTATTTTTTTTTTGTAGTTTGTACCTCCAGGGCAAAAGGTAAATTAAACTTTTTCTCTGAAAGAACTTGAAAACATCAAGAATGGCGTGTGCCCATTTACACATCGATTTCCATCAATGAATTCTCAACCAAACTCAGTAAAGGCTTTGTTAAAATTTCCCACAACCTCATCCCTTTCAAATTGTTCACCTTCGGCTTCGATCCTACACTGCTGAAATGGATTTCTTCCTATCCTAAGGATAAACTTTATTCCGTTCGCTTCAGATCCGTAGTATCTGTGGGGGTTCTCTATATCACACGGAGAACCAACCCACAATGCCAACCAATCTTGACCGCTAACAGCGCGTCACCCTAGCCTAACCTATAAACACGCAAAAACAACCCCAATCTGCAACCGCATCCATCCCAAACTTGCTAGAATGCATCCCCTAATCTGCAATGAAAGGCATTTCCCAAAACTCCCAATAGAATACAATTCAATAGAATATATTCTAAATCATCTCTTACATCACCCCACATATAATTTTTCCTAAAATTGCTTCGGTCAATTCTTCATCTAAACCACATTCCCTCCTTGCGACCAAGCAATCCTGATTTCCCCGAAATCCATATGCCGTAATGAAACGCATTTTCAAATCCATAACGGAACATTACCCATCGCCACCAACTATACCAAGCCGCATACATTTGCCCGAAATACATATCTAATCTAAATGATATTCCTTGCTTGCACCCAAGCAATTCCAATTTCACCCGAAAATACATGCCCACACTTGCTCGTGTTCCCAAAGCCAATTTCCCCGCACACACAACCAACGAATCCAGCTCAGCTTATATGGTGAGGATTCGCTGGAACCAAATTCTTATGCAGGCATAGCAACTCTTCCACAAAATTCTTAGTAAGTGGCAACGAGTTTACTTTAGCTATAACCCCACTGCCACGACGCGATGAACTTTTCCATTCTATTAGTCAGTCGTTATCCAACCGCCATCGAGTGCGCATCCCCTCTTATCATCCGCCAGTGAGTCGAGATCCATCCGCCAAACGGTGCACAGTCACAGGAGTCACATTGCTTTAATCCGTTCGCTTTAATTCATTCGCGCAGCCGAAGTTTTCTTTTACTCGAAGAAAGTCTTGCGGGACACGGCTTCCCTTTATCGTTTTCGCTCGAACTCCTTTTGCGAAGATAAAAAAACGACCAACACGCCTGTCGCGCTGTGAATAAATGTCGGTTATTGCGTAACCCGCCACCTCACTTCGAAGCTAAGGGAAAGGAGGACCTAGTCCTATAAAAACTTGTGTAAACTTGAATAGACTAAATAAAACCAAGAACATTTGAACAAAAGGAAAGACGTATGGACTAGTGTAAATTTAAATAAAGGAAATAAAACATCAATGAAAACAACAATATACCGGTGATTATTCTTTTGATCCTGTGTGCGCTCATTCTCTCCTGGGTATTCTTACGAACAATTCCTTTGAACAATTGTTTGACTCTGCCAAGTGCCAATCTATAATCTGTTCTCGTAAGCGTATTCCCTCGACCTGCACGCCTATTTCCTTCATAACCAGCCCCGAACCATTGTCCCAACTATCCGCGAGCTTGGGATCTTATGCGCCGGGAAGCTTAATTTCCTCTCAAATATTGACGAGATGATCCGGACAGCCAACTCACCCGTCGTGTTCATAAAACGCTGGACAAAGGAATTTTCCAATCCCTACGTGACTCGATCCCTTTACCTTTCCTTCGTCCGTCCACTGCTAGAATGTGCAAGCCAGATATGATCCTTTTATCAATAGATCCATATTCGCGGTATTGAATGTGTTCAGCGTCGTTTCTTAGGTTTCCCTTGATGGTAAAACCCGTTGATCATGCCCCCTTACATTAACCGCCTCAAATTAATCGACCTAAAAACCCATGGGGAGTGTAGGGTCCTACCGGACATTTTGTTCATTTATCCGCTCCTCTTCGGCTCACTTGACTGCGCCTATTGTTCGCATTCAATTATTCTCAACATAAACCCTCGTCACATACGAAACCCCCACCTCATCCACCCACCCTCTAATTTATTCGCCGATATATACCTTTCTCACTATCTCGCCCCCACCCCCACCCTTCCTCTTGCCTTCTTAGCTAAGTTCTTACTTTAGTATAAGCTCAGTTAAGATAACATATAGATAAGTATGAATTTATTTGGTACAACTTGTAGTACGCTAATAAATGGGACAGTAGACCTGTGGCGCTCTTCAGGGCCCGAAGAACCTCGCATCATTTTTAACCCCATAAAAATCCTTTAAACCCTATGGTCTTTGTAGTTTAATGTTACGTGGCGTGTCAATCAGGGTGCCACAGGGGCACAGGTTAACCACGTAACCCCACTGGTTCAGTTCGTATCTGACTCCAAAAATTAAAACGCCTTCTTATTCGAAATTTATTTATTCGTGTAAGTGTAACTTAGGAAAACAATATACTGTAACTTAGGAAGACAATATACTTCATAAACACTGTAGATATCCATTAGATGTTTGTAATGCTTATTTACATGTAACTTAGGAAGACAATGTACTTCGGATAAAAAAAGTAACAAGGTAACTATATATCATATGTTCGTAATTCTTATTCACATGTAACTTAGGCAGACAATGTACTTCGGATAAAAAAATAACACTGTGTAGATATAAGTTATATTCACAATATGGCGCACCACGTTAGTCTTAGCCCGAACGGTTCTACTGACTCTTTTCAAATCTTCTCAACGACCAACTTCTTAATTCATACTAACTCACAAGGGTTACCTCATATGTAATCCCTTCTTCTTTTTCCTTCACTTTGCACACACAGCGCTAGAGCCCAAAACAAATCCCGACCATTGCCTCGACTACCATATACGGTGCGCTTTTAGCTTTGGCCAGGAGAACAAGAAAAAAAGGAAAGGGTGAAAACATACACACGATAATCGCGTCTGCCGCTTACGTGTGTATCCCCTAGCATGCAGACATGGGACATGAATTTACACGATTGCAAGTTCATACAGGGGTTGAAATGTGTACACGATCACGGCTGCGTAAAGCATTATTGCTGATCGTGCACATTTCGCTTGGTGAATCTTACATATGAACGACAAACGTTTATACGATCGCGACCACACTTAGGATCGCCGTAGATCGCATATCGATCGTTGTGCAATTGGTGCAGGTGGCTATTCCTTGTGTTGGTTTCTCTTGTAGGCAAGCATGTTATTACTTGCCTGTAGGTTGGTTTTTGCTACCGAAATGCCTGCCGTGTTTCGCCGATGAAAAGGGGGCAGGCTGCTTGTGTGTGACGGTGCTGGATCGAAGATATTCTTGTCCGCATATCTCGATTGATCCGTTGGTTGAGGATGCGACCGTTTTCTCCACTCGAGAAGGGGTGCATGTTGGCGGGAACCAAAATTGGAATATTTCCGTTGGCCGTCGGCGTCGGTTGGAAATTCCCCGGTGGTGCTGCTGGTGGGCAAATTCCATCGGGTCTTCTTGTTGTGCTACGCACAAACAAGCGATTCTTCCTTACAGGAAATTTTTCTCTTATTCCCAATAGAATTTGATGCTTTTCGACGACCAGGTTTCTGTTGTTTCCGCCCCCAATGGTGTGGTACGAAAACCACGCTCCATAGCGTATCAACCGCATGCCCGATAAATTCGGACAATGCACCGTCGCCTGGGTTCATGCCCCTCTTATGGGGTGCTCCCGATGAAAATGTGAGGCGGGCAGTGGCGTCGGGGGAAACCGCTACAACCCCATATCTACCCTTAAGTCGAATCACTGGCAAGATCACACAACCTTGCCATAGTATTCACCACTGTCCTAAAATGGCTGAAAACAATTCGGTTATCCACTTGGATAACCGTCATAAATATCCCATCATAGCCGAGGAGCTTTTCCTCTACACCCGGCACGTCATTTTTACTCTTCATTTATAGACCCATCGGCCGATCGTCCTATCGACGATATACAGCGTAGCCATCGTTGGCTACCTGCAAGCGATCGAGCGTTATTTAAAATAACACACACTCGATTCATCGACTGACGAAATGATACATTCTTTGCAGAATCAAAGTGTACACAAACACTGTCGCCATGCCCATTTAGCGTCCAGAAATACATGCCGGGCTATTTGCTGGCTTGCACATTTGCAAGCCAGATTTTTATAATAGAACATAATGAGCGGGATAAACCAGATCAATAAACCTTATTTCTAGTTGCTATGGCGAGCGATCTTCTGTGAATTTTACATCATAGAAGACCCAATTGCCGCCGCTAGCATTGTTCCATTATGCTGCCCGAAAAACTTCTGTCTATCCGATTGAGACAAAAGAAAACATTTTCGTCCAGGCGGCAATTTCCTACACAAATAATGTAGTCGAGAAGATTCATGTTCTCAGGCAGCCTTGGGTTTTTGCCGATATTTCATCACCATCATGGGAAAACCATTCTCATGATTTATGACTGCATTTTCTGCCAGTTTCAATACCCGTTCCTTTATTTTCCAGATGTGTATTGGAATTTCCCTGGTACACCAGAGGTATTCGATACTACAAGGAATGTCGAGGACGATTTCCAGGAGGAGTCTGAAAACAACCTTTATGGAGTACACAATACACCAGGAGTCAGTTCTTAACCACCGCCGCGTGCACATATACTCGAGGCCGATTTTGGCTACACATCCCAATTTATCATAGGAAGTAGACGCAACTACTTCTGAGCTGTATTATTATCGCACGCTGTTCTTTTTCTCTTCCGCGACGAATGTTCATTCTCAACCGATAGTTTGTCGTATTAAACACTCGTTAATTTCGGGCAAAATATCACTTAAGTATCCAATTAAGAGTGATTGTAATGTGTCATAATTAATGTTTAATGAACCCTAAAGATTCAACCATCCGTGTAACAACTTGTGAACTCGGGACAAAAATAAAGTCACATTAAAATTAACTCAGTCGTTTTATTTATTGTGTTCGTGGTGCTTGCGTTCTTTTGATAAATAATTTTGGTGAGTTGATGTTTTGTCGGTGCAGTTTCAGCGAACAATCTGTGGTGTTTTTGCAAAAATCGCATCCTTGCTGATGCCAACGTAATAAACACCTACAGACCCACTAAACCAAACTTAAAAATGGTGAAAAACCGGAAGAAAATGTAAGTGGCACGAAGTCAACATCGAACGTTTTCTGCTACCAGCCAATTAAACAAACAATTTTAAAATGCTGTCTCGGCATTTATGGATAGCTATCGTTCATATTTGATGACAGTAATCAATGTAATTGAGAAAGTTCGTTAAACTGAACAACTATAGACGATCATCGGGTTAGCTGAAGGTCATACAGCATGTAACTTTTACTTGGATATCAAGTAGTCAATGTGAAATAACATTATTTATATGATGAAGCGTCTCATTATTTGGACCAGAATAGCATTTATATGTTTACTAAAACATAAAGATCCAGCCACATACTATTAACTGACTAAATTCTTTATCGTCAAAGTTTCTCTGCGCTCACGCTTACCAGATTTCATCAGTTTTGTGTTTTATCCCAACTGCACTACATTAACAGAATGTTTACAGAGTTTCGGAAAGTTGACCACGAGTTCCAAATCAGCACAGTACGAGGGTTGATCAATAAGTACTAATGTTTAAGATGAAGATGCGCATCTTTTACATTTTTTTACAAGTATTTCTTAACATTATATCCCTTTCGGTCGGTACCCTATTCTCAACCTCTACGCACATTACTCCAATTTTTCCCTGAAAACTGACTTCGAAACGCTCTTCTGTTTTGACGATAACCTGTTTGTTTAACTGAATCTTTTTCCCAGGGCCATATTATCATCTTGAGAAACAATAGTAGAGTTTAGCTTTAGGTTACGCTGTATGTTAAGAATGTTAATCACCGTGTGTTGCTAAGCAATTGTCTAAATTACGTGTTTTTATTCATTCCGTCGCTTTGAATTCAATAAACTCCCACTATCAACGCAACAAGCTGAGTCTGGCTTCGGGGGTACAAAACTATAGATTGATAATAAAATTATATTAAAAACGTCAGTACCTGGCTGACTTTCAAACAGACATCTTGTCTCACAGTTTTGCTCGTGCTATTTATCTTAAACAACCGTTATTTTCACAATAATTTTCACAATTTAATTACTAGGGTTGCCTTTTATATTTCGGGATTAGAGAACAAAAACAACTATTGATCATCGAAAATCACTTTATTGTTTTTCAAAATAATCCCCATGAAGATCTATACACTTTTGCATGCGTTTGAACCAATTATCGAAGCACTTTTGCCACTCTGATTGAGGTATCTCTAACACATGCATTCTGAATGCAGCAACCGCTTCTTCAGGTGTCGAAAAACGTTGACCTCTTAGTTTGTTTTTTACGTACGGGAATAAAAAGAAGTCATTCGGTGCCAAGTCAGGACTATACGGCGGATGACCCATCAAATCGATGTTTTGGGTGCTCAAAAATGCAGTTGTCGCAGCCGATGTGTGAGAGCTCGCATTGTCGTGGTGAAGAGTGATCCGTCTTCGGCGGTTGGTTTTCCTGATTTCTTGGAAGACAACTGGCAAACAAATAGTTGTGTATCACTCAGAATTGACTGTTCTGCGTTGTTCTAGTGGTACGGTTGCGACATGTCCAGTTTTTCCGAAAAAACAGGCGACCATTTGCTTGGAAGTGCTTCGTGCGCGAACAACTTTTGTTGGATTTGGCTCATCTTGAAACACCCAGACAGTCGACTGCTGTTTACTTTCGGGCTCTTACGCGTAAATCCACGATTCATAGACGTGTTTCGAAGCACCGCGACCGTATTTTTTGAGCATTTCTTTCGACCAACTGACACGAGCCTTTTTTTGGGCTATTGACAAATTGTGTGAGATCCAACGCGAACAAATTTTTTTGACAGTCAAATGTTTATGCAATATTGAATGTATGCTGGTCCCACTAACGCCTAAAGTTGTCTCAACCTCACGATAGGTCACATGACGATCTACCAATATCAGTTCGCGCACAGCATCAATGGTTTTCGGAACAACAACTGATTTTGGACGACCTTCACGAAATTCATCTTGGAGTGAACTACGACCACGATTGAATTCACCATACCATCGATAAACACTGGTCCTTGATGGAGCTTCATCGCCAAAAATTGAATTAAGTTCATCCATGCACTGTTGCTGAGTTAATCCACGCCGAAAGTTGTAAAAAATAATCGCACGAAAATGTTGACGATTTAATTCCATTTTTGGGCTGAGATGAATCTTTTAAGTTACTGTAAACAACACAAATAGCGCTCGTATGTCAAAACGTTCTGAGTGCGTATAACCTCAAAAATGTCCAACTTTACGACAGAGCTGTCAATTGCCGGATTGCAACACTAGGGTTGCCAAATCCCGAAACATAAGAGGCAACCCTCGTATCATTATCTTGTTCTTTTTGCCTCGTTTTCCGCATACAAAAATTTGAACAAGTGTTATAACCGTTAAGTTATGGCCCCTGGGCCACGTGTGTTAAATAAAATCAAGCGCAAACGGTTGCGTTACGACCCCCTTATTGGAGGCCAAACTCCTCCCGATAAACTTTCAAAAGTGAACAATACAGTTCTAGAAAAATCTAAAATGTGTTCAAACACTAACTTTTTTCAACCACTTCAAAGTCTGATGGAAGCCTCTCCTGAAATGGATCTGACCAATGACGAACAGTGCGCAGAACTTCCTAAAGAAACCGTTCCGCCAATTGTGGTATTAAAAACAACTAGTGCTCAAGTGCGTGATATTTTGAGCAACATTAAGATAGACAAATACTTAATCAAAAACATTTCGCTTGGGCAAAAAATATGTGCCCCAACAATGGACATATATAATAAAATCAGAACCGAACTCTTACGGTTAAAATGTTAGTTTTTCACCCACTCGCGTAAGGAAAATCGTCCATTAAAGGTAGTGTTATCCGGGCTAGACTTAATTAGCAATGATATAGTGAAAAATGAGCTAATTGCACTCGGGATTAAGTGCCTAGATGTTAAAACCATCACATTAAATCCGTCAACAAAAGCCCTGTACAAACACTACTTGTACATCGTCTACATTCAACGCGGTACTGTTAAATTAAACGAACTAAAACGGAACTACTCCACCTTGTTCAAAACCATCGTTCGCTGGGACTTTAAAAAACATAATCCAGGTAAGGTCACACAATGTCACAATTGCCAGCTTTACGGTCACGGCTCGATGCATTGTCATATAAATAGCTTCTGTGCAATATGTTCGGGAAACCATAAAACATCCGACTGCAAAACGAATGACGTCATCAAGTGTGCAAATTTTAGTGGGCCACATAAATCCACCGATCCAGAATGCATAAGCCGAAAGCAGTACATATATATTCGCCGCAAATTATCCCCACGCGGACGTGGTACAGGAAATACATCCTTCCTACAGCCTCCGAGTGACAAACAGCAGCCAGTGCCCGACCGATTATCCATTGATAATTTTCCTCCACTACCCCGATCTGTGCGTCAACCTTCACTTCCTTCATCCACCTGGGCTTCTGGCCTCCATCAAACCCAGCAACCTTCCAACAGTGATACGACACACACGAAGAAAAATCCGTCAGAAACTTTAACTAATGGTAACCTGTTGTCATTTAGCGAGATAAACTCGCTTCTAAATGAAGTTGTAACCAAGCTTAGTGCTTGTCAAACTAAAGCTGACCAATTTAACGTCATTACTTCATTAGGTATTAAGTACATATACTCGGAAAAAACATGTTAAGAAACTCTCTTAACATCATAACTTGGAATGCGAGAAGCATCAGAAACAAAAAGCATGCATTTTTTAGTTTCTTGATAAATTTTAATATTGACATTGCACTTGTTTCAGAAACCTGGCTCAAACAAGACATTTCTTTCTCACATCAAAATTACATTTGTTATCGCCTAGACAGGGTACATGCTAGTGGTGGAGGTGTCGCCACTGTTGTGAAAGAATGTGTAGAAGATTCTTTGCGTCCTTCATTGCACCTTAAGTTAATTGAGGAAATTAGTATAGATGTAACATTAAGTGACAACTCCAAGGTGAGTCTTTTTTCGGTCTATTTCCCTGGAAGAAATAGAAACATTGAGAAATCTATTTACTTTAAGCGGGATCTGCAAAAATTGTATAGAGTCAACAATCGAAACAAGGTAATTATTGGTGTTGACGTCCGGCGCCGTGCTTCCTCGGATGAGGGAAGAGCGGGGACCTTTTATTATTATTGTCTGCTCACAAATTGCTTTTATTTCATTAAATTAGGGATAATTCAAAGTATTTATTTTTACAAGATTTATTTTCTTCTTCTTTGTGTTACTCTTGAAACTGAACTGAACTAATTACTTAACTCAATTGCTACTTGATTTAAACTAAACTTCTACTTGATAACTTAACTCTTAAAACTTTCTAACTCAACTTTTTAATCTCAACTAGTACTTAACTCTACTGTTTCTGATACTCAACTGATTTTACAAATGAATTTTTTCTCTACTTATAGAACATTGTGTTCTAATTTACTGGAAATTATAACATGAACAAAACAACTTTTAACAAAGTCTCTGTGACTTTTAACTTGAATAAAATTTGGACGAAAATAAAAGTTACTATGTTTTGAATGAATAAAAAGGTGCAGGTTATTAAATGTGCTGTAACTGGCAATATTGTGAATGTTTATGAATGGTATGTATTAAGTGAGAATGTAATATATGTTAAGGGAAGTTTGTAAGGACGTGTAAGGAGATTCAGTGTTAAATTTAATAAAGGGTAGTATTCTGGAATACAACATTGGTGGTGATCTAAACTGCAGACATCAGTCGTGGAGTTGTCTTAGGGCAAACAGCTGGGGTAACATTTTACTAGATGTTGCTGAATCCAGCCCAAGTTTTTCCATACTTTATCCACTTCTCCCCACCTATATTTCAGCGAGTGCTAACAAGAACCCCTCAACTCTTGATCTATATATCACTAATATTCCAAATTACTGCACAGTACCATTAACTCTAAATGCGTTAAGTTCAGACCACCTTCCGATCAGCCTCACAGTGAATCATACAGTAGTTGTAAATCGTACCAGTTTATACCACAACTATTCCGCCGCCAACTGGAATTGTTATAAATCATATATAAACACGAACTTGGTTCTAGGTGATACCAGCCTAAATTCTATACCCTAAGCGAGCACATTGATATCCCATGCAACAATTTTGTTTCTGTTATCAATAGAGCGGCCGATCTTGCGATACCTAAATGTTCCACTGCTCCAGTTGATAAGGCACCGCTTCCTGAAAATATCTTACATCTGATTAGGCTACGAAACTCTGAAATAAGAAAATGGCTGCGTTATAGAATCGATTGTTTTCTAGTTAATGTTAAAGTCTTAAATAATATCATTAAAAACGAAATCTCAACATATAGGAACAAGTGTTGGAATAAACACCTTTCCTCTCTTGACAAAGCAAGCAAACCGTTCTGGAAAATATCAAATATTATGAAAAAGAGAGGGTCAAGTATTCCTCCATTTAAAGTTCACGACAAGTTGTTTATTTCTTCAGTGGAGAAATCGAACCTACTTGCTAACACGTTTAGTAAGAACCACTCCATATCTATGCATCTAAGCGACGCGTATACTGAAGCTGAAGTTACTAACACTATCCATGTACTTTCTCAAACACCAGCTGAAAGTACTTACACAACTAATATCAGCAAAGTTAAAGAATTGATAAAAAAATCGAAATCAAAAAAGGCTGCGGGTCTCGATAATATTAACAACAAATTAATCAAAGCACTTCCACCTGCTGCAAGTAACTATTTAACGTTCATTTTCAACGCTTGTCTTAAGAATTGTTATTTTCCGGACTGTTGGAAAACAGCAAAAGTAGTACCTATCCCGAAACCCGGCAAACCGAAGAACAACCCCGAAAGCAACAGACCTATTAGTCTACTTAGCTGTCTAAGTAAGCTCTTAGAAAAAATCATTAAGGAAAAGATTGATCGTTTTGTGGAAGACAATGACATCTTACCAAACTTTCAGTTCGGTTTCCGTAGTGGTCACAGCACAATCCACCAAGTCTTGCGCATTAAAAACCACATAACTGGTAAATTCATCGCCAAGGAGTCAATGGGACTGGTTCTTCTAGACATCGAAAAAGCTTTTGATACGGTATGGCGCGATGCCTTGATTTATAAGCTACTAAAACTTAAGCTGCCAATACCGCTTATCAAAATTATCCAGAGCTTTCTTCGTTCGAGAAAATATGTTGTGAGTTTAGGAACCGACATATCCTCTACTCACCAAATCCACCATGATGTACCCCAAGGCTCGGTCCTTGGTCCCATATTATTTACATTGTTTGTCGCAGATTTACCATGTCTAGGTGAAAACATTCAGGTAGCTATGTTTGCCGATGATACAGCCATTTTCTCTTCGGGTGCCTTATTCACTAATGTCTACAACTCTTTGCAAGCAGCTCTTGACAAGCTAACAGTATATTACAGGAAATGGAAAATAAAAATAAATGGTAATAAAACACAAGCTGTCTGGTTTTCGAGATGTAGGAAACACTGCTACCTACCAAATGGCACTAAACTCAGTATGTGTGCAGTTGATATTGATTGGTCCGAAGACTGTAGATATCTAGGTATTATTCTAGATAAAAAACTTATCTTTCAAAAACACATCACTACCACAATTGACAAAATAAACAAAGTCGTAAGAGCTATGTATCCATTAGTAAATAAAATTATAATATTTAAAACCATTTTTCAAGCGATACTCCTGTACGGGGCCCCTGTTTTTTTTTTTTTTTTGTTTTATATCCACATTTATTCAACAATTCAATTACATATTTCACTTAAGATTAATGTTAACATCTATTTTACAAATAACATTCTTACATTAACTTACTGGCTCTTCGCAAGCACTCTAAATTACACATTATCATATTTCATATGCCTTTCGGCGTACAATAACTGTTTTACAACATGTCACAATAATTGATGTTTTCTCTTTTAAAATTTATTCTATTTTTTCTACATCCTGTATTATATATATATATATATATATATATATATATATATATATATATATATATATATATATATATATTTTTTTTTTTTTTTTTCTTTTTTTTAATTACATATATAGGGGGTTGACAAGCAAAATAAAAATAAAACAAAACGGACAAACATAAACAAGGAATAAAGGAATACAAATAAAAATCAAAATAAAAACATAAAAAATTAAAATTAAAATAAAAAAGATAAAATAAAAATAATAGGAATTGTGGATAGGGGGAAGGAAAGCGGTGCGCCTGAGTGGCATACTATGTTTGGGGACGTGTAGTCCTTTCTTCATCACTGATCCACCACCAGTTGGGATGGGATCGATCTTTTATTGATTTATCTCTTTCACCGATCACCATACTAAAACGCAGGCGATCTGGAAAATTAGAGATATCGTTATCGTGGAGAATTCGTTTATCCCTGGCACCACGGAAAGCGTGGTAAATAATAGGGACTCCACGTTTGTCTTGGATAAGTCCTTTTTTATCCAAGAAAGGGAACGCTTCTGGGGGAATGAACCCATTATGGAGAGTACTCTCCATATACATATCATTGGGATAGAATGCTCACGAAATGAGATCGTTTTCGCTGCACATTGCCCTTGTTGTGTGACCACGAATAGTCTTGATAATGAAGTTATCTATCCTGTTTAGTCCTGATTTGTCATACAGGACTTTATTCGGATAGTATTTCTCATACTGCGACACTGGGGTTCTATACATTCCTAGGCAGGAACGCAAACACGGCCTCTCGAACACCCGTAACTTCTCCATGTAAAATGGGGATATGTTGTATCATACCGGGCAGCCATACACCAATATTGGTCGGATGAATGCTGAGTATGAAATTATTTTCACCTTGGGGTCCAGCAGACTACTACGGAAGAGTCTTCGTGTCATTGCATATGCGTTTTTAGCTGCTGTAAGAGCAGCTGCTGTATGCTTATCAAAGTAAAGATATTGATCAAGCCAGATTCCAGAGTATCTGACTACAGTTTTTACTTGTAGTGGAAGATTATTACTTCCCACAATAGAAAATGTTTTCCAATTCCGTTTTGTGTCCCTTGATGCACTGGACAGTGGTGTTCTGAAAAGGATAGTCTCTCTTTTCTGGAAATTTATTTTTAATTTCCAGTCGTCGCAAAAACGTTTGATTTTGTTGAAATCATCTTGCAGAAGTCTGTTGATGACATCAATCTTTTCTCCAGATCTATACACCACAATGTCGTCGGCATACGCAATTGCATGGTTGAGAGAACCCACTAGATCACTAGTGTAAAGGTTAAATAAAATGAGAGAATTCACTGCTCCCTGTTGTAAGCCGTTTTTGATGTGGAAGGTCTTGTTAGAGATTATATCTCCACATTTCACTACAAATTGTTTACCCATTATCATATCGTAGATAATGTATAATAAATATTCGGGCATACCTAGGTTTGATAACTTATATACTAGCCCTTCTAACCATACGGTGTCGAAAACCTTTTCAAAGTCAACCAAACAGGCCTCTGTGCATTGTCTCTTCGCCTTGTTCCACTGTATGTCGGAAACAAGTTTTGTCGCAGCATGAACTGTGTCATGTTGCGATCGAAAACCAAATTGGTTGTTCGGGATAATACCATTTTCCTCACACCAGTTAGTCAATGCTTTATTTATAATTTTCTCGAATACCTTGCTGATGTTCGGAAGCAAACTAATCGAGCGAAGAATGGATGGATTGCTCCTGTCCTTGCCCTTTTTGGGGATGGGATGGACTACTGCAGATTTCCATTGGATTGGATAATATGCATTATTTAGAGCGTTATTGAACAAAATAGTGTAAACCTTCACTACTTCAAGAGGTAAATGCTTTAGAACACTGTTTGGAATACTGTCTATTCCAGGAGATTTTTTGTTCTTAATCGATCTAAGAATGTCCGTCAGTTCATCCTTGTGTACAAATATACTAGTGTTTAGATCTCTAAGCGGGGAATCCGCTCTATTATTTTCACTAAAGATAGTGAAACTTCGACTTAAGAGACGCCAATTGTTAAGTTCATTGTGTAGCGAAATATGTTTTCGGAGAGCCCTATTTTCCAGGTCAAGGTTAGAATGAGCCGATTCGTTCAATCTATACACTGCTTCGAAACAAGCGCCAATTGAGTTTGCCTTTTTTTGCGGATCCTCGACTATTATGAACTCTTCGTTAGAGTTGATGTGTTCCAAGGTAAGTCCTGCGTTCAGCAGCGTTTGACAATTCTCGGGAGTCCGCGTACGGGGCCCCTGTATGGTGTAACTGTGCTCGCACACACAAAATAAAATTGCAAAGGTGTCAAAATAAAATACTGAAAATGTTGCTGAATTTGCCATGGCATTATTCGACACATGAACTACATGAAAACGCAAACGTTAAACCGGTAGAGTTCCTTATTGACAAAATCAATCGAAACTTCTTCGTCAATTGTTCTTTTTCTGACAATGTTCTCGTTTCCCGTCTTGCGTTATCCTAAATCACTACATATGTACTCGATCTATGAAAATTATATCGAGGTCATTACTATATAAAATAACCGGAAGCTCGTGCAATATTAGTCTTAAGATTCAAATAAGGGTTTTTTATTATAGTTTTCCCTTAATTTATTATTTGTTATTCATTAAAATTGTGCTATTGTCGTTATATAGATTTAGGATTATAGTTGTAAAGGAATTGCTATCCTAAATCTCTTAAGTACTAGTTGTAAAATATACCATAAATGTAATTATCTACTAAATAAAAATTGAATTGAATTGAACTATTAAAATCGTTTCGTTTCTGAAAGTAGTTCACGAAAGGAAAGGCTCCATAATCCTTCTGTTTACTCTTTTTATTCACGTGCGGTTACTTTACCTTCCCTTCACGGTCAAATAAATCGTTCGCTTGAGTGTAAATAAACATTTATTTTTTAAAGCGGGGTGCAAACTATTCCAGTGTCTTTTTTTTTTTGCTGTTCTGCTTATTGATCTCTCACTCTCGTTCATATTTGGTTTTTACAATCAGGTTTTCCGTGTTGTGCTGCATCTCTATTCATTTTTCGCATACGCGTTCATCTCGATCTGTTACATCGGTCAACAATAGCAAAATTTTTAGCTAAACCAAAATTCAATAAAAATTCGATTCTGTTTTTACCCCGTGCTTCTCTTAAAGCAAACGATATAGCAATCAAGATTAAACCTAGCAAACGCACATCCGAACACCCCACAAACACTTTGCTGGGAGCAGACAACGTTCTTGACTTAATCTACAGAACGGTGCCGGTTTTCAAACGGACAAAAGGGTCCTAGCGCAACTGTTAGACTACAAATGTTCATACACAGCTATAACAGAACCCCAAGCTTTTTATCCAAGGAGGAAGAGCAAAGTTTCCTTAGATGGTGCCCCACCCGGTTAGGCGGAAGCGCTTACCGGTTGTTTAATGAAGCAATTCTTGTATCCTTCCAGGAGTTTGAGCAGCGACTACCTTTTGTCGCGAGAGTCGTATGAAGAGTTGCATTCACAGCTCGCCAAAATGCGACAACTCCATGCAGTAGACATCACAGAGTTCGTTTTTCGTCTGAAACAGGCGGTGGTGCTCTGGGAGGAGGCCCACTCATACGGACAGTCAATTAGTGCCGCATTCACCATTCAGGTAGAGACGGTGGCAGAGTTTTTATTAATGGTACGAGTCAGATATTATCATTTCCCATACCATCTGTTGGCGGTATGGGAAATGATACTCTCGAAAACATCATCAAGCCACTACTCCAAATGGAAGGAACACAAAAAGAAATGTTACGGAGACCAAATCTCTTTAGTATAGCAAATTCGAGGAGCGTCGAAACGTACCACCTCCCGCCGCAAAACAAAATCATGATCGATCACCTTCCCCGGACAACCCCAAGTTGTTAGACGCCCTCAACCTGTGAAAACTCCGTTCAAGTCTTGCGCGACACCTCATTCGTGCCAACCAGCAATCGGGGCTGAACCCATAGGACCTCGGGTAATAGAGCCCCACCAGGGTAGTGGAGATTATGAGCACAATAATTCGTCCGCGTAGGTCCAAGACACTTGCGCGCCGCATCCATTAATTGCACACATGGCGTGTAGTTTCTGTCACAAAAAAGCGTATTTGTACGACGAGGGTCTAAGAAGTCGAAACACGCCATTCTGTAGGGATTACAGGCAATACGGACATGACATAAAGGATTGCCGTGCACTAGATGCACAAGCAACTCCACGCAATCCCGGCCTTTCGAAAACATACAGGCCACAACTTCAACAGAGGGAGTTCCTGAATAGAATAAATCAGAAAACAGTCCAACCCTCCACATCTAAACAATCAGCGACATCGAACCATAGAGTCTACAGTATTCTATGCTGTTGTGAGTATTGTGGCTGGAAGAGTAACACAACAATTGCAGGATAAAATGGAAAAACACGGAATTCATCAACCTGTGCACCCGCCACAACGGTTAGTGCTCTACGTCGCTGTCATACCACCGACCGGCACGGTCAATCCGGAATAGAAAGAAGTTCAGACGAAGAAATAAACAAAGGGCCACGGAAGCATACGCGACGAAGACGGCAAGCACCGGAAGCCCCGACCACAACACCTACGGACCAATACAGGCCAAACCCGTTTCAGTTCTGCTAGCACTGAGCCTCATAACGCTCAAAGGCAATGCAAAGACAACAACATGGGCTTAAAACGCCGGAAGCACCGACCACCACACCGTCGACCCAAGGCGGACCGGACCCTTTTTAACTCTGCTAGCACGGAGTCTACGAAGGCTCCATAGCAGAGCGATCTTCCGAACAAAAGTGACCACCGATGCGAATTTTGCGGACGACACACCCACATGGCTGCAATGTGTCGACAAAAAGCCAAGTGGGAAAGGTCGGAAACCTCCCAGTGGTCGGGCGGGAAAACACCCCCGGCCTTGTGGACACCGACAATGATCAGCTGAAGGTACTCCACCAAACGTATGTTGTGGATGCCCAGAAAGTAAGTACCCTCCAGACGCTTTTGGGCAAGGTAAAGTCTAGGGAATTGTTGAAGGCCCATTGATATAACCTAGGGAAAGGAATGGCTTACCTACTTTCGGGGTAGTTTGTCCTGGTGTTTTATCCTTGGCCCAGTTGTCCCAGAATATAAGACAGTATTCTTTCCTTTGTTTTGGTCGTTTTATTGTTAAGTTTCAAGTTTTATAATAGGTTTTGTTCGACTGAGTGTCGCGGCTCCTGCTTCTGAAACTTAACTGATCTCGAAATCGAAAATTACTGCCCTTTTATTATTTTTTCAGTCGAGAATTGTCAACTATTTTGATGTAAAAATTCGAAGAAGCACACACAAGGCTTCGTGTGCTACAATTGGAATTGTGTTCTGGGAATTGGTTAAGGATTTATTTGGGTTCTTGGAAAGGGAATCATGAAATGCGTTTTGAATTAGCCATTTCATGATGTCAGGATCTTAGGAATTGAATCAATGTGCGACGAATTAGCTTTCGGTTTAATTCATTGCTCATGTGATTCAATTTGGAATTTGAGTGTAGGTTAATGGGAAATTGAATCAATGTGCGACAAATTAATTTTTGGTTTAATTTATCGCTCATGTGATTCAATATGGGATTTGGATGTAGGTTAATGATGATATTGGGGATTTGGGTGGGAGTAGTGATTTAGGATCGCTACAGAATGCTGACAGGGGAAATTCAAATTACATCAAGAAATTCCTTGTAGCTTTCAGGTAGTAGATCCTTGCTGGGGTTGTCTGCACACGGCCTGTTTGGCAACGATTTCCTGTCTATGGATTGTAAAGTTAATGGGCCGGAAGGTTGTTTGGAATTTCCGTAAACAGTCATAAATATAAAATAATACAAGGGGGTCATTTGTGCATAAGGCAGCCGAACGAAAAACCCCACCAAAGAGACCTGAGAAGGTACAGACCACAGTCGGCAATCAACCGAAGACCCTACCCACACAGGAAAAGGGCTGCGAAAAATGTCAGGTACCCAGTTACTCCAACAACAAGGCAAACCCACAAAAGCCACAAGACAATAAATAGGGGAAAGCGTAGGTAGAACAGCTATTGTTTTGCTGTTGTGGGTTTCTGTTTCAACAAGCGCGTCTCCTCATCCTTGAAAAAGAATGGTTGATCTCTTTAATTGGCCGCTCCTGAAACAACGCACTTCAGCAAGGCGTCGTTGCCCTGCTTCCTCATATACCTGAGGGAAGAGCAACGTCCTTGATTTCGGCCTCTGCCCTTGGTTTCACTTGGTCTTCCGTGGGGGGCAGGTGATACTTCGCTATCAGTCAAGTTAAAATGAAACAAGTTGATTCGCGTATTTTATTACCAAGTGGTTTTTATTTTTCAGGATTCCTCTATTTTTCTATTTACAACTTAGATATTCTCCTGGGGTACTTCCTCCAGGGAGAATGGACGATATTATACTGCGGCTCTACTTCAAATGTATGTCCTATCGGGACTATTAATTATGTTTAACTGCGGCCCGGAGATCACTCCACTATTCCTTTATAAAGGTAAGCAAATCGAAAATTGCATCCCAAAAATATACATTTTCGTACAACAATCTCGATTTTTCGATATTTCGAGTGAGATGTTGTGTTTACATAAGATAAGAATTCAATTTCTTGAATTCTTTCGAAACTATTTCGCAGATGTGGGAATGTATCTGCTTTTGGTTTTCTGTTTGTTTTTCACACTGGAAAATTTTCAGATAGAGATAATGATCTCTGAATTTTTGGATTTCGATGATGCCGTGGGGCAAATGTGAAACGTAAACGAATATTAGATTCGTTTATTGTGAATTTTAATTTTAATTCGGATTTTGGATTAAATTATGCCGTGGGGGCAAATGTTCAGCGATAAACGAATGCTTGATTCGTTTATTGCGAATTTGGGATCATGTTTGGGTTTTTGTGGGTTTTGATAGGATTTTACGTTTTAGCGTATTATTGCTGGGATTTGGATTAGGAATGGGGGAAAAAGGTAGTAGGGCTTTTTGGAGCACTACACTATCACCAGACCCTTCGGAGATAAAAATCTTTCTGAGCAGACCGGTCATAGTACGAGAGCGCTTACGAAATATATAAATACACAATAAAAATCCGGGAGGAACAAATCGTGGTATCTAAAGAAGTACAATCAGGGGTCCTTCTCATCATCATCGGCACTACAACCTGGAACCGGTCTTGGCCTTATTTAGCAAATCCTGAGGCTTATTAAATTTTCCATGATGATTTGTTTTTTCCGGGCAAGGTCATTAGTCTTGCTGGGAATCGAACCCCGGTCTCCCGCGTGACAGGCGGGTATACTAACCAGTATACTTTTGAGGGGTCCTTCTACTTCATTGTATTTCGAAAAAGGCGAAGAGTGCCCCAATTGCGGCACTCAATATAATAGACTACCCCCAGACCATTGACCCGATCAAAGTGGAATTGCTTCCAACAAAGGAATATTTCTTCTTTCCTTTAGAAAACGGGAAGAATATTCATACCGCTAAGCGGAGAAATGCGTAAACGGGAATTAAATCTGACAAAGAACCGAATAACACCGTATCCGAGATTAACACTACGGAGGTGGGACTGTGGCGTCTCTAACAGATACACACACAATTCACAAGCAAAATAGTGAAGAACTATACCATAGCGATAACATAACAATTCACATCAGTGGAGTATAGTCGAGTTTAAAAATCGAATTCTAAACACGGCCAATAGCCTGATGGGTAACGCTTAGGTTCAATTTTCGGTGATTCTAACTGTCATAGCGCCAGTTCGAATCACACGTTCTTCTTCACTATTATTTTAAACGCTATAGGACCCTCCAATTCATTCAACATCATTTATCGGGGGATGAGTCTTCTCATGAATCAATAAAGATTCAAGGTTGACACAATGATACGAGGAACTTCACTTGGGAGAAACCTAAGTCTTCAAGAGTTCCAATCAACAATAGAAATATGTGAGGAGTTCAACGACATTTTCCACCTCAAAGGCGACCACTGAGTGTACCAATGTGATTTCGCATTAATTCGCGCAAAATAAATTCGCGAAGGCATTCGTTTTATCCTTTGGATTTGTGACTGGCGTCCCGCTGTCTGTCACCAACGGAGGTAAGGAGGAGGAAACGTAGTTACCGCAAGAGGAGGAAGCGTAGTTACTGCTGACAGCTCTTGCAATTGGCCAGAAGAAGCGCGAACCAGTTGGGCACTCAAGCCGTTTATTGCTCGCTCTGTCGTTGGAGGCCTTCTTCGCGGTATCAATTGCCTGGTTGCACGCGTTTTAATTCAAACAAAATTCGTTCTGTTAACCTCGGTGGGATTGGATCGCCATTGTTTAAAAGCTCTATTTTTTGCCGCTGTAATCTGCTCGCATTTTTTCTCAAACCAAGGTTTATCAGATGGATTTCGTTTGATAGAATGTGGAATGTAAATCTCCATCCCGACACGAATAATTTCTGTAATCGCGTACGCACAGGCCTTAACATCGGAGTCTCCAAAACACACCTCCGCCCATGGAAAGGATGCGAAGAAATCTCGCAAATCGTCCCAGTTAGCAGCGCCATACCTCCATACATGTCGAACTTGCTTAGGTCGGTTATTCCTTTGAAATGCAAGCGCTTGCGCGACCGATACCAAACAGTGATCTGAGTTTCCCAGTGGCGCAGCAATCTGCACGATATAAACGCTGGCTCGGATATCAAAAACAGATCCAGGGTGCTCTCATGTTCACCTCCGGTATCCGGGACTTGCGAGTTGAGTCAAATTGCGGCGAACAGCGAAGATCTCCGCCAGAATCCCAGCATCGTCGGTTCTGTTAGAATGTACCAACTAGCCGGAATTGTGTACATTAAAATCGCGAAGGACGATGATTTCAGAAGCCGGGTGGGTAATCTGTATCCAGTCGACGGTATGTGAAAGATGTTCGAAAAATTTCGTCAATCGATCGTCATTCAGGGAGCAGTAAAGGCAACAAAGAAATTTAACAGAATTCCTCAGCACGACCTACAACCACGTGATGTCCATGTTATTCGGTTCCAACGCCTCCATTATCTGGCAAACCAGATCGGACCGCGAGGAGACGCAGACTTCGCCCTTAAAAGGGAATCTCGAATGTAAATTGTATCCTGAGTGACGAAGATATGTCGAATCAGTTGAAGAATCGACCAGTCTTTCGATTAGGGCAAGCATATCAGGTTTCGCCATTTGCAAAAATTGGTGGACGGCGTTTACATTCGTATTGGTTAAATCGATGCCCCTGATGTTACAATATGTCGTTTTCAGTCGTACGTCGACAGAGCCTCGAGAACGAGCCCGATTTTGCGATGACGAATTTCTTAAAGTTCGGTTAATTATCATAATATCTGCATGATGTTCGCCCTGACAGAGTCGCCCCCGGAGATCTCAGGGGAGGAAGTATAGCAACATTGGCACGGTTAACTTCCTCCGCCATCATATATATGTTCCATCGTCCTTCCGCCGGACACAAAAAGGCAAAGCACCAACAGAAATCGACAACGCAGCGTACACAACAGAAAAAGAAGTAAAACACACGCGAGGTTTAATAGTCCAAACTGTTTTTTTTTTTATTTAATTCTAATGTTACACTGTTCGTTGACGGTGACACAAATACACAATTTAAAAAAAACGATTTGATGTAACTTTAATGGTGTTGTTTAAATAATATTTGATAGGTGAAACACCGAATACATTTTGTGGTTACCCGCACGCGACTCTCGACTCACGCGATTATCGCTCCCCTGTGCGCACCCGGGTAGCGATAGGAGACACGACCTGCTCAGGTCGAAGGATGGTATAAGACTACTATATAACCCACCGTACCGTCGCCGGTACGGTGGATAGCAGGCGACCCGACCGCCTTGTTGGTTGAATAACGACTCACCGATATCCTCTCCAATAAGGATATCGTTTTTACCTACCACCAGGGAAACGTAAAGTCTCTCTTGGTGGTATAGGAAACCAGATCTTGTAATAAAGGTCATGGTGGTATGTGTGGGATCGTTCAGATCGATGCTATTCACACGTGCAGTGGAACAACGAAACAGGCAGGCGGCAAAGACATTAGGGAAAAATGACCAAATGCGCCGTTGGTAATGCGGTTCATTGTTTACACGATGCCTCGTCGCTATTTCGACGAGAAAAAGGTGCTAAAAGCAAATTGGATGTTTATGGCATCTCTGGCTGCAGTAGAAACCGGGTTCATATTTGCATTAGGAAATGTTGGAGAATTTGGTTTCGGCGTCTATTGCGCTAATTATATGCAGCTGCTTCGGTTGTTTATTGATAAGACAAACAAAAAAGGTTGCCAGGCAATGTGTATGAAAAGGTACATGACGCGGCTGGGAAAATAGACGGCGCAATATTTATGGTCACTGTCATGACGGTTACAATGAATGCAATCCGAATTATTTTGTTTACAGGAATTTGTCTGGTACCGAATTGGTTTAGAATACCAGATAAGCAAAGAAAGAAATCTTACGGAAATTGTATGCGAAGGGATGCATGAAAAGGTAAGTTTTCTTTATAGGGATTTTAAGATTATAGATGGTGATCTATATAATGCGTGAAGCATTTACAGGTATTAATAGTGTTGCATTAGCAAACTGAAGGGAGTTGAGTAGTAGTTATGGGGGTTTTTTCAGGTAAGTAGACCGTCGGGTTTGGCGGAACCGCTACAGATCCAAATAGGAAACTGGTTTACCTTCGGAATTCTTTATCTCAGAAGGTGCTGTGGGGGGTTTTGTCTATGGCGTCGACATGGACGCAGATTCAGCGCAATACCCCACTCTGTTGTGCACACGGAATAGATCCTCCAGCAAAAAAAAAAAAAATCCGACGTCATTTGATACTCACATTCTGTCAAAACAAGTACTGGGAATTGAACATTTAAAAAGCCCACCAAGGGATTGTCAAAATTCTTTTTGTCTTGTGAGTTGGCACAACTGTTGTTTATCCTGACGTGGAGTTTGACCGCGATCTGTTAAAAGAGGGATTTAAAATACCCTTAAAGGCCAGAACAATATATGGACTTACAAATGGATATCAAAAAGAGACATATATGTACTCCGGTTTTCAATACCTGGAGATTATAATAACAAGAAAACGAGCATGGCTCGCTTAAGCGAGCGTATCGGGCAATGCTATTGTACACAAGCAAACAGTGAAGAACAACACAGACAGAAAAATAGAATAAGAAATGCATCAGATCCGTGTACCAAGCAATAACATAGCCTCATGAAAACTGAGTTATCTCTTTAGAGCCGAGAAATATTTTACTTCGGGCCAACTTGTTCTCCTGTATAAATGACAAATTAGTCCCGCGCTCGAATATTGCTCTCATGTTTGGAGCTCTGCTCCTAAGTATACCCTCAACCTACTTGAGAGCATACAGAGATGAGCGATCCGCCTGAACGGGAACACGTCTCTGACGTCGGGACTACAGTCGGTACCACATCGAATGCGCGGAGCTGACCTCTGTTTGTTCTACAGATATTATCACAAATACTGTTCTTCGGAGATTCGCAGTATTGTTCCGGTTATGTATGGCTGATGGCCCGGACTGACACGGAGGTAAGTCATGATGGCACTGTGGGGGTTCTTTAAGTTTTCCCTAAGAACCACCCATTTCCGTAAATGATCTGTCTGCTGCTTACCTGCAAATGAGCAGCGTAAGCTACTCCGCATTACCCCCCATAGGAAAATATAGTCCACGGCAAGACTATCATCTAGCTGTGACATAAAACTTTCACCTCGGGGCAGGCTTGCATCCAACGCATCATGCCCTCGAAACCTAATTTGGTTACCTCATCAGGTAACCAGTATTTATCCATGAACATGTCAATGCGCAATGCTAAAAAGCATTCTCTCATGCATGTGCATGACATGTTCATCCTTACCCTGCTGAACCATCGGTCGATCGCCCAGACAACAACCTACAGCGCAGCCCATTGCTGGCCGCCGACAGGAACTTCAAGTGTTGTTTTAATACAAACACACACCCGACACATCGACCGACGAGACGTTGGCAATCTGCGTACAAGCTAAGTGATGCTGTGCGTTGGTCAATGAGTAAACATGCATTGCTCCTATACACTTGGGTTCGCAGCACTTGCGACCAATTCCCTATTATCGGCTATCAACCGATCATGGGATTTGGGCATAAATATGATCGTTTTTTAGGCAATCATACCCACGTTCCTGCTCTATGATGACCCTCCTGAAAACCAAACTAAACACACAGTATCTCACTGTGTTTGTTTTGCTTACCAACGTTGGTCCATGGTTCCCCTGGGCGGCAAATTCCTCACCACCATATCCATGTACCAGCATATTAATCCAAATAGATAACCATCCCGCCTGACCCTTTCCCACCGTCGGCAAGATTTTTGTTGACTTAATGTCGACCAAATATCTTCCTTTCTAGTGCACCAGAGCCATACGGCTAAATCAAGCAAACCCCAAATCTTCGGTCGACCTATCGTCAACAAAGAATGTATTGCCTACAATGGTATTACCATGAACACCTGAGTAAATACGATGACGACCCAATGTAACATCGGCAAAACCACGAACGATGTGCATCTCATCGTTTGACCCTTGAAATAGCGCTTCTGTTTACTTAGGAAGCAGAAACTTATTTCGTTCTCAGGCGTGCATCGACGATACATGAACACAATGCCTGCAGCCCCTTTTTGGTAGTCCATTTGTTTGAACAGGTGCAGGGCCGATCGTTGTCGATATGCAGGCAAAGGGGCATCGTACTTGTCCTATACGGGCATATGGGAAATCCTCCCATTTAACTCCTTTTCGATCGCCCATTGGCCGTCGCCAAGTTGAGCCTGTTCGCTCGTCCCAGGTCGATGTGATCCACCACCGTTGAATCTGACGGATGTGTATTGCATCGAGGAGTCAAAATTCATCCTTCGAGGAGAGATGTCGAGTCTCTGCTGTCGTGCTATTCGTTTTGTTGTCAATTCTAAATTAATAGAGTCAGATGTTACACGCGAGGAGAGGAGTCAAGGGCTGTAACTTTAAGCGTTACATGTTTTAACCCCTATATACAATTGTCCCCCTGACAAAAGTGGTTTTATGCATGAAACGTTAATAACTAACGTGTCGCTGTGGAAAAACATCGTCTCACAAGCAGGAAAAGATAGTTAATTTGTAAGACCAGTCTAAGCGTCAGAACCAAAAACTAATTGTTGTCACAGTTTAATGTTGATGAATAGTATCAATAAAGTGCAACAATAAATACAACTAAATAACAGTGTGTTTGTTTACTTACAGAATGTGAGTATCAAATGATTATGAACATTAATTAAATATGGCCAATGTAATGAAATAATTATTGATAGATACAGATAGGGAAATCTAATTTAAATCGATGAAACTCGACTCTTTTGTTATGCAATTAATGCAAGCGACACACTATAATTATTTTATACCTTGCCTTACGCGTGGCTTACAATGTTTCTTGACCCAAGGAATAAGGTTAAGAGAAATAGCATAATCAGTAGTGAACAGTCAATGTAACCATCCATTAGACAATGTCGGAATAATAACATCTTTTAGTCAATAATTGGATGTCAATCAAAAGTAGTCTATTCTCATAAGAGGAAAGTGATATCAAGTCGTTTTGTGGGAGCTCAAGAAAAGCTAAGTAGAATTCTTTAGCTACTTCTCTCGATAGAGGCGAACCTATACGGCTGAGCCACTATCCTGACATACTTAGGTAACTGTTGGTGTTTCATTTAACAATTGTAAAATTATAATACTAGAGGTGGAGAGAAGTATCGAAGAGAAACTTCGTTGAACAGCGAACAGCAAATTATAGAGATCTTTTCTTTATTTATAATTTTTCTAACATTTTTTATTTCCTTTTCTTCTTAGACTCTGAATTATAGACTGGAAAAAAATTGCTTACATTTTAGCTTAATTATATACACTATTATATCTTACTGGTCCTACGCAGACGCTCTAAGCTCAAAATTACATGACAATTGTACAATTTACCTTTTGGTGACGGAACTTTGTTTGTTTTTTAATCGTTTTTTGCATAACCAAGAAAAACTAAAAAAAAAAACTTTGTGTCAATGTTTTTTTTTTATTTTATTTAAAAAATATTTTATTGCTTAAAAACCTTAACCAAACTGAACTTAATCATTTTCTACGCTAATCCTATAAAAGCCAAATCTGTGTCAGCTGGCTGATCTTGGAATTGCTTTACCCTGCCCTGTGAGTAGGGCTTTAGAATATACTCACAGCTAGGCCAGCTTGTCGTAAGAGGCGACTAAAGGCCGAGTGGTAGCCGGGGTCCTAACGCCCTGTGCGCCCGGTGAAATACCACCCCATCAAGCTTTAGGCTCCGTGAAATGGTCGGGAGAAATCCCTGGCCATCTTTCGGAGCTTGGCTGATGGACCGGTTCGAGAAAAGGTTGGTTAGGTGGTAGTCGGTCCCAAGGTGAGATACCACCCCGTCACGCTGTACATTCCGCGATATCGCCGAGAGAAATCTTCGACGGTGTTTCGAATGTGCGGCTGATGGCCCGGACTGACACGTGGATAAGTCATGATGGTGTCTTCTGATAAAAAGAATTCCGGAGGTAAACTAGTCTCCCATTCGGATCTCCGGGGGGGACTATGTCAGGGGGAACATCATGCAGATATCATGATAAATAATGGAACTTTGAGAGGTTCGTCATCGCATAACCGGGCTAGCTCTCGAGGCTCTGCCCACGCTCGACTGGTGACGGCATTTTGTAACATCAGGGGCATCGGTTTCACCAATACTAATGTAAACGCCGTCCACCAATATTTGCAAACAACGAAACCTGATATCCTTGCCCTAACTGAGACCCAGGTCGATTCGTCAATTGATTCGACATATCTTCGTTGCTCAGGATACGACTTACATTCGAGATTCCGTTTTAAGGGCGGTGTCTGCGTCTTCGCACGGTCCGATCTGGATTGCCAGAGGATGGAGGCGTTGGAACCCAATAATATGGACATCATATGGTTGGGGGTCGTACTGAGGAATTCCGTTAAATTTCTTTGTTGTCTTTACCGCTCCCCGAATGACGATCGACCGGCGACATTTTTCGAACATCTTTCATATACCGTCGACTGGATACAGATCAACCACCCAGCTTCTGAAATTATTGTCCTTGGCGATTTTAATGTGCACAATTCCGACTGGTTGTTACATTCTAACAGGACCGACGAGGCTGGGAGGCTGGCGGAGATGTTTGCTGTAAGCCACAACTTGACTCAACTCGTGGGGGAGCCAACGCGAATACCGGATGCCCGAGGCGATTATGCGAACACCCTGGATCTGTTTTTGACATCCGAACCGAGTATTTATACCGTAGAGGTTTCTGCACCACTGGGAAACTCAGATCACTGCTTGGTATCTGTCGCGCAAGCACTTGCATACCAAACGAATAACCGGCCTAGGCAGCTTCGCCATGTATGGAAGTATGGGGCCGCTAACTGGGACGATATGCGAGATTTCTTCGCATCCTTTCCATGGTCCGAGATGTGCTTCGGAAACTCCGATGTTAACGCTTGCGCGGAGTCGGTGTCAGAGATTATTCTTCTGGGAATGGAGATGTATATTCCACATTCCATCAAACGAAGTTCGTCTGATAAACCTTGGTTTGACAAAAAATGCGAGCTGATTACAGCGGCAAAAAATATAACTTTTAAGCAATGGCGCTCCAATCCCACCGATGTTAACAGAACGAATTTTGTTAGAATCAGAAACGTGTGCAACCAGGCGATTGATACCGCGAAGAAGGCTCACAACGACAGGGTGATCAATAAGCTCCTTCGGTGCCCAACTGGTTCGCGCTCCTTCTGGTCAATGGCAAAGGCTGTCAGCAGTAACTTTGTTTCCTCCTCTTTCCCTCCGTTGGTGACAGACAGCGGGACGTTAGTCACGAATCCAAAGGATAAAGCTAATGTGTTCGCGAATTTATTTTCCGCGAATTCAAACCTCGATCCCGGCCTTTTGCAAACACCCGTGATCTCGCCGGTACAGTCTTCCATGCGGGATGTGAGATTTCGTCCGCGCACTATTCAGCGCATTCTACGTGAACTGGATTGTAGGAAGGCAACCGGCCCGGACGGAATACCAGCAACAGTCCTTAAGAACTGTGCTCCAGAACTATCGCCGGTTCTTGGCAGACTCTTCCGCTTATCTTATGCACGGAGGACCTTTCCTGCCTGCTGGAAAATCGCTCGAGTTCAGCCAATCCCAAAGACGGGAAAAAAGTGTCTCCCACAAAATTACCGTCCGATAGCATTACTGTCTATTTTATCTAAGGTAATGGAAAAAGTCATCAATACAGAGTTGGTTAAGTATTTGGAGTGCAACGGTCTTCTGAATGATCGTCAATACGGATTCCGTGGCAGGCGGTCCACAGGAGACCTTTTGACACTTATAACCGATATATGGACATCTGCGATTGAACGGCATGGTGAGTCAAGGGCGGTAGCATTAGATATCTCCAAGGCTTTTGACCGCGTCTGGCACGGGGCATTGCTGAGCAAACTTCGTTCATATGGACTTTCCCAACAGCTTTGCGACTGGACGAGGAGCTTCCTCGAGAATCGATCGATCCGGGTTGTTGTGGACGGCGAGTGTTCGGATCTGTATCCTGTTAATTCGGGGGTGCCCCAGGGTTCTATTTTGGCTCCAACCTTGTTCTTACTTTACATAAATGATTTGTTGGAGACAACGGATAACAAAGTGTTCAGTTTTGCGGATGATAGTACGCTTGTTTCCTCCTTTTCGAGTGATCGGCCGATTGGTGCATCAACGTCGCACCAGCTGAGATGTAGACAGATTGACTCTCTGAACCAGGATCTAGATAAAATCCGGCAGTGGGGAAAGGCCAATCTTGTCGACTTCAACGCAACGAAGACCCAGTATACAACATTCACAAAGAAAAGTGGATCATCGGTTCCACAGCTGATGATGAATGGCCGGGCCCTCGAGGCTGGGGAAAGTTTGAGATTGCTCGGCGTCACGGTCTGTGGGAATGTATCATGGCATAAACACGTATCGGGTATCGCCAGATCAGCCTCAGGAAAACTGAGTTATCTTTTTAGAGCCAAGAAATATTTTACTCCGGCCCAACTTCTTCTCCTATATAAATCTCAAATTAGACCCGCGCTCGAATATTGCTCTCATGTTTGGAGCTCGGCTCCTAAACATACCCTCGACCTACTTGAGAGCGTACAAAGACGAGCGATCCGCCTGATCGGGGACTCGGCGCTGACGTCGGGACTACAGTCGCTATCACATCGAAGGCGCGTGGCCGACCTCTGTCTGTTCTACAGATATTATCACGGGTACTGTTCTTCGTAAATTCTTGGCATTGTTCCACGCAATTCGGTCTATATGCGCTCCACAAGACAATCCGACGGATTGCACCCGTTTGTGGTTCATCTCCCGACAGCGCGAACATCCCTGTATCAGAACTCGTTCCGTTACAGAGCGGGGAAGCTGTGGAACTCCCTTCCCACGCGAGTGTTCCCGGAGCGTTACAACCTGCAACTGTTCAAAAAGAACTGCAACAGTTATTTGATGGCATCTCGGGGCGCCCACTCGACGCTATAGGTTCGCCTCTCCCGAGAGAAGTCTAATAAAAAAAAAAAAAAAAAAAAAAACCGACTTTGGTACATATGTCTCTATTTACCATTCAACCACCAAAACCGTTGGTGCTGTTTAATAATATCATTCCGGTCTCTTTGGGAAATATTTCTATTGAACCGCAAAAGCTGTTCTTCGGTGCGCCTGACTTCTCAACCGTAGCATAGTCGCCCGTCTATGGAAGATCTACTTACATAATAAATATGCGGAACCCCGGATTCACCCTGTATACGACCGTTCTTATCAAATTCGAGGAACGCCTCTGGTGGAACATGGCCGTTGCGGCGCAAACTCTCAAAATACAAAGTATTTGTATAGAAAGCTCCGAAAATTAGATCATTGAACGCGACTATTGCTCTCGCGATATGTCATCTGATTAATATCATCATAAAATTATCAACCCTGCTTTTGTAGTTTTCGTTATATAAGGTCTCATTTGGATAATACCATTTGTAGTCCGATTCTGGTGTTCGATATAATCTGAGGCAAGTGCTGAGAAATTTCTTTTCGAGCACCCGAATCTTTTCCATCATATTTGGACCTATATTGAACTACACTGGGCATCAATTTATAATCATGGCCCTGGTTAGGGCCATAATATCGTATAGCATATAACCTTTACCCTGCTATCAAGTTGATTACAATGAAATTGCCTTCTTGTCATAGTAAAACTTTTCTTGCCCTTGACCAAAGAAGCCTCTCCATGTCTTTTTTATTTAATTTTACTTCTCCCAAGAAAGACGAACCTATAGCGTTGAGACACCGCCTTGAGATGCTCCATAAGGCAAGGCCCGAAAGACGCCGAAGGCTTTCTCCCAACTATTTAAAAAAGCGTACAGCTCAATGGGGTGGTATTTCACCCGTTGTGTGAATTTGTATATAACTACACTCTTGGTTCCCAGTTTACATTCATGCGATTCTACGACCAGTTTTTTCTCGTGTTGTTCTTGACTTTATGCAACGGGGTTCTAAATAGAATAGCTTCAAATTTCTGGGATGTGATCTTACGTTTCCAGTCGTTATTGAAGTCACCCTGCAGTAAGCTATTAATTATTTTAATTTTCAGGGCTGTTTTATACATTATAAGATCGTCTGTGTACGCAATTGCATCGGGAAATGCGCTTAATACATCGGTAACGTAAATGTACAAAAGAATGGAAGAAAGTACCGCCCCCTGTTGTAAACCAGTCTTGATATTATACGTTATACTGAAGTCACTTTTCACTTTTGATCACGAACTTCTTGTTATTTAACATATCATAAAGTATATACACTGAAGGTTTATGCATACCTTGTCTGACAATCTTGTAGTCAAGGCAAACGGTGTCGATGGCTTTTTCCAACTCGATCAGAGAGGCACCTGTGGATTGATTCTTGCATTTATTCCATTGTATGTTGGAAACCAGTGTAGCTGCAGCATGGGTGGTTTCATGACCCGCCTTAAAGCTAAACTGGTTATTTGGAATAATGTTGTTGTCATCAGCCCATTTGAGCTTTATTTATGGCCTTCTCGAATACTTTACTGATGCTTGAAAGTAAACTTATCGAATGCATGTTCCTTGGGTTTGCACAGTATTTGCCCATTTTAGTATAGGCTATTCATGGGTGGGCTGAAAAGTTTCCGACCTAACAAAGATACAAGCTATTTTTTCTTCAAATTTATTTTTATTTGTTTACATAGTCTCCTTGTAACTCTACACACTTCTCCCTGTGATACTCGCATCTCTCTAACCCGTCCAAATAGTACTCGGCGTTTTTCTCTGCAAAATAAGTGTTCACGAAAGTGATTGCTTCCTCATTTGACGAAAATCTCTGTCCTCCGAGCGCAATTTTTAGAATAGGGAACAAAAAGAAATCGATTGGGGCTAGATCCGATGACTGATGTGGATGGTCAAGCAGTTCAAACCGTAATTCGTGGATTTTCGCCATGGCAACCGCTGAGGTGTGAGACGGCGCGTTGTCTTGGTGAAACAGGATTTCTGCCTTTAGTTGGTCAAGTAATGATGCGTAGTATGCTTTTGGGTTATGGTTTTTCCTTTTTGAAGATAATCGATTAAGATAACTCCACGACTATCCCAAAAAACAGTCGCCACCATTTTCCCAGCCAAAAAAAAAAAAAAACTGTTTTGCCTGTTTTGGAGCCGATTCCACCTTTGCAGTCCACTGTATTATTGTTTTGGCCGTATAATGGCGCATCAAAGTTTCATCGATAGTAATTAATCGGCGCCAAAACTCAGTAATTTCATCTAAACTCCGCCAACAGGACGTTGGAAATTCGAACACATTTTTGGTGTAATGTGAGCAAACGCGGCACCTAAAGCGCAGACAGCTCTCTCATGCCTAAATCTTGATTTAATATGTGACAAACACGTTCTTTGGACATTTTCATAGGCACTGGTATCTCTCTCACTTTAATCCGGTGGTCGTCTAGCACCATTAGGTGAACTTTAGCGATGTTAGCGTCAGTAGTTGCAGTTTTTGGACGTCTCGAACGTTCATCGTCTCCCAAGCTCTCGCGGCCACGTTTAAATTCAGCTACCCAAAATTCACTGTGGTAAATGATGGCACACAGTGCCCATGCACAGAGTCCAACTCATCTTTGATTTGTGTAGGCGTATTGCCTTTCAAAAACACAAAAATTTAATGACAGCTCGATACTCAATTTTGTCCATTTGCACAAAAACACTCGCATCGACTCACTCAAACGACTCTCAAATAAAAACTACAATTACTACTACTACTATTTATTGTCCTGTAGGAACCCGGAAGTTCATGACCTCGCCGACTCGACTCCGCCATCGTTCCCTGTCCTGTGCACTCTCCTTCCACGCTTTAATTTTTAATTTTTCAATTTTTTGACAATTTAATGACAGTTCGATAGTCAACTTCATCCATTTTCACATCGACTCCCTCAAAGGACTGTCAAATAAAAACTACGCATACAAAATAGGTGACGTTTTGGTGAGTAACTGTCAAAAGATGCACAACTACATTCACTAGCTTTTTTTGTGAGTGTTGTTATTTTCATTGATATGATTGCTGTTTTCCAACGCGTGGGATAGTGTGCATTATTTAACGCATTGTGAAACAGAACTGCGTATACGTTGCCATTGGTGGTAGATACTTGAGTACAATATTGGGTATACTGTAGTGCTCCAAAATGCCCTACTACCCTTTTCCCCCATTCCTACATCCAAATCCTAGCTATCTTAATCCAAAACCAAAAAACATTTCAAAACCCACAAAAACCCAAACATGACCCAAAATTCGCAACGTATTAAACATTCGTTTATCGTTTAACATTTGCCCCCACGGCATTATTAATCCAAAATCCGAATTAAAATTAAAAGTTACAATAAACGAATCTAATATTCGTTTACGTTTCACATTTGCCCCACAGCATCACCCAAATCCAAAAATTCAGAGATCATTATCTCTATCTGAAAAATTTCCATTCAGGAAAACAAACAAAAACCAAAAGCAGATACATTCACACATCTGCGTAATAGTTTCGTAAGAATTCATTCTTATCTTGTGTAAATACAACATCTCGCTCGAAATACCCAAAAAATCGAGATTGTTGCACGAAAATGTGTATCTTTGGGATACAATTTTCGAATTGTTTTCCTTTATAAAGGGATAGCAAAACGATCTCGAGGCCGCAGTATCTAAATCCTCCTGCCACCGAGCAGTAATTTTTCCAATGCAAGTTTTACATCTGCAGTAATACTCAAATATTAAATCAACAATAAAACTTAAACAAAAATTGAAACTTCTTTTAATATTTTGAAAATTGTGTGTTGTCACCAACGTTGGATAATTCTTTCGTGTACCAGGACGACTCCAAGAATTGGTATAGGAACCGGTACCAAGGTAGCAGAGTATATGGACGCTATCCCCTAGGTTACGTCCTACGAACCATCAGGACGTTGCTCTTCCCTCTGGGTCAGAGGAAGCACGGCAACGACCCCTTGCTGAAGTGTGTTGTTCCAGGAGCAATCCATAAAGAGATCAAACGTCCTTTTCAGGACAAGAAAACGCGCTTTCTGAGGAGCAACCCCCACAACAGCAAAACAATACCATCTATTCCTGTCGATGTTTTGTTTCTCAGTCACTCGAAGTTACCCCGAATCTCTTCTTCCTATATTAGTAGGCTATTGGCCATGTTATTGGCATTAATCATCATTATCATCATCATCATCATCGTCATCATCATCATCATCATCATCATCATCATCATCATCATCATCATCATCATCATCATCATCATCATCATCATTATCATCATCATCATCAGCACTACAACCGGGAACCGGTCTTGGCCTTATTTAGCAAGTCCTGAGGCTTGTTCAATTTTCCATAATGATTTGTTTTTTCCGGGCAAGGTCATTAGTCTTGCGCCAGGGGCTCCTCGGCGGGGAATCGAACCCCGGTCCCCCGCGTAACAGGCGGGTATACTAACCACTATACTATCGAGGAGCCAATCATCATCATCATCGGCACTAAAACCGGGATCCGGTCTTGGCCTTATAAGCAAGTCAAGGTTTGCTATTGTTGTGATTTTGTCTGTGCTTCCTTTTGTTCATCTAAACTTTGTTTTGAGTGTGAGTTTTGTTGCTGATCTTGGCCTCTTTTTTATTTTTATTTTTTTTTTGTTCCAGTCATCAACCATTTTCTTTCTCCTTCTTTCCTCTAATCACGCTTTTTCTATAGGTAGTTTCATTTCTTGCTCATTTATTTCTTCTTCTTCATCCTCAGATTTAGAAGAAGCCAGACAAGTGAATGTGTTGTTAGAACCATTCTCGCTGTAGTTGGAGGTAGAAGAGAATGCATTATCCGCCTTCATTACGGAGATCGTTTTGTGGGATGCAAATACACCGAATCGCTTTAAATGATATCACGGATCTCCGAGGATTAATTAGCCTATGATTATTGTCGAGGAATTTAGAAGCACACACGCTTATTGGCTTTTTATTTTTAACTTTATAGCATAAAATACCGCGACGTCCCAAATTTTATGTTAATTCAAATGACAACTGAATTTCGTTTAAGCACACACCACGGACAAACAACTACTATCCGTTTTGAGTGGTGGAAGCCAACCGACTCACATACCAGGAACAACAGCCAAATTATAAACAATTGACGTCGCTACGTTGACGTTTCTTCCCCCTTTCGTTGAATATTCGTCAATGCACGTATACTTGTGGCCACCTTTTAAAAATGCAAATTGTTAACACACTTCTTGAACGGAGCCTGCAAGGAGAGGAAAACAACAGCAAAACCACGCCAAGAATTTAGAAGTCACCAGAAATTCGGACGGCTTTGATTTTGCTGTAATTAGCGAGAAGGATATAAGTCAGTTGACTTCAGCCGGTCAACAAGGGTATTGGTGTTGTGCGTGGCAATTCCCATCATCATCATCATCATCATCATCGGCACTACAACCGGAAACCGGTCTTGGCCTTATTTAGCAAGTCCTGGGGCTTGTTAAATTTTCCATAATGATTTGTTTTTTCCAGGCAAGGTCATTAGTCTTGCGCCAGGCGTGGCAATTCCCACTACACGAAAATTCGTATTTCATTTATTTTTATAATTATAAAGACTATAAAGACAAAGTTGATAAAGTAATAATTTGGGTACTTAAACTTGTGTTGGTAAAACATCGTCAAAAAAGTCAAAAACTCTCGAAACCTGCGGGTGGCTTCACTCAAAAAGAGACTGTGGATATCTTATGGTTGGGCAAAACTAATATATAAAACTTTAAAATATAAATGGGGCGTTGAGTCACAAAAACGGCAATCCTTTCGGTTTGATAGACAACCTGGGTAGTAGAGTGGCGCACCCAGAAATGATCGCGCTGACTTGTTGCATTTGGGGGAAATGAATGGAATCCGGAACAATACGTTAAGACGTCCAAGCCGTTATCCCTTGTAGAGTTTTTATGTGGAGAATATTCTTCGCCTGCACGGTCGGGAAGAGGGAGCTTGTGGCATTTTCTGGCTACCTCCTTTTTTTTTTAAATTTACGTGGCCTCGGCTCTCATATCTACGCCTGAAAGGCGCATTTCGGTGACAGCATCACGTTGATTCCAGAGAATGCCTCCGGAATCTCACTTACCGTACGCCTCAGCGGCATTTGTTCAACACGAAGCAGAATTAATTATGTTATAGCGTTAAGCAAGGATAGTGAAGAAGGTGAATTGAACACACGATGAAACGGTTGAAAAGCGAAGCAGTGAAGCATCAGACTACTGACCGTGCTTTGAATTTGATTTCCAAACTCGACTATATTCCACTGGTGTGAATTATTTTAATTTATCGCTTGGTATACGGTTCTGATGTATTTTTCTTATTCGATTTTTCGTTCGGTGTTCTTCACTATTTTTGCTTGTGAATTGTGTGTGTATCTGTTAGACTCGCTACAATGTAACAACTGAAACTTAGCTACATTTATGAAAAGCTGTCGTGGAAGTTTGAGAACATTCTGCATGTATGAGGGAAGATTTGGAGTCCATTTTCCGGTACTTGTTATTTATATTGTACGAGGGTTGCCTTTTATATTTCGGGATTAGAGAACAAAAACAAATATTGATCATCGAAAATCACTTTATTGTTTTTCAAAATATTCCCCATGAAGATCACTTTTGCATGCGTTTGAACCAATTGTCGAAGCACTTTTGCCACTCTGATTGAGGTATCTCCAACACCCCCCAAGGCTCTCCCCTTCCCAACAGCAAATCATCCCCTACCAATGCGCCCCCGACTCCCTCGCTTACCACGCCCACCCCGACCCAGTCAAGGGATTGGCCGATCCAAGAAATATTCTGTGCCTAACCAGATACAGAACCTGCTCGCGCCACACCACCCTCGGCCCAGGTCTCCAATTCCATCCCCCTTTTCGACCTCAAAACAGGCGCGAAATATTCTAACTTCCATAGGTCACACATTCTTAACCCTCCCTCCTTCCATCACTCACCTACTGGTCCTAACACGAGGCCGCCTCTTCCCCACTCCACCCCGCACCTAGTCCTCGCCCCCGACCACCCCCCCCCCCCCCCCCTAGACCTTTAATCGACCCAGTTTTACCACCATCTGTTAAACTCACTCAGCAAACCATTAATTCTTCGGACAACCGGTATGCCCTGTCTAAATTTAGAAACAAAGTGATCTATGAGAATGTACGCCTCTATCTTGCTTTCCTCCACGATAAAGCCAAGTCCGTCTGTTACGATGGTATTACGAAAACCAACGTAATGGCCTCCATCCAGCAGGAAGGTCTACCTACTGACGTCCCTAGCCTTCGCAGCCTATTCATCAACTTCCATAATAATCTCGATATGCCCCCAAATAAGGTGCTAAGTGATCTCTCAGCATTTCGCCAGTATATTGACAACAAAATTACCTTTCCCAATAATCAATATTACTTTTGACCCTTTTCAGCCGCCCTTTGGTCCCTCTAATCATTTCAACACTCTCCCCATAACCGTCTACTATCAGAATGTTAGGGGTCTCCGCTCCAAAACACATTCGACTCTGGAAAAGGCACACTCCCTCCCCTTCGACATATACGCTCTGACGGAGACCAACCTTATCCCTAGTATCAGTAGTCTTGAACTATTCCCTCCTTCCTTCAACGTTTTTCGCGATGACGACGCTCATCGAGAAGGTCCCTACTCCCCATGCTGTGGAGTGCTGCTAGCCACTCATAACAGACTCACTTCATCTCTAATTGCCATCTCTTCTTCTCCGGATCTCGACTACGTCGCTATTAAAATTGACAAGCGCCCTAAGTCTCTATTTATTATCTGTTTTTATATTCCTCTCTCTCGACCCATCGCGTCATACGAACTCGCAATAGAAGCGGTAGATAACCTTACAGTGTTAAGCACCGCAATAGACGATATCGTCGTTTAACGATATCGATATCGGCGACTTTAACCTGCCCCACCTACAATGGACATCAGCTGACGAACTAGCCTTCTACGTCTCTAACCCAACTAGCTCTAATGAACGTATTTTTATTAACGGGCTCTCTGACTCAGGCCTCCATCAAATTAGCAATGTCCCAAATCATATGGCGAGACAGCTGGACCTCTTGTTCACAACCGACCCTCTCATGTCCTCAGTTGCCCCTAGCCCACACGCCCTCTCTACCATTGACCATTATCACCCTCCACTGCTCTTATCCTTATATCTCGACCATAAAACCCAGCCCCCTCTACCTCCTGACTGCTTTTCTTACAATTTCCATAAGGCTAATTTCCGCCTCCTAAATGAACATCTTAGCAAAACAGCGTTTCGCTTTGATCATTTGGGTGTAGAAGAAGCTACGGCCACTCTCTATAAGGAGATTTACTATGCCGTCGCCTTATATGTCCCCTATTCTCGCCGCAGGTCATCGGTTTCTTCGCCGCCATGGTACAACCGCAATCTCCGCAATCTTCGGAACAAAAGGAATAACTTATGGAACATTTTCCTCAAAACGCGATCCATTGAAAACTACTCCAACTATCTTGGGGCCTTTTATAAATTTTCCGAACTCTACAACTCCCTCTATTTCAAATACCTTATTAAAACACAATCCAATTTGATTAGCGATCCCAAATCCTTTTTCCACTTTATAAATTATAAACGTAAATCCGACGCCTATCCCAACTCCCTCTCTTATGGCACGACTACGCCAAACGACAACCTAACTATTGCCAACCTGTTCGCGTCGTTTTTCAATAAATCCTTCACGGACATCTCCTTCGAACCCAATCCGTCGTATTTCAATGACTTGCCCGAATTCTCCATTGGTCCTTTCTCTCCTCAACTTATTCACCGTCACGTAGTTGAGGAGAAACTAAACTTACTCAAAGACGAGTTCAGCCCCGGACCTGATGGACTTCCGTCTGTATTCTTAAAGAACTGTTCCACTTCTCTTTCTCTCCCGATATCAAAGATTTTCAACCTATCTCTATCTCAAGGGACCTTCCCTAGTATATGGAAATCCTCCTATGTCACCCCCATACATAAAAAGGGATCTAAAAATTATATCAGCAACTACCGACCCATCGCCAAACTATCTCATATCCCCAAACTGTTCGAAGGGCTTCTTTACAATGCGTTATCTTTTAGTTGTAAATCCATCATCTCACCCAACCAGCACGGTTTCCTTTCGGGTAGGTCGACCACAACCAATCTGATCGAGTTCTCATCCCATACTCTCCGTGCCTTAGAGAATGGCAACGAAGTTGATGTTATCACCACCGATTTCAGCAAGGCATTTGACAAAATCTTCCATAATCTCATCCTTTTCAAGCTGTCCTCCCTAGGCTTCGAACCCCTATTGATCAAATGGTTATCTTCTTATCTGAAAGACCGATCCTACCGTGTCAAATTCAGATCCTCCCTTTCCGATCCTTTTTTCCCACCGCTGGGGTTCCGCGAGGAAGTCATCTAGGCCCCCTTCTTTTTATCCTAACCATCAATGATGTCGACTCTGTTATTAAACACTCATCCATATCCCTCTATGCGGACGACGCCAAACTCTACAAAACAATCATCTCTCCCCTCGACTCCTCACTCCTCCAACAGGACCTCGACAGCTTCTCAACCTGGTGCCGTAATAACTGCCTTGATCTCTATGTTGCCAAATGTCACTCCATTATATTCTCCCACAAACGTCCACCCCCACCTCCTCGCCCCTACTTCCTGCTTAACCAGCAGATCTCATACGTATCCTCAATACGTGACCTCGGAATCTTATTTGACAGGGAGCTCAGCTTCATCCCACATATCGACGATATCATTCTTAAGGCCAACTCCGCCCTAGGGTTTGTGAAACGCTGGTCTAAGGAATTCTCTAATCCTTACGTTTCCCGTTCCCTCTACATTGCTTTCGTCCGCCCCCTTCTTGAATACGCCAGTCAGGTCTGGTCTCCACATTGCTCGTCCCATATCCGCAGAATCGGGAGCGTGCAACGTCGGTTTCCGCGTTTTGCCCTCCGTGGACTGAACTGGAAGAATCCTCGGATTCTTCCCCCATACACAAGCCGGCTCCATTTGATCAACCTCAGTACACTTGAGGAACGCAGAACTCTTGCCGATATCCTCTTCATCCACCGTCTCCTCTCCGGCACAATCAACTGCCCTAGCTTGCTTTCCGCCATCGCACTCAACACCAACCCCCGCAACCTACGAAACCCTCGTCTCTTCTATCTGCCCTCCCACCACACTTCCTACGGCTGTAATGAACCAATTTCACGTATGCTTAAGCAGGCAACCTCTTACCCCACCTCCTTCGATTTCTACCTCACTTCTATTGCTCTCAAACGTCGTCTTCTGTCTTTCCCCTCGTGACCTTGCCCCACCCACTATCTACACTTTTACTACCCGTATACATTCCTATCACCCCGCCCCTTTATCCTACTACCCGGTCTTCGCCACCCCATCACGTGCACAGCCACCTTCCCACCTTTTTATCTTCTTACTTATTCGAAAGTAATTTTTGTAATACTATTTCTTAAGTTAGTTCGTAAGTTTTTTTTACTTTTAATTTCTTTTTTTTTTCTCAAACGCTTGTACCAAGTGTAATAAACGAGGGTTCTGCTCTCACTAAACTAAACTAAAACTAAACACATGCATTCTGAATGCAGCAACCGCTTCTTCAGGTGTCGAAAAGCGTTGATCTCTCAGTTTGTTTTTTACGTACGGGAATAAAAAGAAGTCATTCGGTGCCACGTCAGGACTATACGGCGGATGACCCATCAAATCGAAGTTTTGGGTGCTCAAAAATGCAGTTGTCGCAGCCGATGTGTGAGAGCTCGCATTGTCGTGGTGAAGAGTGATCCGACTTCGGCGGTTGGTTTTCCTGATTTCTTGGAAGACAACTGGCAAACAAATGGTTGTGTACCACTCAGAATTGACTGTTCTGCGTTGTTCTAGTGGTGCGGTTGCGACATGTCCAGTTTTTCCGAAATTACAGGCGACCATTTGCTCGGAAGTGCTTCGTGCGCGAACAACTTTTGTTGGATTTGGCTCATCTTGAAACACCCAGACAGTCGACTGTTGTTTACTTTCGGGCTCATACGCGTAAATCCACGATTCATCACCTGTCACGATGTCATAGACGTGTTTCGAAGCACCGCGACCGTATTTTTTGAGCATTTCTTTCGACCAATTGACACGAGCCTTTTTTTGGGCGATTGACAAATTGTGTGGGATCCAACGCGAACAAATTTTTTTGACAGACAAATGATTATGCAATATTGAATGTATGCTGGTCCCACTAACGCCTAAAGTTGTCTCGATCTCACGATAGGTCACATGACGATCTTCCAATATCAGTTCGCGCACAGCATCAATGGTTTTCGGAACAACAACTGATTTTGGACGACCTTCACGAAATTCATATTGGAGTGAACTACGACCACGATTGAATTCACCATACCATCGATAAACACTGGTCGTTGATGAAGTTTCAACGCCAAAAATTGAATTAAGTTAATCCACGCCGAAAGTTGTAAAAAATAATCGCACGAAAATGTTGACGATTTAATTCCATTTTTGGGCCGAGATGAATCTTTTAAGTTACTGTAAACAACACAAATAGCGCTCGTATGTCAAAACGTTCTGAGTGCGTATAACCTCAAAAATGTCCAACTTTACGACAGAGCTGTCAATTGCCGGATTGCAACACTAGGGTTGCCAAATCCCGAAACATAAGAGGCAACCCTCGTATACATCATGAACAATAAAAAATGGCTTATTAAAGATCTTGTTTTTTATCAAAATAACACTAATTATTGGGGCACGCTATATATATATATATATATATATATATATATATATATATATATATATATATATATATATATATATATATAACGACAACTTTCATATATACAACTACCACAAAACGAATATGAGACAAAGGGCGGACGAAGTTTGCGTCAAACGATTGTTGTAACTAAGAAACACTTTTTTCTAAACGTTCTGAGGTATCCTTTAATGGGGAAGAATATGTTGATGTACATTGACCTTAAATACCTGGAAATTATATTTTTACTCTTACTTATATTTCATTTTTTTATTTTACTTCTCTGAAGAAAGACGACTCAACATCGCAGAGTCGGTGCCCTGAGATACTATTTTTTCTCGACCGAATCCATCGGCCAACCAAGACTAAGATGGTTACAAATTTCTACCAACCTTTTCGCGGAACCTATAACTCAATCGGGTAGTACTGGACATTGGAATCCAGCATAAACTAAACTGCTCGTATATGAGTTTAGTCGAAGCAACCTCAATTTGTAGCCAGCATACAAATAAATTGCTTTACTATAGTCCCCTGAATTACGTTTAGAGGCGGGATTTTACCTTATATTTATTCGATCACATCCAAAGTATATTTTTTGAAAGCATGTGAGTTTTTAACATCCCAATACGTAAAATTGAATACAAATCCAACTAACAGCACAATACTCATTAATCAAATTATTTAAATAGGCAACAATCTCCAAGCTCATCACATTTTTAGATCGACCATATTCGGACTGTCTGTCGTGGGTGGACGCAACCGACGGTGACCTTAATGAAATGTAGTATAGATAAGACGGCCCAGAGTGTGACATTATTTCCAGGGGTAATGATTTATAAGTTGAAAAATTGATTGAAATTATGTCATCGTCACTGGTAGCAAACAATGGTTCAACATTTAGATATCTGTGAGCATTTTCGGAAACAGATTTATGGCTCCTGCGGAGATGTAAAGTTTATCGATTGAATGAGTTGGTAGTCTAAACGTCGTACATATAATCGAAAAGACGTCCTACGTATAATCGAAGATAGACAAATTGAATTGTTCGCTACCAATGACGTATGCTTTTAGATTCGGCAACCACTTTGATGTGTAGGAGGGGATTTATGGGTTAGAAGAAAGCCCTTTCTAAAAATCGCACTTTGTCTTCTCTTTCTCTTTTTTAAACGAGTGGGCTAGTTTATGGTAAAGACGAGGTTATGTACAACAATTGAAGTAAAAGATTTATTCAATGAGTTGCGTACATCAGACGATCCAGAATTCACCAGCCTTATCCTTCATAACTAAACGGGTATGCCCATAACTATCGCTATGTTTGACAAAACCAGATACACATGCGCCTTCAAACGCCAAGCCGTGATCACAATTGTGTAGTATGTACCATGAGTTCAAGAAAACAATGTTCACAGAACTTCAACGCAGAATATTTCTCTATGCACTGTCATCTGCGGTCCTCATAAATCAACTTTTTTAATAGCAAGACCAACTAACAGAAAGATTTATAGGCCAACCCACTCAATTGGTGACTTCAATTTATTCAAAAAAGAAAAGAAAAATCGATAAGTAAGTAAATAACGAAGCAGACACCTTCTCCAAGAGCAGGTTCAGTCATTGACTTAATCAGCCTAATCGGTTACGACGCGTCTCTGCATTTTAAGATGAATCTTCATGTAGCCGGGATGCTTGTAATTTTCATTAAGAATTCTATGTGTCCGTCTGCAGGACACGATGCAACGACGACCTATTGTGTAATTCCTTGCAATCCACTTTGCAGCTTATGGAATTTAAATTAAGTATCGGAATGGAATTCCTTTCGGGAATTTAGCCACACAAATTCGCCACCAAGAGGTGGCAAGACCTGATGTAGAAGAAATGATCAACATCACTAAGAGACCAAGAACGGAGAGATACCATCAAATGACGGCGACTAGAGCTATTCGCAAGGTATTCACAACAACTTCTCATTGCGGGTCAGTGTGGCAATAAACAAAAAATTCAATTCAAGTCGAACGGAACGTAAAAGGAGTCGCGCGCGCACAATGAGCCAGCGGCAGCGGTAGCAGCAGCTCCATCATGTTTTGGTGCTAATTTCAGCACTCTTACGGAATCCTCAGAATGCAGGACAACGAAGACCACCATTGGTAACTGCGTCTGTTTTGTAGTTGTTGTCTTTTTTAAGTCACGTTGTCTGTTGCCACTTTGATGTACCATTTGACACTTGAATCCTTTCTTTTATTTTATTTGCTTTTTTTATCTATTGGTTTTGGTACAAATGACGATTTTGTGATGCTGATTCCTTTGGATTGTCGAGGGACAGATTCACGTCAGTTTGGTTTGTCGTTTGTTTCCTACTCCGACTGAAACTGGTAATCAATGGGGATTTCCTTCTTGGCGGAGCATGGAGTTGGTTTTTTCGTCGATCACTTTCTGTGGATGATGCTGATCAAAGATCAGCCTTTTGAGTACTATTATGTCGTATGACCATCACAGCCGCCATCAATATAATGTCTGAGTTCGTCGTCGTGACAAACATACATATTTGTTGACATTGAGGTCCGATCAGGTCCTCGATCGGCAGATTTTAGAGAAGTCTTACAGAACACATTCAATTTGTACGAACGACGTGTATGGTCAATTGTTGTTGGTGTCTGGTGAAGAATTCCTGACAAGATTGTCGGGTGGATGGGGTTAGACGATAGATGATCGTTGAGATCGTGCAATTCTGCTGATCGTTGAAGTGATGGTGGTGCAGTGATTTATTGCTGCCGCCGCAAATTCGATGAGTTTCGGTGGTGAACTTACATAAACTTTGAGTTTTCGTATCTGAGAAGAATTTTAATAGAACGTTTTTTTGGTAATTCTTGATTTGGGAAGTAAGAATATTGGGCAGAGAGAACCCGAGAAGAGTGAAAACCTATCGTAATTTAACGCTGGAAGTAGATTCTAGTCATCCCAGCTCAGATATATCTTATATTTCCAATCGAAATTTTGTTCAGGTATCACCACAAAGATAAAACAACTCGTATAAAATCGTGACAGCTTTACATAATACTTTTTATTTATATAACACTTTTTATTATAAAAAAAAAACAATACATTCCTGGACATATTGCAATCACCTTATACCGCATCTATGCATACGTCATTAAAAAACATGCATACTAACTATATCTCACCGCTCAACCCGCCATACGTAAGGTCCTCAAAATGATCAGGAAAAATCATTGACCATCTGTCGGAGCTCGGCGGATGGATTTGTTGAAATATATTGAAATAGATGCTTCAGTGATATAAACTCCGGCCCTCAATGTAATGTCATAGGTTTGTGGGGGTTGTAGGAGAGGAGTGCGCCGGCGTACGGCACTGGGTCTCTCCTGCCCCATCAAGAATACCGTTGAATACAAGAACGCGACCCCCAAGGGGTAATGGCAACACAATAGAACGCCCACTCTCGTGCTGGTTGTCCTTTTATCTAATTCGGGGGCTTAACTGAAACTTACGCGCACAATATTGACGGCAGATGAGATACGATTCAAATTCCAACATGGTCCTTCCCAAACCTCGTCATGAGCAAGGTTTCGCCGAAAGTAATCACCATGTACTTCACGTAAACGATAATATACACACAGTTTTGGTTGAGTTTATTATATTGTGGTTACAAGTCCGTTCAAATTGTGATGTCTTCATAGCATAACTTGTATATTGCGATTACATCTATATATTAAAACTATTTACGATAATGATTATATCATTATAGCAACACGTTTAAATTGTAACGGCTTTATAACACGTCGTATTCAGAGCCGTAAGTGTAATCATGGTTTTCGATGGTAGGCACGTTTCGACCGGGTGTTTTCTCTTTTATTTTTCTCTAATTTCGTTTAAATGCAATCACCCTTTGCAACATTGGACCGTGGGTATTACGCTATATAAATGGGGGAGCTCCTCGCGTGGTGCGACGCGGCGCGGGCGCCCGCGGCGCCGGCGGGACGACGCTGCGTGCGTGTAGCCCCGGCGGTGGTTGCAAAGCGACTAATGATGATGAAGGCGAGAATATATTCAGGGTGTCGTGGTAGTTGAGTTATGGCGGAGTAAGCTCACTGTCACTTACTAGGAACACGAAGAAGGGTTTGTAGCGGTTCGGCCAAACCCTACGGTCTACTTACCTGAAAATCCCCCATAACTACTACCCAACTCCCTTTAGTTTGCTAATGCAACAGTATTAGTACCTAAAAATTCTACACGCATTTAAGAGATCAAATCTATGATCTTTAAGTCCCTGTAAAGAAAACTTACCTTCATGCATTCTCTTCGCATACCATTGCTCCTTAAGATTTCTTTATTAACTTAACAGGAATTTCCAATCAATTTCGGCATCTACGTCGCCAGTCAAATTTCCTTAGACAAATTCCTGTAAACAAAATAATTCGGATTGCATTCAATGTAACCGTCATGACAAGGACCATAAATATCGCGTCATATACCTTTTCATACACATTGCCTGGCAACCTTTTTTGTTTGTCTTATCAACAAACAACCCAAGCAGCTGCATATAATTAGCGCAATAGACGCCGAAACCAAATTCTCCAGCATTACCTAATGCAAATATGAACCCGGTTTCTACTGCAGCCAGAGATGCCATAAAAATCCAATTTGCTTTAGCACCTTTTTCTCGTAACGTCGAAAATAGCGACGAGGCATCGTGTAAACAATGACCCGCATTACCAACGACGCATTTGGTCATTTTTCCCTATTGTCCTTGCCGCCTGCCTGTTTCGTCGTTCCACTGCTTTCGAACACGTGCAATTACATTGAATCGGTTCGATCGCGCACATATACCACTGCACCAAAAAGATCGCATTTTCTTAGTGGTCACACCCTTAAGAGAAAAGTTTTTCTCTCTCTTCCTTTTTTTTCCTTAGCGAAATCATCTCTGCATGAGATGACGATCGCTGAGTCAAATTCCATCCTTCAACCCGTACGGGTCGTGTCTCCTATCGCTACCCTGGTGCACACAGGGAAGCGATAATCAGCGATAATCGCGTGAGTCGAGAGTCGCGTGCGGGTAACCACAAAATCTATTCGGTGTTTCACCTTTCAAATATTATTTAAACAACACCATTAAAGTTATATCAAATCGTTTTTTTTTAATTGTGTATTTGTGTCACCGTCAACGAACAGTGTAACATTAAAATAAAATAAAAGAAAATGTAGTTACCACAGTGCGTTACTTTCTTGTTGTTGTTTGTCGGTATTTTTGGCGTTCGGTTGGTTGGTTGCGAACAAACGTGCCGGCGTTTCGTTCATTCGTGCTGGGGCGGAACTTTTGATTGATGGAGGAGGAAGTGAACTAAGTACCCATGCTGGTAGATACTTCCTCCCCACAGGTTGCTATGTCTGCATAGGGAGTTTGTTTCGGGAATTCCTGCCGTACTGGCTGGGCTAGATTCCTCGGTTGCTGTGTGTACCGAGAAATCGGTTTTGGGAACACGAGCAAGTATGGGCATGAGTTTTCGGGGGAAATTGGAATTGGTTGGGTGCAAGCGAGTGATATAATTTGGATAGAGAATTAATCGAAGCAATTTCGGGGAAATGTATGCGACTCGGTGTAGTTGGTGGTGATGATTAATATTCCGTTGTAGGTTTGAATATGCGTTTTATTGCAGCATATAAATTTCCGGGGAAATTAAGATTGCTTGGTCGCAAGGAAGGAATATGACTCAAATAGAGAATTGACCGAAGCGGTTTTGGGAAAAATTATATGTGGGGTGATGTAATTGAGGGAGATGATTTAGAATGTGTTCTATTCAATTGTATTCTGTTGGGAGTTTTGGCAAATGCCTTTCATTGTAGATTGGGAGATGGATCCTTGCAAGTTCGGGATGGATGCGCTTGCAGATTGGGATGTGTTTTGCATGTTTTGAAATGGGTTACAGGTTAGGTTAGGGTGACGCGCTGTTAGCGGTCAAGATTGGTTGGGATTGTGGGTTAGTTCTCCATGTGATATAGAGAACCCCCACAGGTTCCAATGCGATGGCCGCGGTTCACCAGATCATTAACAAGATAACTTCTTTAATCTGCGAGTAAACAGAAACATGACAAATGACGAAATCGACAAATACATTCAACAAATGGACGAAACCGTAAAACGAACAATGGACAAAACAACAGTTACAGATCACATAAACATGTACAGAAACGTAACAATAAACGCACTCCACAAGAAAAAGAGAAGACTGCTATCGAAATTAAAACAATTACACAGACAGTTTACAGACAGACAACACCAGGAGACAATATCACTGAAATCCCGATTAAAAAACCTCCAACAATTACTTAAAGCTAATTATAGATTAGCAACAAATTTGTATTGGAACAACAGAATTCGAGCTATAAAAACTAATAACCCGAATATGTTCCCACAAATAAATAGAATATTCAGGAGAAATAATCAAAACGAGATTCAGGGTCTCCAAATTCCACGTACTGATGTAAACAAGCAGCTGCTAACCAACATTGGCATAGATACAGAGAACGCTATCCTCAATAGTGAGCTCTTCGTGATCGAAGATCCTTTGGAAAAGGTGAACTCTGTGGGAGCTGTCTTTTAGGAAATGTACAAGGTGAATGGAAGCATTCACCGAAATCACGACCTGGAGGACAGAGTTCTACTCAATCACCTGCACCTCCGGAATGAAATTTCACATTGGCAATCGGAGAATCCGGGTTTTACCGAATTCAGTGACGATAATCTGTCAATTGACATTAATACCAATGGTGGGGCTAATAGCCTTTTAATTTCTAGGGAAGGAATCCAGAGTACCTTCGACTCATTAAGAAGCAAAAAGTCAGTGGGAATAGATGGAGTACCTAAAATCGTACTCAAGAACCTGCCCCCAATGGCAATAGATATATACACGGTCCTGTTTAACAACGCGTTGAATAATGCATATTATCCCGCGCGTTGGAAAACGGCTATCATTCAGGCCATCGCAAAAAAGGGCAAAGACTGCACAAACCCAATGAACATGCGTTCGATAAGTTTACTCCCAAGCATCAGTAAAGTATTTGAAAAAACCATTAACAAAGCTCTGGTAAAATGGGTAGACGACAACAGCATTATTCCAAATAACCAGTTTGGCTTTAAGGCGGGTCATGAAACCACACATGCCGCAGCTAAACTGGTCTCCGACATACAATGGAATAAATGTAGGAACCAATGCACAGGGGCCTGTCTGATCGACTTGGAGAAAGCTTTTGATACCATCTGGATCGAAGGGTTGTATTACAAACTGGTCAGACATGGCATACATAAGCCTTTACTATTTGTACTTTACGATATGTTAAAGGACAGGAGGTTCGTGGTCAAAAGTGGTAATGTGACCTCTAATAAAACGTATAATATCAAGAATGGCTTGCAACAGGGCGCGGTACTCTCTCCGATTCTTTTTAACATTTACATCAGCGACTTATTAGATGCACTTCCGCAGGCTATTGCGTACGCAGACGATCTCATAATTTACAGAACAGCTCCGAACGTTGCGATCATAAATAGGTTAATACAGCGAGACTTCAACAAAGTGCAGCGCTATTGCGATGACTGGAAACTAAAGATCAACTTCCAGAAATGTGAAGCCATCCTATTCAGATCTCCATTATATAAAGCCACGTACGACACAAGGAAAAACTGGCGAAAGCTAGTTATCGTGGGACCGCATGGAGATAAACTGGAAACCAAGAGTTGAGTTAAATACCTGGGCATCTGGCTAGACCAATATCTGTATTTCAACAGACATGTATAGGCTGCTTTGCTCAAAGTGAGGAAAACTTTTGCTATGACAAGGAGGCTATTTCACAGTAGCCAACTTGACAGCAGGGTAAAAGTCATATGCTACATGACGCTAATCAGGCCAATGCTCATATATGGTTGTCCAGTATGGTTTAACATAGGTCCAAATTTGATGGAAAAGATTCGAATGTTCGAAAGGAAGTGTCTGAGAACCTGTCTCAGATTACTCGTATATCGAACACCGGATTCGGAATACAAAAAGTACTACTCAAATGAGACTTTATATAATGAAGCCTGCATAAATAGGGTGGATAATTTTATGATTAAATTAATCAGAGGACATATTGCGAAAGCAATAAATTCGTCCAATGACCTAATTTTCGGGGCTTATTATCCAAATACCCTGTACTATGAGAACGTGCGTCGCGTTTTGTTCCACCAGAGGCGTTCCTTGATTTGGACATGAAAGGGCTTATACAGCATAGATCCGGAATTCCGCTGATCTATCATGTAAGTAGATCATCCGTAGACGGGCGATTGTGCTGCGACCGGGAAGTAACGCGCACCGAAGAAGAGCTCCTGCGCTTCAGTAGGGCTATCTCCCACAGAGGCCGGGACGATAACATTGGACAGCGTCAACAGTTCTGGTGGTTGAATGGCATATAAAGACCTGGATACCAGAGTCGGTAAGGAATAACAGTATTATCAGCCAGCTTACATAGACTTAGCTTTTCTAGACTTAGGGTAGTATAAGATTTAAATTAAGTTAAGTTAAGTTTTTTAAATAAAATTATATCCAAAAAAAAAAAAAAAGTAGGTTAAATTTTAAGAAAAAGAACAAAAAAATTTAGACACAAAGTTTTCAAAAGTTTTCTTTGTCATTTAAATAATTATAAGTACTCCCACAAACAAAATTCTGTCGCCGCAAGGCAAATTATACAATAGTTATGTAATGTTTAGCTTAGAGCGTCTGCGCGGGACCAGTAAGTTATAATATAAGATAATTAAGCTAGAATTTAAGCATTTTTTGTCTAGCATGTAATTTAGAAACTAAGAAGATAAAAAGAAAATAAAAAAATGTTTCAAAAATGAAAATGACCCCCACAGGTTCCACGACACGTATGTTTATGAGCAATTTTTGATTATATTTTGAAGCTTGGTGAGAGCTCTGTTCTAAGGTCGAGCAAATGTCATGATTTTAGATTCAGAGTTTAAATAGTCTGCCAAAGGGAAAGAGGCTGGTATTATTTCAGAGGTATCAAACAAATTTTGCCAAGGTTCAGAGTATCTTCTGACCCAAAAAAAAAAAACTAGATTTTGTGAGCAATCGACACTGGTGTAACCTCTAAATGTAATACTTAAAAATATTAAACTATTAAATATATTTCTTTCCTTGTTGGGAGCTGAACACTGGTCCAGTATACCCTTACACGCTCTACTTAATTAAACTAAATTAAGTACAATTTAAACCTGCTATTAAATTAAATTGTTAAGATTGTACTATTCATATCCAATAAAGGATGTTATTAAAAAAAAATATTTCTTTACATTTTATTCTTCTCAAATTGTTTTTTTTTTGTTCTATTCTCGACTTCTTTTTAATATACACTATGTAATGTTTGTACACAAGAAATAAACTAAAAAAAATTGTTTTAATTCGATAATGTTTCTGTGGAAGGAGAGTGCACAGGACATGGAACGATGGCGGGGTCGAGTCGGTGAGGTCATGAACTTCCGGGTTCCTACAGGCCAATAAATAGTAATAGTAATAGTAATGCTTCTTTTAAAATTTTACGACTAGTGTCACCTCTATCTTCTTTTCAACTTCACTTTCACCATCAAAATTAACCATTGATTCTAGAGACTCAGACCAGACTGATCGTCCTTTCACCAACTGATATACAAATATCGAATTACTTTGAATTGCAGTTTCTGTGATTATGCAACAAATTTCGGTAATAATAAATTTTCTTTTTTTTTTTTATTAGACTTCTCTGGGGAGAGGCGAACCTATAGCGCCGCACCGGCGTCCCGAGATCCCACCAAATAACTGTTTTGAACAGTTGCAGGTTGTAACGCTCCGGGAACACTCGTGTGGGAAGGGAGTTCCACAGCTTTCCCCGCTCTGTAACGGAACGAGTTCTGATGCAGAGATGTTCGCGCCGTCGGGAGATGAACCACAAACGGGTGCGATCCGTCGCATTGATTGGAGCGCATATAAACCGAAATTCGTGGAACAATACCACCACTCTCCAAAGAACAGTACCCCTGATAATATCTGTAAAACAGACAGAGGTCGGCTACGCGCATTCGATGTATTAGCGACTGTAGTCCCGACGTCAGCGCCGAGTCCCCGATCAGGCGGATCGCTCGTCTCTGCATGCTCTCAAGTAGGTCGAGGGTATGTTTAGGACCCGAGCTCCAAACATGAGAGCAATATTCGAGCGCGGGTCTAATTTGGGATTTATATAAGAGAAGTTGCGCCGGAGTAAAATATTTCTTGGCTCTAAACAGATAGCTCAGTTTTCCTGAGGCTGACCTGGCGATGCTCGACACGTGTTTATGCCATGATACGTTCCCACAGACCGTGACGCCGAGCAATTTCAAGCTTCCCCCAGCCTCGAGGGCCCGGCCATTCATCATCAGCTGTGGCACCGATGATCCACTTTTCTTTGTGAATATTGTATATTGTGTCTTCGCTGTATTGAAGTAGACGAGATTGTCCCTTCCACAGTGCAGGGCCCTATCTATATCCTGATTCAGAGAGTCAATCTGTCTACACGTCAACTGATGCGACGCAGATGCACCAATCGGCCGAACACTCGAAAAGGAGGAAACAAGCGTATTATCATCCGCAAAACTGAACACTTTGTTATCCGTTGTCTCCAACAAATCATTTATGTGAAGCAAAAACAAGGTTGGAGCCAAAATAGAACCTTGGGGCACTCCCGAATTAACAGGATACAGATCCGAACACTCGCCGTCCACAACAACCCGGATCGATCGATTCTCAAGGAAGCTCCTCGTCCACTCGGACATGTTGCTGGGAAAGTCTATATGAACGAAGTTTGCTCAGCAGTGCCCTGTGCCAGACGCGGTCAAAAGCCCTGGAGATATCCAATGCTACTGCCCTTGACTCCACATGCCGCTCAACTGCAGATGTCCATATATCGGTTATACGTGTCAAAAGGTCTCCCGCGGACCGCCTGCCACGGAATACGTATTGACGGTCATTCAGAAGTCCGTTGCACTCCAAATACTTAACTAACTCTGTATTGATGACTTTTTCCATCACCTTAGATAAAATAGACAGTAATGCTATCGGACGGTAATTTTGTGAGAGACACTTAATCATTAATCATTAATAAAATCATGTAGCATTTTCGTAATTATGATTGCGATAAAACGGAAAATGTAGAATACATTTCACTTGTGCCTTACCGTTCCCGGAATTATTACATTTTAAATTATATGCTGGTTTTTTCTTATTTTTATTCTTATTTTGTTTAGAGAAGTTATTATCATCATACATAACACACTCGCTCTACCTTACTTACCTCGACTCATCTCCTTGGTAGAAGACTTGAAGAATCAGTATGGTTCCCCGATTTAGTCGCGTACGACTTTTTTATAGGGCTCTCCCGAAAACTTGTTAGGAATGTCCGGGTCAGGACCCTGGCTTACCTACCAGTACCAAATTGACCACCATCCGGTGTAGACGTGCGACAATCGATAAACGATAGTTGATGAACCGTTCAACGGAACAGCCTTAAAAGTGAAGTGTATGTAAAATTATTATCTAATTATTGTTAAATTATTACTATTAAATTAAACTGCGTTGCACATCTTACATGAGTACGGGTTCGCTTGGGTCTTCTCTGCACCCAAAATAATTAAAAAACAAATAGTGCCGATACGCGACATACGAAGTGTTCCTGTTTGTGTATCTGCACAGTATAATAAATAAACTCTTGAACGTGATTTTCTAAATGTCACTCGCGCAATAAAAAAAAATAAAATAAAAAAAAAGTGAGAGCACGTGGTCCATAATATGGACGTAAATAATAAATACAAAAGGGCAGAGAAAAAACAAGTAATTAAAAACTTAAAACCAAAGTCCGCGTTAATAAAACGTCCTGCGGGCTCCCCACTGACACGAGCAACAACAAAAGTCAACAAGCCAAACGAGGCAATGACAGACTTGCTCGAAAAAGGTCAAAAAATGGAAGAGGACAGCACATTCCCCCCGGTTCCATATAATGACGGCAATGTAACAAATAACATGTTTGCATGTTTAACGACTAACGAGACTGAAGACGAGGATAAAGAAATCAGAGACCTTGAAGCGAGGCTATCCCGAGCAAGGGCGCAATCAGCTGAAAAGCGTCGCAGAAAGAAGGAATTGGTTGAAAAGAAGCAGCTAATGGTGAAACAACAGCAGTGGAAAAAACAGCAACAATGTGCACAACAAAATACTAACCAGCAAAAAGGATATCCCCCACAACAGATGACACAACGACAACCACAACAAGAGCAATAGGCAGCCAAAAGGAAAACGAAGATGCCACCCACCCACTACAGATATGGATTGTAACGAACTAGTAAGTCTATGTCAGATTTCTATTGGGGACGATTTTTCAAATAAAAAACTGACAGGGAACAGGTTTTCCATACAGACAAATTCCGTTGAGGACTTTGAAAAAATAAAAATGTGCTAAAAAGGGTCACCGCGGCATTTTACACGTGCACCCCGGGAGAAATAAAGAATATAACGGTTCTATTAAAGGGCGTCGTCCCTGAAACAGAACCAGAAGTTCTATTGCAAACGTTACGAGAGCTTAACTATAATGGTATTGAGTTTATTGCAGTAAAATCTTTCAATACAGCTAGAGCTAGACGGGAGAATCGTAAACTACCATTCTACCTGGTGCAGCTGGGCCCCGGTAGTAAAATTGGTGGAGTTAGGAAAATCACTATCCTGAACCATCAAATTGTCACATGGGACAAATTGAAAAAAGACAGAGATATAATCGAGTGTCTTCGCTGCCAAAGGTTCGGGCACTCAGCAGCAAACTGCGAAATGCAGTATCGATGTGTAAGATGCGGACAGGACCACAGCACAGAACAATGCACGTTCGGTAAAGAAAGGGTAGATGACAGATCTCTTCTAAAGTGTGCAGTCTGTAAGAGCGAGGGAGACACCGCTAATTATCGAGGCTGTCCTTAATTCCGCGAAATACAGGAAAAAAAGTTTTCACGGAAACGAAAAATAGCACACCCTATAGTTCAAGTGCGACCAGCACTAAATGTAACACCCAGTTCTCGTTTGCCCAAGTAACAGCTGGTAAGAGAAACACGCCACAACCCACCACACGGGTCCCGTCGCAACATACTGTGCCTCCAGAAACAGTAACACTAGCAAATGTGCTCACAATCTTGCTTGCTATTCAGACGCAGATGACACAAATGCAAAAACAAATAAACGACCAGGACACTAGACTAGAATGGGCCTATTCGCAGTTGTCTAGCTAGCCGTCAATATAAACCCCCAAACAGAAAGCACAATTAAGGTTTTGGTTGTGAATGTAAATTCACTTACCAGAATCAAGAGAAAAGCCGCTTTCTTTAAACTGTTGCAAGACGAAAGTCCTGACGTGCTTCTGGATAGCGAAACTGAGTTGAATCAGAGGCATAAACTTTGTCACAAAAACTACGACATTATACGAAGAGACTGACCCAACTCGACACAAGGAGGAGGGGTGGTAATCTTTGTAAAAAGCGACTTCAACATAAGGACATAGTGGTGAGATGCGCAGATTTCGGGTGCTTGAGGCGTGCATCATCCGCATACCCCTCCGACAAGGTAGGGGGATGTATGTGATATCTTCCTACGCACCAGAAGCACATCAACAAAATCTATTTATAGTGGAGCTAGAGACTCTTTTACGATGTTTACAAGTTCACTCTGAAGGGAACTGTTACATCGTATGTGGCGATTTGAATACTAAAGACCAAAATTGGGGAAATAGCATATCCAACACGAGAGGAAATCAACTAGCTGGTTGGCTAGATCAACATCACGTCGAATATAGGGCTGACCTGCTAGCTACAGAATATCCTTCCTTCCCCAGAGGGGAATCGTTCCTAGATATTATGCTTATTGACACACGACTTAAACATACACATACTAACAGACAAAATAGATACTGCTTACGCACAATTGAGTATGACAGCGACCATTGTGCATTATCAATCGTGATAAAAGCACCAAGCGAAGTTGTGGAACTCGGTGAATGTATGATACCCCAACCCTATAACTATGGGGGTATGCGATGGACGCGTTTCACGAGAACCTTAACAAGAGAAATACGCTTAAAAGATATTAACCCTCCTACCAAGAGAAACATATCCAACGAGGACATCGACAAATACATACAAAACATGGACGAAACCATAAAACAAACTGTGGGCAAAACAATACCAAAAACCACACCTAGAGACAACATGAACAAGTACCGAAACGCCACAATCAACGCACTCCACAGAAAAAGTAGATTTCTGTTTCAATTAAAACTACGGTACAGACGATTTATTGATAGGCACGACCAGGAGATAATATCACTGAAGTCCAGATTAAAAAATCTCCAACAGCTGATAAAACCCAACTATAGGTTAGCAGCAAATTTGTATTGGAACAACAAAGTTCGGGCGGTAAAATCCAACAACCCTAGTATGTTCCCGCAAATTAATAAAATATTTAGACGCATCAATGAAAACGAGATTCAGTGTCTCCAAATACCAAGGAACTGACGAAAACCAACGAATGCTGACAAATATAGGCATAGACACAAACAACGTCATCCTAAATGATGAACTTTTTTTGTTTGAAGATCCCGTAGAAAAAGTGAATGTTGTAGGGGCCGTCTTTCAAGAACTGTACAAGGCAAATGAAGTAATTCGCCGCAACCATGACTTGGTGGATAAAGTTCTACAGAATTTTCGTCATCTTCGAAATGACAATTCGCAGTGGCGATCAGAAAACCATTGTTTTATCGAATTCAGTAATGAAAATACGACAAACGCTGAGATCACTATCGAAAGCGGTAACAGCCTTTTGATCACTAGTGAAGAAATCCATGACGTATTTGCATATTTATACCAGGAGCCTTGTTGTTTTTCAATCGATTTATTGCGTCTATAACTTCGTTGAAAGAGGGCTCTCGGATCTGCGGCTCGGCTGTATGCACGTCTGGTGCGCTTATTTGTGGTTGATGGGCGCGCTGAACAGGTTTTCAAAGTACTGCTTCCATCTTGTCACAATATTGTTAGTTTCTGTGACCAGACAGCAAAGCAAAATTAGAAAATCTTTGTACCCATTGTGTTGTTTGTTTTTACTTAAAATAGAAGTTACTTATATATATATATATATATATATATATATATATATATATATATATATAAATGTTTTTTTTTGTTTTGTTTTTTTTTACTTAATAGAACTTAACTTAAATCTTATACTACGAATTCTAGAAAAGCTCTACGGTTCACTGTCCGTGGGGTAGAGTGGGAAAACCCTTTAATCCCTCCCGCGTATATTAACCGCCTCAAATTTATCAATCTCGGAAGCCCTGAGGAGCTTATGGTTCTGGCTGACATACTAGCTTCTTAACCTATTTTCTCTGAATACGAACCTTCGTAGCACGATTAATGGCTCCCACTGCAGCTCTTATGGCTTCAACGAACCCCTTTCACGGATGCTGAGAAATATCAACTCGAACTACACCTTTTTCGACTTTGAACTCACTACCCATAATCGCGAGCATTGCCCCCATAAACCTTTCATAACCACAATCTTAAGCGGCGCTTCCTACGCTCATTTAATTTTTTTTTTTTTCATTTTTAAACATTTTTTTATTTTCTTTTTATCTTCTTAGTTTCTAAATTACATGCTAGACAAAAAATGCTTAAATTCTCGCTTAATTATCTTATATTATAACTTACTGGTCCTACGCAGACGCTCTAAGCTGAACATTACATAACGACTGTATAATTTGCCTTTCGGCGACAGAATTTTGTTTGTGGGGGGAGAACTTATAATAATTTAAATGACAAAGAAAAATTTTGAAAACTTTGTGTCGAAATTTTTTTTGTTTTTTTTTCTTAAAATTGAACCTACTTTTTTTTCTTTTTTTTTTTTTTTTGTTGATATAATTTTATTTAAAAAACTTAACTTAACTTAACTTAAATCTTATACTACCTTAATTCTAGAAAAGCTAAGTCTATGTAAGCGCGCTTCCTACGCTTTCCTCCTTAATATGCCCCCACCAACCGCCCCTACTCTTATCGTCATAGTAAAATCCGTTCAGTTTAGGTTAAGATTAGTTAAGTTAGTTTGTAAAGTTATATATTAAGTATTAAGGCAATAAATGGAGCGGTCGCCAAACTTCAAACTAACATATAGAAAAAAGGAGTTTTTAGCGGTTTCGGTAATTACAGCTGAACACAAACAATTATCAGAGAACTAGATCTTCATTAAATTTTATTATATTTTATTAAAAATCATCAGAGCTTTTCAATAAGTTTATAACGATCGAACCTGACCCCCTAGTTGGCCTCATCCTGTTCGACTCCACTCCTTACTTCATCAAACGAGAATCTCCCTCCTCCTACACCTGTGAATTTTGTTTTCGGCAGGACAGCCGTGGTGGAGGAGTTACTACGTAACAATTCCACAAAAATGCGATGCCAGCCAAAATATAATTGAACTTCTTTCTCTAAATCTAACCGCGTTTAAGTCGTCACCAGAAATCTTGCTTTTCTATCTTCTGAAGCTGAAGATGGATTAAAATTTTGAGGAGATCTTCTTTGCTGGCTAATCTACGAAATATCCTCCATTTGTCCCATTCAAATGGACAATTTTCAAATTGCTGTCAGCACTTATTCAACCTTTGGCCAAAAGTGGTGACCTGTCATTCTTGTTTTCCTACCGACAATAGCAGCAGCACTTTCAACTAACTTCGCTTTTATCGAAGACTATGAAGTCACTAATTACCCACCAACTTTCGCAAAATCCCGACACAAATGGCCTGCCTAGTACGAGTAATAACAGATTTACAGGAGATCTCTGGCGGTTCCATTAAACGCCACTACTTACCTTCTAGTTAATTACCCAAAAACCTCACCCTAAAGCATCCGAAATCATTATCATTTGCGAATGGAATTGCATTAGCATCTTCAAACATTTTCCCCCAAGGGCATGGTTGCATGCGTCGCATAATGTTCCTGAAAACCAATTCGGTTACAGCACCGAGTAACCGACATAAAACTCGAAACATGTCGGTGCACCTGTCTCCCAATGTATTTTGCCGCACACGTGCATGGCATATTCCCCTTTTTTATCTGCATGCACGTCGGCCGGTCGTCCGACCGACGGGCATATCGTAGCTCGCGACTGGCCGCTAAAGGAAACCAAATTCTCTTTAATGTAAATATACACACGAGAGTTCGGCCCTTTGAGACGCCATCGATGTGTGCGCAGTTGCCATCGTATAAACATTCAAATTCCGGTCTGCATGATGGTTTGCCCAGCTGCAACCACTTCTCTTAGTATTTCCCTTTGTTGGATTAATATATCTGCGGTTCGGGTACTCATGGACACACAGCATGAGCGGCCGATATGATCATGGGGCTTGTGTGCGCACCCTCGCTGGTACCAATGTGACGGAGATCTTTTCCCATTGGTCGCTGAACGAGGGAAGAAATTCAATTTTCTTTATTACCATTTCAGCTGAAATCCAACCACCGATAGAGTCGGTCGCGTCACCATCCGCCGTACCAGGTGCCGGTACGGTACGTAAACACATAAGTCGAGTATCAGCATGTGGTGAGTGAGCACAACTGCGAAATATATTAAAACTAAATACACACCACCTGGTCGAAATCCAATGCCGTGTCTTCGGAGAAATTATATTCTGTAAAGAAACATAAACTATAAATCGAGTGTTGTATGTGAAACCATATACTGTAAAGAAACATAATCTATAAGTCGTGTATATGTGAAATTATATTCTGTAAAGAAACGTAAACTCTAAGTCGTGTATATGTGAAATTGTATTCTGTAAAGAGACATAATCTATGAGTCGTGTGTATGTTAAAATTGACTTTTAAGTTGCATAAAATAAAACATAGCCACCAATGGAATCCGATTTTTAAGTTAGTTAAAAGAATATAGAATCTTTTGTTACCGAGTGACCGTAAGTTGTTTTATTTGGAGTGTCTGAAGTGTGCGGATGGTACCAGCAGTCGGACGGGGTTGGCGTTCCGCTCAAACAACGCGTCGGGGACTTTAGTGGACCTGTGTCCCTGTGGCGCCTTACTAAAAAAACCATAATTGCCACAGATCTTACCGCGAAGTGTAGCCATTCAGTCTACGTCTTCAGTAAAACCAAGGTTTTACTAAAGGTAAGAAGTTCCCTAGGGTTTAGGGTATCCTAAGAGTATTCGCCAGAGAGCAAATGGCCTGCTAAGTACGTGTAGTAACAGATTTACAGGAGATCTTACCGAGAAATGGAGCCATTCAGTCTACTGCTTCAGTAAAACCAAGCTTTTACTAAACGCAAGAAGTTCCTTAGGGTTTAGGGTATCCTAAGAGTATTCGCCAGAGAGCAAATGGCCTGCTAAGTACGAGTAGTAACAGATTTACAGGAGGTCTTACCGAAAATGGAGCCATTCAGTGTACTGCTTCAGTACAACCAAGCTTTTACTAAACGCAAGAAGTTCCCTAGGATTTAGGGTACCCTAAGAGTATTCGCCAGAGATTAACACCCACCCTGTGGCAGTTCCGCCAAACCCCACGGCCCACTTACCTGCAAAAACCCCATAACTTCTTCCCGGTCTGCATAGGTTTACGCTGATGCAATCGCATCAGCAACTTAAATGCTTCACGCATCAAATTGAGCAAGTTTATTTATCTAAAAGTCCCTGTAAAGAATCCTTACCTTCCATGCATCTCTTCGCATACAAATTCCCTGTAAGAATTCTTCCCTAACGTATCAGGAATCCCAAAACTCATCCCAAAAATGCCAGGCAAATCCCGCTATACGAATTCCTGATAACAAAACGATTTGGTTTACATACAATGTAACCATCATAACAGGGACCATAAACACTGCGTCGCCGATTTCCCGTCCTCACCAAGTGTATCATAAATCACCATACATACACATTGGCTGGCGAGCTACACCCAAGGGACCAAAACAAATATACGCATCTCGCGTCTCTTGGCACCAATTAAATCCTACAGCATAAGCAAATGCCAATAGGAATTCAATACCGACCCTTACCAGCGATGCCATAAACACCATTTCCTGGTAATCTAGCTAAAACCCATTAGCACATTTCCACATTGCATTGCCGCCTATTTATTTAGCCGCAATGCACGTCTTAGACAAAGACCTAAGCGTTCCCTTTGTTTTCTCATATTTCGGGACCTGCTTCTCATCAGCAGCGGCATAAGTAAACACAAACCCAATTTGCATCCGGCTTGTTTGCTTAGCCGAACTCACATCTTATGGATGCACATTTTCCCTTTCTTGGTTTTAGGTTCGTTCCCATGGCGTTGCCCCACGAACGAACCAATGTACACACATATAGCGTTTGAAATAATAGTGAAGAAGATCGTGTGATTCGAACTGACGCTATGACAGCTCGAATCACGAAAAAAATTTTACCTAAGCGTTACACACCAGGCTACTGACCGTGTTTAGAATTTGATTTCCAAACTCGAGTGTATTCCACTGGTGTGAATTATTTTTATTTATCGCTTGGTATACGGTTCTGATGTATTTTTCTTATTCGATTTTTTCGTTCGGTGTTCTTCACTATTTTTGCTTGTGAATTGTGTGTATCTGTTGGAATCGCTACACACATACATGTGTTCCACCATGATCTCTATTACGAGATCTGGTTTTCTATTCCACCAAGAGAGACTTTACGTTTCTCTGGTGGTAAGTAAAAACATATCCTTAGTGGAGAGGATATCTACCACCACACCACCAAACTCACCCCATTAGCGAGTCGGCTCTGCACCAGCCGTTTATCGCCGAGTCCAATTACATCCGCCTACCACCATGGTCGTGCCGCTCCCCCCCCCCCGGTGCACACGGTGACGCGAAAGTCAACCGCGAGTCGCGTGAGTAACAGTTTTGATATACAAAGTCGTCGGTTGATTACAGCGGACTTGTACGCGTGATTTCATTGTCTAGTTAGATTAATTTACGACTTCAATCTGTAAAATTACGAATTATCCTTCACAATTTTAAAGATAATGACGAATATAACAAAATAAATGCATGAAAATACTTGGATACATCTAAACCAATAAAAGAACATTTACTTCAACAACATTACTAGTGTTTAATTTTCCGTTTATCGCTGAGTCCCATTTCATCCGCCGACCACCACGGTCGTGCCGCTCCCGCTACCTCGGTGCGTACGGGGGCGCGGAGTCATCGGTGCAGTGAATTTCATTCATCCCCATTAAGTTGAGCGGTGGTTTGTCGATTTTTTTTATTCCGGAGGATTTTTGTTAAAAATTAGATTTCATTGACTGGACAAAAGAAATAAGTTATATAAATTAGTGTTAATATTAATTTGCATCAAGTCCAATAGTGTTAACAAAAGTAGTGGTTTTTATTTAGAGAATAAAACTGAACAAATAAATTCCGGTGTTACATTCATTTTCCTTGTTCCTTAATGGCTCGTGACGGTGCGAACGGTCTACTTGGTGTGCATTCCTAAGCGCAGTAACAATTCGGTTTGGCGGCACCTGTTAGAACTGGTGGAGACGAGGTAGAACCCCATGTCGTGCGCAATGACCTCGTTCCCCACAACCCCCTTTGCTTTTCTATGTGAGTGACATTACAGTCACTTAATCCCAGTAGTTGTGAGTGATGTTAAATATCAGTCAAACAAAGTAGTGTCTATGTCTCCTAGGGTACTTCTTACCTTTAGTAAACGATATTGTGGCGTTTCTAACAGATACAGATAGTGCAGAACACCGAAAGAAATTCGAATAAGCAAAAGCATCAGCCGTTTACCAAGCAATAACATAGCAATTCCACATCAGTTGAGTGTACTTGAGTTTAGAAATCGGATTCGGACAAGCGGTTGTGGCCTGATGTGTTGAGCATTGGTTCAATATTTTAGTGATTCTAACCTCTATAGCGACAGTTCAAATCACAGGCTCTTCAATATCGCCGCAAACGCTATAATACCTTCCCCATTCTCCATAGGTCAACTTATTTTATAAAGATATCATGTTGAGTTTGAAAATGCTTGGCCAATCTCTTCTAGCCTCTTTGTCAAATAATACGATATGTGCAACGCATTGAATTCAAAATAGCGATTACTTAACCGAGAAGAATTCAATGCTCTAAAATCTCTTGTCGTTAAAGACATATTTTAGCCTTGCCGATTAAGAGATTTACATCATCGAAGCTACCGCACTATCAATTCTAGAAATTCCAATAAATTAAGACGTTCACATATTAAGAGATGGGAAAAATGTCAACAAATAAAGTATATGGGACATCCTGAGAGTTGCTAGAATTATTTCACCCCACACAATCTGATCACCGCTTATTCAGAGTATTCGTCCTGAACTGTAACTCAGCTGCAATATTTCTTCATGTCTATCTACAATAGGTGGTTGTACCACGGCTTTGCAATTCCGTTATTAGAATATATACGAACCATCTCCAATTTTCATAAATTAGGTGGACTGAATAATAAGTGTGTCTTATTTAGATAGCTTTTTGTCATATGTTCCATTTCCGGACTAAGCCAGATACAACACTTAGCAACCCTCCTATGTTATTAATTAAGTGCAATAAGGACCAATGAAAATAGATTTGGAACACATTTTTGCCCTGCCATAACCTTCCTCATCGTCTTAATCTCACTTGACCTATTTAGCATCACGCCTTCATCACTTCACTGAAATCCTCAGGGCTGTCTTAGAAGCAGTCATCTGTACGATTAAGCAGTGAATCCCATTATTTCAACTATCACTCAGTTTCCCAGTAATCCTTTCAGATTTTATTGGTTAATCACTATCGCTAGAGGACACAATTATACCGAACCGCTGTTCGTGGAACATCTTGTCACTTGTAATTTCAATCAACTAATCCTTTACATTCGGCTCCGTTCGCTGCATTGGCTGCGTTCTTTGCTATTTAATAAATCCCTAAGTTATCGTTCAGCATTACAAGGTCCTTGAGGACGTCAACGACGTAGCTACAGTAGCGGCTTGCTTACATGCCTAATCCAACACACAAACATCGGATCCGATTTATTACCCACATCGACAGGAAGGTGACATCCCGATATTAAATCAAAACCAAGACCGGGCCGAACGGCTTCCATCTAGCTTAACCGCCTGTCAATCGCCGCAAGTAATATGCAATTAACATCCCGTTCGCCCGCCCCACCGGATTATTGTATCGCTTGCCCCATTCCTTTTTTTCCTTACCTTCGCCAAGCGATTTATTAAACTCATGTTGCATTTGCTATTATTTATATTATTTTTATGTTTCAATTTTTTTGTTTTGATTTTTTTCTAGTTGGTCTATCTCCATCGGTCGCGTCTCCGAGTGCTGCTGTTGCAGCAGCGGCAGCCGCCGCAGGATTGTTTCCCGGAGGCTCCCCGTCAGCGACAACTCTCAGTGCTCTAGTCTCACAACATCGACTGTTGGAGTTGTCGCGGTTTGGACTGCGTGGATACGACCTGGCCCAACATATGCTCACTCAACAAGGTGCTGTTTCAAAATTGCTGGGTAAGTGCGGTGGAATGATTTATAAATTCTATTAGAATTGATGAGGTCTCGCTATCCTCGTCTGCCTGTAGAGGTTGTGTTCAAAGGGGATTTGACTTAAAGCCAATTGAATCGGGGTCTTGCTGCTGGTTGGTAGACCATCTCTGCTCTCCTCCTCTATTCATGAAGAACAAATTACAGACGACGATACATATCTTTAGTAGACAATACTAAATAGCGTGAGAATCTTCCAGAGATGTGGGAGCCGCCAGGGGATTACTGAAATTCAAAGTCAGTTGAAGAAATGGCAGGAAACTGTATCTTCCCCGAAGCTAATTACACCTTAGCAGGCATTCCGAGATCAAACGCAACTACCCATCGTATTTGTCCAATTAACCCACTACCAAACGGGCTATCGTAAGATACAGTCGTGGAATTCGCGCAACAAACACATGCCACCGTTATAGCGCTTCGGATTCCGGGATGCCGGAGCAGAAATGCCCAACTCTAATTAATTTCCACTTCTAAAACGCTCATCAAATCCATATTTGCCGCCACGCACTCGACTCACTTGTGGCGATGTAAGATTTCCACGGTCCCACAATGCGTCCTGGCCATGACAACATGTCTGTACGCATTGTAGCCGTGCGACCGCGATCACTGCTGCTGCAGCTACTTCGGAGGCTGCTATTTTTGTACTGGCTGTGCTGTAGGCAATTTGTTGGGTGATGTATGACTGACGGTTTTTGTCTGCTAGCCTGGCTGGAGTACAACAGTGCGCCCGCTTGCAATTGATTCTTCAGTAAGATAATATTATCAAAAGTGAACAAAATTGGTGGCAAGTAGCGGCGCGGAGAAAAGGTACGTACGCACCTGTTCAGCTGAATGCGCAAACGCCGACGGTGATCATTTGATCGACCAAGACCCGGTAGGCCCCAACTTCGGCCCCGGCACCAGCCGGACATACTTAAAGGTCGCCAGAGACGGCTTCAATGACTATGTGAGCTTTATTGGTGACTGCTTACTTGGCTATGCCGGCGGAAGATTTACGATCGCTGCCTGGATAAATGACTGTGATTTTCGCGACTTGCGATTGTGATCGCAGGAAATTTGTTCGGACGTTATGTCAGAAGTGGAAGATTTTGAGGCAAAACGGATGTGTGGATGGTTTGCTTCGGGTACAGAGATAGTTCACACGAATCTTACATAATTGAGAGATACTCGTGTGAGATGTGAAGATCGACTGAGAAATTTATGCGAATGAATTAATGCCCTTACAAGTTGAGAAATAGACATCTATTTATTAATTGACGCACAATCAGCGTGAGAGACAGTCTCGCGCTCAGGTAATATTTTATTATTTGGAATTATGTCTCTCTTAAAGGAGTATCTAGGATGTGAGTTGTGCGTTTTAACGTGTAAAATTCTAAACATTTTTAGGGGATGGTAGTCAAAAAATGATCCCTTGTGTTTATTGTGTATATATTTCCGAACACAGTTCTTCGTCAAATAAATTGTCAAAAATTATTGCAATATATATTATACAAGATCATGTTATATACGATATATATATTTTATAAGAATGTGTTCCCAGAGTACATTTTCTGATCGACAGATTCATAAATTGCTGTACTTTCTTCTGGGTACAAATTCAACTCTGCCTTAGTAAACTATTTCCCTAACTACCAATAAATAATATTTTTATGCAATCCCCAGTTCAACATCATACTGTGAACACAGAATAACTATTTTTCTCCACAAATATTATTATTTCATCATATTTTAAATTTCAACTTTTTATCAGGGGAAAAATTTATAAATTCCCATGAACTCAACGTAAAGTTTGTAACCTCTCGCTTGTTCCACCCGCACTGAGGTTTGTCACATAAAGATTCTTCAAAATCCTTTTTGTGTGTGCGCTTCATTTAAAAATAAAATTTTACTGGTCCAAATAGAGTAAGCTAAACACAATCATAAGATCTATTATGACCACCTAGAATTTTTTTCTAATTTTACTCAAGAGTGTCAAAATTAGTCCGAAGAATACTCAATCAAGCGCAAAATGGCGAAAAAATGAAACTCATTGGCACTACATGTTCAATTCTGTCATGTATTCTGCCTGTCCTGGTTTTACATGTATTACCAAAAATATTGCTCTACTGAATTCGGAAGTGTTCTTCTTACCTAAAGCAATCATCTCCACATAAACCTGAGACGTGATGCCAAGTTCCAATCTTTCGATACCTCCTTTTCCAATCTGTCTCTTCTTCCTCTCTCACTGGGAATTGACGTTTAAGTGTATTAATATTATTATTATTTATTGGCCTGTAGGAACCCGGAAGTTCGTGACCTCACCGACTCGACTGTGCCATCGTTCCCTGTCCTGTGCACTCTCCTTCCACGCTTGACCATCCGATCCGGTCTCTTCAAGGTCAAATCTAACATTATCCTCCCATCTCCGTCGCGGCCGTCCTACCGGTGTCTTTCCCGTTGCCTTCCCGTCAAGAATTCTATGCGCGGTCCTATCGTTGCCCATTCGCGCCACATGTCCGGCCCATCATAATCTTCGTCACTTGATTACTCTCACTATTGTAGGTTTGCGGTATAGCTCTTCCAATTCGTGGTTGTGGAGTTTCCTCCATTGTCCTCCCTCCTCGTCATATTTACCTCCAAAAATACCCCTTAAAACTTTATTCTCGAATACCCGGAATTTGTTTTCTTCCCATTTTGTGAGACCCCATGTTTCGCATCCATATAGAACAATTGGCATGATTATGGTTCTATAGACACGGAGGTATTTTATTACGTGATAGCAGTTTGTATTTCATCAGTTTACTGACTGCATGCCAACTACCGTTGCCGGAGTGTAGTCTTTTGTTAATTTCCTTCGCCATTTCGTTACGGGCCGTCAGTATCGTTCGCAGATATTTAAATTCTTTAACTTTTTCAAATATCTTGCTTCTGACGTTTATATGTGTTCCCTAAGTTCCACCTGCTCTCGCCGTAATCATGTATTTTGTTTTGTCTTCATTTATTTCTAACCCCACCTCTTCTGTCGCTTGCATGATGATTTCACTGTTTTTACTTACAGTTTCTAGATTATCGCCCAATACGGCGATGTCATCCGCATATGCGAGCACTTGTGTGACCCCGTTCAGGGATGATCCGGCCATGTTGTCGTCTTGTACCTTTCTGATGACATACTCGAGGACAAGGTTAAAAAGACACGGTGATAGACCATCTCCCTGTTTTAGTCCGTCGCGGATTTCAAATGGTTCTGAGAGGTGATTTTCTGTTCTAACTCGCCCTTTGTTTTCGATCATGCAGATTTGAATGAGAGCGGCATATTTTTTCGGGATTCCCAGCTCAACTACAATATGGTAAAGTCTTTGCCTTGCGACTGAGTCGTCGGCTTTTTAAAAGTCAACGAACAGTTGGTGAACCTTCTCTCCGTATTCTCACTTCTTTTCCAGTAGTTGCCTTATTGTGAACATTTGGTCAGTTGTTGACCAGTTCCTACGGAATCCGCATTGGTATTCTCCCAGTATTTCTTCTGCGTACGGTGTGATTCTCGCCAGTATGACTTTTGTTAATATTTTGTTTGCGGTTGGGGACAATGTTATTCCTCTGTAGTTTTCGCAGTCAGATCTGTCATCTACGATGAAGCACTCAGGCTATGTTGACGAAAGCAAACGCTTCCAGTAGGGCCACCCATGTTAGACAGGCTAGCGAGGAGTAACACACAAAGATCTACAACCCCTAATCCAGGGTGTTACGCGACACCGTGCCCATTAGATGGTTTGCTGACAGGGGTATACCGGTTGAATTATAACGGCGCCTCTCTCACACCGGGTCGAATCAGAGTAGTAAGCAGACTTTACCATATCAAAGAGAAACCCCAGAGTGTTCCCACGACGTTTAAGTGTATCAACCAATGTTAAGTTATATAAAAAACAAACCGATGTCCCAATCTATTGAATTAGTCTTTAATCAATATTCCGATTTATCATATTTCTTACTAATTGTAGCAGATCCACTTATTTTCCAAAGATATTCCGATATATCCATCTTCTGATCTAACATTGATACATTTATTTCCTGGTCTATAGATTGTCTGATTTACCGATCATGAAATCACTTGGGCCTGCAATCTTATGATGCTTCGATCTTCTGATCTCTAATCTTTTGATCTAAAATTTCTGATATAAAAATATCCTAATATACCCGTTTTCTGATCTGGCGATCTTGTGGTATACTGATGTACTGATATAGTGATCTAATAATCTGGTCTCTCAATTTTCTAATCTACCGATCCTGAAATTTGTTAATATCACAATCTGTCCATCTTGGGAAATGTCGATTTTCTTTAACAATTTCTTGATCTATAAATTTTCTGATCTGTAGATTTTCTTATCTAAAGATGTACTAGTGCATAGATCTTCTCACATATAGATCTTCTGATATATAAATGTGATCTATAAGCCTTCTCATATGTATAATTTCTGATCTATAGACTTTCAGATCAAAAGGTTTTCTGATCAATTGATTCCCTGATCTTCTGATTCCTCGAAATTGGGGTCTATAGATCTGACGATCAATCGAACTTCTTGTTTATAGATCTTCTGACTTATAGATCTCTGAGTTATATCTCCTGTTCTGTATATTTTCTTACCTAATGATCTTCTGATTTACAAATCTTCTCATATTTAGAACTTATGATTTTTAGATTTTCTGATCTAGTGATCTTCTGATCCATTGAAATTGTATGTATATATATATATATATATATATATATATATATATATATATATATATATATATATATATATATATATATATATGTATATATATATATATGTTTATATATATATATATATATATATATATATATATATATATATATATATATATATATATATATATATATATATATATATATATATATATGTATCATCATCATCATCGGCAGTACAATCGGGATTCGGTCTTGGCCTTATTTAGCAAGTCTCTCCACCGGTATCCGGTCCTTATCCAAGACTTGTTAAATTGTCCATAATAATTTGTTTTTCCGGGCAAGGTTATTAGCCTTGCGCCAAATATATATATGTATCATCATCATTGGCAATACAACCGGAATCCGGTCTTTGCCTTATTTTATGGCGCCGAGTTATATGTGTATATATATATCAAATATAAAGGCTTCTCGATAGTATAGTGGTTAGTATACCCCGTCGGGCAGCCTCTGGCGCAAGACTAATGACCTTGCCCGGAAAAATAAATTATTATGGAAAATTTAACAAGCCTCAGGACTTGCTAAATAAGGCCAAGACCGGTGCCCGGTTGTAGTGCTGATGATAATGATGATGATATCAAATATAAGCGGTAATTTATTATCAACATTTTTCAATATGGTCTTCTGCGTGATCTACACACGTTTGCCACACATTTAGAAGCTTTAATATCCCAAGTTCGTAGAAAGCTTTGGGCGAGTTGTTAGCCAATTGCGCACGTGCTCCTAGACTTCTTCATTTCTTTCGAATCATTTTGCTCCAAGTGATTCCGTCAAGCGTGCGAAGAAAAAATAGTCACAGAGAGACAAGTCTGGGGTATAAGGAGGGTGTTCGAGGGTTTCCCAACCCATTTCTTCCAATGTATCCAAAATAAAAAACAAAAATACATTCTACAATTTAGAGTGCTTGCAAAGAGCCAATAAGTTAATTAAGAAAAATAACTTTAAATAGGACAGCATTTAGTCTTAAGTGAAAAATGTCATTTTTATTTTTAGAAAATAAATACGAATTTAAAAAAAATTCATCGAAATTGTGGGCTATCCATTTTATTATCTTCCCTTCTATTAATCTTCTAATCTAACAGATTTTTTCATCTATCAATTTGATCTATTGGTCCTCGCATCTAACGATATTTTCAAAAACACGATGCTGATCGAAATTTCGCCGAACCGATTCCCTTTTTCAAAAATTCCATGTTCTTGGAACCAATTGGGTTCTCATTTTATTCAGGAGAAGAACGTCTTTTACATTTGTGGTTCGATCCACTCGAGCTGCCCATACTGTCAGTGACAGGTCTTATTGTCAATTGATGATCTTTGAGCACCAAATCTTTGATTTCCTTGACATGTTGTGTATCAGTTGACATTTATGGCCGCCTCGTAAGTGATTAATCTTCAAAGCGTTCCCGACCTTCTTTGGAGATCTTATGCCAACCATAACCTGATGATTTCGACGTAGCCCGGTAATCAGAATTTTCTACATTTCTTCAGATGAAATTTCATTAAGCACACAAAGTTTGATGCAAATTCTTTGTTCAATAAATTTAGATATTATATAAATCGTCAATTTGACCTTTGTTGTTCACTAAACTGTTGCAAATAATCTCATAAAATTCGGTATTGCTCAACTGAACTTGCTGTTTTGTATTCCGCCTCCTGAGACATTTTCCCACAAAACCCGTCAATCTAAGAATACGCAACATTTCACGCTGAAAGTAATCTTCAGGCGCACAAATAAATATAGAGAGTCATTCTTTAGCCGAACTAGACGAATGTGGAATGCTTTACCTGATCATATGTTTCCTGGTCGTCGTAATGTTCAGGTATTTAAGACGAATGTACATAGATGACCCCTTTCCTTATCAACTTCCTTTCCGCCCACTCCCACTGTGCTCTGACATTTAAGGGTACTTCAAACTCCCCTTTTGCTCATGCGTTAGTGTATAAAGATAATGTTCTGTCACATTGCTACTATTTTAGGAAAAACAAAGATACTCACGCAATGAAAGCTGATAACCCCGGGTCATATTTGTTCACAGCAGTATGAGTCTTCTGATCTACCGATCTACTACTCTATAATCTTCTGATCATCTGATTATGATCTTTTAATCTATGAAATTCGCATCTATAAACTTCTGATCTATTAACTTCTGATCTATAGATCCTCTGATTAATAGATATTCTAATCTATAGATCTTCTCGTATACGATTTTATCAACTACGATCTTCTGGTCTACGATCTCTTGATGTAAGATATTCTCATCAACTTTTCACGATCCACGCTACAGGACTTAGATACGGCCCGCGTACACCGAAAGAACCTCAGGATGAGGACGATGGGCCATCGGGCAGAATAGTCGAGAGGACAATTCAATGAAACCTAAGCGTGTGAAATCAATTACAACGACAGAGCTAGAAGCTCTCACCGAAAAGCAAGCGTCACCTGCTACAACATCAGGGAAACAGGAGAGTTTTGGAAACTTCCTTCCTGTAGAAAACTAAGCTGACGGGTCAGCGTTTCAATCGCAAGCGGTCAGTACTAAGTAAGGTTTGTCAACAAAGGCACTTCCGGCCCTACACCTGCAATATCAACTCCGAACATCGAATTGGAGATGAATAAATCCAAGAACCCCGGGAATTGCGATCTTCATCGCTACATCTACATCCGTTCCTAGAGCACCGTTTCCTGTCACCTGGACTCATCGCTCACGCATCCAGGATTTGTCGCTTCTCGCCACCCAGGCACATTGCTGTCACGTGTCTGGGGTTCTTAACTTTTCGCCGCCTGGACGAAATGCTCTGGCGGCACCCTCTTAACACCGCCCATTGCACATCGCTGCCACGGGGGCACCACTCCAACGGAGTCGGCGTCTAGTATAGGCTTTCGGTTATAAGATTAAGGGACAAAGAAAAATAAGGAACAAGGTAAAATGCCGGCACCCGTCGGAAAATCATGTCATCGGAAAGCTGTCACGGAGTTGGAGTTCACCGTTTCTCGAAACCTGGACGCATCGCTGTCACGCGTCCAGGATTTGTCGCTTCTCGCCACCTGGGCACATCGCTGTCACGTGTCTGGAGTTCCTCGCTTCTCGCCGCCTGGACGAAATGCTCTGGGGGCACCTTCGTATCACCGCCCAGGCACATCGTTGTCACGTGTCTGGGGGCACCACTCCAACAGAGTCGGTGTCTAAGCTGGACTTTCGGTAACAAGATAAGGGAGTATAGCAGATGAGGAACAAGGAAAGATGCCGGCACCCTTCGAGAAACCATATCAACGCAAAGCGAATAGTGAACACATGGTCCAGCCACCAGTCAACGAAGAAAAGCACCTAGCATTGGGACTATTTCATCCTGCGGCACAATGGAACGAAACCTTCTATTGATCAGCTGATTATTCTTGCTAATAGCAACCTGGATGCACAACCTCTCTGGCTAAATCAAGTGCCAGTTCTGATTCAATAAAATATGCCGCAAGGTGTTCAACCACGAACTACCATTAAGTGACCAATACAATCCCTTCTAATCTTATTGGAAGTTCAGCGAATTCGCTCAATTCAAGGGACACATCAACACAATCACTAAACCAGTGGACCAAATACTCCGCCAGGCAATGTGGCCGACGTAAATCTCAGCTCCCATCGAGAAATTCGCCCAACGCCAAGCAGTGGCATTAGCGGCGTAGATGGGACAAATCTCCAGCTGCAAGAGCATCAGGCACAGCAACCACCTTGGATTTGAAACGCAGATGATCCTATGCAGTTGGCGGCAACTCGAACACTTCTAATATCGGCACAGGCTGGCCATATTCAAAAGATGATGAAAACACGACATTGCACGGCCGACTTTAACCCAACTAAGCGGTCTTTGGACTGAATCAACAGCTCCATCTAGTGCACCTAGATTTCAACTATTTCTAAATGGCCACATTTCCAACCAAGGACAAACACAAACACTTCAACATATTGGCGACCACATCGCTCAATTACCATTCATGGATTTACGATCCGACATGGGACTACGTCCAGGATATTCATACTATATTTATGGATCTACGATCCAACATGGGAGTACATCCAAGATATTCTTACTCTACGCACGGATTTACGATCCAACCAACATTTCAATTATCAACAATTATCAACAACAACAATGACGGCCTTACGTCGAGCTACAACGTCAGCATACAATGGCCAACTTCGCCCGTTTGTCACATACGCACACACACCCACACACACTGATAACATCAAGTATGCCACTATAACATAACTCATTATATTTCATAACTGAGATCAATTAATATAATCAATATAACTAATTATTGCCACCCTACCTCAATACGGTGTCTCCGATGAACGAGACAAAACCCGAAAATTACTTGTGTCTCAATTGCAAGCATCCCCGTGCTAACCACGCCCAAGACAACCATTGTGCTGATACACCTCACCTATACAAGGAAGAAGAAACACCAGTTGTTCCATCGACGCTGGCCCGGGAAGATGTTACAGTGCAGCAACAAACCTCAAACCATCAAGCAGCCTCAAATGTCACTCGGAAATGCCAGCAGTGATTCGAAACGACAAATTGATCAGAGAGGCATTGCTCGGCACATTACCAATCAAATCGGAACATTCTACAGTTGAATTAAGATGGTGACTTTATGCCAAACTCATCAAACGGCCATATAAATGAAGTGCTACCAGCAACCCACGTCGTCTATTCGAATAGACATCAAAGCACTAAGCCCCTGAACTTATACTGCATAAAATCCAATTATGCGATTGCGGCAGAAACGTCTAATGACACTGAATGCTGTCAGTGGATGAATAGAGGAAGATAGAAAATTGTCTTTTTTAACAGTTTTGTTTTGACAGTTTTTGTACCTTTGTTATTAGAAAAAAGAAGAATTTTATTCTTTGTACTTTAACAGTATGATTTTTCTGTTTTTACTGGTTTAACTTTTTTGAGTCCATCGTGTAATGTAGTCGAGAAAAATAAAACGATCTATGACTTGTGATTATATATTCAAAGCGTTCTTTTTGTATTATCTGTGCCCAATGGGGCAATCATCATTTTGCTGTCTCGTCGAGGATTCTTGACGTAGAACAAGAACCATATTGTTTCTATATACATGAAATCTACATTATGTAGAATATTAGCGCAGTCTTATTTTGTATTATATGCAAGCAGAACTGTTTGATATCCTTAAGTATTACTGTAAAAAGAAGGATTATTTTATATCAAACATATTAAGAGGGTTGCCTCTTATGTTTCGGGATTTGGCAACCCTAGTGTTGCAATCCGGCAATTGACAGCCCTGTCGTAAAGTTGGACATTTTTGAGGTTATACGCACTCAGAACGTTTTGACATACGAGCGCTATTTGTGTTGTTTACAGTAACTTAAAAGATTCATCTCGGCCCAAAAATGGAATTAAATCTTCAACATGTTCGTGCGATTATTTTTTACAACTTTCGGCGTGGATTAACTCAGCAACAGTGCATGGATGAACTTAATTCAATTTTTGGCGATGAAGCTCCATCAAGGACCAGTGTTTATCGATGGTATGGTGAATTCAATCGTGGTCGTAGTTCACTCCAAGATGAATTTCGTGAAGGTCGTCCAAAATCAGTTGTTGTTCCGAAAACCATTGATGCTGTGCGCGAACTGATATTGGAAGATCGTCATGTGACCTATCGTGAGATTGAGACAACCTTAGGCATTAGTGGGACCAGCATACATTCAATATTGCTTTAACATTTGACTGTCAAAAAAATTGGTTCGCGTTGGGTCCCACACAATTTGTCAATCGCCCAAAAAAAAGGCTCGCGTCAATTGGTCGAAAGAAATGCTCAAAAAATACGGTCGCGATGCTTCGAAACACGTCTATGACATCGTGACAGGTGATGAATCGTGGATTTATGCGTATGAGCCCGAAAGTAAACAGCAGTCGACTGTCTGGGTGTTTCAAGATGAGCTAAATCCAACAAAAGTTGTTCGCGCACGAAGCACTTCCAAGCAAATGGTCGCCTGTTTTTTCGAAAAAACTGGACATGTCGCAACCGTACCACTAGAACAACGCAGAACAGTCAATTCTGAGTGGTACACAACCATTTGTTTGCCAGTTGTCTTCCAAGAAATCAGGAAAGCCAACCGCCGAAGACGGATCATTCTTCACCACGACAATGCGAGCTCTCACACATCGGCTGCGACAACTGCATTTTTGAGCACCCAAAACATCGATTTGATGGGTCATCCGCCGTATAGTCCTGACTTGGCACCGAATGACTTCTTTTTATTCCCGTACGTAAAAACCAAACTGAGAGGTCAACGTTTTTCGACACCTGAAGAAGCGGTTGCTGCATTCAGAATGCATGTGTTGGAGATACCTCAATCAGAGTGGCAAAAGTGCTTCGACAATTGGTTCAAACGCATGCAAAAGTGTATAGATCTTCATGGGGAATATTTTGAAAAACAATAAAGTGATTTTCGATGATCAATATTTGTTTTTGTTCTCTAATCCCGAAATATAAAAGGCAACCCTCGTATAATTTTACTTCGTGGGCAACATAACTGAATACAATAATCATCCATCCGTGTCGCAAAACCATTTAATCTAGATAAAATAATTATAATAACATTCGTTGGACTACTAAAGTAGAATTTACTACTTGTTTGCATGGGGTGTGCAAAACAGTCATCCATGCCGTTTTTTTTTTTACAATACATTCAGTCAAAGGAATGTATATTCTAATGTTCTATTTCCAACTAGTTACACTTTATGACAAGTAGGTAAGACGATGGCTTTATTCGAACATTCTATTAACTCCTTGAAATATCCTTCAAAAAAATAAAAATAAAGAAATACATATAATCCCGCCTCGCAACATTGAACCGAATGAAACAACCTAATTCAACTCACAAATTAAGTCATCAACGTGTTGAGCTGTATTGGACGGCTGCACGCACCTTGGTTTCCATTGACCTGCCTGTGATTTGTCAATTCATTCACAAGTCAATCAGAGTCAGGTTTTTCCCTTAACACTCACCTCCACCTCTGGCGACTAGATAATTAAATTCTCCCCATTGGGCAATTAATCAATCTGCTGTTTCCTTTAAACAAAAAAACAACAACAAAAACAAAAAACAGTGCGCACTTAAGTGCAACTAATCACAGACTCCAGCGTCAACTGAAATCTGCTTCCGTATGGCATAGATCAACTGATACTCGTAATTTATTTGCACCTCAGCTTTGCCTCATCGCAATGCGATCCTTATCTACCTATATCTATCGTCCAATCTATCTGCGATGCAGTCACCTCTGAAAGGAGCCACCGACCGCGGAGCACAAGTGCCTCCAACATCTATGACGAACAAGAGACTGCTGTATAATTTTCTACGATTGATTCCGCGTGTGTCCATTTATCACACGGCCAACCTCTCTGGCAGTTTATCCATCTATCTATCCATCCTCGGTTCGAATAAATTTCACATAATTGTTCGGCCAAACAACGAAAAACTGCAACAGAATTTTCTATGTTTATGTAATTCACGCGATTAAATTCAGGCCTCACCACCCCTCAGGCGCGTATTGTCTACCTTTCTCAATTTCACCCCGTGGCCAATTTGCACAACGTACTCGTATCCCATTCAGTGCATCCATTCGTCTGCCCGTACCCAACAGAGTCCGTTGCGTTACATCGCATCTCTAATGAGATGAGATAATGGTTCAAATGCCGCCATGCCACATCTACATATCCAAATAGCACCTGTCGGCTTAAGCCACAGGTCCACAGAATTAAATGCTTCCGGACAATTGTTCCATCACCGGCGTACAGTATCTGCTGTGAGTTCGGCTGGCTTCATAACTTTATTCAAATGAGCAATTGTTTCGAATGTTTGTACTGCAACCAACTTGTTGTTTGCTGTTCCATCGGCGGGCGGACGTACGCCCCCTAACCCACCGCGGGCACGCATCCTGCCGACGGCAAGGTATCTCTCTTCGGTTAAGAAGAGTTAAGTAGAGTTGAGTTCAGTTGTATAATTACGAGTAATAGTTCGGGGTCAGAGATATGGTCGATCGCTACTATAATCCAGCTCCGCATGCACAGGTGCACATGAAGTGTGTCACTATACCCAACCGGTTAATCGTTCAAGGCGAGGGGATGTGCAATTTGTGGTGCAAATTACTTGCTAATGTCAACATAGTGCAGGTAAAAAAAACAAATTAGTCCGCGTGTTGGAAGGGATGAACTTTAATTCGGGGGAGTCAACAATAAATAAAAACAGCCGTGTGACAGATAATGCACAGCATAATGTAGGATCTACAACGGTAGTTCATCTATTCGATTAACTGGCTTTTGGTTTTAGATTCCATGGAATTGAAACTTCGCAAACTTCGAAAGGGATGATTCCAACAAACAATATATTCAATTTCAAGTAGTAATCTCTCTGCTTTGTTTTATAACAGTGGAAGTACACTTTTTTAACTAAACGCATGCTTCCAACGCTAATTCTGTTCCAGTTAATACAATACACCTATAATATTTTTAAATTGTAAGGAAACATGGAGCAATCAGTGATATCCATTAAGAGAAGGCAGCCGCAGTCCCCGGCAGGCTAGATTTTGTCGCAATTTCATAAAGTGATGGAATTGTTTACAAACGCATCTTGAATGCACTGTAAAATTAATTCATGATATGCGATATAATTGGTTTTACATATTTTTGTATCTTTCATTTAATAATATTTTTTGTACTATATTTATTTATTATTATTATTTTTCTTTTAATACAACAATTTGCTTGGGAGCAAATATTCTCTAGGTCATCTAGATGTTTAGCTACGGCCACTATCATCAAATCATTTTTTTCAATCTTAAAACATTTTTTATTTTTCTTTTTATATTCTTAATTTCTAAATTAAAGGCTAGACAAAAAATGCGTAAATTCTAGCTTAATTATCTTATATAATAAATTACTGGTCCTTCGCAGACGCTCTAAGCTAAACATTACTTAACATTTGTATAATTTGCCTTTCGGCGACAGAACTTTGTGGCAGTACTGATAATTAATTGAAATACAAAGAACAATTTGAAAAACATTGTCAATTTTTTTGTTTTTTTTTCTTAAAATTTAACTTACTTAACTTACCTAATTTTTTTTTTTTAATGTAAAAGCACTTAACCTAACTTAACTTAAATCTTATGCTACCCTAATTCTAGAAAAGCTAAGTCTATGTAAGCTAGCTGATGATACTATGATTCTATACCGACTTTGGTATCCAGGTCTTTATATGCCATTCAACCACAAGAACTGTTGACGCTGTCTAATACTATCGTCCCGGTCTCTGTGGGAGATAGCCCTACTGAAGCGCAGGAGCTCTTCTTCGGTGCGCGTTATTTCCCGGTCGTAGCACAATCGCCCGTCTACAGATGATCTACTTACATGATAGATCAGCGGAATTCCGGATCTATCCTGTATAAGCCCTTTCATATCCAAGTCAAGGAACGCCTCTGGTGGAACAAAGCCGTTGCGACGCACGCTCTCATAGTACAAGGTGTTTGGATAATAGGCCCCGAAAATTAGGTCATTGGACGAGCTTATTGCTCTCGCAATACGAGTATGTCCTCTGATTAATTTAATCATAAAATTATCCACCCTATTTATGTACGCTTCATTATATAAAGTCTCATTTGAGTAATACTTTTTATAGTCCGATTCCGGTGTCCGATATAATCTGAGACAACTTCTGAGACACTTTCTTTCGAACACTCGAATCTTTTCCATCAAATTTGGACCTATGTTGAACCATACTGGGCATCCATATATGAGCATTGGCCTGATTAGCGTCATGTAGCATATGACTTTTACCCTGCTGTCAAGTTGGCTACTGTGAAATAACCTCCTTGTCATAGCAAAAGTTTTCCTCGCTTTGAGCAAAGCAGCCTCTACATGTCTGTTGAAATACAGATATTGGTCTAGCCAGATGCCCAGGTATTTAACTAAACTCTTGGTTTCCAGTTTATCTCCAGCTTTCGCCAGTTTTTCCTTGTGTCGGTCGTGGCTTTATATAATGGGGTTCTAAATAGGATGGCTTCACATTTCTGGAAGTTGATCTTAAGTTTCCAGTCATTGCAATAGCGCTGCACTTTGTTGAAGTCTCGCTGTATTAACCTATTTATGATCGCAACTTTCGGAGCTGTTCTGTAAATTATGAGATCGTCTGCGTACGCAATAACCTGCGGAAGTGCATCTAATAAGCCGCTAATGTAAATGTTAAAAAGAATCGGAGAGAGTACCGCGCCCTGTTGCAAGCCATTCTTGATATTATACGTTTTATTAGAGGTCACATTACCACTTTTGACCACGAACCTCCTGTCCTTTAACATATCGTAAAGTACATATAGTAAAGGCTTATGTATACCATGTCTGACCAGTTTGTAGTACAACCCTTCGATCCAGACGGTATCAAAGGCTTTCTCCAAGTCGATCAGACAGACCCCTGTGCATTGGTTCCTACATTTATTCCATTGTATGTCGGAGACCAGTTTAGCTGCGGCATGTGTGGTTTCATGACCCGCCTTAAAGCCAAACTGGTTATTTGGAATAATGCTGTTGTCGTCTACCCATTTTACCAGAGCTTTGTTAATGGTTTTTTCAAATACTTTACTGATGCTTGGGAGTAAACTTATCGAACGCATGTTCATTGGGTTTGTGCAGTCTTTGCCCTTTTTTGCGATGGGCTGAATGATAGCCGTTTTCCAACGCGCGGGATAATATGCATTATTCAACGCGTTGTTAAACAGGACTGTGTATATATCTATTGCCATTGGGGGCAGGTTCTTGAGTACGATGTTAGGTACTCCATCTATTCCCACTGACTTTTTGCTTCTTAATGAGTCGAAGATACTCTGGATTCCTTCCCTTGTTATTAGAAGGCTATTAGCCACTACACCATTTGCATTAATGTCAATTGACAGATTATCTTCACTGAATTCGGTAAAACCCGGATTCTCCGATTGCCAAAGTGAAATTTCATTCCGGAGGTGCAGGTGATTGAGTAGAACTCTGTCCTCCAGGTCGTGATTTCGGTGAATGCTTTCATTCACCTTGTACATCTCCTGAAAGACAGCTCCCAAAGCGCTCACCTTTTCCAAAGGATCTTCGATCACGAAGAGCTCACTATTGAGGATAGCGTTCTCTGCATCTATGCCCATGTTGGTTAGCAGCTGCTTGTTTACCTGAGTACGTGGGATTTGGAGACACTGAATTTCATTTTGATTATTTCTCCTGAATATTTTATTTAATTGTGGGAACCTATTCGGGTTATTAGTTTTTATAGCTCGAATTCTGTTGTTCCAATACAAATTTGTTGCTAATCTATAATTAGCTTTAAGTAATTGTTGGAGGTTTTTTAATCGGGGTTTCAGTGGTATTATCTCCTGGTCTTGTCTGTCTGTAAACTGTCTGTGTAATTGTTTTAATTTCGATAGCAGTCTGCTCTTTTGCCTGTGGAGTGCGTTTATTGTTGCGTTTCTGTACATGTTAGTGTGATCTGTAACTGTTGTTTTGGGAATTGTTTTGTCCATTGTTCGTTTTACGGTTTCGTCCATTTGTTGAATGTATTTGTCGATTTCGACATTAGTCAGGTTTCTGTTTACTGGCAGATTAAAGTCATTCGAACGAAGTTCTCTTGTTAATGATCGGGTGAACCGCGGCCATCGCATTGCCCCGTAGGTATAGAGTTGCGGGATCACGAATTCCTCCAGATCTGCGAGCTCGTTCGGAAGCTCTATTACTGCCGTGAATGCACAGTGGTCACTATCGTATTCAATTGTCCGTAAACAGTTTGTGTTTCGTCTATTGGTGTTAAGTATTCTCAGTCGTGAGTCGATTAGCAAGATATCTAAGAACGATCTACCTCTAGGGAACGATGGATATTCGGTAGCTAGCAGGTCAGTTCTATATTCAATATGAAACTGGTCTAACCAGCCAGCCAACTGATTTCCTCTGGCATTAGATATATAATTTCCCCAATTTCTATGCTTGGCGTTCATATCTCCCCCTAGAATAAAGTAATTTTTGCCCAGGTGCAATTGTAAGCATCGGAAGAGAGTCTCGAGCTCTGCTATAAATAGATTATGTTGGTGCTCCTCAGGTGCGTAGACCGCAATCGCATACAAACCCCTTCTTTGCTGAAGGGGTATGCGTACGATACAGGCTTCCAGCACCCGGAACCTGCGCACTTCTCCACTATATATAACTTTATGAGGGATCCCTTTTCTAATAAAGATGGCGACACCCCCCCCCCCCCCCCCCCCCCCCCCCCTTGAGAGGAGTTAGGTCGGTCTCTTCGTATAATATCGTAGTTTTTATGCCATATCTTGTGTCTCTGGTTTAACTTTGTTTCCCCCGCCAGAAGTACATCAGGCTGTTCAACTTGCAACAGGTTGAAAAGATTGGCTCTTCTTTCAGTTCTTATTAGTGAATTTACATTCACGACAAGAGCTTTTATTGATGTTGTGGTTAGAGGGTTTATATTGACTTTTTGTTTAGATTGGGCAAGTACGAGTAGATCTCGTTTATTTGGTTTTGCAGCTGTGTCATCTGTCTCTGCAGATTAAGCAGAACCGTGACCACGTCTGCTTGCGATGTTGTTTCAGTCTGTGTGGGAGTATTTGTGGCTACCAATGTTGTAGCCTGGTTTGATGGTCTCCCACCCGACGCAACTTGTGCGTACGACCGCTGCGATGTTACGGGCATTGTTGTAGTACGAGCTGGCTCTGTGTTTTTTTGCAGGGTCACACTTTTTGCCATTATTTCTCGGAATTTGGGACATCCTCGATAATTAGCGGGGTGTCCCTCATTCCGGCACACTGCGCACTTTAGAAGGGCTTTGTCTTCTACCCTTTCTTTTCCCAGAGGGCATTCTTCGGCCTTATGGTCTTTTCCGCATTTTACGCAACGGTGCTGCATTTCACGGTTCGCCGCCGCGTGACCAAACCTTTGGCAGCGGACACATTGCAGGATGTCTCTGCCTTTTTTTAACTTGTCCCATGTGACACTTTGATGATCCAAGACTGTAATCTTTCTTAGACCACCAATTCTGCTGCTGGGCGTTAGTTGAACCAAAAAGAAGGGTAGCTTACGGTTTTCCCTTCTTGCCTTGGTTGTAGTGAACGGTTTTACGGAGATAAACTCGAGATCGTCGTGCCTCAACTTTTGAAGCATCTCGAGCAGAGCCTCCGGTTCCACCTCAGGGTCGACACCCTTTAATAGAACCGTTACCCTCTTTGTTTGCTTCGGCGTGAACGAGTAGAATTCCGCGGTGGCCCTTTTTAAGACCTCTTTAATTTTTTCGTGGTCTGCCACCGCATAGGTTTGAATGGCATGCCTATTACCAGCCAGTCTTTTAACTACAAAATTGTTACCTATCGCTAGCTTACAAATACTTACCAATTCCTTACACTCAATATCGATGGTGTTGATCGGTGGCATCTTTATTTTTTGGTTGTGATTGTTGCTTTGCCGCTGTTGTGTTGCTTGCTGTGGTCGATTTTGTGTTGATTGTTGCTGTTGCTGTTGCTGTTGGCCGACTTTTGGCTTCGGCTTTTGTTGTTGTTCGGTGTCTTTTTCTTTTTCGAGTGCCGCTATTTTTTTCTTTCGGCGTCTCTCTTCTAGACGGGCTCTTGCCATCGCAAGTTTCGCCTCCAATTCAGTTATTTCCTCTTCTTCATCCTCAGACTCTGAGGATGCAAGAGAAGCGAACGAATTGTTTGCCCCATACATATTAAAATTGTAGGGGGAGGGGCGCTCTCTGTCCTCCTCCATTTGCTGGCCTTTTTTCTCCATTGTTAATTTCGCGGTTTTACTTCGCGTCACAATGGAGATTTTCTGTGTACCTTTTCTTTTGTGTGTTGTCGCGTTTTTATCGTCCTCCGTGTTCATACTGGTTCTTTCCAATTTGTTTTCATTTAAAAAAAACAAAGACGACCCGCAATACGAAGCACGAACTCGATTTCTTCCGTACGCCGACTCGAACTTGGCTATCGTCGAGTAGGAATCAGTGACTCTGCCCTCGCGCCAAATGCTGCCTTAAAAACCACTTGCTTAATGAGCAATATATTGTCTGTTTCAATTTTCACGCTTGCGAGGTGATATATTTTAATTGATAGTTTCTTTGTCGCACCTCACTGAAAGGATTTTGTTATGCACTTTTTTTTTTATTCTTTAATTTGTTTGTTTGTTTTTATTTTTGTTTATTTTCGATTATTTTCGATTACTTTTGATTCACTTTTCGTTCTGTTACTTTGTTTTGACTGTTATTATTGCTGTGGAGCAGCGCACTTTATAATGTCACTGAAACCAATTTATCGTTTTTGCTTGATTATGCTTAATCAAGTGAAAGAAAAAAATAGGGAACTCGGAGGTATGCGATATATTATTATTTTTCTCAACGAGACTATTGCATAGCTAATCAAACTGTTAATGAAATTTAAATTTATTGTTTGTCCTTTTGTTTTTTGTGGGATTGATTTGTTTTCACGTAAACTATTAAACATTTTCGTATGAACTTATTAATTCTTTATTTTTATATCTGCGCGGGTCAAACACAAGCGGCACGCACACGATTACTTTCTCGTCTGATCATCAAATCATCTGCGTACCGAATGATTCTAACTCCTTCTGGTACTTTGACCCCGAACACACCATCATACATGATATTCAATAACAGCGGATCTAATATGGATTGTTATATATATCTTTTATAATTAATAAACAATTGAAAACATGGAGTAGGCTTACGTGGTATCTAGTCTGACCTTCCCGTTCGACTGCTCTGCTTTTCTCGTTGAAGAGGGAGATGGGTTCTTGATCCCCCTACTGGCTTGTTCCACGCTCACCGGCGGCGGTAGTTTTATTATTGAAAACTTTTCGTTTGTTATTCACCCGAGGCGATAGTTTTATTTAGAAATTTAAACTTTTTATCCTACGTCCGACGAATGCTATTCAATTACTGAAAAACTTTTCTTGAAGTTGTTTAACGTCCTTTTTATAGATGTTTGTTTCGCCAGCTGGGAGCCGCAACTCCGATGTTGCCGATGGTTCGCCAACTGGGAAACAGCAAAGGGGTGATTCTTCGTCGAGTTCCTCCTCGACGAGACAACAAAAATGATTGCCGCATTGGGCACAAACGAAACACATTTTTTAACATTATACTTTTTAACTTTTTATTACACGAATTTTAAAGCCACATTAAATAAAAGCACAGGTGCTGAAGGCACCGTAAACAATTTCAATTCAACGTTAAAAACTATACTGTGTAAAAAACAGTACGACCAAGAACTGTGTCAAAACAGTAACATGGAAAACGTCACATGAATAGACAATTTTGCTTTTGTCTATTCAGCAACAGGTGGCGTTCCATGTGGTATGTTTTTCCGACTGGTATAATGTATAATGTTGCGGAACTGTAACAATGTTCGACGCCAATTCATTTATTTTTATTATTGCCAAGTAGTTTATGCAAATTTACTACTTGACGCGATTATAAATATAGAGAGATAGAGAGGGAGATTTTTGGGGATTTTGGGTGAGGTTTTGGTCGTCGGGCCCGTCACAAGACCTCTGCGGTACAACCACAGGTATTGTATATTCCGGTGGTCCCTCATCTGTATCATAGAGCAGCCTTCTATTCGAGATATAGTTTACTAGTATACGCGCCAAGTATGGTGAGACTTGTAGATCGCCCAACGCTTCTACAATCCGATTCCAGTTCACCAAGTTAAATGCATTTTTAGCGTTTAGTGTCATCATGGCGAAATATTTTTTCGTACCTCCTAGCCGTCGTGCTCCAGCTATCGCATTGCGCGCCATGGTGCACAATACAGATAGTGTCTTACCGGTTGATCTACCTTTCCGGAACCAATACTACCATGCAGAGAGCCCCGATATCTCCTCAGTGAATTTTTCCAGGCGAGTGGCAATTACTCGCTCAAGCAGTTTCCCTGTTGTGTCCAGCATGCACCTCGGGCGGTAGGACGACGGCGCTTCTGTATTCTTGGCTCCTTGTGGTATAAGCACAAGTGGCTGTGTCAGCATGTGTTTTATGGGCAATTTGGTTGCATCACCATGCAACCAACGTGAACAGAACCAATCCATTGAACATGTCTCGGATCGATTTCCGTCATATAACAGGAGTCTTCCAAACGTAATACAAGGAGTCGAGTTTTAGCCGCCACAACTTAGGGTCGTGCCATTGAGTTGGGTATTGTAAAAGTATTTGTTCTATACGCTAATTCAATTAATGTCAGAAGTGTCGCAAATTTTAATAAATCGTTTATGTTAATAATACAGCACAACAGTAATTAATCGTTTATGTTAACTGGTGTATATGTTCTATGCTCTAACCCAAATTAATGTCCGAAGTGTCGCAAATTTTAATTAAGAGTTTATGTTAACTTTACAGCAGAACAATAATTAATCGTTTATGTTAACTAGTGTATATGTTCTATACTCTAATTGAAGTTAATGACAATAAAGAGCATTCATTTAATTTGGACCGTAGTGTTTCATTTCCTATTTTTTATTGTTAACACCGATTGGCATAGTTGCGGCTAAGTGTACGGTGAACTTGTATGAGAGGGAATTTTCGTGAATCAGTCCCATTGACGACACATGACGAAAGACAGTGGAAAAATGCCCCCACAAACCTCCACAGTACCACACCGCCACCATATTCCTTAACCGCTTGGGAAAGGGGATCTTGTGCGGCTCAACACTGGTTTAGGTTAATTGGACATCGCGTTTTTAAATGCGCAGCTTTTTTAACTTCCCGTTGAGTGGTGGTTATCGCCTTCGCACCTTGACACCTCGCATTACATGCATTTGAGTTTCCCAATAGGGACTTGACAACTTTTTTTCGGCAGTAAATTTTTATAATTTGCAGACGTTGTTCGTTCGTGTGCTTAACCATGATGAAAATGCTGAGTTTACTGAATAAATTGACAGTGGCAGTTCGATGATTAGTGAAAGGGTGCGTTCACAAATTAAATTTAAAGTTGTCGAATCGCTACTGGAAAACCCGATACTTGTTTGCTAAGTGTAGCTGGTACTCGTCGATAGACATAACGGAGGCACCTCCATATATGTGAGAGTTGGGGATATATGGGACAAACAAGCATACATTTAATTTTATAGATGTTTGGCACTCGGTCGGTCAATATGCAAATTTGCAGCGAACGGCAGACTGCGCCTTGCAAGTTCCACCAACAACTGCTTCTGGTGGTGGGATATATTGTCCGGTGCTGTACAAGAAGCTCCTGGCATCAAAACACTGATTCCTGAAACCAATTGCTATGGTAAAGGAAGAGGGAAAACGAATACCATTAGTTGGATGGACTGTTGACGGAACCTCCAGAAGAATCCTCCAGTTAATGTAAAAAGAACACGGTGGTATTCTGTTGTGCCTTTAAGCCTATTTCTCTTTATTTTATTTAACTATTGAACATTTACGTTTGATTGAATTGATTCCCAACTGTCTCTTGAAGAAAGATTTACGAAGAACGACAGCTCATTTAAATATAATTGAAATGTCAGCTGTTTGCTGGCATTTGTTTGTCATGACAGCATTTCAGTGGTGCCTGCACCAGTGTTGCCATCGAGTGCTGCTCCGTCTCCAACATTCCGCCCACCTTGAACTGTCGGTTCAACCGTCTCATCTTCTGCCACCATCTCCTTAATGCTGCCAGGAAAGTTTCACTGGACAGCTCGCTGATAGAACCTCCATAATACACGTCGGTGTTACTAACTGGCCTTGCGGGATTAATCCGACTGGCTGGTAATGCCGCCATTTGTTGAGCTAGCACCCGTCCCTTGTGACGGTCGCAAATCGTGCATTCGGCGATGACCCCCTGGACAAGTCTTCGACTCCCTATGATCCAGTGCGGGAGTTCACTGCGGATAGCAGTAACCGGCTTCCAGCGTGCATCAGTCTCAAGTGCAAATCTCTCACGATAATCCTTGCCAGGTGATGTTGCCGATGTAAGATTGGTGGATGTCGGCGTTCGTATTCCATCTTTGCTGCTTCTAGTCTTCCGCCCACCCTGAGGGTACTTTGGTCATCGATGAATGGGTTGAGCGCAATCAGTTCGCTTTGTCTTGATACTTGCCTTCCGGCTCTCATGGTCGTTAGGTCCGCCTTCCGCCACGCTAATGTTCGTACCGTTCGAGTGAAGCTGGAGACTCTTCTTGTTATAGACCGCTCCTCTTGCTGTATTACGAAATACGATGCCGTTCGTTCCTCGAGGTCTACCAGTGTTCCGGTGTCCGCCTCTCGGACTTGATGAGTGGGCGTCCGGGGCAACTTCAGCTCCTTGTCTCGCAAAAGGCCCGGCCCTCGCCACCACAGCTCTGCTCCGGCGAGCTCCTTTTCCTTAAGCCCCCTTGATAGGTAATCCGCTGGATTGGACGCAGTCGGTACATGATGCCACTGGCCTTTTGGCAGCCTTTCCAAAACGTACGACGTACGATTTGCGATGAATGTCTTCCACCGCCCGGGATGATCCGATAGCCATTGTAGCACTACCGTGAAATCGGTATATGCGAAACATTGAACCTCGCTAAGTTGAAGCGCCTTCCTCACGAACAAAAAAAGCCGCGCCAAGAGCTGAGCGCCACATAACTCGAGTCTTGGGAGTGACACCTGCTTGACTGGGGCCACCTTTGCCTTTGCCATGGTGATACGTACATGAGAAGCACCGTCCTCCTCAAATCTGACGTAGAGGACCGCTCCATACGCCTTCTCGCTTGCGGCCGAAAATGCATGTAACTGAAGGGTTTTCGGATGTCCCAACCATCGTGGGATCTTTACCGACTCCAGCGCTGGCAAATTCTTCGAAGTACTCCTTGCACTCTCTCCGGATCTCTTCATCCAGTTGTTCATCCCAATCGACATCTCTAAGACACCGTTTTTGCAATACCAGCTTGGATCATATAGTCTGGAGATGTGTGACAGGACCTTCCTCTTCGTGAGCGATGACACCTCCGGAATCTTCTGCACCTTGTAGCTCAAATAGTCCGGTCCGGGATGCTAATTCACACCAAGTAGCTTCGTTTCTTCGCTCGTGATGAACTGATACACTTCTTCAGAGCCCGGTGAATCGGCGGACAGCCAGTTAAGAACCTCCGTCAGTTGATTCACCAACTGGATCGCCAATTTGTTTTGGCCCTTTGATTGGTGTGATTGGTGTGGTATAGATTGCTGCCCCATAGGTTGTGGGGCCAAATACTGTTGCGAAACAGATTGCTGCTGCAAACTTTGCTGTGTCCTATGCTGTTGAATTGCTGAGTCATAGGCTGCGGTAAGGTTTGATGAGAGACAGGCTGCTGTGTCACAGATTGTTGTTGTCCCTGGTGTGGCATAGACTGTTGTGGTACAGACTGCTGTGGCATAGACTGTGGTGTTAAAGATTGTGATGCCGTCGGCTGTGGTACAGATTGGTGTTGTGCCGACTGCTGCGGCATAGACTGCTGTGGCATAAACTGCTGCTGAACAGGTTGCTGTGACGTCGATTTTAACGGCACAGCCTGTTGCGAACCAGACTGCTGTGATATAGGTTGTATCGGAACAGATTGCTGTGGCATAGATTGCTGCGCCACAGATTGTTGCGGCAGAGACTGTTGGGGCATTGGTGGTGGTTGTGGTTGCTGCATTCGGTTTGTTCCAGGGGACGGAGGCCCAGGGCCTTGGACTTCTATTGATGTGGAGGCATGGAGAGAGCCGCCCACGCTGAAATGGTGATGGGTGTATAGATGATGACGAGTGTTCCGTCACTGGACGGTATCGTCCGATGGGATGCTGCCTATGGCATGTGAGGCCGCAACGTTGAGTCTGGTACGACTTCTTCCATGGCACCGTCCACGGATCCTGGCGGAATAACTGGTGCGGATCCAGTGCTGCATTTGCCCATTCGTCGGAGTCCCTGAATTTGAATAAGGTTGTGAAGATACCTGATAAGAACTCTGTGGTTCATTTGTTACTTGAGAGTTTATGTACGTAGTGCCCGTCATTGTGTTTGTGACACCAGAGGAATAGGATTGCTGAGTTATATTAGAAGCAGGTGGTGAATTATAAATTTGGAAGTTTTGTTGCTGCGGTTGTGTGGAAGATGATGGAGAACCACCGAGTTCATTTCCCCCTTGATACACCGATGTCGGAACATAAGGAGCTTGCTGATAATTCGTATTCGCAGCTTTACCGTTGCCGATATCGTTATATGTAGGAATATTTATTGGCAGTGTAGAACTTTGCGTTGGCTCTTGTTGTTGCAACGCTGTAAAGTTGTCGGAACACTGCAGGTCCCCAAGCCATTACTGGTCAGAGGAGTAGTCATTTGATTTACAATGAAGTTTGTTGGCTGAGACGGGCTACTGTAATGTGGTTCAGTGCCGTTCATTTGCGATTGACCTTGTTGCTGGTAATCCCCATCGAAGGTAGGCACGTCGATATGCCTCAACTTGACGGGTCGGGTTGTCGCTCCACTTTTAGAATCCGTTGCTGTCGACTCCGTTGACCGCGTAACCAATTGTTCCACCAAGCTGTTCACGAGCTTCTGGCTGGCGTTCTTGGCGTCAAGCAGCATCTTCATTCCTGGTTGCTCCGCTGTTAACGTTGTAGTAGTTGCCGTTCCCAGGGTGTCTCCTGACGTATCTAATGCGATGGAACCTGTGCCTGTTGACATGGTCAATCGCTGGTTGAGCTTGCTTTGCAGCGAAAAGTATCGCTCCTCGAATTCTGCTCGCTCTTCGATCTCCCTGTCGATGTTCAGTTCCGGGTCGTTCTCTTCGATACATTCCTGAAGGTTCACAAAAGATTTGAATGAGTCCTCCAGTTTGCGCAGTCTGCTTGCGACTTCCTCCCCGGTCACCTCCTTTGACTTGTCCGCGAACTCCTCCAACCGCGTGAGAAATCCCTTGATGACTCCTCCTCTCCGTTTCATTGTCGGAACAGTCATGTCTCCGGTAGCCATTGCAATTTAGTTTGCCCCTTTTTTCGATGCTTGTGGATCGAAGTGCCACTAGCTACTTGATTCCGATTCTTGTGGATCGGCTGTAGGTTAGCCTTAGGCTTCTACGCAACTGAGTGCGCTGCTGGTTGTGGCTAGCTTTAATCGGCTGGATGACCGTCTGTCTTGTTGCTTTGCGTTGCGGTTGAAACGCTTGGGTAACACGTTGCGCTGCAGGAGAGGTTGTCCAGTCGGCAGTTGCTGTGTTTACCTCGGATCGTGAATCCTTTAATATGCCGTGACGTAAGAATCTGCAACTCGTTTGTCCACTGCGAACTGGCAGCAGTGGATTGGATCCACAGACTGGATCCGGCTCAAAGGACCAATTTGTTTGGCACTCGGTCGGCCAATATGCAAATTTGCTGCGAACGGCAGACTGCGCCTTGCAAGTTCCACCAACAACTGCTTCTGGTGGTGGGATATATTGTCCGCTGCTGTACAAGAAGCTCCTGGCATCAAAACACTGATTCCTGAAACCAATTGCTATGGTAAAGGAAGAGGGAAAACGAATACCTTTAGTTGGATGGACTGTTGACGGAACCTCCAGAAGAATCCTCCAGTTAATGTAAAAAGAACACGGTGGTATTCTGTTGTGCCTTTAAGTCTATTTCTCTTTATTTTATTTAACTATTGAACATTTACGTTTGATTGAATTGATTCCCAACTGTCTCTTGAAGAAAGATTTACGAAGAACGACAGCTCATTTAAATATAATTGAAATGTCAGCTGTTTGCTGGCATTTGTTTGTCATGACAGCATTTCAGTGGTGCCTGCACCAGTGTTGCCATCGAGTGCTGCTCCGTCTCCAACATTCCGCCCACCTTGAACTGTCGGTTCAACCGTCTCATCTTCTGCCACCATCTCCTTAATGCTGCCAGGAAAGTTTCACTGGACAGCTCGCTGATAGAACCTCCATAATACACGTCGGTGTTACTAACTGGCCTTGCGGGATTAATCCGACTGGCTGGTAATGCCGCCATTTGTTGAGCTAGCACCCGTCCCTTGTGACGGTCGCAAATCGTGCATTCAGCGATGACCCCCTGGACAAGTCTTCGACTCCCTATGATCCAGTGCCGGGAGTTCACTGCGGATAGCAGTAACCGGCTTCCAGCGTGCATCAGTCTCAAGTGCAAATCTCTCACGATAATCCTTGCCAGGTGATGTTGCCGATGTAAGATTGGTGGATGTCGGCGTTCGTATTCCATCTTTGCTGCTTCTAGTCTTCCGCCCACCCTGAGGGTACCTTGGTCATCGATGAATGGGTTGAGCGCAATCAGTTCGCTTTGTCTTGATACTTGCCTTCCGGCTCTCATGGCCGTTAGGTCCGCCTTCCGCCACGCTAATGTTCGTACCGTGCGAGTGAAGCTGGAGACTCTTCTTGTTATAGACCGCTCCTCTTGCTGTATTACGAAATACGATGCCCTTCGTTCCTCGAGGTCTACCGGTGTTCCGGTGTCCGCCTCTCGGACTTGATGAGTGGGCGTCCGGGGCAACTTCAGCTCCTTGTCTCGCAAAAGGCCCGGCCCTCGCCACCACAGCTCTGCTCCGGCGAGCTCCTTTTCCTTAAGCCCCCTTGATAGGTAATCCGCTGGATTGGACGCAGTCGGTACATGATGCCACTGGCCTTTTGGCAGCCTTTCCAAAACGTACGACGTACGATTTGCGATGAATGTCTTCCACCGCCCGGGATGATCTGATAGCCATTGTAGCACTACCGTGAAATCGGTATATGCGAAACATTGAACCTCGCTAAGTTGAAGCGCCTTCCTCACGAACAAAAAAAGCCGCGCCAAGAGCTGAGCGCCACATAACTCGAGTCTTGGGAGTGACACCTGCTTGACTGGGGCCACCTTTGCCTTTGCCATGGTGATACGTACATGAGAAGCACCGTCCTCCTCAAATCTGACGTAGAGGACCGCTCCATACGCCTTCTCGCTTGCGGCCGAAAATGCATGTAACTGAAGGGTTTTCGGATGTCCCAACCATCGTGGGATCTTCACCGACTCCAGCGCTGGAAAATTCTTCGAAGTACTCCTTGCACTCTCTCCGGATCTCTTCATCCAGTGGTTCATCCCAATCGACATCTCTAAGCCACAGTTTTTGCAATACCAGCTTGGATCATATAGTCTGGAGACGTGTGACAGGACCTCCCTCTTCGTGAGCGATGACACCTCCGGAATCTTCTGCACCTTGTAGCTCAAATAGTCCGGTCCGGGATGCCAATTCACACCAAGTAGCTTCGTTTCTTCGCTCGTGATGAACCGGTACACTTCTTCAGAGCCGGGTGAATCGGCGGACAGCCAGTTCAGTACCTTGTGGCAATTTGATTTCCACTTACGTAGCGGGAATCCGCCGCCTTTAAGAACCTCCGTCAGTTGATTCACCAACTGGATCGCCAATTGTTTTGGCCCTTTGATTGGTGTGGTTGGTGTGGTATAGATTGCTGCCCCATAGGTTGTGGGGCCAAAGACTGTTGCGAAACAGATTGCTGCTGCATACTTTGCTGTGTCCTATGCTGTTGTGGTACGGATTGCTGGGTCATAGGCTGCGGTAAGGTTTGATAAGAGACAGGCTGCTGTGTCACAGATTGTTGTTGTCCCTGGTGTGGTTTAGACTGTTGTGGTACAGACTGCTGTGGCATAGACTGTGGTATTAAAGATTGTGATGCCGTCGGCTGTGGTACAGATTGGTGTTGTGCCGACTGCTGCGGCATAGACTGCTGTGGCATAAACTGCTGCTGAACAGCTTGCTGTGACGTCGATTGTAACGGCACAGCTTGTTGCGAACCAGACTGCTGTGATATAGGTTGTATCGGAACAGTTTGCTGTGGCATAGATTGCTGCGCCACAGATTGTTGCGGCGGAGACTGTTGGGGCATTGGTTACTGTGTTAAAGGCTGTTGAGTCATGGACTGCTGCTGAATATTTTGTGGTTGCAACGATTGTGGCTGTTGCAAAGGTTTATGCTGTTGCAGTGGTGGTGGATGTGGTTGCTGCATTCGGTTTGTTCCAGGGGACGGAGGCCCAGGGCCTTGGACTTCTATTGATGTGGAGGCATGGAGAGAGCCGCCCGCGCTGAATTGGTGACGGGTGTATTGATGATGACGAGTGTTCCGTCGCTGGACGGTATCGTCCGATGGGATGCTGCCTATGGCATGCGAGGCCGCAACGTTGAGCCTGGTACGACTTCTTCCATGGCACCGTCCACGGATCCTGGCGGAATAACTGGTGCGGATCCAGTGCTGCATTTGCCCATTCGTCGGAGTCCCTGAATTTGAATAAGGTTGTGAAGATACCTGATAAGAACTCTGTGGTTCATTTGTTACTTGAGAGATTATGTACGTAGTGCCCGTCATTGTGTTTGTGACACCAGAGGAATAGGATTGCTGAGTTATATTAGAAGCAGGTGGTGAATTATAAATTTGGAAGTTTTGTTGCTGCGGTTGTGTGGAAGATGATGGAGAACCACCGAGTTCATTTCCCCCTTGATACACCGATGTCGGAACATAAGGAGTTTGCTGATAATTTGTATTCGCAGCTTTATCGTTGCCGATATCGTTATATGTAGGAATATTTATTGGCAGTGTAGAACTTTGCGTTGGCTCTTGTTGTTGCAACGCTGTAAAGTTGTCGGAACACTGCAGGTCCCCCAGCCATTACTGGTCAGAGGAGTAGTCATTTGATTTACAATTAAGTTTGTTGGCTGAGACGGGCTACTGTAATGTGGTTCAGTGCCGTTCATTTGCGATTGACCTTGTTGCTGGTAATCCCCATCGAAGGTAGGCACGTCGATATGCCTCAACTTGACGGGTCCGGTTGTCGCTCCACTCTTGGAATCCGTTGCTGCTGATTCCGTTGACCGCATAACCAATTGTTCCACCAAGCTGTTCACGAGCTTCTGGCTGGCGTTCATGGCGTCAAGCAGCCTCTTCATTCCTGGTTGCTCCGGTCCCAGGGTGTCTCCTGACGTATCTAATGCGATGGAACCTGTGCCTGTTGACATGGTCAACCCCTGGTTGAGCTTGCTTTGCAGCGAAAAGTATCGCTCCTCGAATTCTGCTCGCTCTTCGATCTCCCTGTCGATGTTCAGTTCCGGGTCGTTCTCTTCGATACATTCCTGAAGGTTCTCAAAAGATTTGAATGAGACCTCCAGTTTGCGCAGTCTGCTTGCGACTTCCTCCCCGGTCACCTCCTTTGACTTGTCCGCGAACTCCTCCAACCGCGTGAGGAATCCCTTGATGACTCCTCGTTTCCGTTTCATTGTCGGAACAGTCATGTCGCCGATAGCCATTGCAACTTAGTTTGCCCCTTTTTTCGATGCTTGTGGATCGAAGTGCCACTAGCTACTTGATTCCGATTCTTGTGGATCGGCTGTAGGTTAGCCGTAGGCTTCTACGCAACTGAGTGCGCTGCTGGTTGTGGCTAGCTTTAATCGGCTGGATGACCGTCTGTCTTGTTGCTTTGCGTTGCGGTTGAAACGCTTGGGTAACACGTTGCACTGCAGGAGAGGTTGTCCAGTCGGCAGTTGCTGTGTTTACCTCGGATCGTTAATCCTTTAATATGCCGTGACGTAAGAATCTGCAACTCGTTTGTCCACTGCGAACTGGCAGCAGTGGATTGGATCCACAGACTGGATCCGGCTCAAAGGACCAATTTGTTTGGCACTCGGTCGGCCAATATGCAAATTTGCTGCGAACGGCAGACTGCCCCTTGGAAGTTCCACCAACAACTGCTTCTGGTGGTGGGATATATTGTCCGCTGCTGTACAAGAAGCTCCTGGCATCAAAACACTGATTCCTGAAACCAATTGCTATGGTAAAGGAAAAGGGGAAACGAATAACTTTAGTTGGATGGACTGTTGACGGAACCTCCAGAAGAATCCTCCAGTTAATGTAAAAAAAACACGGTGGTATTCTGTTGTGCCTTTAAGTCTATTTCTCTTTATTTTATTTAACTATTGAACATTTACGTTTGACTGAATTGATTCCCAACTGTCTCTTGAAGAAAGATTTACGAAGAACGACAGCTCATTTAAATATAATTGAAATGTCAGCTGTTTGCTGACATTTGTTTGTCATGACAGCATTTCAGTGGTGCCTGCACCAGTGTTGCCATCGAGCGCTGCTCGGTCTCCAACAATATATATTGTATATAGCGTGTCACATTTAATCATAAATTCCTAATGTTTTTAAATGAATTTGCCTTCGCAGTCCAGTAATTTGTTTGTTCATCATAGCTCAAAGTTGACCGATGAAAAGCAAAAGTTGAGACATTTTTTTTCCTTCACGAAAATGTTAAGTACAGTCAAAATAGCTATTTTCCATTCGATGAGACAGTTATTCAAGGATTGGCAAAAAAAAGTCATAATGTGGACAAGCCACCAAATTTTTTACAGTTCGAAATTTTGAAAAAAACATGTGACTTTTACTAAGGTCATGTTTTGTTTTTCTAATAGATCATGAGGTGAGAAAGCACTTATATCACAGTTGTTAGAAAAAGTATTATTGAGTTCGGTACACACTATGACTTTCCAGAGCTTCCAGGTTTATAATCCAAGGAACGTTTTTTGAAACGACTTTCCACCTTTCCTCGGTTTTCTACTCCTATGCTCTGAAAATGAATGCAAAATCATTACACTTATAAAACTGACACAAAATAAGTAGTTAGCCGGTTACGATGCCATAATATTGTAAAAGTTATATACCTTCAACTCGAGACTCTTTCAACCTCTTTATTAAGTTTTCCACTGAAGTCGAAGATTATTGATCAGTACCCGGAATTCATCCGCCGGCATCCACAAGAACCTAATATCAATTTATATATGAAATCTAAAAACGCCTTTGCAGTGTAGCTTCGCTCATTTTTAATAACCTTCGTCTAATTTTAGGTACACTGCGACCACCGGGCCTAATCGGCGGATCAAAGCCAAAAGTTGCAACCCCAGCTGTTGTATCCAAAATCGAACAGTATAAACGTGAAAACCCAACCATCTTTGCGTGGGAAATACGCGAAAGGTTAATTTCCGAAGGTAAGTCAGCAATAACTTCCCTCTTTGATGAACCATTCATTGCAAAATGTCAATTCGAATCTGATGGGATGGTACTGCTCTTCCAGATCCTTGTTCCACAGTCACCTATTCATTGAATTCGTCTCCCATTTACCATTTGTAAATGGTCGTTCCCGTGTCTTTCTTTTGATATTTTATTGAATCGACCTGGAGAGTGTCTGCCACACATAACCGTTTTGCCCCCCCGACAATGAACTGAATGACGATGACGATTGCGACCACAGCGAGTTGCTCTGTCCTGAGCAATCAAATTGTTGTTCCATTTTAGATCGATTGGTTAATTTATGGGCATCCGGACACCCGAGCATCAGTAACTGGCGACTCGGATATGCAAAAGCCCACAACAACTGGAGACGTTCTCATCTCATCTCGTCATCATCAGCGCCAACATAGTATCCAATCGACAAGGATCGATTGGTCTTCCAGACCTCATTATGTGGTCCAGGTCTTCCAGTGTAATCTCATTTGTGTCATCATCGTCACATTAAGAGAAATCAGTCTACCTCGGGAATAAAGCCCCTTTTTCCGGCCAATTGCGTGCCTAATGGGTTTGGTTTCTTGCATCTGCTGTTACTGCGTTCTTTGACTGAACCTCTTCAATATCTGACGAAGATCTGTGAGACTTAAATGATAGTGATTGGCATTACATTTGCTTCTGATAAGGATCTAGTGTTGAAGAAAAGTGTGTATATTTATCCTAAGAAGTTTGTGGACGCTTGCGGCCGGATAGAGATCAGTCTGAGCGCTCTTGATATGCACGGAATTGCGTCCCCTGATTTATTGAGTTTAGCCAGAAGTATTGTCTACTCGGTTGATTTTTGATCGGAGCCGTGGGTATTGTAATCAAGATAAAACGATTTCTACCAGAGGCGAGTACTAGGCAGGACACATGTTTTATTACGGATCCGGGTGGCCTCTTGCTTTGATGATATACTGGTTGGGAATGTTTCATACTGAATGTGCTTTTTGGATAGGAGTTTTAGGGGTGAGTAATTTGTTACGGTTGTGGGGAGCTTTTGTGGTATGATAAGTCATTTAATGGGCCAAAAAACAATATAATCAAATAGGTCTTCGGGCAGGTCTTGCTTTATTAAGAACCTCTATTCTTCTGACCAGCTCTTATCGATAACTGTCTGCAATATACAAATTAAGTTTTGAATTTTTGAATTTAATACATTCATGCATAAACACGCAGGTCGGTCTACTTTTTTAAATTGATACGATTTACATTATGATGAGTTTCACAATTGTAGGTAACGTCTTTATATCCTCTGTAACACAGGTCCCCGTGAAATCCGATGTTTTACCTTAAGTAAACGTAGTTGAACTCCTTCAAAGTGAATGCAATGATGGCCCACTAAATAATTCTATAGCATTCAATTGAATTTATAAGTTACTTTGTTATCGAAACTCATTTCTCTGGAGCGGACGGCTTATTCTAAGACAAGTGTCTGGCTTTATGTAGGATGAGCCTACATTTCCCGTACAGTTACTCATTATTTTTCTTGAGCGAATTGCACTGAGTTGTACTTCCTCAAAAAATGACTAGTTGAATATGATAGGCAGACGAGTTTTCCTTAAGTTCATGGGGTACACACTTATCGAGTTTCTTTACCTTTCCTATGTGTTAAAGGTGTCGACTTATTGTCAGTGTGGATACTCCCATGCTTTGTGCAATCTGCCGCACCGATTTCGTTGGGTCCACCTCCACCGTTGCTCTTAAAACATCGTCGTCAACTAACGTTTCCGCCTTCTCACGTGGTTCATTTTCGAGGCTGAAATCTCCCGAACAGAACTTTCCAAACCAATGTCGTATAGTGCGTTCGTTACCGCTACATCTTCAAATGCGTCATTAATGTTTTTCATTAGCAATGACGCATTACGTCCCTAGATTTCAATTCCTAGAAAAAAAAAAACAACTGTACTTGTAACGAACCCTAAAATTCTCACACGTCAAACACACGTACTGTGGGGGTTCTTTAAGCATTCCCGAAGAACCACCCATCGTCCTAATCCAACTCCCCGCCCCCAACCTGCAAATACCTGCACCATCCATAAGCAGCTTACCGTATACGAGCATTACAAAGCTCGGTTCAACAATCCATCCTGAAACATAAGTCTACGGCAATCTTGCCATGGCATCAAATCCAATGGCATCAACTTAACCATCTCGGTTCAACAGACTTGAACCGATCAGTTCCTAAGGTCGACCATATGCCCATCTAACACACACTTCCTGTATGTGTTATCGCCCCAACAATCCGTTGGTCCTTTAAAGACATTCCGGGTTACTTGCTTGATAGCACACCTGCAAGCCAGATTTCCATTTAACTTGTACTACGATATATTTGTCGTAAAACAAGACAATCTTTGCCCTAACCCTAGCCACGGCGAGCAAATCTTCTGTTGACCTAACATCACAGAAGAACCCATTCCCGCCATCGGCGATATCCCCTATTACCTTCATGTACGCGCATTTATTTGTACAGATGCAGGACCGAATGCATGAACCGTTGCCTGACCGAGGAACGATCACTGCAACGGCCATGACCCATGTTTCGTTGTCTAATCAACAAGCAGCCACGATTCTCCCGCCGGCCATTGAAACGGAGTGCTTCTGTATACTCAACGTAAACAGAAGAAGCTATTTTTGCCAACATCCCGCCGTATTAATGAAGCGCTAAAATAAACATACACCCAAGAGTCGTAGCCTTTGCCATCCTAGCAATGCTCTGTTGACACAACGTAAACAGAAACCTAAAATCTTATTCACTATTGGGTCATCTATTTGAGCAGCGGCGTGTTTGTTTTTCCCTTCCTTCGCCCAACGCATGTTTCGTTCGTTTTTCTTGCTGAGGTAAAGACATTCACCCTATCTGTAAGATGTCCATGGGAACCTGCCAATAGTGATGCGAGCCGATTTCTGATTGGCCGTTGGGGCGAAGGAAGGATTGTTCTCCCCTGCGATGACATGCGTGGAAATCCATCTCAATGACTGAGGCTGGGTCAACGTCGCCCAGCTCACGGAGAGTCCGAATTCAACCCCCAGACTGGGCAGACCAGTCGAGTATACACGCGTTCGAGGAGTCGGGTTTTGATATGCTACTGCATACACACCGTTTTTCAAATGAGAAATCGCTGCGCGAATACACAAAAGTCCCATCAAGTGAATTCTGTGTGAAATTGTTCATCCAAGGCACCCGTTAATCAAATCAAATAATTAGTGATTTAATTAACGTTAAGACTATTTTAAATAAAAAAACACTTCTCATCAGCCACATCCGAGAGTTTTATTTCTTCTTTTTGGTGTTTAGCCGCATTAAGCAGTGGAACGACTGAGAGTTGCAGTAAGTATTGGTTAGTGCGTCAACAGGTGGAGAACTCCCAGATGGTGTCAACATATCAACGACAAATAAGAACAATTCGAATTCGTTGACCAACTGTGTGCTCGTCGTAGAAAAGCTATCCTAGCATCCACGGTGTGCTCGAACACTTATTGCTAAATATCATCAGAAGTGACCGTTCAACCGCCCAATTTGTGAGAGTTCTGTTTGTTCTCCATGGTCTGAGTGCGCCGCTTATGTGAACTTGTTAGTGAAACTTAGTAAATCCGTGTCCATGCCGACACATAACTAAGTTATTCGCTACAGTACTACTTTACTTTATAAAAAAAAAAGAAAATTTAACTTTCTGGCACCGATTGAGCGCAAATCGGAAATTTCACGTGGCGCAACCCAATACTTCTCTCGGGAGAGGCGAACCTATAGCGCCAAGTCGGCGCCCCAAGATACCACCAAATAACTGTTGCAGTTCGAGCAATTTCATGCTTTCCCCAGTTGCAAGGGCCTGGACATTCATCATCAGCTGTGGAACCGATGATCCACTTTTCCTTGTGAATGGTGTATACTGTGTCTTCGGTGGTTTGAAGTCGACGAGATTGGCCCTTCCCCACTGCGGGACCTTATCCAGATCCCGATTTAGAGAGTCAATCTGTCTATATCTCAGCTGGTGCGACGCTGATGCACTAATCAGCCAATCACTCGAAAAAAAGGAAACAAGCGGACTATCATCCGCAAAACTGAACACTTTGTTATCCGTCGATTCCAACAAATCATTTATGTGAAGCAACAATCAATATTTGAGCCAAATAGAACCTTGAGCCACCCAGGAATTAACAGGATACAGATCCGAGCACTCGCCGTCCATAACAACCCGGATCGATCGATTCTCAAGGAAGCTCCTCGTCCACTTGGACAGTTGCTGGGAAAGTCCATATGAACGAAGTTTGCTCAGCAGAGCCCCATGCCAGACGTGGTCAAAAGCCCTGGAGATATCCAATGCTACTGCCCTTGACTCAACATGCCGCTCAATCGCAAATGTCCATATATCGGTTATAAGGGTCAAAAGGTCTCCCGTGGACCGCCTGCCACGGAATCCGTATTGACGATCATTCAGAAGTCCGTTGCACTACAAATACTTAATTAACTCAGTATTGATGACTTTTTCCATCACCTTAGATAACATAGACAGTAACGCTATCGGCGGGTAATTTTGTGGGAGACACCCTTTTCCCCTCTTTGGGATTGGCTGAAGTTGAGCCACCTTCCAGCAAATAGGAAATGTCCTCCGTGCATAAGATAAGCGAAAGAGTCTGCCAAGAACCGGCGATAGTTCTGGAGCACAGTTCTTAAAGACTATTGTTGGTATTCCATCCAGCCCGGTTGCCTTCCTACGCTCCAGCCCACGCTGAATGCGTTGAATAGTATCTGGGCGAAACATCACATCCCGCATCGAAGACCGTACCGGCGCGATCACAGGTGATCCCAAAAGACCGGCATCGAAGTTTGAATTCGCGGAAAATAAATACACAAATAAATTAGCTTTATCCTTTGAACCTGTGATTAGCGTCCCGCTGCCCGTCACCAACGAAGGATAGTGCAGATAGTCCTTACCATTGACCAGAAGGGACGCAAACCAGTTGGGGACTCAAGGACTTTATTGGTCACTCTGTCATTGAAAGCCTTCTTAGCGGTGTCGATCGTCCAGTTACAGGCGTTTCTGATTCAAACAAAATTCGTTCTGTTCACCTCGGTGGGATTAGAGGGCCATTGTTTAAAAGCTCTATTTTTTGCCGCGATACTCTGTTCACATTTTTTATCAAACCAAGGTTTATCAGAGGAACTTCGTTTAATGGAATGCGGAATGCAAATCTCCATCCCGAACAGAATAATCTCCGTGACCGACTCCGGAATCTCCAAAGCACACCTCGGACCACGGAAAGGATGCGAATGAATCTCGAACATCATCCCAGCTGGCAACTCCATACCTCCATACATGGCGAAGCTGCCTAGGCCGGTTATTCGTTTGAAATGCAAGTGCTTACGCAACAGATACCAAGTAGTGATCTGAGTTTCCCAGTGGCGCATCAACCTTCACGGTATAAATGCTCGGCTCGGATGTGAAAAACAGATCCAGGGTGTTCGCATAATTGCCTCGCGTATCCGGCTCTCGCCTAAGTTCCTCCACGAGTTGAGTCAAATCACGGCTAACAGCGCACATTTCCGCCAGCCTCCCAGCCTCATCGGTTCTGTTAGAATGTACCATCCAGGCGGAATTGTGCACATTAAAATCACAAAGGACGACAGTTTTAGAAGCCGGGTGGTTGAACTGTATCTAGTCGACGGTACGTGAAATATGTTCGAAAAATGTCGCCAGTCGATCGTCATTCGGGGAGCGGTAAAGACAGCAAAGAAATTTAACAGAATTCATCAACACGACCCTCAACCACGTGGTGTCCATGCCACTGGGTTCCAATGCCTTCATCCTCTGGCAAGGCAGATCGGACCGCGCGGAGACTCGTGCTTAGACTCCACCCTTAAATAGTAATCTCGAATGTAAGTCGTATACTGGGCAACGAAGATATGTCGAATCAGTTGACGAATCGACCTGGGTCTCGATTAGGGCAGGATATCAGGTTTCGCTGTTTGCAAAGATTGATGGACTGTGGGGCATTTCCTTTAGAAACCTATTTCCCTATGACAACTTCAGCTATCTCGGTTCTTTTTTTCATTTCACCGAAGTTTATAGCTCCCGCTAGCACAGTTATCTTATTAAAACACAAACCAATTTAATCAACGACTCCAAAACTTGTTTCCACTTTGTTAATGATAAATGCAAATCGGATGCCTGTCCGACCTTATTTTCTTATAGCTCCTTTGTGGGGTTTCTCTATATTATATGGAGAACTAACCCACAATTCTATACCTAATTTCGACCGCTAACAGCGCGTCACATTATCCCTTATCCCACCGTTCAGCTATTTTACCTGTAAAAGAGCATAGCTGAATTCATTATTCTATGCAGATAATGCAGAATTGAATTCAGCTACCTTTTGCCATACGACAACTCAATTTTTTCTAGCCCATGAGATTTCCATCGGAAATCATATCATGTCGGGTAGCTACAGCACGTCGAAGCAAACGACGCCGTCGCATCATAGCGAAACCGCTGGGGAATTTATCAAAATATCTAATTAGTTTTCATGATAAATTACCCTAGCCAATTTGGCGTCACTTCGGCTTTTCATCAGATCATCGATTCGCTTGGGATCAATGATCTCTTTTTACAGGTGAATACCACCAGCTAAATTTTCCTCTCCTCTGAAATTCTGTCTTTCCATAGTTCGGTGACCTATGAAACCTACCATAATCATCACTAGGTCACTGGGCCAGTTGCATACGTGGAATTAATGCACACACACTAAGCCAGATCAACCCTGGGTTATTGTGCTTTCCTTTTGATTTCTCCATCCTTGCTACGCCCATCGACGTCGAACGAATACACAAGTACGTTTCTACCTCGACGAGCGTGGGGGTAATTGAGGAATGCACAAGAGAGCATGATTACCATTGGCGGATCGATGTGTAACACCAGAAATACAGAATTTCACCCCTAATTCAACAGTCATTATCTAATTTCCATCGTGGTCAGTCACGCCGCCGCTCGAAACTAACCAGGATTTCGGGTTTATTTAATTCAATTGCCACCGCGACCAGACGCGCATCCGTAATAATCTTAAACGCCATCCAACATACTCGCCGCAGTCCTCATAATGCTTTTAGTTCTTTGCGTATTATTTGCCAAGGCGCACCTTTTCGATAGTTACATTGAGTTGTGATCCTTTTCTGTGTAAACACAGTGTTCTTCAATTTAAATCTAGTGATAAGTTATGATAAATATAAGCTAAAACAGATTAAATTAAAATAAAGAACATAAAAAAAAACAACAAAATAAAACAGTGTTTGCGTTTCCTTTTTTTTTTCCTGGATTTTCTTCGGGCGATCATTTGTTTTCGTAGTGACGGTGCAGTGGGGAAGAAGTGAGTCGTGTGCCCGTTCTTGGTGCTATACTTCTTCACCCCCACACGTTTACTTCAACCGACTTACAAAAATGATCGCCAATATTTTTGCTTCATTCTTTCAACAATCGTTCGCAGGCTCTTCTGAGCCTGATCTTTCCAGATTCCAAGAACTGCCAGGTTTCTCACTCGGCTCTTTCATTTCTCAACTTATTATACAACACCAAGTCTGTTATACAGACCTCTGTCTGTTTTACGGGTATTATCACGGGTACTGTTCTTCGGAGATTCGTGGTATTGTTCCGCGCAATTCGGTTTATATCTGCTGCACAAGACAATCCGGCCGATCGCACCAGCTTCCGGCTCATCTCCCGACCGCGCGAACATCTCAGCACCAGAACTTGTTCCGTTACAGAGCGGGGAAGCTGTGGAACAAACAGCACATCTCTGGCGTTAAGCGAATTAGCGGGAAACCAATCCGTCGACAAAACGTTTGTCCCTGCCGCAATCTACGTCGTCTAAACAAAGACCATTGCGATACAACAGCAATAAACGGAAACGCTATTCCCATAGGGCAAAGTAAACACGAGCCCCAGATCGACTACTGTAAATCACACGCTCGATTGTTTACGTAACCAATCCATTAGAGGTGTGAAATTCTGGTCGCAGAGTGATCTACAGCATGCGGAAAATAACTTCCGCATCTGTATGTGTGAGTACGATCTGCACTGGTGGAGAGATTCTCGATCGAGAGAAAGTCACCACCAATGAAAGGGAAAGGAAAACTGTGGGGTGAATGGAATCATCCCCAGAGCATCACAGTCGTCACAGAAAACCCTAGGAGGAGGTCGATCCACGACCGCGCAATTAATTGAAATAATAAAACGACTTAAGATAAACTATTAAAGCGTTTGGGATGATAGTGAAGAACGTGTGATTCGAACTGACGCTATGACAGTTAGAATCACCAAAAATTGAACCAATGCGTAACACATCAGGCTACTGGCCGTGTGTACGAGTTCAATTTTTTAACTCAAGTACATTCAACTGATGTGGAATTGTTATGTTATCTCTATGGTATACGGCTTTGATGCATTTTCTTACTCGATTTTCGTTCGGTGTTTTTCACTATTTGCTTGTGTATTGTGCGTGTATCTATTAGAAACGCCACACTATCGCGAGTACCACGCAGTATATAATAAGAAAAATGTTGCAATACTTTTCGTGTCATCCAAAGTGAACGTGTGCCGTTTTTGTATATTGTCAATTTTCGTCTTAAAAACAATAGTGAAAGACATAGGTGGTAGACAGGAATAGACAAGGATTTTCAAACAAGAAATTAAGACAATTCGAGGTGTGGTAGAAGTTCGTTGTTTCCTTTTGTTTTATATACTAAACAAAAAAATTTATTAAGATTGTGTAACAAACAATCTCCCTAATGTAAACTAGAAGTAATGCTTAACATTAATAAAAAAAAAACAAATTCAAAAGAACATTTCATTGTGTTTTAATTGTCGCTCTCTTCGCTCCGTTGTGTTTACCTGTGAACAGTGTTCGGCGGAACACCTCACTACTTGACATATCCGCAAAAAACCCATCTCGCGAATGTTACGGAGTGCCAACGCTTACCTTGTGGCGATTCCGCCAAACCCCACGGTTCACTTACCTAAAAAAAAACCTCATAACTCCCATTGTTTCTCGCCAATGCAATCGCATTAGCACCTGAAAACATTCCCTTCCCAAGGATAGTTAATGTTTTCAATCCATTACCTGGAAATGCTGCAAAGAATTTTTCCCACATGGGCATTCATACATTATCAATGCATCTCTGCATTAGCGACCCAAAAACCGAATTTCCAATTAGTGTAGATATTCACACTATAGTTTGATCCTACCTCCTCATATAGACTTCAGGACCTCCCTCCTCAGATCCCTGGACGTCTCCCATGCATCCCACCTACACTGGTCGGAAAATCAACCCGATTCCACCGGCCTGAGACCCTATTTAGAACACCTTACACAGGTGTCTCTACCAGGAGCCCCTAAGCTAAGTCGCCTGCCCTTAACCAAGCGCGACTGGCCGGCACTTCCTCACAAGTTGCCGTTCGCTCGAGGTCGCAGCTACCGCTACATTCACGCCGATGTACCGGTCCTCCCGCGATCGGTAAGCCACGTAACTGAGTGCCCGCCCCCTTACCAGTCCCAGCGGCAAACAATTCGCCATACAAACGTATGAACGAAAGATACCGGCTCTGGACTCGGGTCTCCTTTCTATCCCGCACACGGCAACCCGTCACTGCGGATGCGAATTACCCTGGGATAAGTCTCCCCCATCCCGCACACGCCACTTCGTCACTGCGGATGCGAGCGGATTCCCGATAGGCTCCGACCTACTCGGAGGATAAACCTGTTGGTCCAAGCGACACACAACAGGCCAATGGACCACATCGCACACCCTTGCCCTTGACGGCATCAACGCGGTAACAACCAAGCCCACACAAGTATCAACCCAGGCCCTTTCTATGATCCAGGAACTCGTCATCGCGACAAATTTACAGCGCCTCCCGAAGCAAACAGGGCCACCTTGTTTTCAAGTGTTCAGTCCAATGAAGCTCGCCACTGGGACGGGGGGGGGGGGGGGGGGGGGTACTGTGGCGGCTCCGCCAAACACCACGGTTCACTTACCTAAAAAAAAACCCCCATAACTCCCATTGTTTCTCGCCAATGCAATCACATTAGCACCTAAAAACATTCCCTTCCCAAGGATAGTTAATGTTTTGATTCCATTACCTGGAAATCCCGCGAAGAATTTTTCCTACATGGGCATTCATACATTATCAATGCAACTCTGCATTAGCGACCCAAAAACCGAAATCCCAATTAGTGTAGATATTCACACTATAGTTCGATCCTGCCGTCGCCATAGATGCCATGCATAATTGACACAAATAGTATACACAACCGTCATTGTGTATCCATCTAAATTACTTTCTGAAGACTTGCAACTATTGATTCAGTTGCAAGAACTTCTCGCGGAAATATTTCTTTGTTTGAATCTTCAAACAATTACCGACGTCACGCTTTGCCGTCGGATTGGATTCAATAGCATAAACACATGCAAACAAAAGAATCCGATTCTCCCAGTCGGGAGAGAGACAATATACGATCTCTATTGTATAAATTATCGCAATCCCTTTTAGCATCTAATGAGTGGCTGCTATTTAGACAGCTGGCCCTCATTACCGAACGATACCTTATGTCGTTTCCCCTTTGTTCTTTTTTTCCTCGTCGTAGGTTCCATTTATCCTTGGCTAAATGCATCGATGAACACGGTGATGTGTACGAACACACACATACACCACCGCGTCCCAGAGATCGCCTTCCATTGGTCACTTGTCAAAGGAAATTTCATTTCCATTTCACCACTCCACCAAAAACTCACCCCAAACGATTGAATATCGTTGAGTCTTTTTCCATCCGCCGTCCGCCACGGTCATGCCCCTCCCGTTCTCCGCCGGATTCGGACACGCGTAAAAATATCCGGAGTCGTGTGGGTAATAGTTTTTAAAGTAATTTTAAATATAAGTCCTAAGGAAATATGAGAATCTTTTGCCGCTTGTTCTGTTACCAAGCGTTTTAAATAAATAAACACATTAAAAGAACATTTACTTTTAAAGCAGTGCGTTTTGCTTCCTTCGCTTGGTGATCGTGTTTGTGCGTTTCGTTCGGAGGTACTGTGGAACACTAAGAGGAAGTTGTGGGGACGGAGTAGAACTCTGCGCCCGTGTCGGTGCCAGACTCCCCCACCACACCACTTCCATTCTCCAACTCCACCGCCTTACTAGGCTCGCTTAAATAATGTAAAAGATGTGGACTTCATTTTAAATACAGGTACTTTTTGATTAGCCCCAAATATATGTTTGTAATACTACTATATAATAGTAGATTAGTATTGACATTAGTGTAAAAAAATGAAGGGAGCGTGTTGCCCTATAACGACGAAAACACTAAATGTATGCTGGGCCCAATCCATAAACCAATGTAAAAGAACTTAAATTCAGAACAGTGGAAGATTCCATTTACCTGATGCTAATAATAAAACAGGGTTCATTTGGCGTTAAAACACGATCGCATAATTTTTCTATTCACAGCTGTATACCTTACCTTGACATATATCCATTCCTTTTAAAATAATGATAATACACCTAATTTTGGATAGAAAGCTCTATATTGTTATTTAAAGCGTACAGACCTGAAGCGTAAACTTCTATGAATGAACAGTGGTCAACGAAAATAAAGCTGCTTAACACTGACGTATCAAAATAGAATTTCAGTAACAACTTTACTCCATTATTGTGTGAGACTACCATTCAATAACCAATAATACCCTCTACACAAACATAGGCTCATTACACAGTTAATTATACGAAGAGATACTTAGTCTTTCATCATAAGTAAACCGCCCGCACATAACCACCCACTTTATACCTTCCTAGGCGATCATAGACTCAACTGCTATCCACTGTGAATGAATAGCCATGTCGCACACAATTAACCCAACATAAGTTTTTCTTTCAATTAAGAGTAAAACGCCTTCGCGGAAGCATTCCAGCCTTACTATGCCCATGCACAGCTGCCACAGGAGACCATTTCAGGTTTTGTTAGGCACAAGAAAACTCTTCAGCGTGCACCACTGTATATGACCCTTGCAAGATGGCCACAAATCAAATACCGCACACTAGAAAAGTGGGTGGAGTTCCTGATAGTTAATAAGTATGACGACATACCAGCCGTCCCAAGTACCCCTAACAGCACCAATGCGCCCACAACCCAAAGGATCGAATGCAATGCGAAGGGGAACCAAAGAGTAATTTTTTCAGTGGCGGTTTCTTAAGTTTTTCTATTTCCTCTTTCGCTTTACCAGGCAAAGCCGTTAATCAAAATGGAAAATGTCACATACGAAACTGCTCGAGCTAACTGTACATGGACACAAAAAGGAAGAGAGTCCATAAACCAACGAGCAGGCAAAACCCCACAACCCACTGCCAACCCCACATGGACGCCGGGAAAATCAATTATGGAAACTATCCGAGCAGCCATTATGAGTTCTGTTTTTTCTTTTTCTTCAAAGCAAGAAAGCGGAGGCCGGGAATTATCCAGCCATAAGTGTGCTCCGCCAAGGGGAACTTGACGGGAAACTACGGAGGCGGGTAGGTGGAGGTGGGTCAAATCTGTCTAGCGATTGCTCAGTATTGTCAGCTCTACTTGGGTAATTGTGCAGATACGTTTCATTGAGTTCAGGAATGTTCCGAATGAAACTTAACAAGACAGAAAACATGTGGGTGCAGTGGGGAGCTGAGAAAGGGAGTCGATCTGCAATTATGCACGTGGGCGTGGCAGAAGACAAATTATCTAGAATTGTACGTGCTCATTCAATTAGAGCAATTGCCGGTAGCATTCTGAACGATGCGACAATTATTACCATATGCAAGCTCTGGAACAATAACTCAAGAATAAAAACGAAAAGTATTTGATTTAATTAAGTTGTTAAAAGTAGTCCAAGAAGGTGAGTCCTTGACCTTTGCAGTTGAGCGCATCGGTGGTTTTCTTTTGCTGTCCAGTTAGTACATATACAGAAAAGGTATGAGGTGGTTGTGCCAGTCTACCGACGCTGTCTGACTGACAAGCCGTGAATCAAACGACAAGAAGCTTATGGCAAAAAAAGGCGCCGGCTTAGTTCAAAAGTGCTGTAATTGGTGATAATGTAAGCAACAATCTGAAACTTATATTCGCAAATTAAATAAATCCTTAACTTATTGGTTCGTGTTTTTAACTATACTGCCGACTTGTAAGATAACATGTTTCAGCATAAACTTCAGAACTTTCATTCCATGTAAACCTAATTATATTATAATGTAAACCTAAAAATATATTATAACACTGAGTGTTTATTTATTTTCGGGCTCCTCGATAGTATAGTGGTTAGTATACCCGCCTGTCACACGGGAGACCGGGGTTCGATTCCCCGTCGGGGAGCCTCCGGCGCAAGACTGATGACCTTGCCCGGAAAATACAAATCATTATGGAAAATTTAACAAGCCTCAGGACTTGCTAAATAAGGCCAAGGCCGGTTTCTCGGTTGTAGTGCCGATAATGATGATGATGAAACCTTAAAAATGTACTAAAACGATGTTAATAAAACAAACAGGAGTGCTACATTTACAGCGGGTGTTCAATAACTGACTTCATAGTGTTGGTAGATGTTAACCCACACAAATCACAATATTTTATAAGATACTTTTGCTAGCGTAACTCGTATATCAGTGCCTCAAAAATTGTGTATCCTTTTTGTTGGGTTACGCTTCCGTATAGTTGTTGCCGAAACCGCACGTCATTCGTGCAATTAACGAGTGTGGCATGCGATTGTCTTGGGCCTGGGCAGGCGTTATATTGTGGTACTGATCACCACCGCTCTGTTGAGGTACTGATACTCCAGGCCCTACGGGTGTAGACCTTAAATGGGTTGTTCACGGGTTGGGGGCCTCGAGCAAAGTGGGGATGACCTGTGAAGATCCGAGTAGTGTCGACCGACCTACTATAATTGTTCCCAGATATCAGAAACGCGTCGTTCACAAGTTAATGTTGCCTGCTGGACGACTCCTGTGCATTTGGTGGCAATTCTCCGTAAGTCTGTTTTTGCTCAGTTGTTTTCTTGAAGATCGTTGATGTGTCCTCTGGGGGCAAGATCGGTTTGGTGTATTCACAGGGTGGTTCTAAATATACGACGATCCCTCTGAATGATGAAGTGGGCTTGGCAATGTTTGGTTCTGTCTACTGTCTTCAGTGCGGCCAACAGGATGTGGACTATTCACAAGGTTGTGTTGGCTATACGAAACTCTCTGTGAATGTTGAAGTGGACTCGAAAAGGTGTGGTTCGGCTGGCATAAGCAATAGGTTGGTCTTGCCGATTTCCCCTTGCGATAGCACGGCTCCCAGTGGTTCATTGTTCGCATCCGTGGTCATATTAAAGGGTTTGGTAACATCTGCATAAGCTTACCCTGGCAGCGAGACCAACAATTTTATTTTGTCAAATGCCTATTGGCATTTGTCTGACCACGTGAATCTTCCGTCCTTAACATGTTGGTTAAATTTTTTTTTTTTTTTTTTTTTTTTTTTTTTTTTTTTTTTTTTTTTTTTTTATTGGACTTCTCTCGGGAGAGGCGAACCTATAGCGCCGAGTGGGAGCCCCGAGATGCCATCAAATAGTTCTTTTTTGTTGCAGGTTGTAACGTTCCGGGAACACTCGCATGGGAAGGGAGTTCCACATATTCCCCGCTCTGTAACGGAACGAGTTCTGATGCAGGGATGTTCGCGCCGTCGGGAGATGAACCACAAAAGGGTACGATCCGTCGGATTGTCTTGTGGAGCGCATATAAACCGAATTGCGTGGAACAATACCAAGAATCTCCGAAGAACAGCACCCGTGATAATATCTGTAAAACAGACAAAAGTCGGCTACGCGCCTACGATGTGATAGCGACGTCAGCGCCGAGTCCCCGATCAGGCGGATCGCTCGTCTCTGCACGCTCTCAAGTAGGTCAAGGGCATGTTTAGGAGCCGAGCTCCAAACATGAGAGCAATATTCGAGCGCGGGTGTAATTTGGTATTTATATAGGAGAATAAGTTGGGCCAGAGTAAAATATTTCTTGGCTCTAAAAAGATATCTCAGTTTTCCTGAGGCTGACCTGGCGATGCTCGACACGTGTTTATGTCATGATACATTCCCACAGACCGTGACGCCGAGCAATTTCAAGCTTTCCCCAGCCTCGGGGGCCCGGCCATTCATCATCAGCTGTGGAACCGATGATCCACTTTTCTTTGTGAATGTTGTATATTGTGTCTCCGTTGCATTGAAATCGACGAGATTGGACCTTCCCCATTGCAGGACCTTATCTAGATCCTGACTCAGAGAGTCAATCTGTCTACATCTCAGCTGATGCGATGCAGATGCACCAATCGGCCGAGCACTCGCAAAGGAGGAAACAAGCGTACTATCATCCGCAAAACTGAACACTTTGTTATCCGTTGTCTCCAACAAATCATTTATGTGAAACAAAAACAAGGTTGGAGCCAAAATAGAACCCTTGGGGCACCCCCGAATTAACAGGATACAGATCCGAACACTCGCCGTCACAACAACCCGGGTCAATCGATTCTCAACGAAGCTCCTCGTCCAGTCGCAAAGCTGTTGGGAAAGTCCATATGAACGAAGTTTGCTCAGCAATGTCCCGTGCCAGACGCGGTCAAAGAACTTGGAGATATCCAGTGCGACCGTCCTTGACTCGCCATGCCGTTCAATCGCAGATGTCCATATATCGGTTATAAGTGTCAAACGGTCTCCCGTAGACCGCCTGCCACGGAATCCGGATTGACGGTCATTCAGAAGTCCGTTGCACTCCAAATACATAACTAACTCTGTATTGATGACAGTAACGCTATCGGCGGGTAATATTGTGGGAAACACTTTTTTCCCGTCTTTGGGATTAGCTGAACTCGAGCGGTTTTCCAGCAGGCAGGAAAGGTCCTCCGTGCATAATATAAGCGGAAGAGTCTGCCAACAACCGGCGATAGTTCTGGAGCACAGTTCTTAAGGACTATTGCTGGTATTCCGTCCGGGCCGGCTGCCTTCCTACAATCCAGAATGCGTTGAATAGTGCTCGGACGAAATCTCACATCCCACATCGAAGACCGTACCGGCGCGATCACAGGTGGTTCCAAGAGGACGGGATCGAGGTTTGAATTCGCCGAAAATAAATTCGCGAACACATCAGCTTTATCCTTTGAATTCGTAACTAACGTTCCGCTGTCTGTCACCAACGGAGGGAAGGAGGAGGATGCGAAGTTGCTGCTGACAGCTTTTGCCATTGACCAGAAGGAGCGCGAACCAGTTGGGCACCGAAGGAGCTTATTGATCACCCTGTCGTTGTGAGCTTTCTTCGCGGTATCAATCGCCTGGTTGCACGCGTTTCAGATTCTAACAAAAATCGTTCTGTTAACATCGGTGGGATTGGAGCGCCATTGCTTAAAAGCTCCATTTTTTGCCGCTGTCATCTGCTGGCATTGTTTATCAAACCAAGGTTTATCAGACGAACTTCGTTTGATGGAATGTGGAATGTAGATCTCCATCCCCAGAAGAATAATCTCTGATACCGACTCTGCGCAAGCGTTAACATCGGGGTCTCCGAAGCACACCTCTGACCATGGAAAGGATGCGAAGAAATCTCGCAAATCGTCCCAGTTGGCAGCCCCATACTTGCATAGATGGCGAAGCTGCCTAGGCCGGTTATTCGCTTGATATCCAAGTGCTTGCGCGACAGATACCAAGCAGTGATCTGAGTTTCCTAGTGGCGCAGAAAGCTCTACGGTATAAATACTCGGTTCGGATGTCAAAAACAGATCCAGGGTGTTCGCACTATCACCTCGGGCATCCGGCACTCGCGTCGGTTCCTCCACGAGTTGAGTCAAGTTGTGGCTTACAGCAAACATCTCCGCCATCCTCCCAGCATCATCGGTTCTGTTAGAATGTAACAACAAGCCGGAATTGTGCACATTAAAATCACCAAGAACAACAAGAACACCCAGAAGCTGGGTGGTTGATCTGTATCCAGTCCACAGTATGTGAAAGATGTTCGAAAAATGTCACCGGTCGATTGTCATTCGAGAAGCGGTAAAGACAACAAAGAAATTTAACCGAATTCCTCAGCACGACCCTCAACTATAGTATGTCCATATTATTGGGTTCCAACGCCTCCATCCTCTGGCAAGCCAGATCGGACCGGGCGAATACGCGGACTCCGCCCTTAAAACGGAATCTCGAATGTAAGTCGTATCCTGAGGAACGAAGATATGTCGAATCAGTTGACGAATCGACCTGGGTCTCAGTTAGGGCAAGGATATCTGGTTTCGTTGTTTGCAAATATTGGTGGACGGCCTTTACATTCGTATTGGTGAAACCGATGTTACAAAATGCCGTCACCAGTCGAGCGTGGGCAGAGCCTCGAGAGCGAGGCCGGTAATGTGATGACGAACGTCTTAAAGTTCCGTTATTTATCATGGTATCTGCATGATGTTCCCCCTGGCATAGTCTGCCCCGGAGATCCGAATGGGAGACTAGTTTACCTCCAGAATTCTTTATATCAGAAGACACCATCATGACTTATCTCCGTGTCAGTCGGGGCCATCAGCCACACATCCGAAAGACCGTCGGAGATTTCCCTCGGCGATATCGCGAAATGCACAACTGACGGGGTGGTATCTCACCTTGGGACCGACTACCACCTAACCAACCTTTTCTCGAACCGATCCATCATCCAAGCTCCGAAAGATGGGAAGGGAATTCTCCCGACCATTTCACGGAGCCTAAAGCTTGATGGGGTGGTATTTCATGGGGCGCACAGGGCGTTGGGACCCCGGCTACCACTCGGCCTTTAGTCGCCTCTTACGACAAGCCGGCCTAGCTGTGAGTATATTCTAACGCCCTACTCACAGGGCTAAATAAAATGGCGTACTATCCTCGAGAAATTTGTTGCAAATTTCCGATAGTAGTTCGCTAGGCCTACAAAAGATTGGACGTTTTTTACCGTCTTGGGAATGGGGAAATCCTCGGTCGTGTAGGAATTTGGCATTGACCGTTTTTCGGAACAAACATGTTCTAGGTATACTACTTCCTTCTGTAGGAACTTGCATTTTTCCGGCTGCAATTTGAGGTTGTGGTACGTCATTTGTCCGAAAACTCTCCAGAGTTTGTCATTATGGTTTTCTAGGTATTTCTCACATATGACAATATCGTCTAGAAAAACAAAGCATTCGATACATTGGAATCCGGTTAGTACATGGTTCATGAGCTTCTGGAACGTAGCCGGTGCTCCCTTTAGACTAAATGGCATACGTTTGAACTCATAATAATTCGTGCTGAAAGCTGTCTTATCACGATACTTTTGCTCCATTAAGACTTGGTGGCGGCACAAAACTGAACTCAGAACTAAACCCATAATTGTACAAATGCATTACCTGGTCATGAAATTGAATATAGCATACAATTTAATAAAAGAAAAAATTTGATGAAAGATGTACGCTTCAGAATATGGGCGCGAGTGCAATGAACATATGGCTAATTTTATGCCACGTTCATTTGGATCGCATTCGGGGATGATCGTTTATGCAACTCAATGACAGGATAGTCAGAAAACTCATTCGAAGATATGCGTAACTTTAAGTAGCTATTCAGGCATGTATTTTATGGTGCGCTCACTTGTTTAGGAATTGATTTTAAAGTTCCAAGCTAAAAATTTGTGTCGGACCCGTAGGACACGGGCAAAGCGAAAGAGAGGGTCTTCTAGAATACAACATTAAAGATTGATACCGTTTCCTTTGGATATGATATTTAATACCTAGGCATTCTAAGCCAATGTTGCACTCTTTAGTTTCTTACTTTGCGCTCTTTTATAATTTTTCTAAAATCACAAGATATTAAAAACCATTTTACTGTAAACAAATTATTGTATTAAAATAAAGATTCTCTCCTGGATATACTGTTTTTTCAAACCGTGTTATTTTGGTGTTTAGTAACGAATGAAATTTATGTAAAGATGATTAACAAGTGCCAGAAATACTAGGATACATAAACGAGAATATTACACTCATTTTGATAAATTTTATTCCTTGACAACTATTCTCCAATCTCTGAAGCCCACAATGTGACTTATTTTAACAAGCCCAAAAACATCAACAGAAACATATGCTGTCAGTATGCTCCTATACACCATATTTCAACTGAAGAAACAATTTACCTGACGGAAGACCTATTTCCAACAAGCAATCACCGATTCCCAGTTATGATCTGACTAAAGTTACAGCGGCACCTGAAACCATACATAGTGCGTCATAACATTCATTGGACTAGATAGCGATCTATTGATTGCAACATTCGCATCTCAGAAATATTTAGAGCACGGTGCGGGATTCCCCTGCCATCCGTTCACAACTATCTCACACCAATCGGCCCATCGTTTTGATTGATTGACAACCTAACTGTCTATAATTTTCCACATTAACTGGCTGCAGTGTGAAACTATTAAACTGGAAATCGAATCTTTTCACCTCTTCTCAACTCCTTATATATCTGTAACTTATTGATAGACAGCGCCGTGGAAATGACTGGAAAAACTGGTGATCAAATCCATTTGACATCATGGCCGAGCAATTATTACGAGATCCACAATGCAAGTAGAGAAATGGACACAAACTAGACTCCATTCAAGTCGTGTCTGGATGTAGATATCTCTTTTTGCTGTAGCAACTAACTAATTAGTCGAAATCTTACTAGTTCTTGTTCCTAAGATAACAACCAACTACTTCAGTCAGTCGGTGCAATTGTTTGCGTTTGCAATGATCTTATCTTTTTTCTTCTTCTGTTTTTCTACCTGTCTTTAGGTGTCTGCACAAACGCCACTGCACCATCAGTGTCATCAATTAATAGGATTCTTAGAAATCGTGCCGCAGAACGAGCTGCAGCTGAATTTGCTCGAGCTGCCGGATATGGGTTGTATCCACCGCCGCATCATCCATATCCAGGTTTTACGTGGCCCCCAACAGCAGCTGCTGCTGCAGCAGCTATTCACCTATGGCAACCAGGAAATAATATGGCTACGATATCCCCAAATAGTGGGGGCAGTACAACAACTGGGCCGGCGATATCACCGGGTTCAGGAAGTCGAGATACTTCTGGCTCACCGGATGCTAATCGGATGATAGGTAAGAATATTTGTATAAAACAGTTTACAATCAAATCAAACAGCGCGTAATTGATGGTTTCGAAGGTTGTTCCAAACAGGCGACGAGTTAAGCAGCTTCTGTTTTTGCTTTATTATTCGGACGTATATTGAATCAACAAATAAGAACAGTTATTGCTACAGGTTTGCAAACTAGCCAGTGTCGATCTTCTAGTTATGAGTTGAGGCAAAAATTACGCCTTCGAATCGTGCCACATAATTAAATGTTACACTATGCAAGAGAGTTTTTAGACGAGTGCTTCTTCGAAACCAGTTGAGCAGAATACATTTTATGATCTCCATGGTATGAAAACTAAGTTTAGTGGGGCTACTAGTCCATTTATTTGCTTAGTGCAACTTTACAAAAAGGTTCTTATGGGTTAACTTACGAACCAACTTAATTAAGCAGTTAGTAACTTAATTTAACAACGATGAAGGCGTGGGACATGGGAAAAAGTTAGGGGGAGACATCTAGGAGGCGGTATTTAAGAGTGAATGTGATAATATTGAAGTCAAAAAGGAATTAACACTTCGCAGCGTTAGAGAGATGGACTCGTTGGAACCGTAAGCGACGTAGCTGTCTTCAGCGTGGTATTTAGACCCGACGAGGATTACGTATATTGTGGGGATTTATGTTCAATATGGTTGAGTTGAAAGATGAGTGCAGTCGCCCGAATAAGAGAGAAGTCGGTGAATGTATAGAATATAGGACAAGATTCTGTGTTTTTTCAAGGTTTTCAAGTTAATTAATTTAAGGCGGTTGGTGTAAGGGGGCACAATCAGAAGATTTTTCCATCCCAATCCACGGAGAGCGAAACATAAGAAACGACGTTGAATGCTCGATTGTGAGTCTGTTGTCGGACAAAGGAAATAGATGGGCTGGAGAACTCTTGAGTCCACCGTTTTACAAAATCGAGGGTTGAGTTGGCCTTAAAGGTCACCTCGTCAGCATGCGAAAAGAAATTAAGTGTCCTCTCATACAAAATACCAACGTCGTGGATTGATTGAACGGTGGTAGCGGTTTGGTTATGAGGGGACTGGGAGCGGGAGAGAAAGATATGCGCCCTCGTGAAGAGATTATAGATTCGTATTTGCCGATAGTCAACTCCAAACAGCTTTTAAGGCACCTTGTGGGTATTTTATTAGTGCGTCAGCACGGACGCAGATTCAACAAAAACACCACAATTTAATTCACGGCAGCGGATTCCTCAAAGCACAGTTCTCCGGTAGAAATGAAACACACAGATATCTAATTGTATTTAATTATTGAACTTTATTGAGCATTGTTCTTGAGTATTACACGGGGACATTGATTTAGTTTGTTTTTATTGTTCTAACGATTTTCAACAATGACACATTAGCTTAGAAGTGACACGAAATATTTCGACTTAATTAAACAACCTTTATCGGAAGAAAAGTTGACAAAATGCTCCTCTAATTACAAGCTGAAAAAGACACTATATTACGTAACACTTAACACGTAAGGTTCTCGACAACCTTCCTCGACTGTAGAATTCTGACTCAGCAAAACGCCACGTACCCTGTACACAATTGATTGTGCAATACTTGCCGGCAACAGGGCCATCTGGGATAAAAACAACACGAGCCGAAGATCTGGTCATCCTAGGAGAGGCCATAAATCAACATTTAGGTTGGTGGGTGTGAATTTTCCTAGGTCCGCCGACGGTTGGCGGCCGTTAATAGGAAATTGGATATACCATAAACAATCTGTGATGCAAATGCTACATTTGGGTATTGCAACGAATATAGGGTGCAGCCATTGCCAGATGTTAAAAGTAAACACTTGATGGCTGCATCCAATTCGTTGCTTGTTTGCGGTCCCTGATCGGTGGAGACCGATAATAGGAAACCAGCTATTGCTGGTAATTAGGGTAATGTTTGCTTTGCATCAGCCGAAACCTTGTCGGCGGTGGCAAACTGATGGGACGTGATAGCCGCATGCTAGGTGTGCCATGGACAAACAAAAACAACGAGTAATCAATGAACTCCGTGTTGATTTTGTTTCCATGGCGTAAGGCTATGGGAACGAGATGCACTGGGTGCAATGCATGACCGAGGATGAAATTTTCAATGCCACGGCTAGGTGATAATCTTTGCCGTGGACTTAATGTTTTCAGGTATGGTAATGCATGCCCGAGGATGAAATTTTCGATGCCACGGCTAGGTGATAATCTTTGCCGTGGACTTAATGTTTTCAGGTATGGTAATGCATGCCCGAGGATGAAATTTTCGATACCACGGCTAGGTGATAATCTTTGCCGTGGACTTAATGTTTTCAGGTATGGTGGTGGAGAAAAAGGGGTTTGGAGAAAAACCCCCAAAGAAAGGTAAGCTGCCTAAAAGATATTCATGTCAGTTATCCTATTGGGTAACTGAATTAATTCCAGCAATTTGGCTGGCGGTAAATGCCGTAGCAAGGTTACGCAACCTTGCTGAAGGTTCGACTTTGAGGTAAGTCGCTTCGCCTGGAATAGTGGGGTCGAGTGATGTATGGCTCTTCGGGCCCTGAAAAGCCCCACAACCTAACCGAGAATTCGTCAAGATCTGTTTGGAGTAATGTAGAATCAAATGGTGATCTTATAGTGTTATAAAATTTTGCGTCATGAGCATAACGAGACACAGGCGAATGCCCGATGACCTGTGGGGGTTCTCTATATTACATGGAGAAACAACCCATAATTCCAACCACAATTTCCGCCTTATTTCGACTGCTTTCAGCGTGTCATACTAACCCCTATCCCACCGTTCGGTATTCACCCGAGAATCATTGATTTCCCAAAGGCCACATAGCTAAACTCATTATCCTATGCAGATAGCGCATAATTGAGTTTAGCTACCCTTTTACCATACTGCAACTCCATTTTGCTAGCCCATGAGATTTCCACCGGAAATCACATCATGTCAGTTAGCAACAACAAGTCAAAGCAAAAGACGCTATTGCATAACCATGCAACGGCTGGGGTAATTCCAAATTATTCGAGTTTGGTTTTCATGATAAATTACCCTTGCCAATTTGGCGTCACTTCGGCTTTCCTTCAGATCATCCATTCGCTTTGGATCAACGATCTCATTTTACAGGTGAAAAGCGCAAAATACATTTTCCCCCTCTCCATAATTCTGTCTTTCCATAGTTCGATGCACTCTGAGATCACCTCAATCACCGCACTAGGTCAGTGGATCAGTCTCAGACGCTGCATTAATACACACACACTAAGCCAGATCAACCCTGGGTTATTGTGCTTTCGTTTTGATTTCTTCATCCTTTCTACGCCCATCGACGTCGAACGAATACGCAAGTACTTATCCACCTCGATGAGCGTGGGGAATTGAAGGATGCACAAGAGAGCACGATTATCATTGGCTGATCGTTGTGTAAAAGCAGAAATCCCAATTTCCATCCCTAATTCCAATCAGTCGCTATCCCACCACTATCGTGAGTATTAACTCACGATTCGTGAAATCAATCGTGAGTTAATACTTAATAATCAGGAACTTCATAGTGCACTAGCTAATCGAAACGGGAAATTTGCTATTTAAATTCGTTGCTTATAGAGCAACGAGAAAAATATTCTCGGCTGAAGCATCGTATTGTTGCTGAACTACAAAAAGTTACAAGTGTATAATTAGATATAAACTTAGTATAATTAGAGATAAACTTAGTAATAAAAATAAAAATAACAAAAAATTCAATCAAAATCAGTGCCTTCTATTTTCTCCTGTTCTTTACTTTGTGTTTGGGATGTTTGATATTATTTATCCAGTGACGTCGTGGGGAAGAAAGTAAATCTGTGCCCATGATCGGCATAATACTTCTTCTACCCCCACAGACCCTATCAATGTGGTTTCTGGTTAGTATAAAAAGTATCGCGCCTAGGTGACAGGGATAGCCAGGAAGGAGTTAGATATCGCGGATCACGAAACGAACACTGTAGAATCTATCGTTGGTCGTTGAATCATTTTAACAGAATGTTTTCAAAGCCGAAAGTGGACAATTTAAAAAGCATACATTTATGAAAGAACCTTGTCAAAAGCCTTATTGAAATCGGTCGTAACCATGTCGACCAACTTGCCACTCTCCACACCCGACAGCATGAAAGATGTAAATTCGGACGGATTGGTGGCTGTTGACATTCCATTAAGATATCCGAGTTCTCTAGGACGAATAAAACATTTGCAGAGAAAGTTTAACGTTTCATACAGAAAGTTTTCAAAGGGCTAGTTCGTGACAGTGTAGTGAAGTCAAAAAGAGATCCCCTTGTTCTTAAAAGATCAAGTCTCTTTAGGGATTCTTTCAATCTTCCGTTGCGGTCAACCACCTTGCTTCCTCGGGGTAGAGGGAAGACTGTCAACCGTTGATGAAATTGAGTAAAGCCACGTGGACACCGATTTCTAAGAAAAGCTGGGGATTTCATATGTTGATTTTATTTCACATAAATGACTTATCTTTGTCAATCCAGGGACTGTCCTGTTGCATTCAATTTATATTCTAATTGTGTGGGATTTATGGATATTATATAGGTGTATATGGGGAAATGGTAGGGATTTTTTTCCAAGCACTACAGTGGCGCTTTTGGGCCCTTTTCTGCGAATAAGGGTGAGGACGTTTTGTGGGGGTTCTTTAAAGCTTACCTGAAGAACGACCCATAATTTCAGTGTAACTCCCCATCCTCAAACCAGCAAATATTCCTCCCCAAGGCCATCATCATTTCCCTGCATCAAGCAACATCGAGTTTCCTCAAAAAGCATTTCGGTTCACATCCAACATGAACCATTAAGGATCTTGTCGATTCTCCTCGCCGGCAATTCCTGTCCCACATGTGCACAGTAATTTTCCTGCATACACATGTCTAGCCAACCTTTTTCCCAACGGCAAAAGCAATGGCAAGCAGCTTGCTTACACAGCTGCAATACCAATTACCACGATGCGTTTGTCCAGCCGACAAACAATCACCGCATCTCGCGCATAGCCGCCCAAAGCGAATTATTAAGCATTTACAAATGCAAACAAAGAATTTAGTAGCATATCGGGTGCCGTATCGGCTCTATAGGTTCTGTGGCGGTTCCACTAACGCCACTACTTACCTTCCTAATTACCTCAAAAGCTTTCTGTCCTGAAGCTCCCAAAACCCCATCGTTTTTCGCTAATGCAATAGCATTACCACCAGCAAACATTTCCTTCCCAAGGACATCTGATTCATTGTCTAAAATTTCCTGTAAAGAATTCATTGACATTCATGCATCCATAGAATTTTCAAAATTCCCTGAAAGAATTCTTTACGTCAAACATACATCATAAATTTGAAAACATTATTAGCGCCCCTGTCTGCCAACGTATTCTGCCGCACACGTGCACAGCATATTTCCTTGGCTTATTCACGGCGGCCTTTTGTCCAACCGACAAAGCATATCGCAACTCGCGTCTAGCCGCCAAGAACCGAATTCTCTAGAGGGTAAATATTCACACAAGAATTCGAACCTTCGCGCCGGCATGGATGCTGTACACAATGGCCACTATGTAAGCATCTAATTTGCTTTTAGCACATTTTTCCTAATGGCTTGCGGTCTATTTGTTCAGCTGCAAACCACATCTCACATAATGCATTTGTTCACATTTCGTTTCGACGGTTCGTCTACCCATGAGCTCGCGGCATGGATAAACAAAGTGATCTCCGCCTAGATAACTGCACCTTCGCTATGATCTATTTGCCGGAGATCCTCCCCCATTGGTCACTGGCCAAAAGGAAAACTTCACTTTATTTTCACCACACCCCAAACGCACCCCGGATTGGGTTTTGAATGATCAGTCGAGTCTCAACCTAAGTGGAGTGCGCACGGAAAATCGAGTGACGAGAAGTGTGTTTTATTTTTCAATTCGGGGAAGTTTAGCATTATTGTACGTAATTTATCCGTAAATCGATGACATAACGTGAATCCAGGGATTCTAAATGGTATTATCGAAAATATAAGCGTGCTGCACCAAATCGTTTTGCAATAGTCTCTTAGATAGAAAAATAACATTAAGTTCGGACTAAGGTGTTCAATAGTTTAGTGAAAACGAATAAATAATACCAAAAATAAAAGACAAGCAACAAACAATTTACAAGTTAAGTAACTGTTTGATTTTCAAAATTTAAAAGTTAAGTAGACTCAAGACTAGACTAATTTCATTGTGAAGCGTGTGTCCTGTGTCGCTACCCACTAAAAAGTGAATTAATGTACAATACAAAAAACACCAACGATTAGAATCATAGACGATAAAATTCCAACATTTTAACCAGTGTTTTATTTCGTCAAATTCGGTGGAGCAATCCGTGGAGTTGTAGGTCCGTGCCGGCACACCGACTACGTACCGCCACACTTCGCCTCTGCTGAAAGAAGTATATATATAAAAGAAAAGATAGTATAATTCGCCGAGCAACTCTGAGGTCGACAAAGGAATCTTGGTAATTAAGTCAGGCTCGCCTAACTCGATAAAAAAAAAATTGTATCAACTCCTTTTAACCTGTTTATTCAAATTAAAACTGTGGATAGGATTTAAACAGAATGTATACTTAAGTATTAAAAAAAATTAATTTATAAATACCGACGCCGACGCTATTCCTGCGAAGTGTAGAAGGACTACGATTTAATATTACGGGGGGGCGAAAACAGTGGGTACCCTGGTTCTTATTCCTTTTGTGTGCACACATTTTATTGTGCAACATCAGCGCCTATTATCTGTTCTCAAACGTGAAGCGGTGGCCCCAGGGAAAAAGCTTCAAATAGAATGGGGAAGACATCACGGAAACCGAGGCGTATTTCGAAAGCCAATGCTAAAATTGCCCGCCGGGGTATCCGTTTTGAGTCAATTAAGGGGGTTTCCTATTATCATCATCATGTTACGTGCGTCCGCCACCCCACCAATTAATCATTTTTGTAATTTTAATATAATTTGTTTTAAGGTGGTATGATGGTAAGGTGGTGGAGGAATTGCACGATCCAGAAGTGAGTTTTCGAACACGCCCCGATTCGGGTGTGGATCGTGCAGTTCTTCGAGTTCGAATTCGGTTTTCGAAGTGGACGTGAATGGGGAGCGAAAGAGAGAAAGGCTTGATGTTTTTTTTTTGATGTACGGGTTTTTTGTTGACGTTCCGTTGTCGACGGGTTTTTTGGCGACAGATAGGAAAACGTTGTTAACGGTAGCAAGGAAAAAAAGGCAGAAGTAAAAAGAAATTGTCCGGTGTGTGTTAATCCTTTTTTGTAAAGAAACAGAATAGAAAAATGTAAAGAGAGAAGGAAATTAAAACGAAAAAAAAAAGTGAAAAGTAGTTTTTTTTTCATCGAAGAAAAATTGCAGAAAGGCAAACTTTGACGTTAAAGTGATTGCGGTTCTTTCCTGTGAAATTGTGTGGCCTCAGTCGTTGCTTTCTGGGTGTAATAAGCACAAATTCACTTAACAGCGGTTGTTCGGCAAGCTAAAAGTAACTAATCAGTGCCGCATCCGGAGAACATCCAGAGGAGCCGACACTGGATAATCTACAAACTACATTGCTGGATTTGAACTAGAAGACATTTAACGTTGTGTTACCTATTGGGCGATCTTAGTGGATATACAACTCAGTGTTTACGAGATTGTGTTGCAAATGGTGTTGCAGATTCAACAAAGGAGAAACTAGAACACATTTCGGAAATAAAGGACGGCACATAAGGATCCCTCTACAGCAAAAGCAAGAGCCCTCTGAACCGGTTGGAGCCGTGGCTCGGCATCGGGACGTCGAGATGAATAGCGAGGTAAAAAAAAAAAAATCGAACATTTTCACACTAAATCCCCACAGCGGAAGTGCAAGGCACGTACTATAATATTACACACTGGCTTTTAACAAACTATCATACTACAATCATCATCATCATCCGCACTACAACCGGAATCCGGTCTTGGCCTTATTTAACAAATCTCTCCACCGGTCCCGATTTCGAGCCGATGTCATCCAGTTTAGCACTCCCGGGCTCTGGGCGTCCTGGTCTACGCCATCCCTCCATCGCAGACAAGGTCTGCCGCGCTGTCTCCTTCCATACATCCTGCCACAAAGGACTTTCCGGGCAGGCTCCTCTTCGCTCATTCGAGCTAGGTGTCCCGCCTACCGGAGTCTACCGAGCTTGATTTTTCTTACAATATGAGCTTCAAGGTAGATTGCGTACAACTCATGGCTGTAGCGTCTCCGGAATCGTCCTCCCTCACATACGGGGCCAACAATTCTCCTTAAGAGCTTTCTCTCGAACGCGGCCAAGAGTTCAGAGTGCCTTTTATTAAGCACCCAGGTCTCGGATCCATACATGGGTACTGGTAAGACCATGGTCTTGTACAGTAGTAGCTTGGATGTTCTGGATAGTTTTCGGGATTTAAAAAGCCTTGATAGACCATAGTAGGCTTTGTTGGATTTAATCAGCCGTTCGCGTATTTCTTCTTCCATATTGTTATCGGCTGATACTATTGGCCCAAGGTAGTTAAAGGATTGCACTACTTCAAATTCGTGCTCCACTACCCTGATAGTTTGACCAACGTTAGGTCTTCTCTTCGCAGAAGTTGCCACCATGTACTTGGTTTTTCCCTCATTAATGCGCAGTCCCAGTTTTTGTGCCGCCTGCTCGATCTGGGTGAAGGATTCCTGTACCGCCGATTCGGTTCTACCGATGATGTCGATGTCATCTGCGTAGGCAAGTATCTGGCTGGACTTGGTGACAATAGTCCCTCTTGTTGTAACGCCAGAGTCACGGATTGCTTTCTCCAACGCCAGGTTGAAGAGGAGGCAGGCCAGACCGTCCCCTTGTCGGAGTCCATTATAGATGTTTATTGGTTTGGACAGCAATCCCGCTACTTTTACTTGACTAGTTACGTTGGTCATGGTCAACCTACAAAGTCGTATCAATTTATTTGGAATGCCCAATTCTCTCATGGCATTATATAGTTCTACCCTGGCTATGCTGTCGTAGGCGGCCTTGAAGTCTATAAATAGATGATATAGTGGAATCTTAAATTCCAGACATTTTTCCATCGCCTGCCTAAGGGTGAATATCTGATCAATTGCTGATTTGCCTGGGATGAAGCCACACTGATATTGACCAATGATGGCTTTAGCGTATGGGGATATCCGGTCTTGTAGGATAGTGGAGAGTATCTTATAGGCGGTACTCAGCAATGTTATACCCCTATAGTTGCTGCACAGTGTGATATCTCCTTTCTTATGTATGGGGCAAATTATACCACGACGCCAATCTTCCGGCATCTCCTCTTGCTCCCATACGTGCACCACGATCTCGTGAATTGCGTGATATAACGCTGTCCCTCCTTGTTTGATCAGCTCAGCTGGTATGCCATCAGCTCCAGGGGCTTTATTTGATTTTAGCTGTCTAATGGCTTTTAATGTTTCCTCAATGCTTGGTGGCGGCAGCATTTGGTCTTGGTCTTGCATTGGTGGAGCCTCCAATTCTTCTGTGAGCTGACCATTTAGCAATTCATTAAAGTGCACTTCCCATCGCTCCAGAATGCCTTCAGGATCGGTGATCAGATTACCCCCCTTATCCTTGCAGTAAGTACAGCGTGGTGTGTACCGCGTCATACTGCGGATTATTTGGTAGAACTTCCGCGCCTGGTGCGATCCTCGCTCTCTACTTTTCTCTATTTCACAGACAAGGTTTTTTTCCCAGGCGCTTTTCTTTTGTCTGTGAAGTCTTTTTTCAGATCTTCTGAGCTCTTTGTATATCTCCCCGCGTACCCGCGTCCTATGAGACTGCTGCATTGCCCAGTATGCAGCATTCTTACGTTCAGTCGCTAGTTTGCACTCATCATCAAACCAGTCGTTCCGATCTCTACGACTACTGCCTAAGATGGAGTTGGCAGTACTAATGACAGTATTCTTAAGGCGTGTCCATTTCTCTTCTACGCCCGGCATTCTGGCCCCAGGACTTACTCTCCCTCCGTCGAGCTCTTCGAGGGGGAGTCTTAACGCGTGACCAAAGGTGTTGCTGGTGTTCTCATTGCGTAAGGCAGCCGTATTGATTCGAACCTGATCCGTGGATGCAATACGTCTCCGTAAGGCAATCCGCGCTCGGAAAACTGTACCAACAAGATAGTGCTCCGAGTCGACGTTGGCACCTCGGTACGTTCGTACCGTCATCAGGCTCGAAGAGTGGCGGCGATCTATCAACAAGTGGTCAATTTGGTTGCGAGTGGCTCCATCAGGTGATACCCAGGTGGCTTTGTGGATATCTTTACGCGGAAATCCTATTATAGGGGATTCAAAAAATCGGCTTTGTTCTGTCCGAATCGATAGTATACCACTTGTAGAATATGCTCTCAGAGCCTCAACTATGAATTTGTATTTCAGCGGGCGAAAACGAGATCGAAAAATACGCATAAATACTCATCAATTGATTACAGTCATAAACTAAACAAAACCTTGTTCTTGCGGATTATCCAACGAGGCTCTACACTGCATACCGCAAAAAAATGTTTGTTTTCACTCTAATGTCTTTTACTTATAACTTGCATGTGTATGCATAAAATTTAAAGAAAAAAATAATTTTAACGCTTCTATGTATGCACAATAAATGCTCAAATTTACAAAAATATATATTACATAGTCTTTTCTAAAAAAGAATCAACAAAATCGGATACACCAGGATACCCCCTTAAACCCATCAAAAATAGGCACGTAGCCTTAAAATGGATAAAGAAACGAATATGGGTGTTTTATTTAACAACTCTTGGTACATTCTTGACAGAATGTAAGCCAATTTTAATAAATATATAAATCGGTCTTGACACACATAGAATACTCCTGTATACTCCCAACTAATTTCAATCTTTAGATGCTCACTTTTCGTCTTAGCTTCACTCTCTTCTTATGTGGGGTACAAAAACCCTTTTTAATTCTTACGTTTATATTTAATTTTATATAAAGACCGGTATTGAAACCTTTTGGTTTAAATACGGTTATCCGATATGCACAAATTTGCCCAGAAGTCTCTTACGTTGGTCCCATTCATTTGTCTAAAACTGTCAAAGTGCTCTTAAAAATAAGCGTCATTTTATTTGCTGTTATAAAACACTGATTTTTTCGAACTGTCACTCTTCTCTGCGTGGTAAATCGTGAGCACATAAATTGATGTTCTTGTCAGTGATTGCCTGTCTCTCTAGTAGCAACCCGACAAATTCTAGGTCATGAAGTTATTGATGTACCCATTTATAAGCCGAAGAAACGCTTTTATCTTTTTCTTTTATTATTGCACTACAATTAAAAAAATGTACTAACAGATTTTCTTAATTTTGTTTTCCTTAATACCAGATATCGAGGGAGAAGATTCAGAGTCCTTAGATGGAGAACAGCCAAAATTTCGACGAAATCGTACTACGTTTAGTCCCGAGCAGTTGGAAGAACTTGAGAAAGAATTTGACAAGAGTCATTATCCCTGTGTTAGTACTAGGGAACGGCTAGCAGCAAGAACTTCGCTAAGTGAGGCAAGAGTACAGGTGGGTAAATAACCCTAAAAAACACTATCATATGTAATAAGCACTTATGAAATCTGACTTCGTGAGTACAAATTAATTCTCCTAAGCAAGTACACTTTAGTTTGAGATTCTTCCTAAGACGAGCGTTGGGAATTGTTGTAAAGAAGACAATTAAAATATTTATCAGAAACAGGTAGCATTGTTCTTCAGCCGAAAAACATATTGTTTGATAATCTGCGTACAACGTATATCGTATATCGTATATTGTATGTAATTATTTGTATATCGTATATCATATATCGTATAACGTATGTCGTATATCGTGCATCGTATATAGTATATCGTATATTGTATATAATATATCGTATAGGTATATCGTATGTCGCATATCGTATGTCGCATATCGTATATCTTATAATGTATTTTGTATATCATTTATTGTATATCGTGTATCATAGTTCGTATATCGCATGTCGTATATCGTATGTCGTTTATAGTATATCGTATATTATATATCTTATATCGTATAGCGTATATCGCATATCTATATTGTATATTATCGTCTATATCATATAACATATATCATAACTATATAATGTATATCATATATCGTAAATCGTATATAGTAAAATATGGTGTTGTTCTCGATAGTATAGTGGTTAGTATACCCGCATGTAACGCGGGAGACCGAGGTTCGATGCTCCGTCGGGGAGCCTCATGCGCAAGACTAATCACCTTGCCCGGAAAAAAACAAATCATTATGGAAAATTTAACAAGCCTCAGGACTTGCTAAATAAGGCCAAGACTGGATCCCGGTTGTAGTGCCGATGATGATGAAAATATGGTGAGTTATATATCATCATCATCATCGGCACTACAACCGGGATCCGGTCTTGGCCTTATTTAGCAAGTGTCGAGGCTTGTTACATTTTCCATAATAATTTGTTTTTACGGGCAAGGTTATTAGCCTTGCCCGATCTTGCTATATTGTTTTTGTTTGCGCCCCACAACCACGTGTACATTACTCTTCAACCCAGCCCCGTATAATAGAGTTATAGCATTTGTAGTCAGGAAGGTGATTCGAACACAGACTACAAAGACTCGAAGAGTTTGATATACGACTTCAGTAATTAGTTGTTTTTTGTTTTTTGATTCTCTTTTTTGATGTGTTCTTCACTTTCTTTCTTTTTTTTTTCTGTTTCTGTCTATTAGAATCCCCACAAGGTCATCAACATGTTCATGACATAGCGATAGGGAAAAAAGCACCTCCTTTCATTATTTTTCTGTTTCTGTCTATTAGAATCGCCACACGGTCATCAACATGTACAGGACAAAGCGATAGGAAAAAAAGAGCAAATGGGACTATAGGTTATGTTATCCCGAAACCCCCTGTAATTTGTCATGTTATATTTACAGCCCATTTACAAAAACCCGCAGTTATGTATTGAGCCTGCACATTTAAAGCCATATGCACGGCATACAATTTTCACGAACTGTGTCAATATATAATTTTTTTTTGTTTGTATTTTCCTCGAACAAAATAAAGACCCACCCATTCGTAACCAGTGCCTTAAGGCTGTTTGCAACTGCTTTTGAATCCCGTCTTCTTGCAGTTCTAAGTGAGTTTCTATATCCCCTCTCTTTCCCCACCCTCCCCGCGCATTTTCTCGATTGCTTTTCTTCTTTCTCTGTCGTTCGCTTTCTCTCCCCCTTTCCCTATGTTTCTTCTGGGATCTATCTATTTACAGAAACCTACTGATTGAAAAAGAAAAAAATCAGTAGTTACACTCATTCAGAGTGTGCTTTATAAGTGCGTCTCTTCTATATCATCATCATCATCATCGGCACTACAACCGGGAACCGGTCGTGGCCTTATTTAGCAAGTCCTGAGGTTTGTTAAATTTTCCATAATGATTTTTTATTCCGGGCAAGGGGATTAGTCTTGCGCCAGAGGCTCGCCGACGGGGAATCGAACCCCGGTCACCCGCGTGACAGGCGGGTATACTAACCACTATACTATCGAGAAGCCGTCTCTTCTATATACTATATTCAAAAATAATAGAAAGGCGTGTGGGCGTTCTTTAAAGCTCACCTGAAGAACCCCCTATATTCGCAACCCATATTTGCATCTCAATCACCAGCATACCTGAAATATTTCCTTTCTCTAAGACATTTAATCCATTCAACGCATTATCTAAAAATCCATAAAAAGAATTCTCACAGCATTCGCGCGTTTAATGCATTATTCAAATTCCCTGAAAGAATTCTTTAATCCACATTCAAAACACCTGAAAAGAATTTCTCCCACAAAGGTATTCCCACATGCATCAATGCATCTCACCATCAGCAACCGAATTCTATATTGGCGTAAATATTCACACCGGAATTCGACCGTTGAGTTGCCATAGATGCCATTTACAATCGATATAGATGTTATACACAACCGTCATTGTGTAACCATCTAAATTGCTTCATAATGACTTGCAACTATTGATTCAGCTGCAAGCACTTCTCCCAGAAATGATCCAAACAATCACCAACTCTGCGCCTAGCCGCCGGTTCGAATTCAATAGCATAAACAATGCAAATAAATAATCCGTTTCTTACAACGACCAAAGATACGATATACAAATTGTATGCTGTATCCCAAACCTATTAGCACCTAATGGATGGCAGCTTATTTATTTAGCTGACCCTCATTACAGAACGATACCTTAGGTCGCTTCTCCCTTTGTTCTTTTTCCCTTGTTTAGGTTTCATTTATCCTTTGCCGAAATGCATCGATAAACACTGTGATCTACACGATCACACATACACACACATCACATCTTCCTTGTTTTCACCACGAGAGAAACACTTTCTCTCTCGAGGAAGCTCACCCCATTAGCAAATGTATATCGCTCAGTCGTTTTCCGTCTCCGTCTTCCGCTCTTCCGTCTCCGTCTTCCGCTCACCGCAGCGCGCCGGGGAGACGTGTTAATCCAAGAGTCATGGTCGGGTTGCATCCAGAGCTTAAACCGTTAGTCGTTTTATTAGTGCAAATGTCGCGAATTAAAGAGGATATATCAACAAAACTGCTAAGTGCTCAACAGAAAATAAATTTTCATTCAATCGCGAAATTTGTGTGTAAAGAGCATACCTGCTCTATCCCATTAACTTCATTTATAAAATTGATAATAAAGAAACTATACATCATAAAACAATAAGTTCATTGTAACAGTTTAGTATTCAAAGTTCAAGTGTACGCTTAATGTTTGATCTGTTTTATAAACCGCATTAATTAAAAACAAAAACACGAACGCAAATAAGTTAAATAAAACTGAATTCCCACCATAAACCAAACCTGTGTGTTTCCTCTACTTTCCTCCTGGTGAACGGTTCATTGCGGAGTTTTGTTTCTCAGGTGGACTATATTCGTCCCATCATTTAGTGAGGATGGGGATAGAGGTGAACCCGTGCCGTACGCCGGCACACATACCTCTTTCCCACAGGCGCAACATGGTACGATGTGCTTATCAAGTTTATATGGAAAACCACAAAACATGCAGATTCAAATAAGGGTATCTTGAAAATTCATTCCTGGGTCAAGTTCAGTAGCCAGAAAAAACACAGAAAGCTAAGTCATTCCAGCACTTGTCTAGTTAACACTTCTTGCAATCATTGGTAGAGTCTATCTCTGAACAGCACTTTTCAGAAATAAACATGAAATTAAAGCATAATATTAAGAATTATAGGAATAATAAGAATTTCAATTTTAACATTCAAAAAGCAAACAATATCCAAACAAATATAACTGAATCGAAATATCTGGTATAATAAGACACAACCCTTTTAGGCCATTTCTCTGAACCAGTCATAACGACTACATAAAATGTCAATCAATGAATCCAAAAAAAAGAAAAAAATTTTAGATTTATACTTTACAGTCGCCATTCATACACTCTCTCATTAAAAGCCGAGCAGACACATTTTTTTGCAAACTAACGCTATGTCTCTTCACATTGATCAATTAGGTTTGGTTTTCCAACAGACGGGCGAAATGGCGACGGCACCAGCGTATGAATCTACTGAAGCAACGTTCCACACCGCCGCTACCAACGACAGTAACGCCTCCACAGTCAACACCAGTCCCGATACCTCCGCCTGCATCAACATCTCAATTAAATCCGAAACCAACTCTCAGCAATTCGAAACTTCATCCCCAACAGCAGATGCGTTCTTCGCCGACTCCAACAATATTAACACCAACCCAAGGAACGTCATCGTTAACACAAATTCCACAAGGCTTACCATTAATCAACAGCGATCCTTCCACAACAGAGCACAACGGGAATACCATCCCACAATCGAATACCAATCCTGTAATAAAATCTGGCAAACAAATAGGGGCGAACCTTCCATACATTGCCAATCATCTAATAGATTTCACCCCTACAACCACTTCTCATTTGATAAGTATGAATTGCAACAACAGTACACGAGCCAACGTCAATACCAGCATCACCAGTACACCCAACAACAGCAATACTATAAATTCATTGCCGCTCCCACACCTAACCTCACTTCACCAACTTCATCGACATCATCCGCATCCCCCAATAGCACCACAGCACCCACCACACCAACGTCAACAACATCAACAACAGCAGCAACATCAACAACAGCAACAACAGCAATCATTGACAACATTAGCGGCTATTGTTGCCGCAGCCCGGAGCAACGACGAACCCAACCATCACCTACAACCGACAACAATTGCTCATCACCCAACGATGCAACTTTCCAACAGCAAATCAACAAGCACGGCAACGGAAACTCCCCCACTATCACACATAGCATCAGTTCCATTATTAATGGGCGGTGAACACAGCGCCTTTCGATCACTAGTAAACCCATCATCAGCTGCTGCATTTGCTCTTGGTTTGGCCCAGCAATATGCCACTTCAATATCTACCGAATCTACCGACAGAGATTCACTTAATTCAGATGAAGACATTAATGTTCAAGACGACTGCGATGTAGAAGAATATATTGAGAGCAACCACAAAAAGGGCGATAAATGACCTCCAAGAAATTGCATTGAGCTATCTAAACACCAACGAAACCACGACAAATTTAAAGTATGACCGCAAACAGTGTAACAACATTTCTAATACTATTTCAATTAAATTCATTCCATTCTTACGTTAACCCAATTCTGTTCATGTTAAGATTTGAACCGACAATCACGGGTCCTGCAACAAGAAAACCAACATCCGAAAACTTACGACTTCAATTCTGCATCAAAAACTTGGCATCACTATTGAAATTGAAAGAGGGCCACACCAAAGTCATCGCTTCTCCCTCTCTCGCGTCAAATAGAAACGTTCTTAAATTAAAAAAATAAAAATAAAAATAAAACACCTATATAACAATTCCTATACCCAAAAATAAACCTGCTGTAGATTTCAAAAATTGTTAAGGTTAAGCTAAGATAATTTGCAATACTATTAAATATAAGTAAGAATTTGTTTAGTATGATGTCAATGAGTGAAAGTTCCCTCCCTACGGAAGGACTATTTAAGAGTGAAAATGTGTTTTAAGCAAACCTGCTAAGTTAAATGTATTGTTTATAGATTAAAATTAAATATAAATAAATACTTAAAACAAAATCGGCATTGTTCTCTCAAGGTGCAAATGAATTAATAAAACTTACTCGTAAGTAGGTTGTGATTCTGAATTTAAATTTGTGTGTGTTTTTACCTCGAATCAAAAGGGCAACCCTAGTTCTTGGACAATCGCAATAGGAGGTTGCTGAATGGTAAGTGTTTGTAATACTTAAAAGACCTAAAATTAATTAAACCAATGACTTATGTTACAATGGCGATAAGACAAACAAAAGTTGATAAGGAGTTTCCCAAGTAAATATAAAACTGAGGGACGAAAGGACCACTCACCCCTTGATCGACATTTTTAGGGGGCGAATTGATAATAAAGAGCAAAATCAGAGTTTTTATGAATCGGTAAATAGGAATCTTAAAAAAAAAACAAGTATCCCGAGTTGACTTGTGGCGTTTCCGCCAAATCCCACGGCCCACTTACCTGAAAAAAAAACCCATAACACCATCCCAGTCTGCATAGGTTTTCGCTAATGCAATCGCATTAGCACCTTAAATGCTTCACGCATCAAATAGATCAAATTTATAATCTAAAAGTCCCTGTAAGGAATCCTTACCTTTCATGCATCTCTTCGCATACAAATTCCCTGTAAGAATTCTTTCCTAAATTATCAGGTTTCCCAAAACCAATTTGCCAGGCAAATCCCCCTAGATAAATTCCTGAAAAGAAAATGATTTGGTTTACATACAATGTAACCATCATAACAGGGATCATAAACATTGCGTCGCCTATTTCCCGTCCTCACCAAGTGTATCATAAATCACCATACATACACATTGGCTGGCGACCTACAACCAAGGGACCAAAACAAATACACGCATCTCGCGTCTCTTGGCGCCAATTAGATCCTACAGCATAAGCAAATGCAAATAGGACTTCAATATCTAGCCTTACCGGCGATTCCATAAACACCATATCCCGGTAATCTAGCTAAAACCCATTAGCACATTTCCACATTGCATTGCCGCCTATTTATTTAGCCGCAATGCACATCTCAGACAAAGACCCAAACGTTCCGTTTGTCTTCTCATATTTCGGGATCTGCTTCTCATCAGCAGCGGCATAAACAAAAACCCGATTAGCATCCAATGAGATTCGGCTTGTTTGCTTAGCCGAACTCACATCTCATGAATGCACATTTTCCCATTCTTTGTTTTAGATTTGTGGGGGTACGAAGTCGCGACGCCAGCATGGGCGAGAGTTCTACCTCGTCCCCACAAATCACTAAAGGTTCCGACAAGTACAGCGCCGAAGGAAAAGCACAAACGCGATCACACAAGTAAAGAAATAAAACACAATTTCTTGTTTTTAGTTTTATTTCTATATTAAAGAAAAACACTACTATTGGAATAACTTGTTTGAATCCATGGATTATTGTTTCCGTTTCATTTTCTTATTGGATACTAACATTTTACGGTAGCACTGCGTGAAAGTCACAATGTGCAGTCAATAAAAACAATCTTCGAAGACTGCAGCAAATATAATATTCGACATGGCGGTTGCAAACACTACACTGTAGATAACCGACTTCCGCGCGTCTAAGCCTCTATGAGGTTAAAACTCGACTTCTCTCGACTCCGGGTTTTATCGCGTGTCTGCAGCGCTACAGACAGCGGGAGCGACATGTGACCAGCGTGGTCAACGGATGGAAAACGACTCAGCGATAATAATCTCGTGCAGATCTGATTCGCTACGAGGGAAATTTTTAGGGGCATTTTCCCTGAGAGAGAAAGTTTTTCCCTCCACTAGGGAAAATATTTACCTACCACCAGAGAAACGTAAAGTCTCTCTTGTGGGAACAGAGAACCAGATCTCGTAATGCAGATCATGGTGGTGTGTGTGAGATCGATCGTTGAGATCAGATTGTTTACATATGCGCGGAGGGAATGGCAAAACAAAGTAGGCAGGCGGCAAGGACAAAGCGATCGAGAAGATCGTTCTCTATGAAGTACATTGCGTCTAAATAAATAGACGACGATACTTCGAAGAAATGTGGTAAGAGAAAAGATGAGACGAGGGCATCATAAAAGTCTTAGATGAGTGATGCCCTTGTGTAAATATACGAATAGACATTGGGAAAAGTGCTAATGTTTCCGATACTTTATACAATGGGTCGGTGGCCAAAACGAATTGCTTGCATTTGTATAGGTTGGATAATTAGTTTGTGGGATCATGGTCGGGTATATGCCAACTGAGCAAACAAGCTGCCCAACGCTGCTTGGCAGTTGGACAATGAATCGATGGGTATGTAAGACAAGTTGTACACATGTTAGGCTGGGAATAGCCAACTCAAGTCTAAGATTCCCTGACTATGCGGTTACATTATATGTTAACCGATAAATTTACTTTTCATGAATATGCTGTTTAGAACAGAACTCTTAAGAGGAATTTTGAATTCGTATAAATGAATGCAGGTAAGAATTCTCTGCCAGGAGCTGTTAGGTAAATACATTTGGTGAATTTATTGCATGAAGCTTTTACAGGTGCTTAATGCGATAGCATTAGCAGAAAGTTAGTACCGACTGGATGGAAGTTATGAGGGTTTTTTAGGAAAAAAAAAAAAAAAAACCGTGGGGTTAGGCGGTACATAAAAACTATCTATGCGCACCTCGGCTGTCGACCCTTTTAGCCAGCGATAACTAGTCCAACACCAGCTGCATGTAATTAGCAGCATCCACGTTGAGACTATTGCCCTAACTCGCACCATGAGTAAACAAAAGACCGCTGTCCTTCATCAGGCATTCTAGCGATACGCAAAAAATTTAATCAGTCTAGTATCCCAAATGCACCTACCATCTAATGAGCTGCAACTTGTTTACTCAGTTGAACTCTCAGGTCATAAATTCCTTTTATCTTACATAGTTCTGGATTCGTTTCCCAGTAACCTTCTCACATAAACAAAGAACTCCATGATCCCTTTTTCCTTTCTTTGTTTTAGATTCGTTCCCATGGCTTTGTGCCATGAACGAACCAATGTACGCACGTACATGTGTACCACCATGAGCTTTATTACGAGATCTGGTTTTCTATTCCACCAAGAGAGACTTTACGGTAAGTAAAACCATATCCTTAGTGGAGAGGATATCTACCACCACACCACCAAACTCACCCCATTAGCGAGTCGGCTCTGCGCGAGCCGTTTATTGCTGAGTCTTATTCCATCAGCGGACCACCCTGGTCGTGCTATCTGCCGCTCTCCGATGCGCACGGAGACGCGAATATACCCCGGAGTCGTTGTCGTAGTGTTGAGTACGTTGGCCAATAAGTGTCACAGCCACCGAAGCTGATATTCCCATCGTGGTTTAATTCATACCAATTAACTTTGACGTATTGTTAAGCTTGTAATGTAATTGTTTTTTCCCTTCCTCGCTGGGAATTTCCCCCCAGGACCTGTTATTTCGATATTCTTTGATGCGAGTATTGAGTTTTCTCTTTGTTTGGCCTATATAGGTGGCAGGACAAGTCAAACACTCTACTTGATAAACAACATTGGTGTTATTTTGTTGCTGTAATTTGTCTTTTCCCCGAGTAACAATATGATCCAATTTGTTGTTAATAGAGTTCACAACACGTATATTATAGTTCTTTAGTTTTCTGTTCAACTGTTCAGTAAAACGATTAACATACGGAATCGTAAGAGTGGCATCAGGTTCCACTCTTGTTTTAGACCCGATGAGGATCAAATACCATGATTGAAACGTTGTTGTTAATATAATGTGGAAAAATAAATTACATTAAAAACAAAAATTAGTCTGTATTGGCGATTTTAACTTCTCCGTTTTAAATTGATATAATAACAGACGATATTAACTTTACAATACACTGAATTCAGATACGTTGTGCAATAAAAAACATTAATAATAACAAACCTGTGCTCAGTGCGTTTTATTTTTTGGTGACTTCCATCGGTGTGTTTTATTCGCTGTGCTGCGTTTGTTCAGTGTTTTGGACTTAATCCTAGGTGATCGGTTAAGGGCGGAACCGATGAACTTGTAGGGACTTCGGGGAGGGCGCAGTAGAACCTAGTGCCCGTGTTTGGTACAATACTTCTTTCCCCACAGACTTGTATACTCGATTCATTTCTTACGTAACGTCCTACGGACTGCCAATTTATAGCACAACCCTATCCTATGTTACCCCAGAAATCGGCTTCCAATGTTTCATTCAGGCCAAAGGTCAGCATTTTCTGAATTCAGTCTTCATGATGTTCCTGTAGTCTACGTAACTATAGTCATAGTAGTTTTATTACTTATATGATCATACACATTGTCACGCGGGAGACCGGGGTTCGATTCCTCGTCGGGGAGCCTCTGGCGCAAGCCTAATGACCTTGCCCGGAAAAAACAAATCATTATGGAAAATTTAACAAACCTCAGGACTTGCTAAATAAGGCCAAGACCGGTTTCCGGTTGTAGTGCCAATGATGATGATGATGATCATACACCTTAAATTTAACAGAAAATTATAAATATTATCGGCTTACAATAAAATATAAGAAAAACTAGAAGACATTCAGGATTTTTATCATCATCATCGGCACTACAACCGGCATCCGGTCGTGGCCTTATTTAGCAAGTCTCTCCACCGGTATCCGGTCCATATCCGACACTTGTTAAATTGTCCATAATAATTCGTTTTTCCGGGACAGGTTATTAGCCTTGCGCCAACCTTTCTCAGAATGTCGCTGCATGTATTGGTTCACTACTTGGGGGGTGCTATCCAGGGGTGTCACGTGGAGACTGAATGTCAACTTGGATTGAACGGGCCTTCGCCGGGTTGAAAGCAGAGATTTTGCCCTGTATGTTGCCCCCCACCCGGGTTTTTATAAACCTACGAAAGAAAAAAAACAGAGTTGAATGCCTTCTCACAACGGTTAAAGAAATAAAATATCGATTTTTAAGGTGGGGTGCGCATTAAAGATTCACAGATTTATTTATGTTGTACATTAAAGAAAAGCAAAAAGAAAAGCCTACTTAAACAAAATCCATTTCAAACACAAAACAAAATTTGTGTAAGTATGTTACAGTATGGTAAATCGGATAAAGCCAATGAAAGGATACAAATTACGAGTATGATTAAACCAGAATACCAGAATTACGTGAATGTAAAGCAACATAATCCAGGCCGAAGAGCCACGTCTTCACTCCTTTTAGAAAACCACCAGCTCTTGCTAGTGCCCTGAATAATGTAGTGATGTAGCGAACTCATTGAACAACCGAAGTGACAACACCATAATAAACCACGATAGGGTGTGGTTCGGAATTTAGGTACTATTTACTACTATATATTGGCCTGTAGCAACCCGAAAGTTCATGACCTCACCGACTCGACTACGCCATTGTTCCCTGTCCCGTGCGACCTAACATTGTCCTCCCATCTCCGCCGCAGCCGCCCTGTCGGTCTCTTCCCGTTGCCTTACCGCCTCCTCGTCATATTTGCCGCCAAAGATACCCCTTAGAACTTTATTCTCGAATACGTGGAATTTGTTTTCTTCCTGTTTTGTCAGAGCCCATGTTTCGCATCCGTATAGAGCAATCGGCAAGATTATGGTTCTATAGACCCGGAGCTTTTTATTCCGTGATAGCAGTTTGGATTTCAGCAGTTTACTGACTGCGTGCCAACTAGCGTTGCCGGAGTGTAGACTTTTGTTAATTTCCTTCGACATTTCGTTACTGGCCGTCAGTATTGTTCCCACTTATTTAAATTCTTTGATATTTTCAAATATCCTGCCCCTAGTGTTTATGTGTGTTCGCTGAGGTCCACCTGCTCTCGCCATAATCACGTATTTCGTTTTGTCTTCATTTATTTCTAGCCCCACCTTTTCTGCCGCTTGCATGACGATTTCACTGTTTTTACTTACAGTTTCGAGATTATGGCCCAAACGGCGATGTCATCCGCATATGCGAGCACTTGTATGACCCTGTTCAGGGATGATCCAGCCATGTTGTCGTCTTGTACCTTTCTGATGACATACTCGAGCACAAGGTTAAAAAGACACGGTAAGACACAGTTACTTGATGGCATCTCGGGGCGCCCACTCGGCGCTATAGGTTCGCCTCTCCCAAGAGAAGTCTAATATATTTCTTCTGCGTACGGTGTGATTCTCGCCAGTATGACATTTGTTAGTATTTTGTGTGGTTGGGAGCAATGATATATATATATATATATATACCCGCCTGTCACCCGGGAGACCGGGGTTCGATTCCCCGTCGGGGAGCCCCTGGCGCAAGACTAATGACCTTGCCCAGAAAAAATAAATCATTATGGAAAATTTAACAAGCCTCAGGACTTGCTAAATAAGGCCAAGACCGGTTCCCGGTTGTAGTGCTGATGATGATGATGATGGGAGCAATGATATTCCTCTGTAATTTTCGCAGTGAGATCTGTCGCCTTTTTAGAAAATGGGGATGACTATTGAGGTTTTCCATTCTTCCGGAATCACTTCCTTATCCCATATTGTTTTAATCAGTTGGTGGATCTTCCGAGCGGTTGCCTCTCCTCCATGCTTCACAAGCTATACCGGCATGTAGTCGACTCCGGGAGCCTTGTTGCTTTTCAATCGGTTTATTGCGTCTACAACTTCGTCGAAAGAGGGCTCTGGGATCTGAGGCTCGGCTGTATGTACGTCTGGTGTGTTTATTTGTGGTTGATGGGTGCGCACATTGAGCAGGTTTTCAAAGTACTGCTTCCATCTTGTCGCGATATTGTTTGTTTCTGTCACCAGACAGCCTTTTGTGTCTCGGGTTATTTTGGCTCTCCCTCGGTAGCCATTTCTAATTGAGTTTATCCCGGCATACATACCTCTGAGCCCCGCTTGGTAGAAACCTTGACGTGGTGCAGTGGTTGCAGCCAGGGGTGACCGGCTGTATTATAACGGACACCGGGTCGAATCAGAGCAGTAAGCAGACCTTACCATATCAAAGAGGGGCTCTGATTTGGCGGACTATTTTAAACCCCAAGACTCGTGGGATCAAAAATGAATAATCAGTATACAAAAAACAATCCCACGAGAAAACCCGGTAGGCGTAAGTGTGATGAGCCGACACTACCATAAGGGAACAAATCATCAAAAAAACACCGACTCGGCCATATTCGATAAATCATTGTTGATCGGTTCTTGTTCAGTTGGGTATTGTATACACACAATCGGCGCCTGTTGACTTACCATATGTTACCGAGGATACGACTTTTTTTTATTCAAATTGATTTCATTGTGACATTATATCGCGGTAGCTCTTGGACATGTACGCCGAACGCAAAAAGATTCCGCAAGACTTCAATCGTCAAAATTCTTTCAACACGTTGTATAGTTTTCGTCACTGTCGTAGCCCATTGTATAGACACTGACGTATACCATCACATACTAGGTCCTTAAATATGCACAGCAAAAGTTCTAGTCCAATTTTTAAACATGGATGCTTATTTTGGTCCTAAGATGCCAATTCGGGAATTCATAGTCCGAATTCCAAGGAATTTGATTTATTTGACCTCAATAAACCAAGCGGATGGATCTCTCCAATTTATGGGTTGTCTCTCAAAGCTACATGCATATCTGTGACAAAACTATGAAATTCCCTCTCGATGCGATTGTTTACGGAACGCGTTAATTTACAAGAAGAATTCCAACAGTCTCCGGGTTATATTTTCCTGACAGAAGTTAAGAAAAAGAAGAAAAAAAGAAAGGTAACCGACGAGGTGAGAGGTATATATTATAAACTATCCCTCCATCACTGTGTAGTACGGTTCGCTTCCGTGCTTCTCGATCAACGAGGAAGAGAAGCGAACGATTGCTGAATACGGTCTTGGGAATCGGCCAGGCTCAATTAAAAATACTTCTTGTATACTTTAAATTTATTTTATTAATTTATTTTGTTTTTATGGCGTCCTTACACTTCGGACGCCAAATGAGACTTATCCTCGAATACATTTATTTATTTATTTATTTATTTTTTTTTTTTTAATATACTGCATTTATTTGACCAAAAATTAATAGTTACAATAAGTAATACAGCTAACTTATAATAGATTTGTTACATATTAAGTGTTTACATGCTATTTGTTAACATTTTTCAAACAATTCTTTTTAGATGTGCTTAAGATTTAATGTGATTATATATACTGTTAATTTTGTTTCTCCTGGAAAAGGTCAGAAGAAAAACCAGGAACTCTGTTTATTTTAACTTAGCCTACTTAAAATTACTTAACATAACTTAATCTAACTTAGTCTAATCTTGTATACAATTTACAATATTTGATATTGCAATGATAGTGACAATTCGAATTTGACTTAAAAATAATATTTACAATTTTTAGTTATGGATGTGGGATTTCTCGTTGGGATTGAGGATAATAAGGGATAGGATCAGGTAAGTTCTTGAAGGAGGGGAGAGCCATTCGGTTCTGTGTTAAAGGTAAGGATCTTGGAGAATGGTTGGATGTTGCTGTATTTGAAATGATTGGGTGCCAGTTCGGTGTTGTGGTACACGATCTCGTTTAGATCGTTAACCAGTCTGCCTGCGGCGAAGAGGGTCCTGATTTGGAGACAATTACGGGAGTGTGCTCCCGTATTGGAGGAGGGTGATGGTAGGTCCGTTATTATCGGGTTGGGATTGTTAGGAAGGTTTTCTATGAAATTTATCGACAGTTCTAGGATCCGTCTATCCAGTCGTTCGATGCCTGCGGTGTTGTAAAGGTCGTTGTTACAATGGTATCTATATGAGTTGGTTTTGCGGTGTAAGCCAGTGATAAACCGGAAACATTTTCGTTCAAACACTCGTAATTTCTCCATTTGGGAGGGTGAGATGTGTTAAGGCTTTTTGATGTGGGTTGAGAATGACCAGTTGTTGGAAAGGGTTACTCCCAAATATTTTAGGGTTTTGGAAGGTTTTATGAGGGTGTTATTATGATTTAGTTTAATTTTGTTGTGGCAACGTTTAGTGTTGTTTGTGCAGTGAGCGTTTTTGCCCTTAAACACTGTTAGCTGGGATTTGGTTGGGTTGAGACGAATTTTCCATTTGTTAAAGTATGCTGAGATGAGCGGGAGGAAGTTGTCAACGCGGTTTCTTGCCGCTTTGACAAATCTACTGCTATAGTAGAATAAAGTATCGTCAGCATAATTTAGCATTACAACACTAGGTGGAGGTTGGGGGATATCGGATGTGTATAGAAGATATAAAAGTGGTCCAAGAATGGATCCTTGGGGAACTCCTGCGGTTATGTTGTGAGTTTGTGAAAGGGAAGAATTTATTTTGACCATAAATTTCCTCCCAGAAAGATAAGATGCTAGGAGCTTTGTGATATTGGAATTCAGACCAAATAAGCAGTGCAGCTTATAAAGAAGTCCTGAGATCCAGACACAATCAAATGCTTTGGAGATATCGAGAGATATGCATACGGTAGGGCATTGGTTTTCTAGACCAGTTGTAACGTCGTGTGTAAGTTTTAGTAGCGCATGGCAAGTAGAGTGTCGCTCACGAAAGCCAAACTGAGAATTAGGGATAAGAGCGTTATCACTGGCAAACGAGAGAAGGTTTTGGTAGATCTTACATTCCAATATTTTGCTTAGGGTGTTCAATAAAGATATCGGACGATAGTTGGAGGTGTTATTGGAACTGCCGGACTTTTTAACGGGAATTACTACTGCGATTTTCCAGTTCTCTGGGAAATGTGAAGCATTTATGATATGGTTAAGAAGGACTAGAATGGGGAGTAGATTTGGCGGGTGAAGTCTTTTAAATAGAAGGTATGGTATTCCATCTATACTGTATTGTTAAGTGTTGAGGTATAAGTTTGATCCGCGAACTTTTTTAAATTTTCATTTATTAGGGTGGTCAGGAGTTGGATCTGACTTTTAATAAAGGGGCAGAATCTTATATGAAGTTTTCGGCGGAGTTGTTTTTTGAGACGCAGCAATTTAGTTAAGATGCTGGGTAATGGTTTTCCTAAATGATTATGAGGGATGGTGGTGGGTGTATTGCTGGTGAGGGCATCCTTGAGGGTCTGCTCAATTGTTAGGGCTGCTCGATCGATATCAGCAGGGATTAGGTTAGAAGATTCGGGGATTTGCAAGTTAGAAAACCTTGCGGTGACGTCTCTATTGACCTTTTTCCAGTTAGTCTTGGAGAAGTTCGGGACAGGACTGTGTGAGTAGAGCAGTTCGAAGGAGGGAACTTTGATCGAGGTGTGAACGGAACCATGGACAACCGTTGATAGCTCAGTAGGTAGAGCGGTAGACTGTAGATTGTAACTCCTCGAATACAAAATCCATCGCCCTTATAAAGAGAAACAAATCGAAATTTGTATCTCGAAAATACACAATTTCCTACAAAAATCCCGATTTTGGAATCCTGAGTGAGATGCTCAGTGTTTATTTAAGATAAGAATTCAATTTCTTGAATTCTTACGAAACTATTTCGCAGATGTCGATATGTATCTGGTTTTGGTTTTCTATTTGCTTAACCCAATAGAATTTTTCAGATAGAGATAACGATCTCTGGATTTTGAGTTTTGATGATGCCGTAGGGCGAATGTAGAACAATAAGCGAATATTATATTCGTTTATTGGGAATTTGATTTTCATTTAAGATTTTGGATTTAATTATGCCGTGGAAGCAGCTAATAAGCGATAAACGAATGTTTGATTCGTTTATTGTGAATTTTGGTTTATGTTTGGGTTTTTTTTGGGTTTTTCTCGGATTTTGAGTTTTGGAGTAAAATAGCTGGGATTTGGATGTGGAAATGGGGGGAAAAAGGTGGTAGGGCTTTTCAGAGCACTACAACTGGATAACTGCTGTTACAGTTTACCATACACTTAACCCACATTCAAAATAAAACACACTAGTGGTTCACATTATAATTATTTAGACTTTATTTCAATTAAATCACAAACACGCACGATAACACTACACACATAACTTTATGGCACACACGCCGACCGACTGCAAGACTCTTTAATATTTCAGTTGTTACGAGCTTAAGCGGCTCATTTATTATTTTATATTTGACACCAGCGCGGCGAACTTTAAGTACGATGTCCGTTAAGTATGACGGTTTAAAACTGACTCCTCTATGTCCAGTGTGGACAATGGTTGCGTACAGACTCTTCTCTACTTCGATTGTTCAGTTCGAAGGATACAATCTAGGTTTGCACATCCTTTGTTTAGAAACACACAATAGATGTATTTTTATCACTCGACAGATGCATATCTCGCAATACATTCTTTGTTTGTTGAACATTAAAAGTGTTAACGACCTGATTGTGTGGATGTGTGTAATATAACTTTAAAACCTTGTATTTGCACCGATTAATTGTGGGGATGTTCCCAAAAGGGTAAGTATTACGAGATGGTAGGCATCGCGTGTAACACTACGAAAGGAAACTATTTTGAAAGGGTCAACGCTGATACGTAAGGGAAAAAAATAATATTCGTTACAAAAAATTGGTCTCATAATTTTTTTAATGTAACATATGTATTACTGGCGGGTCACTTCATGAGAGTTTTAATAGCGTCAATTCTACCTACCATCAATCTAATAATAGTGTCGTTCATGGCTCTATTCTCTCACCCACTCGATTCCATATATTGTTATAAACAATCTCTTTTCCATTAGTTACAACAACAAACAAGTCACTTAATTTCAACCACCGAAAGAAATACCAAAGGGGATTTTCTAACGGAGTTCAATTCAAGTGCTGCTCTCTGTAGTAAAAAACAACTCCCAGCGTGCATATGAATATCTGTCTGTATTTTGATATTTAAGGCTACCTCAAACCCCCTTTTGTGCATCATTTCATCTAACCAACAAAAAAAAAAAACAATCAAAGGCTTCGCTCAAATATTGATCATATGCTTGAAGTTCTACTTGAAAGGTCACATATTGCGTAGTCAACAGAGAAGAGCAATTCACTTACAATTAGTTGACAACAAAGCCCTAATTTCAACGCCACAGACGTGTGGCGGGCCTTCGATTTTTTCAAATACATGGAACTTACCATGGAAAGGTTTCTTGAATATCCGTGATAGTTTTGCAAAGAATTCGGCTTATTTGAGCCCGAAAAGGTTATCTGATAGATCTTACCAATTTCAATGCTCTACGGTCACCGAGGTGAATAAATACTTGTATATTCGTTCGGCGGTCAAAGGAAGGAAAGCGCAATAACCCAGAGTTGATCTGGCTTTGGTGTGCGTGTATTAATGCAGCCTTTGAGGATGATCCACTGACCTAGTGCGGTGACCGTGGTGATCTCAGAGTGCATTGAACTATGGAAAGACAGAATTGTGAAGCAGGCGAAAATGTAGTTTGCGCCATCCACCAGTAAGAAGAGATCATTAATCCCCAGCGAATAGAGTGTCTGGGAAAAATCGAAGTGACGCTACTTTGGCTAGGGTAATATTATCGTGGGAAACACGCTGTGAAATTCAATAATTACCCAAGCCGCTGGATAATGGTGCACCCGCGTCTTTTGATTCGACTTGTTGTTGCTAACCAACATGGATTGGAATTTCCGGTGGAAATCTCATGGGTTAGAGGACTGGAGTTGTGGGGGGGTGGGGGGGAAGTAGTGTGCCTTGCATGGACACTCCGTTCATCTCCTCCTCCATCATAACTAATTGTTCCCTCGAGCACTACACCATTACAACGAAGCAAAAAAACGCCAAACACCGAGCAAGTACAAATATAAAACACAGGATTTCTATTGTTTATTTTTATTTATTTTACGGTAGCATCATCATCATCATCATCGGCACTACAACCGGGATCGGTCTTGGCCTTATTTAGCAAGTCCCGAGGCTTGTTAAATTTTCCATAATAATTTGTTTTTCCGGGCAAGGTTATTAGCCTTGCGCCTATTTTACGGTAGCACTACGTGAAAATTACAATGTGAAGTCAATAAAAACGCAATCTTCGAAGACTGAGCACGGAAGTCGGAAGTCAGCAACGACCATGGCGGTCGGCGGATGGAAATCGACTCAACGATATTCAATCGTTTTGGGGTGAGTTTACCCAACAAAGAAAGTGTTTCTCTGTGGTGAAAACAAGGAAGAAAGACTTGGCAATGTATGTGTATGTGTGAGTGAAGATCACATTGGTATTTTTCATACACAAGGCCATGGGAATGTACCTGAAACAAGAAAAGGAAAAATGTGGGTTGCAGTTGAATAAATCCGGGAAATGGTGCTAAAAGCAACTTGGATGTTTATGGCATCTCTGTCTGCAGTAGAAACAGGGTTCGTGTTTGCATTAGGAAATGCTAAAAAATTTGGTTTCGTTGATAATGCCTAAGATGCGGTGATTGTTTGTCGATTGTACAAACGAATCGCGGGTCGGTTTATTGCAGCTGTAAAAACGAGCTGTCCGACATAGGATTTTAACACAGACAAAGGGTGCCGACTGGCTTGGGATTCATGATGCCATATGCACTTTAAAGAATTATTTTCAGGAACCTTATCTAACGCGTTGTATGCATTAATGTCCTTGAAAAAGGAAATGTTTCAGGTATGCTGAGTGAAGATTGCGGTGTAGGTGTGGGAAATTGAAATTTGCCTGGGGTTCTTGAAAAGGTAGAAAAAAATTCTTACAGAAAATTATATGCGAAGAGAATGCATGAGATGGTAAGTTTTCTTTACAGGGACTTTGAGATTATAGATTTGATCTATATAATACGTGAAGCATTTTTAGGTACTAATGCGATTGCATTAGTGAAGTTAGGAAATTGGCTGAATGTTATGGGGGTTTTACGGAAAGTAGACAATGGGGTTAGGCGGAACCGCCACAGAGTTGTCGTGTCGCAAAAAGGTAGCAGAATTCAATTATGCATTACCTGCATAGAATAATGAATTCAGCTAACCGTCCGTTTTTAAAACATGATTTACAGCTGACAAAGCATAGCATGTGGGCAAAGAAAAGCCAATTTTTCATTCAGGGGATCCGCGAACAATCCGTCCACTGAGCTAACAGCCTAGACGGACGATAGGTCTCTCTAAACCACGAACAAAAAGTGTGAATGTTATCCTATAATTGATGTTCTCTACTCAGCCGTGCCATACTGAACTCCATATTAAGCAGGAAAACTAAGTTGGCATTGCGTGCTTTAAAACAGCAACATCAAAGATAAACTCGTAACATTTAGTCGGATATATAGGCCCTCCCTCATAGAAGAACCATAACTTATCAATTTATAATAAAGCCAGCATATCTTAAAACATTACTAAGCACACAATTAAAAAACCACGGTCCGAAGGAATTTGAAATACAGCCTATCGACAAAGCTCTGAGAAACTATTGCATACCATACCCAGAGTTACAATGCGGTCATATAAAACTGATTACACCTAAAATGAACGAGACGAGTCCATTCGCCTTCAATAGGCAAATGTGAGTACAACAAATCATTTTCTCACGACACCTCAAGCAACAAAAATAATTCAAAGCCGACTAAAGAAGAACACAACAAATTTCATCGGCAACTTCAATTTAGTCTCCCTTCCTTGCACTACACTCTACCACCAACTATACCATCTATCCACACGCAATGCTATTCCTTCGTCGGCTTTATCTCACCACGTATATGTCCTTTCAGAGTTAAATTAAATTCGATTTAAAATTCCACAAACCAACGAACCACTCGGACATTCGTGCAGAACGTCGAGTCCGAGATCAGTTCTTGATCTTCAAATTCTTTAACACCCAGATTACACATGTTCACTCTCATACCTTTAACCTGTGCTTCAGATATTTGCGATGCACGCCAATGTTGATTCTGTTGATGATAAAAAAGTGTCGATGTTCTTGGTGATCATGAGGTGCCGAATGGGTCACCTCTGCGGCCAGTATTTGTACATAAGCACACGTTGACGGCAAGATACAACAGGTAGTGGTAGCGAATGAAATGTATGAACGAATGGGTTTAAATTTGAATGGACTTGATGTTTACCCGAAATTGCTAATAGATATGCAAATGAGAAATGGCACTGCAGCCAGGTGGATAAATTAATGCAGTAGATGACAAACTTACATATACACTTTTGCTGTCATTGTTTTGAGTGTGTAGGCGCAACAGTTTTGTGTTGGTAACTTTTTCATTTATTGCAATTTGATGTTGCAATTCCATCCATTTAGTATTAAACTTAAGAGATAATTTAAAAATGTAAATATTAAGAGGTAAACCTACGATCCATATTTCCAAATAAGCACTCAATATTTAAAGAATTTAAAAACAATTTTTCTGTTGACACAACGGAGTATCAACTCGTGCAGCAAATACCATTAGTTACGTAAGCAAAATATATCTACGACTATTCTTCTTTGTTTCTGTATTAAATATTTTAAAATGTCGTTTATAAATAGATTTACACATGTATTACTTTTGTTACTCTTATGAAAAACTTCAACGTATCTCTGACTTAGGTGTGTATCAATTTATTTACAAGTTATACTCCTTGAATACAGAAACTCAAATATTTATTGCCTAACACACTCAACAAAGTTACGCCTCAATCAATAATCTTAAAAGGCGTTCTCTTCCACTCTTAGTTAATTCACTGTGATACAAGGGTGCATTAATTAATCGAATAAACTTTTATATCAAAAACATTCAATGTTCGAAAGAAATTGGTTTGCGGAAATTATTAACTAATGTCAAATGTTGAGCCAATTTCCCCACCCGGCTTTTCTTTTGTAATCAAACAACTTTAGTCAGCTTACAGAAGACTGAGACCACTGCCGAACCCAAATACCTGATTAGCCCATTTACGACAGCACAGCAAATAAATTAGAAAAGAAAACCAATACTTTTGAATTGACGAAATATTTTATTCCCAGAAACAGAAAAACTTCAACGGTTGAACGTCCTTTTGCATTCGTCGGTGAGAAATCCCAACCTATAGCCGTAGCTAATAAGCACAGAAGCAATTTTTGACACTCGACCCGTAACTGGGACGGCTACACCTTCTGAGAAAAGTGTGTTGGAATACATAGAGTTTCTGAACAGATGCAATAAAGACTTCACCCCATCTAATCCGGTTATAATATATATTTACAATGTATGTGTCCCTTCAAATTAGAATTCAATTGTCACATTTGATTACCCTTCAACTTTCGAAATCAAACTACCGCCAAACACTGAATTATAATATTTTATTTTTGTCTTTATCTAATTTTGAGTTTATTGAATTTATGAAGCCTACGTCACAAATGAACTTTTTTCCCGCAGATTAATAAAATAATATAATAGAATATAATACTTAGGTTGTAAATAGTACTTCACATTAACTACTAACTTTCTAAGTGAAAAACGTGTACAAATACTCCTCCAATTCCACTGTTTCAAAAATTGCCATCCCCAAATTCTAACCTATTGGGACCGCCGCCCATAAGGCGAATCCCTGTGTTGTTTAATTTTCGGTTGATCAGCCCACCAAATTATTTATGGATACTTGTAAGAACTCATAAAATCTAAAATGCATAATCAAATCAAAAAGTTCACATATCCATGACGCGAAAACTCAATAATGGCCCAAAAAAGAAATATCCTTCACGGGTGAAATGATGCACGCCATAAAATTAATAACTTCGTGAAATCGCACCAGTAAAGTATACAAAAATATCTTTGGTATCCTGCACCACGAATGGACATAAATTGCCCGGAATCGTGATGTTCTAATATGAGAATAATACACAAATGTCGGCGATCAATCAGTAATTACATGTAAACATTCACGTAAACGTCTTGGGTTCACAAAAGATATTGTACTGGTAACGCGTATAACTCAAAGGGTGTTTAGATTACTCCTCAGACAGAGTGCCTGAATAATAAGCCTGATTGTAATGGGTATTAAAACAAAGGTAAGGGGAAAACTGAAAATGAACCATCGACCGACAAGGTCAAAAATGAAAGTCCACATTAAACCATCGAAAAAGATGAACCTTTAATATTGGGTTGTTCCACGAGAAATGTATGATTTTCGCCCAGTCGGAAATAAGAAGTTCTCGAGTGCACATCTGTGCCAAAACGTTAAATTTTCTTTTTTTATAAAGTAAAGTGATACTTGTGCTTAACGTGTGAGAATTTTAGGGTTCGTTACAAGTACTGTCATTTTCTTCTAGGAATAGTTTTACCATGCTGTCGGCAGTTTAAATTCGAACCCTCTTCCTTTATGAATTTAAAATGGGACATAATGCGTAATTGGCAATGGGAAACATTAAAGACGCATTAGAGGATGTAACGGTAAATGAACGCACTACACGGCGTTGGTTTGGAAAGTTCCATTCGGGAGAATGTGGTACAAACCAATAGAGTGCTTACGAAAATCTTGGGCAAGTGGGGCAGTTTGGCGATGGGGTGGTAGTTCGCGACATCGTTTTTGGAAGCCTTCTTATGGGTGGGGCTGATGAAGGGGGGTTTCCAAATGTGGGGGAATACGCCTTGAGAGAGTGAGAGATTAAAGATCAGTGAGGGAGGAGCAGAGACAATGATTGAGCATTTCTTGAGGAGGATTGCAGGGATAATTTCTCAGAGACGGAATAAAAGAACTTGTTATACGTTGGGCGAAATGTATTAGCCTCGACGGTGACTACGCTGAAAAATAAGTATATAATTTCGAAGCTTAAGAATTGTACTGTAGTATACTTCTGCCAGATCTTGGTATTTTATTTTTGTTCGTGCACCTCAAGAATGTATGTGTGCATTACATTAAAGCCTACCCTCCACCACATATATGACATACTATATTTAATGCCTGCCCCCCCACCAGTCAGTGAATACACTAGAAGGCCGTTGTGCGCTCGGGAATGCGGCGGAACTGTCGTACGGATATGCGAATGGGGCCGGATTCGCTATCCAGATAGAAGAGGATGACAAAGTCCTTTATAATGCGTGCCGTTAGAAAAGCCCATTTCCGGCATTATTTGCTGCCATGTGGCGATGGTCCTCTCGTTGATATAACGACCAAGCTCGCCCAGGTGGAACGATCGCAAAAGAACTTGAAATTGGACACCACAATGCCTTCCGCAACCCAAAGTCAGTTCGCACAGGACTCGCCTCAGAGGCAATACCTGCCAGTATTGAGGCGAGTCAGGCTGCTACCCAGACCTTATCACGTCAACTCCAGTATGTTCTAAGGGGCTACACACAGCACCCCCAGAATGTGACGGCTGCCGCCCTGCCACAACCGCAGGGTGGGTTACCACCAAGAGGGCCTGGGGCCTCATTCGCACAAACAGGTTGGCGGTGACCAGTTCCACCATAGCCAGCCTACCCAGGTCCAAGGCACTCGGTGGATGCACCCTTTAGCTGCCCGTGTGGCCTGCAGTTTTTGCAACAAAAAGGGGCACCTATACGACGAGGGCCTTGTGGCGGTTCCGCCAAACCCCACGGTCCACTTACCTGTAAATTCTCCATAAGTTTTCGCTAATGCAAGCGGATTAGCACCTTAAGTGCTTTACGCATCTAGGTTATCAAATTTATAATCTAAAATTCGTTGTAAAAGAAAACTTACCTTTCATGCATCCCTCCGCATACAATTCCCTGTAAGATTTCTTTTCTACCTTTTCAGGGATCCCAAAACCTATTCGGTACCTTCGATTGCCAGGCAAATTCCAACCTTCCCCAACCTGCACCGCAATCTCCCCGCAGCAAAAGCATTTCCTTTCCAAGGATAATTAATGTTTTCAATGCATTACCTGGAAATCCCTGCAGAGAATTTTTCCTACAAGGGCATTCATACATGTATCAATGCGTCTCTGCATAAGCGACCAAAAACCGAATTTCCAATTAGTGTAGATTTTCACACTAGAGTTCGACACTTGCGTCGCCATAGAAAAGGTGTGGGAACGGGGTGAAGTGGGAAAAAACAGAAATTCCCAGTCAACAACCCCGCCCCTCTACACGCCCTTGAGTGCCATATAGGTGGGAGGAGGTCAACAGGAAAAAAGGGCCACGGAGGTACGCCTGACAAAGGTGGCAAATCACGGAAACTCACCGCCATAACACCGTCGGCCGATTCAAGGCCAAGCCGGCTCTAGCTCTGCTAGTTCCGAGTCTTCGAAGACAAGAACGCAGAGTAGAGTAGACGGAGATGAGGGCAGCAAACGCCAAATGCCCTGGCCACAACAACGTCGGCCCACGGCGGGCAAAAGCCGGTCTAGCTCTGCCAGTTCTGAGCCTACTAAAGCTCAAAAGCAGAGCAAAGACGCACCCACGGACTCAACGATCCGGAAGCTACGCACGGCTCCACGAGTCGGAAGCAACCCATCTCTCTCGGGCTCCATCGGAAACAACCCACCACCAATAGCAGCAACAACAATAACAAGCCCACCAACAGTTGTAGCAACCGGTGGGAGCCCACTGTGTCATTCTTCACTTCACCTTGATCACTCCAAAGGTATTGGGGGAATTACTATCTAACACCCCCGAAGTTATACGATTCAGCCGATAGGAAATAAAATTTACTATATACTCTTATATTATTTACATTTATAATGTTCACGCTTATAATACTCACTCGTATACTATTCGCCCTTATAACATTCCACCTTATGCTCTTCACCTTTATGGTATTTAGTTGTGTACTATTAACTTGTATACCATTCACTTTCGTATACTTTTCACTCTTATACTATTCACTCTTATTCTGTGTGATCTTATGTTATTCACTCTTATGATATTCGCCCTTATACTATTCACTCCTATCCTATTCACTCTTATACTATTCACCATTATACCTTTCTCCCTCATACTATTGTCAATTACCCAATACCCAAATCACTCTCTTGCTGATGATACCAATATGAGGCTTCTCGTGCTCATACGAACATTCCCGACCGAACCCTTCGAATGTCATTACCAAACAACATGTTATGCTCGATATATTGAATTCCGACCTTAACAAGGTATATCAATGTCTACATGTCGGTTATCTAACCGAGTAGAATTCAACGCCTTAAAAACTCAGTGCTGACTGCTCTTGTCGTCAAAGGCGAACCCCAAAGTAAATAAACTGTCTATGAACGGCACTTGCATCGACGAAGTCAAGGAACTATCAATCCTCGACACTTGAAAAAATTCGGCTCTTAATTGAATGACCACATATTTGAAACTGCGAAAATTGCAACCAAATGTATGGGATCCCTTAAAAGATGCAAAAGATACTACACTCCATCCATCCTGCCCACTATTTATAAGAGATATATTCGTCCCAAAATGGAGTTCAACTCCCATATTTGGTCCGTCGCATCCAAAACTGCGCTACACGTGCTCGATAGGATGCAAAGACGAGAAGTGAATCTTATTGGGGACCCAGCCGTAAGTCGTTCAATTCCATCGTTAGAACATAGGCGCAACGTATCGTGCCTATCTCTTTTCTATAGGTATTATCACGGTCATTGTTCAACTGAACGTGCTGAATGTGTTCCGCCTCTGTAGACATTTTCCCGCGATACCCGTCAATCTGAGAATGCGTATCAGTTTCACGTTGAAAGTGGACTTCAGGCGCACAAATAAACATAGAGAAACATTCTTTAGCCGAACCACACGAATGTATAATACTCTACCTGATCATGTGTTTCCTCGTCGTTGTTATGTCCAGGAATGCAATACCAACGTACATCGATACCTCCTTTCCTAATCGACTTGCTCTCCACCCCCTCACACTGTGATCTGACGGAATTCTTATACTGCGAACTCGTATACGGCAAACTCGTATACTGTAAAGTCTTATACTCCAAACTCGTATACTGTATAGTCTTATACTGCAAGCTGGTATACTGTAAAATTTTATACTGCTAACCTCTATACTGATAGTCTTTATACTACTAGCCCTTACACCCCAAACTCTAATATTGTAAACCCCCATTCTGTAAAGTGTAATTTTGCAAACTCTTATACTGCAAACGCGTATACTGCAAACTCTTATACCGCAAACTCTAATATTGTAAACCCCCATACTGTAAACTGTCGGGGAGCCTCTGGCGCAAGACTAATGACCTTGCCCGGAAAAAACAAATCATTATGGAAAATTTAACAAGCCTCAGGACTTGCTAAATAAGGCCAGGACCGGTTTCCGGTTGTAGTGCCAATGATGATGATGATACTGTAAACTGTAATATTGCAAACTCGTATACTGCAAACGCGTATACTGCAAACCCTCATACTGCATACTCTTACACGGCAAACTCGTATACTGTAAACGGTTACAGTGTAATCGTTTATACTAAAAACTCCCGTGCTGTAAGCTCTTATACTGTATAGTACTATACTGCAAACTAGTTATACCATAAACGTTTATGCGGAGAACCCCTATACTGCTAACCCCCATACTGGAAACTCGAATAGTGTATACGCTCATACTGGAAACTCTTATATTGCAAACTATTATACTGCAAGCTCTTATACTGTACACATTTATACGACAACCGCATATACTGGAATATTTAATACTGTTAACTCTTATACTGTAAACTCGTATACCGTATAGTCTTATATTGCAAATTCGTATACTGTAAAATTTTATTCTGATAGCCCTTATACTGCTAACCCTCGTACTGCAAACTCTTGTACTGCAAACTCGTGTACTGTAAAGTCTCATACTGCAATCGTTTATACCGTGAACTCGTATACTGCAAACTTTTATACAAACAAAGTATTGATTTACCGCTACATCTAAATGTAACGTTATTCCACGCGAGGAGTTTTGAAGAAATCGAAACAATTTGAAGTCTGACGGCGCTGGGTCAGGCGAGTATGCTGGGTGAGGCAACACATCCCACCCGAACTCTAATAATTTGGTCCCCAAAAATGTATGTAGCCTCACGTTGTCGTGACGGATGACAGATTCGTTTAAACTGTCTAATTGCCCGAATTGGATTGTTCGGTGCCTTGGTATAAGTTCAACAAATACCGCGCACCTTCCTTTGATGGTCAAGCTTAAAAAAGATTCTGTGAAATAGTGTCACACGCTTAGTGACGTCATCATATCTTCAGTTGTACCATAAAGGACATTTCCATGTGGGGGAAGTGATATGGATCAATCGAACCCACGCTTATTGTAAGTTTTACATGTATATACGCAGATAGACACGGGGAGTCATAAGTGGATCGTATTTCCCGCGTTCTGTGTGATTTAAACCTTCAGTAATGTTCCTACAAATAAATATTTCAAGCTGTTTTAATAGTGATGACGAATTTTAAGACAAATCTGATCAATCAAAAACAGCTGCGAGTTGAGATCGTAATGAACGAAGGTTATAGTCTAGAGGATTTAGCAGTTAGGAGAATGTGTTTAATGTGAATATCCCGGCACATGTTGGGTAACTAATTGAAATGCATTTCGCAGATCGTGATATTTCCAAGTAACATTAACATAACAATAATAGCTTCCTAGTAATGAACGCCTGTTCCTTGAATATAATCCGCCTCCATTTATTTATCTCTTGAGCTGAAAACCTGTATCTTTCGTTTTCTTGCACTGAAGCCCAATTGCGAAATTTGATCGATGCAACATTTCACTTGATGTTCTCCTATCCAATCTGTCAAAACAACTTGACATGGCATTTCCTTTCTGTTATTAACCACATCTACTGCGTGTCTAAATTCCAAGACGACTTTCTTTGCCGCTCCTATTTTTTATAGCGATAATAGTCAAACAATTACTTAGCTCCGTGTTCTTCGGTTTCTACAGTTCGTGCACGTAATTACTGTGCGAGCACGTCCGCTTGACCAGATACCCTTACGGACAGGCTATCTCTAGCTGGCGCTGTCACCTCCTTTCAAAGCGTCGACTTAATCGATTTAAGTTTAAATTTCCTTCCGCTATCTGCGTGAGCTACATCTGCCAAAAAAATTCAAAGACACCGCGGCATAGACGTTCGTGTGTTTTCGACTATCAACTTGCCTTTTTGTTCATTCGAAAATTGTTCTAATTACAACCAATGACATGAGGATTACTGAAATTACAATCTTTAACACACAACCCCGAAACTCTTACACGGCAAATTAATTTGTTTAAATATTTTTAGGCGGCCGTTTCATTAGCTCAAGTGTGCACCTAATTGACGATTCTTCTATCAAGAACCAAGGTAATGGGAGTAGAAAAAAATGTCCAAATCGTCAGCCGTGTTTACTTGGATTAATGAGCAGCTTGCATTCAACGACACGCCGGCAGCGGATGTGAACAAAAGTCGCAAATATTGATCTTCTCCAAATTTGTCTATTGAAGCCGTTTACCAATCCCATTATTGGGTTGATGGTGCGAGGTTTTGGGATGGATCTGAATAGACCCAAGTTAAATATTTGTATCCTAATAAGTTGATGGCACTGTTCCGGTCTGGGTTGTGGGGACAATAAGTCGGAGTCTGTGTTCTTTTTATGCCGAAGTCACACAAATTCACTCTATGGCAGACACAGTTTGAAACAATACTTTAAAATAAGGTGTGTAAGTTAAATATAGAAGTTCTAATTGCAACCCCTCCGGTGATTGATTGGTTTAGTTTCATTTCGCAACCATTTTTGAGCTATTTTAAACCACTACGTATTTACATTACTAATGTGGGCTTGTTTAAATTGATCCCAGAAATAGTTTAACAATAACGAATGATAACATGTGGAAAGCAAATAAATGGATTCCATTTCAATGGGATACTCAATAGGTTCTGAAATTAAAGTAAGTGACGCTGTTCGCATGAAAACACTATGCTAAAGATTTCCGGCAAGTTTATTCAGAAATAAATATGAAAATGTTCAAGATGTCAAATACCAAACGACGCAAAAAGGTCTCAAAACATTAAAAAAAAGAGTTTTTAATTTTGTACACGAAATACACGCACGAAACGGACTTTCAAATTCCCTGAAAAATCAAAACATCGCGGTAGACAGAAAAGGAAGAATATACAGAATGTACACTGTTTTTGAATGGCTAGATATTATAATGACGAAAGAACACATGATTAGGAAGAGTTATTCCCCATTCGTGTAATTCGAATAAATAATGATTCTACGTGAACCGTACCACGTTTAGTTGAACAACCAACGTGATAATACGAAACGGTATTTGTATTTTGTGCCTAGGTGTTGATCCGCTTCCGCCAATACAACAATTCCAATTTAAGATGCAACTTCTTCTCTTTTTTTTCTTCGGTAACAACGAGGAATTCTATAGCGTTTTGCGATGATGGTGTTTAGTTTAGTTTAGTGCAGCTAGCAACCCATTTATTGACTTAATTCAAGCAACATAATTACCAGTAACGTTAATGAGAAAGCTCCCAAAAGAACAGTATGGTTCTACAAAACAGCCAACTGGGAAGGTCTGTAGGGGTTCTTTAAGCATTTCCAAAGAACCACCCATTTCCCTTAATCCAACTTCCCATTTCGCACCTGCAATAAAGATGTTCAAACCACCTTTCACCTGATCATCATCTTGCCGCGGCATCAAGCGGTATTACTTTCTTCCCAAAGAATTTCGGTTCCTCTCGTCGGCACCCTTGACCAGCACGAACCATTTGGAAATCTACTCGGGTCCTCTTGCCGGTGACCATGTCTATCATATACACAGTAATCCCCCTGTGTTTACTTTTCCCAACCATCCATTGGTTCAAAGTTAAGCCTGGCAAGTTGCCCGCTTGCACAGCTGGAAGTCAAATTACACATGATCGGTCACCTAACAGATAAACGATCACCAAATCGGACACGACACATAATTTGTTTATCTAAACTACCTAGCAATGGTCGTGTCCTATGATTCGTTTTCTAAACCAAACATGCACTCATTCATCCTAGCGCTTGCCATCGTGGAATTTTCTGTTGACATAACATCAACAGAAAATCTATCCGGCAATATGCCTCTATTGTTTACGAAAGCAATGCCGTCAGCCTCTGTGCACGATCATTTGTTTGAACACCGCTGGTTGGTTTCTCTTCTTCCCAACCAACGCATTTTTCGTATTCCTTCCTTCCAAGGTATGGACATCCAACCTATCTATACGATATCCATGGAAACCCTCCCGGTGAAACTCAAAACACAAATTGGCTGCCGGGTAGATGGAAGATGAAAATTGTTTCTCACTATATCGGTGAAAATCCACCCCAGTGCGACTGGCGGTATGATTGGTACAACGGCACCAGGAGTCCAAATTCATCCCCCATCGAGTGCGGTCGTATTTCAACCGCCACAGGATTCGGTTGCGCTGTGTAAGTCGAGTTGAGCGTTCTAACACACGAGAGTCGGAGTCCAAAAACCCCAAGGGTTGAGTCGAGCGCTCAATGGGCTTGCTAAAATTCCTGTTTATAATAATATCGTGTAAAGAAAAGACTTGTAGTACATTGTGTCACACATTCCTGTTTATAATTGTATTCTGAAATCAAGACTTGTAGTACATTGTGACCGAAAGTACCTGTTCGGAATCAAATTGCGAAACCAAAAAAATAAAGAAACATTAACCACAATCAACATCACTGCGTTTTTTTTTTTTTTTTATTATTTACTCCTTATTGGTCGGCGGACTATTCTCCTGGAACTACCCATAGAGTTTTGCTCAGCCTGCGTCCGTGCTGATGCATTAGCTAAATCTACCCACAGGTCTTTTGGGAAGGTAAATTAGTCGTTATTTTTCTTCAATAACGATGTTGACTCTATAGCGGGCTCATTGACAGACACGATTCTACTTAGCATGCGAACCTTCATTCGACACAGGGTAAAGAGTATCAAAACCAAGAGAGCTATGTGGTTCGATTCCGGGTGCAAAGAAGCCATTAAGGCTGAAGAAATGAGCTTCGGGTTGTATAAATCAAACAATACTGAGGAAAACCGGAAAAGATTTAAGAGAGGTAGAAATGACTGCAATGCGCATATTCAACGCGCAAAGTTCTTGCATGACCAGAGAGTGAGAGAAAAAGTACTACACTCTCGCACAGGTAGTAGAAGCTTCTGGGCATTCATGAAAAACATTCAAAACTCGCTCTCTTTATCCATTCCATCGCTTATAGTTGATGACAGACCAGTCAGCACTGCAATAGATAAGGCACATTTGCACATTTTGCAGCCAACTCAACGCTGCCTGATAACACATCAGTTCCACCTCAACTTGAGCATAAGCAGCACACCATGAGCCAGATTCACTTCCGAACGCGTACTGTTGCCCGCACACTCAAAGAGTTAAACGCAAACAAATCCGCTTGTCCAGATGGCATTCCCCCAACCCTCTTGAAGAGATGTTCCTCTTCACTCGCTAAACCACTGCGGAAACTCTTACATTTGTCTTATTCTACCGGCCATTTCCCAAATAGATGGAAGTCAACGAATATTCAACCAATTCCCAAAAAGGATGACAAATCATCCCTTTCTTCTTATCGACCCATAGCACTAACTTCTATTCTCTCCAAGGTAATGTAATCACTTATCAATGATAGCGTACCTTACCGAAAAGTGGAGCCATTCCATCCACTACCTCGGTGAAAGCAAGGTAGTCGCATTGAACATTTCAAAAGCCTTCGTCAGAGTTTGGCATCCAGCCCCTTTGTCCAAATTACATTCCTATGGAGTGGACAATTCCCTGATCCAATGGATAAGAGACTGCCCTTCTGGCCATTCAATTCAAGTGGTTGTTGATGGTGTTGTGGGGGTTCTCTATATTACATGGAGAACCAACCCACAATCCTAACCATTTCGACCGACAACGGCGTGTCAAACAAAACCCAATTTCTCCTACTCAGCTATTCACCTGGAAAAGCATGTTGCAATAATGGACGCATAGCTAAACTCATTATCCTATGCAGCTAATGCATAATTGAGTTTAGCTACCCTTTTTGCCATACGGCAACTCCATTTTTGCTAGCCCATGAGATTTCCATCGGAAATCACATCATGTCGGTTAGCAACAACAAACCTAACCAAACGACGACGTTGCATCATAGCGAAACCGCTGGGGAAATTATCAAAATATTTAATTAGTTCACATGATTAATTACCCTAGTCAATTTGGTTCAATGCACTCTGAGATCACCACAGCCATAACACTAGGGCAGTAGGTCATACTCAGAAACTTCATTTGATACCGACGCACAAACTAAGCCAACCCCGAAGTTATTGCGCTCCTTCTTTTGTTATCTTTATCCTTCGCATGTCCAGCGACTGTCGAATGATGCGCGAGTTTTATCCACCTCATTGAGGCATGCGAATGAGAAGATACATGAAAAGAGCGTGGTGATGATTGGCTAATAGCTGTGCGAATACAGAAATCCCAATTTTCACCCCCAATTAAGGTAGTCGCTATCCAACCACTACCGCCAGAGGTCACGCCGCCGCTCGAGGCTAAACGTCATTTCGCGTCAGTTTAACCGAGTCGCTTGTCGTTCATCATCACGGGCAGTCACGCCACCGCGCGAAATTTAATTTAATACTGCGCCGAATAAAGAGTCACTAGTCATCCACCATACGGTGCACAAGTGGCCGGAGTCGTTATTCAACCTCCGACGAGTCGAGTGAAAATTTCGAAGTGTAAAAGTGGTGTGCAGTCGAACAGTCCGCTTGATCCAGAAACACATTAAAGGGAAATCACATAAAAAATTATTTGTGTTACCTAATTCACCGGACCATATTATTTAAGTACGGGAATCTGTGAAATTATCGAGATGTATTAGGAACTGTTATGCTCCGAGCCGTGCTTTCCCGAACGGTGGGAGAAGAGCCCGGAGCGTCGACGAGAAGAGTGAAAAGAGAAAACGACGCGAAAGGTTCAGTTAACACAATTGTAGTAAATTTTATTTATTTGTTTGAATCCAAAGGTACGGTTGGTTTTTACTGTTTATAATTGGCCAGAGGTTCGGCCTCTGGTGATCTACTGATCATGAAATAAAAAAAAAAAAAAAAAAAAAAAATGTGGCGAGAAGGCCGAATTTGGCGAGACAGGACATATGTGTCCTTCATCTTGTCTCTGACTTCTGGTCATCTTGCGATAACCAGAATCACCCACATCCGTGAGGATATTGGGCTCGGTCTCGCGGCATCTGAAAAGAGAAGAAAAAGGGGGGGTATCCAAGGATAGTGTGGACAGTGTTAGTCCAAGTGTTCTCTAACTACTTTTATAGCGGGATGGTGGGAAAGAAATCTTACAAGACCGGTGGGTCTTGGGTGCGGTAGTAAACGCAGATCACGTCTTTGGCGTCTGATAATCTGCTCTTTGGTCGGTGTGTATGTTTGTATTTGTGCCGTCTTGTACTGTGCGTTCGTGTGTTGGTTTGTTAGTTGTAGACCCTATGGGATGGGTCCAGAAATCCTCTATTATAGAGGGGAATGTTGTTGGGAAGGGTGCTTTCTTCAGTTTTATACTGAAGAAGAAATTGTGGGGGTTTGATCCGAAGAGATCGAGAGAGAGAGGGGTCAAGAACGCAAAAGTCCCGTACAAGTAGGTTCTCGCTGTTCTGAATGTTTTCGAGGTACTTATATGCTAATTGAAGCAAGTACTCGTCGATAGGGGTAATGGAGGCGCCTTCGTATAGGTGAGAGTTGGGGTAATGACGACCGTCAGGCCTTCTAGAATGATTGGTGCATCTTCTGAGGAGTTTCCTTTCGAAAACCCGAAGTCTTTCCATTTCAGCCGAAGATATGCAGGACCATATGGGAAAGGCGTACGATATTCCAGATCGGATTAGCTGCTTATAGCAGAGAAGCTTAACTTTGGTGTCAACTTTGTTCCTCCACTTCAGGATGTTGTGCAGTTGCTTAGACCGACCAAGGCCCCTTTGGAGAATGTGGGTCACATGTTTGATGAAATTCATTTTTGGGGTATAAGTGACCCCAAGATATTTCATCTTGTCCTGTGGTCTAATCGTAGTATCTCCCATTTTTATTCGAATATTCTGTGAATATCGAGAAGTAGGTTGGGAGTGTTTACTACTCAGAATTATGGCTACTGCTTTGGATGGATTAAGTCGGATTTTCCATCGACTGTAATACTGATACAGTTCGTCCAAGTGACGGTTGAGTCGATTTGTTGCGAGGTTAGGGCCTTTGGTTGGCGTGTACACCAGGACGTCATCCGCATAGCATATTTGGTTTACTCTCCCGTCCGCGGGGCGGGGAATATCGGAGGTGTAAATATTGAATAAGATGGGGCCTAGAATGGAGCCCTGTGGTACGCCTGCAGCGGCGTGAAAGGTTCGGGAAAGCTTTCCATTCATTCTAACTTGGAAGGTTCTGTTTAGAACAAACTGGTAGATGATGCTACACAGCGTTCTACTGAGGCCAGTATTCAGAAGTTTAAAAGCGAGACCTTCGATCCAAGTCGTATCAAAAGCTTTTTCAATGTCCAGGCTTACCGCAACGGTGGGTTCCTTATTAAAGAGCCGCACGCAGACGTGGTTTTGAAATAAGTTAAGAGCCATAGTGGTGCTGTGCGCTCTTCGAAATCCGAATTGGAAATCAGGTATTAGGTGCCTGGCACTGACAAAGTTATTTAGCTTTTCGTATATGAATTTTTCATATATTTTGCTGATGCAAGTGAGAAGCGAGATAGGGCGAAAGCTTGAGGGGTGATACGTTGGTTTCCCAACTTTTGCTATTGGGCAAATAATAGCGTGCGTCCAAGCTTGGGGAAAGTACCCCATGTTGTAAGCATGGTTGAACAGAATGGAGAGCTTTATAAAGAATAAGGCAGAAAGCCTTCGCAACGAGTGGTATGACATGTTGTCGATACCAGGTGACTTCTTAGGGTGTCGAGATTTGACCAGACTCTGTAGGGTATTTGGCGTGATGAAACCGTGACCATTATCACGTGTGTCATCGAAGTATGCACTGTTAGTTGGGTTAAAGACAACAATTGGCTCGTTGAAGTCGTCCAACTTACTGTGGACCTCTGAACTAACGATTGCATTAGTTTCCGGGTCGCCATCTTGGAGAGTGAGTTTGTGATTGTTTTCGAAGGTCTCTCCGATGATATTTGCTTTATTGGTGTCGTTATTGACAACAACACCATTGTGTATAATTGGCCCAGTGATGCGGGAAGTGCCACATATCTTTTTAACATTTTTATAAACGTTCTGGTCCATCTGAATACCCTTCAGCTTGTCTTCCAATTGTCGGGTACGATTGTTTTGGATTCTCTGTTTTATCAGTGTACCAATATTGTGAATAATGGATCGCCATAATGGCTCCCTTTGCGTAAAGCGGTGACGATATCTCATTCTGCAGAGCTTTTTACGCTCCCGGATGAGATGAAGAGTGATGTCGTCATGGGGAATCTGATAGGTCTTTTCAAGTTTATACTTCGGGACATGAGTCTCCGAAGTTTCAACTAGAATCTCGTGAAGTCGTTTTGCAGCGTTGTTTATCTCAACCGTCGTTAGGTTCCTGTCAGTGGGAAGAGAGAAGTGGTGGAGTTTATCGTTCAATGTAATATTGAAGTTGTCCCAATTTGTCCGCCCATAATCGGGTATGTATCTGATGTGAGCCCGGGATGCTCGATAGCCGCGAATGAATGTGGTCACAGCATTGTGGTCAGATACACCCGCTGAAACTTGGGGAGGAGTGATTTGTGGAAGTAAGTCTTTGGACACAATAAATATGTCCAGAATTAAGTTACCTCGAGTACCAACAGTAGGTGCGACTATTTCGCAGTTGAGGGCATACATATTTGCGGTGTACCATTGGTACAGTTTTGTGCCATTTGGGCAAGAGACAGAGTTGTTCCAGTGGGGATGTCTGGAGTTAAAATCGCCGCCTATGATGAAGGGTGTATGCCCCGAGGTCCTTATTAGTTTGCCGATATCTTCGGGGTTAATGGGGCCATTATTGGTTTTATGCGAGTGGTATACGGAGTATATATTCACTCTACCATTACTAGCCAGATGCAGTTCAACTCCAGACACCTCTATGGACTCTAGGTGTGGGAGGTCAATAGCTTCATGGCGAAGTCCGCTATTAACCAGTATACAAGTTCCACCTCCGTTGATGGTGGGACCGCCAGTGAGGGTTCGATCTCTTCGAATCATGGAGAAGTTTGGGAATACGGGACGGTGACATGGATGCAACCTAGTTTCGGTTACAAGTACCACATCCGCCCGGCTTTCCTTTATGAAGTCAGAAACTATCATACGCTTGGAATGCGAAACAAGGGAGTTGACATTTAAGAGGATAACTTTAATTTTGGAATCCATTGCGGAGGGTATGTCTTGCATATGCAGTGAAAAGGAGGGCCTCCCTCTCTGCCTCGGTTGATAGTTTCTCATATCGGGGTCGGATATCCCCAATTAAGCGGGAGAAACTAAGTAGTTTCTCGAGCATTGAAGATTGCCCCCTCGGAGGCTTTTGCACCACCGCTTGAATTTGAGGCGTCGTGTTGGCCTTTACCGGGGCTCGCTTAGGGACTTGAATATGTTTTTGGGGGTGGGAGTTGAATGGGTTTTTGTATTCCTTGCCTGCTGACCCCTACGCATGTCGGCAAATGTGAATCCATTTTGGATGAGGTTTTGTGTGGCCTGTTTTCCGAAGTCTGACTTGGCTGTTTGCTTAGCTCGAGTCTCCTTGGATCTTAGTTTAATTTCCTTATATTTAGGACAATTTCTATAACTGGCCGGATGCCCCTTGTTGCCGCAGTTGCAGCAAGTTGGCAGTGTTTTTTCATCCTGCACATTTGTTGACGGATCGTATTTCGCTAGCGGAAGTTCGCACTTGCCAATATCGTGGCATTTTCCGCAACGAACGCAACGGCGACCCATGTTGCAGTTTCGGGAGACATGTCCGAAACGTTGGCAACGTCTGCATTGAGGTATTTCTCTGTTATGAAATACCTCGAAGACAACTTGCTGATGCAAAGTTGGAAGCGACTTTGTCCGTATTATGGAATCTATGTCGGTTCCTGGGGCAAGGAGAAGCTGCCATATGTTCAGCTTGGTGTATCTTTGCGGCCTGATGTTCACAAACCGCTGTGGGGGAGAGAATTTTTTGACGTCAATGAATTTGACGTTAGGAAATGTTGCCTCAAGAGCAGTTACGATGTCGTCCTTTTCCCAAGAGGCAGCGACTCGTTTTAAAAGGATTGTCCTCGACTTTTCGTCGGCCGGAGTAAAGGTGTAATAATTCACCTCCTTGGCCTTGAGATTGTCGTTAACCGTGCGATAGGTTTCCCTATCGTAGGCTATGATTTTGTTTAGGGATGGGCTTAAGGTCTTTGCCTTAAAGTTAGAAATCCCTAGCCGGTTCATGTCACCGACGAAATTTTTTAAATTGAGGTCTCGTGCAAAGACCCCGGGTTGCTGTTTCTTCTTAGAAACAGGTGGGCGGTCCCCGACCTCTGGGTGAACAGTGTTGGGAACACCAGCAGCCTTTGGTTTTGGGTTAACTAATGGAGTTGGTCGTGGTGGGCAAGGCTGCTGCGGAGGTACGACCCTGACATGAGTTGGTGTTATCGCGGGGTTCGACAACAGTTTGTGGTGCGGCGTTGGCGGGGAGCCGGTGGCCGCACGCTTATTGGAAGGTCCTCCTTCGCAGTTTATTATGGGAAGCGGTGTTTTCCGCTTAGGGGCTCTAGACGAGTTTGGGGTGGGGGTGCGCGAGTCACCGTCATCCATTGTTTCGTCGGAACTCTCAGCGAGACTCTCCAACTCGGGCTCGCGCTCCGATTCCGAATCAGAAGCCTCCGAACTGGCACTGGACGGGGATGCGGGTGGTGCTGCTTCCAGTCGCGACAATTTATCTCTCAAGACAGCGTTCTCTGCCTTGAGAGCCTCGAGGTCCTCCCTTAATCTCTTTATGAGAGCCATCATGCCCTGATCGGGCTGATGGCCCACACCACGAGAAGAACAGGTGTCCATTTATTGCGGGTACGCAAACATCGCACACGAAAAAGAAATAAGAAACGCGTGGGGCGCAAGGAAAAGAAAAGAGGAACAACAAAAGCCAAGAAGGGAAACAATCAACCTAAAACAAACAAAAAATAGTAAAACAATAAATTTAGAAAATATAAATTAAATTAAGAATAAAACAAATAATAAAATATAAAAGAAGAAATATAAATTAAATTAAATTGAAAATGTCCAAACCAAACGTCCTGTTTCTCGTTCACACTCACAAGTTTTTTTTTTTTTTTTTTTTTTGTTAAACACAAAACTTTTTTAAAGCTCACTGCAAAAACAATATTTAATTTAAATGTATACTGTTCACAGAAACTGGCAAATTGTTTCTGGCAAAAGGACTTTCGTTTTTTTGATTCTCACAAATTGTCGTGATTGTCTTTAATGAAGTGGAATGGTATGCAATTCTGATCATGAAATTAAAATGCACTCCCCTTTTATAGATTTTGGAGTTGACTATTGTCAAATATTTTAATGTCAAAATTCCAAGAAGCGTACGCAAGGCTTGGCGTGCTTCGATTGGAATTTTGTTCCAGGAATTTTTTAAAGGTTTTTGTTGAATAGATTCTGGGAAGGGAATCATGAAATGCGTTTTGAATTCAGCATTTCATGATGTTAGGATTTTTAGGAATTGAGTCAATGTATGATGAATTAACTTTTGGTTAAATTCGTTGTACATGTGACTCAATATAGGATTTAGATGTGTTATGTGGAATTTGAATCAATGTGCGATAATTAAATTTTGTTTAATTTATCGCTCATTGATTTGATATGAAATTTGAGTTTTTTGTTATGGGATTGTGGATAGGATTTTTGATGTTATTGGGGTTTTAGATAGGAGTAGCGATTTAGGATCGCTACAGAACTAACTATAGAGGGTGCTAAGTGTATATCATTATTCTGAAAATAAATTTAAAAAAAACAAAGAACTCATACCCAAAAATATAATTAAAAGAAAAAAAAACTAAACAACAACAAAAAATGCATTTTTTTTTTATTTATTCATTCTTCTTCCTGTGAACAATTTTTCGGTGGGCCAGTGTTGGGGGAAAAGTGAAACTAGTGTCGTACGTCGACACACATACTTCGCACCCCACAGTGTCTGCCATCAAATTAATGCAGGTGTTCCCCAGGGTTCGGCACCCTCACCCACTCTCTTCCTGATCTTTATAAACGATCCCTTGTCAATTACTCACAATCCAATTCACTCGTTTGCTGATGATAGCACGTTGAGTTTCTATTCATAAGAATACTCCCGTCCAAACTCCTCGAATGTCACTACCAACCACCGACTTATGCCTGTTACATTGAATTCAGACCTCAACAAGATATATCAGTGGGGATTATCTAACCGAGTAGAATTCAATCCCTTAAAAACTCTGTGCTGCCTCTTGTCGTCAAAGGCGAACCCCAAAGTAAATAAACTGTCTATGAACGGCACTTGCATCGACGAAGCGAAGGGACTATCAATCCTCGGCACTCGAAATAATTCGACTCTTAAAAGCTCCTCAAGGGTTCTGAGGTTGATTCATTTGAGGTGGTTAATGTACGGGGGAAGGATTAATGGGTTTTTCCATCCTAGCCCTCGGAAAGCGAACCAAAGGAAGCGAGGTTGATTACTTTCGATTCTACAGATATGGATCTTGTGATGAGGGCACCATACCTGCCTAGCGTATTCAAGCAGTGGACGGACGAAGGTAAGGTAAAGGGATCGAGTACCATAAGGTCGGAGAATTCCTTAGGCCATCGTTTACGAATCCGACGGCAGAATTGGCTTTCCAGATCGGCTCATCAATGTGAGAGAGGAAGTTAAGCTCTCTGTCGTAAAGGATACTATGATCCCAAATAGATTGGACAATAGTCAAGGGTTGGTTATGAAGGGAATAGGGACGTGAGGATGAGTGAATGCGCATTTCGTTCGTCACCGTCACGTCAAACAGAAAAGACGTATATTTGGCAACAGGAGAAAGCAAATGAAAAGAAAAAAAAAAAATAAATAAATTCGTCGCGCGAGTGTAAGTCTGCAAGTGTGGATTCCACAGTGTGGTCGCCACTGAGAGCGGTTGTTTAAAAAAAAAAAAAATTGGAAACAAACAAAGTGCTAAAGAGCTCATCGCCTTTCATGAAAAGGGGCCAGGCAGACCTGAAAACGATGACACGGAGCCGAATCGAGCGACAGCCGAGTATTATAACAGAGCGGCACAAGCCAAATACGGACGGCAAAAAATTCAAAAGGAAAGACAAAAGATTACACAGGAGCGGGCAACCAATTCAACGAATTGGTTGACGTTGACCCAAGTGAAATCGAATTACCTGCTGATGAAGACAACAATATCACAGGTACTGCAACAGATCCGGCGGAACTAGAAAAACTCCTTGCCGATATAGACATAAAAAAAGAGGAACTCAATAAACAAAAAGAAGCAATTCTCAAATTAAAAGACCTGGTGCAGCAACAACAAAACCAAGAAAATACAACAGCACAACGGAAAAATCAGGAACAACAACATCAGGAAGCAAACAAAAGGCAGCACACAAAGGAGATGCAGAAGCAGCAAAAGAACCAGCACATCGTAACCAACAAAAAGGAAAAGGCGCCGCCTATGATACTTACGTCCATGGAAACAAAGGACGTTATAAAATTAGGTGAGTTAACTTGCAAAAATTTCAAAACAAAAAAAAAATTAATAATTCTAAAATAAAATTAATGTGCGATGAAATGGAAGGTTATCGCAAAGTAATGACTGCTTTGGGTAGGACAAAAAGCGAGTACTACACGTACACCCCGAAATCGGAGCAAATAATCTCCATGCTCCTAAAAGGCGTTGATCCATGTTTTTCCCCTGAGGAGGTATTAGAGGAATTAAAAAATGTCGAAACCGACAATTTAAAATTTACAGGTGTGAAACCCTTCTCTACCGCCAATTCCAGAAAATGCAATTGCAAATTGCCTTGCTTTATTATATCACTGAGTCCCAACACTAAAGTTGATGCTCTCCGATACACCTCAACCATCAAACAATAAGTTGGGAAAAAATAAGAAAAATCGATCGCCTATTGCAGTGCATGCGTTGTCAACGCTTCGGGCACGCGGCATCAAACTGGCACATGCAATTCAGGTGCGTAAAGTGCCTCTCCGACCATATCATTGGTGAATGCCCCTTGGGCAAGGAACAGCTTCCAGATAGGAAAACACTGTCCTGTGTCCTCTGTAAAAATACAGGTCACACTGCAAATTTTAGAGGATGTCCTAAATTTCAACAAATGAAATTAAAATTGGAATGCAAAAAGAAACAAGTTGAAGAAGAGAAAAAAATGAAAACTCGTTCTTACAACAATTTCGTGGCTCCTTGTGTGTCATATGCACAAATGGCCGGTGCTCCTAAGCAACCAGCATGCATGGAACATACAAATAGTAATGGAAGAATGCCTGCGCCAGGGGCACATTCAGAAATAATAACAATGTTATTAACCATGCAAGGACAATTTGCCGAATTTCAAAAAACACTGACTGAACAAAGAGCACGAATAGATACTCTCTATTCAACCCTGTTCTCAAATAACTCTCCACATCAAAATCTTCAACCCCCCGTCTGAACTAAACCTAAAAATTATAGCTGTGAATGTAAATTCACTAATCCACATCGAAAGAAGGGATAATTTAGGCCATCTGCTCCAAGCCGAATGCCCAGATGTGCTCTTGGCTAGCGAAACTAAGCTAAGCCAAAGGCACAAAATGGGCTACAAAAAGTATAACATAATTAGACCAGATTGACTACACTCTACTCTTGGGTGGGGTCGCTATCTTAGTTAAGAAAGGTCTTCACCATAAGGTCGTTTACAGCACGGAAGTACACAAATTCCAGGTGCTAGAGGCATGCATTATAGATATTCCTCTAAAAAGTCAAAGGCATCTATATATAGTCGCTGCTTACGCTCCTGAATCTGTTCAAGGTACCCAATTCATCTGTGAAATCGATACGCTTTTCCGAAGTCTCAAGTTAGATTCGAAAAACAATTGCTTTTTAATGGCAGGTGATTTTAACACCAAGCACGGTGCCTGGGGCAATCTGCCTCGAACACCAGAGGCAATGCCTTGTTTGATTGGTGGCAAACAAATGCGATCGAGCATAAACTAGAATTGTACGCTACAAGTGTGGGGGTATAAGGGTAGATGTGCCGACGTACGGCACGTATTCCTTATATCTCCCATCGATCCGTGGGAAGAATTTGTTCGAATAATCACGTCCGAAAAGAGTTGCTCGTAACCCCAGGTTTGTCGTATAGCCATTCGTCTCTCAAAATGCGGCATCGATTTATGTTCATCTTTATTGAGGAATGTGTAATTGTAAACATTTATGGGACGCACGTCCACTTCCTGGTTGTACCGAATCCGATGCGCATATTGGACGACATCTCCTTCGAGTGGATAGATAAATAAACGATTGAAGTCTAATTCGAATAAGTGACTTAAGACACCAAAGTAATCAATAAAAAAGATAACAGATAGCACTGTCAGCAAGCGTTTTAATTTATTGAAAATATTCACTAGTGAGAACATTCCGATGCGGTCACACAACACATAACTCTACAACTAAAATTCGGATGTCCGCGGACGAGCGTGTGCATAAGCATGCACACGCGGCGGCAATTCGCGACACCACCTCCCTTGATTAAACACGTTAATCGACTGACTTGAAAAGGGAAGAAATTGGATACAACCAAAAGAGAACATACTTCTGCTCTCTCATTGCCACGTCCTTCGATGTGTGGTAGGTTACATCGGTAATCTGATGATCGAAGAGAGCGGGACAATAAGAGAACAGAAACATGCTGTACGATTACCTTGGGGTGGATTTGGTTGTATGTGCATGAATCAATGTAGTACTGAGCGGAACCCATTGACCTGATTCGGTAGTATGGTGGGTACAGTGTACATTGATCCATACGAAGACAGAACTGAGAAAGAGAGGAGAATTAAGCTGATGATATTCACCTGCAAAAAGAGAACATTGATCCCCAGCGAATGAAGTGTCTGGAGAAAAGCCGAAGTAACGCTAGGGAAATATTATCACGTGATTCAATCGAATGTGGTGATAAATTTCCCAAGCGGATCTGCAATGATGCGACAACTTCGTCCGGCTGGATTTGGTTGTCGCTAATCGACATGGACACGAGTTGCCGTATGGCAAAAAAGGTAAGCTAAACTCATTTATGCATTGTCTCCGTGGTACAATGAGTTTAGCTATGTGTCCTTGGTGGAAACATGCTTTGACGCGCTGAAAGGCGGTCGAAATTAGGTAGGAAATGTTGATTGGAATTGTGGGTTGTTTCTCATGTAGAATAGAGAAACCCCCCACACAAGTACGCCGTCTTATCCAAGAGGTAACTCCTTCCTGGATTTACTTATGACAGATGATCGAATTCAGTTACCAGATACCGAGGTAACTACTCGAAATTGTCTTCGCACAATTGAGTACGATAGCGATCATTACGGACTTGGAGCCGTAATACACGTGCCAAACGAGTACCATCTACTGGAGCAGTACGACCAGATACACTCTTTCGATTTCCGAAAAGCACATTGGTCGCGTTTCGATCGCATAGTAAAAAGAGAAATACGCAGCATTGGCATAGACCCACCGACTAATAGAAACCTCCGTAATGATGAATTCGATCATTACCTCCTAACTATGAACGATATTGTTACTAACACAATGAATCGTTCCATCCCCAAAGTAGCTCATATGGATGGCTATACCCACCGATACCGAAATGCAACTATCGATGCTTTGTATAGGCAAAAGAGCACCCTGCTCTCAAAGCTGAAATTGTGCTATAGGCAGTTCAGTGACCTCATGGGACATGAATTAACATGAATTTACGTGAAGTCCTTGATTAAAAATCTTCAAAAACTGATCCGGGATAATTACCGAGCAGTAATAAATAATGAGTGGAGCAACAGAATTCGAGCTGTTCAAGCAAACGGACCGAACATGTTTTCACAAATCAAGAAAATATGTCGAAGAAAAGATCACAATGACATTCCCTGTCTCCGAATTCCACGGACTCCCGAGAATTGTCAGATAATGCTGAACGCAGGACTCACCTTAGAACACATCAACTCCAATGATGAAGTAATAGTAGTCGAAGATCCGCAAAAGAAAGCGAATTCAATTGGAGCCTGTTTGGAAGCAGTGTACAAAGTTAACGAATCAGTTCATGCTAACACTAAAATTGAAAGCAATGCCCGTCAAAGACATTGCTCGCTGCGCAATCAACTTCACAACTGGCGATCCGAAAACCGTAGTTTCATCACATTCGGCGAAAATAATAAAGGGGATTCTCCCGTCAGAAATGAAAATACAAATATGTTTGTGCGCACTTAGAAACATACTTAGCTCAATAAAAAATAAGAAATCATCTGGAATAGATAGCATTCCAAATGTGGTTCTAAGGCACTTGCCTCGCGAAGCAGTGAACATATACACTACTTTGTTTAACAACGCTCTAAACAATGCACACTATCCAACCCATTGGAAGACTGCAGTAGTCCACCCTATCCCCAAAAAGGGTAAGGATAAGAGCAATCCAGCTAATCTGCGCTCGATCAGCCTGCTTCCCAACATCAGCAAGGTATTCGAAAAAATTATAAACAAAGCACTAATAGGATGGTGTGATGAAAACGATATCATCCCCAACAACCAGTTCGGCTTTCGAGCGCGACATCATACAGTTCGTGCAGCGACGAAACTTGTTTCCGATATACAGTGAAACAAGGCAAAGCGACAATGTACAGGCGCCTGCTTGGTTGACTTTGAAAAGACTTTCGACGCCGTATGGTTAGAAGGACTTGTCTATAAGTTAACAAACCTGGGTATGCCGCAATATCTGCTATACATCATTTATGATATGATAATGGACAAACATTTTGTGGTGAAATGCGGTGACATACTCTCCAACAAGACCTTCCAAATTAAAAATGGCTTACAGCAGGGAGCTGTGAATTCTCCCATTCTATTCAATATTTACACTAGTGATCTAGTGAGTTCTCTCGAAAACGCCATTGCATACGCCGATGACATAGTGGTGTACAGAACAGAAGGGAAAATAGACGTCATCAATAGGCACCGTCAAGATGACTTCAACAAAAAAAAACAATTTTGCGACGACTGGAAATTAAAGATTAATTTCCAGAAAACCGAGCCTATCCTTTTCAGAACGCCCCTATCCAGGGCCTCGAGGGATACAAAATACAACTAGAAACACTTTTCTATTGTAGGTAACAATACCTTCCACTGCAAGTGAAAACTGTAGTTAGATACCTTGGTATCTGGCTAGACCAGTATTTATATTTTGACAAGCACGTAGCAGCGTCCCTCTCCGCAGCTAAAAGCGCATATTCTATGACAAGAAGTCTATTCCGGAGTAGTCTTCTTGACCCCAGAGTCAAAACAATTTCGCACTCGGCATTCATCCGACCAGTTTTGATTTATGGCTGTTTGGCGGTTGAACCTGTCTACAATTGGTGCAGTGTTCCGCCGAACACGGTTCGCAAGAAGAAGAGAGTCCCCAACGGCACGCCATAGCACACTAAATGAAACACGGAGCACTTGCTTTAAACTCTGTTTATTGTTTTTTTTTTGTTTGTAGGCAATTACACGTATCTTTAGTTTTTGCGAGCCTCGACACACACGTAAGCCGATACACACACTCGACCGTTCGCTCCTTTTACTGTGCCGCGTCCGATTTAACAAAGTCAACTCGCGAATTAAAAAAAAACTGAACACTTTTTTAATGTTGCCGTCGGTGGCAGTTCGGCAGAATTCTCGATCCTCACGTCCTCCTCGTCGCGTTGACGATCAAAATCTCACTGTCCGTCTGCCCACACAGATATCCAGATTCCAAACTGGTATCTGTATCTACACGGAAAAATTTCCCTAATTGCTCTGCTAACAGAACTTCCGAATTTCTGTTAGCAGCATGTTATCACGTCCCAGGCGTGATTTTTCATTCCTGAAAGAAGAAACTCGCTCATCATCGAACATCATTATCACCATCCGTGGTGGTGGTCGAAATTAAGTTCGACGGTTGTCGATTGTATGCCGCCTTATTTATATAACACATCTGGCGCGAAGGCCGAAAGATATCCTGCAATTTGCATGGATGCATGGTTCATGGGCTTTGTTTGACTTTTGTCAATACACCCGAAATCCATTAGATCTTTCTAATGGGTGTGAAATACAAACAGACACCGTGGGATCGGAGTAGTTTCCTTGTAGGTTTTCAACCTCATACAATTTGAATTATCCCGTTGAGATAATTACGGTTGCCGTTTCTTTATGTTTGCCGATAGACTTGGTGGTCTTTATGGCAGCTACCCGCACGTGCAGCGTTGGTCGGCTAATTTGCATTGCATAGACGTTTCAAATTGCCGATTCAATGGAATGTTCCTGGGCGCAGGCAGATTGAATGTTTCTTTTTTGTTTCAGGTATGATGACTTACGAATGTTGAGCTTGGCATTAAAAGCTTTGGGGACGTTCAGTTCCTTGCTTTTTGGTGTCGGTCTCAACGTTGGCTGCGAGTTGCAGGCCCTATGGTGGGACTTTGGGGGCACGCGTCTGTGGGCGCGTGCAACGCTCTCAGGTAAGTAAGTTCTTTGAAGGTAGGAACCTTACCTGCGCGGAATTGTGCATTCGTAGAACGCTACAGCTGTCCAGTATGGTATAATATTGGCGCAAGACTAATGACCTTGCCCGGAAAAAATAAATAATTATGGAAAATTTAACAAGCCTCAGGAGTTGCTAAATAAGGCCAAGACCTGTTCCCGGTTGTAGTGCCGATGATGATGATGATGATGACTATGGTATAATATATCTCCACTTTATATGGAGAAGTTTCGTATGTTCGAACGGCAGTGTTTGCGTTCCTACCTCGGACTTTATAGAACACCAGAGTCGCAATACAAAAAATTCTATCCCTACAAAATCCTGTATAACAAATCAGGGTTAAATACGATAGACAATTTCATAATTAAAATTATTCGTGGTCACACAGCAAGGGCAATGTGCAGTGACAATAAGCTTATCTCGGGAGCATTCTATCCCAACGATATGTATCTGGAGAATACCGTCCAGAATGGGTTTATTCCCCCAGAAGCGTTCCCTTTCTTGGATCAAAAAGGCCTTATCCAAGACGTGCATGGAGTCCCGATTATTTACCACGCTCTCCGTGGTGCCAGGGACAAACGAATTCTCCATGATAATGATATCTCCAATGCCACAGACCGCATGCGTTTTAGCACGGCGATCAGTGAAAGAGATAAATCAGCCAAAGATCGAACATCTCCCAAATGGTGGTGGCTTCTCAACGAGGAAAGGACTTCACTTCCTCAGATATACGAGGGTTGCATTTTATATTTCGGGATTAGAGAACAAAAACAAATATTGATCATCGAAAATCACTTTATTGTTTTTCAAAATATTCCCCATGAAGATGTATACACTTTTGCATGCGTTTGAACCAATTGTCGAAGCACTTTTGCCGCTCTGATTGAGGTATCTCCAACACATGCATTCTGAATGCAGCAACCGCTTCTTCAGGTGTCGAAAAACGTTGACCTCTCAGTTTGTTTTTTACGTACGGGAATAAAAAGAAGTCATTCGGTGCCAAGTCAGGACTATACGGCGGATGACCCATCAAATCGATGTTTTCGGTGCTCAAAAATGCAGTTGTCGCAGCCGATGTGTGAGAGCTCGCATTGTCGTGGTGAAGAGTGATCCGTCTTCGGCGGTTGGTTTTCCTGATTTCTTGGAAGACAACTGGCAAACAAATGGTTGTGTACCACTCAGAATTGACTGTTCTGCGTTGTTCTAGTGGTACGGTTGCGACATGTCCAGTTTTTCCGAAAAAACAGGCGACCATTTGCTTGGAAGTGCTTCGTGCGCGAACAACTTTTGTTGGATTTGGCTCATCTTGAAACACCCAGACAGTCGACTGCTGTTTACTTTCGGGCTCATACGCGTAACTCCACGATTCATCACCTGTCACGATGTCATAGACGTGTTTCGAAGCACCGCGACCGTATTTCTTGAGCATTTCTTTCGACCAATTGACACGAGCCTTTTTTTGGGCGATTGACAAATTGTGTGGGACCCAACGCGAACAAATTTTTTTGACAGTCAAATGTTTATGCAATATTGAATGTATGCTGGCCCCACTAACGCCTAAGGTTGTCTCAATCTCACGATAGGTCACATGACGATCTTCCAATAAGAGTTCGCGCATATCATCAATGGTTTTCGGAACAACAACTGATTTTGGACGACCTTCACGAAATTCATCTTGGAGTGAACTACGACCACGATTGAATTCACCATACCATCGATAAACACTGGCCCTTGATGGAGCTTCATCGCCAAAAATTGAATTAAGTTCATCCATGCACTGTTGCTGAGTTCATCCACGCCGAAAGTTGTAAAAAATAATCGCACGAAAATGTTGACGATTTAATTCCATTTTTGGGCCGAGATGAATCTTTTAAGTTACTGTAAACAACACAAATAGCGCTCGTATGTCAAAACGTTCTGAGTGCGTATAACCTCAAAGATGTCCAACTTTACGACAGAGCTGTCAATTGCCGGATTGCAACACTAGGGTTGCTAAATCCCGAAACATAAGAGGCAACCCTCGTAGTATGCCTCTCAAGAGCAACGCACTCCATCCTCTTGTCCCCCTTCCCCTTGTCCTCCTTTCCCCATTACTTTCTTGTATTCTATTTTATTTTTTATTTCTTATTTAATTTTTTATTCGTTTCGTTTTGAAGTTTTTGTTTGTTATAAAAAAAAAAAAAAAAAAAAATTGTAATAATATATAACCTAATATAAGACCTAATATAAGACCTATTTCATATATATATATATATATATATATATATATATATATATATATAAGAAACAGAAAAAAAAGATGTACGCCGAAAGGCATATATAAAAATCAAGTTGTAATGTGTAATTTAGAGAGCTCGGATAGAGCCAGTAAGTTAATTTAAGGACTGTGATTGTAGAAAACGGTGTAACATTTACCCCTAATATTATACATGTAAAAAGAATTAGGAAAAAAAATGTGGTTTAAAAACTAAAAAAAAAAAAAAAAAATGAGTGAATGCGCTTACGGTAAAAGGTTATAGATAGGCATTCGGCGCTGGTAAGTACAAAGCAATTTTTGTCACAACCGCGAGAGTTCCTCTTCCATCAGTGCAACATTTCCAATTTAAGATGCAATTTCTTCTCCTTTTTTTTGGTAACAACGAGGATATCAGATTGCAATGATAGCGATAAGATTACGGTGCGAACGATCGTTTTGACGTGTATGCTGCCAGCAACAGATAAAACAGCACCTCAGACCACTGACGCGTGAGATATTATTATTCATGGTTTGTACATTCGTGTGTATCTGTTGAAAACTCAACACCACTACTTCATAAGAAACTTTGATACGATCAACTTTATGTATGGAACAACGAAGCAGGAAAAGCGAGGGTCGGAGCTGGCACAGTGCTCAGTGCAGGAATGTCGACGTAGTAATATCCTGGTTTACTATACAAGTGCGTCTGTGTATGTACAGATCACGTCGGGATGGTGGCGTTTAGGCACCATATTGAAATATGTGATTTAAACGCACAAAGAAATAGGAGAAACGAAGCATTAAAGCATTCGACTAACGGCGGCGTATGGTAGATTAGTTATTAGTTGGCTTATTATTATTTACTCTGTGGGATGCAATCCTAATTACTATAGTATAAAGCTCTGATGATTTCTTTTTCTCCTTTTTTGTTTTTTGATACTGTTCTTTACTATTACTTTGCGTTTTTGTGTGTTTTATCTATTGGAAACGCCACAAATCTTCAAAATGATACTTCTAAATCCATCCAAAAGTTTACCAATTTTTTACCAACTCAAACGTCATCCCGCCGGCATACATTCCCCTTCTTTCCAATAGCGTTCCTTTAATTATCCCTTCAGCGGACGGGATAAAGTTCATCTGTGACCCCACACATATTATACTAAATGCAGGGTATTTTTTATGTACCGGCTCGATGTTTTTTTTTATTTTTAATAATTTTTAAGTGGAATACAATTTTGTATTTTATATTTCACTAATCACATCCAAGATTTTTAACATTAGGAATGGGATATGATACCGGTCAAGTGGACGATAGTTATGGTTGCTCCTTATAGGAATAAATCAAAGGCGCTCTACTAACGCGATTAGAAACATTAATTTTATACTTTGGGAATGACTGCCTTATTCATTTTTTCTATTTTTTTTTTTTTTGTTTCTTTTAATTTTTGGGTATTGAGCCACCGGAATAGCAAAGTACCCAATTGACATCACCACTTTCTGACATTATTCAATCGAGTAAGATTTTTCGTAAATTTTGCATCGTACACGAGCTGTGTGAGATGACGCACCGTTTTGTTGAAGTGTTTTCTAGATCTAATTGATTCAATTCGTTAACAAAAAAAGTTTTCCAAAATTGTCCCGATAGCGGCCACCTGCACCATTGCTCCAGCATACTCATGGAAACTTTGGCCAATGATGCCATCGGCCCAAATGGCCCTCCATGCGGTTACTTTCCGAGAGTGTGGTGGTCTTGGGTGTATGAATTGAGGTTTTTCGAGTCGCCAACAGAGGCTCTTCTGTTTATTAACATTTGCTGATCTTAGGTGTATCAATTGAGGTTTTTTAATACCCCAACAGAGGCTAATGTGTTTATTAATAATTACGAATTAATAGGACTTCCCTCAAATTTAAACGTCAAAACTGTGATACTGTGAGCTCCAATACAAATAAATAAATTAAAGAAACTTTACATTTATCCTTAGAAGTATTCCAATTCATTTTGCTTTGTTGGACATGGCATGTGAACGCTCAATACTCCAACCATTCTATTCCATCAGGTTTGAAAAAGTTCTTAACCGTTCGGCAACATCGACGGCACCCTGGATGCGTGTGAGATTCAGGAAGCCCAATGCAGCATTTTGGGGACCCATGTCATGTCAAATTAACCGTTCACATCAGGTGATTCCCGTAACTATCAAAACTCATTACTCGACACTTAAAAAGTAAATGAGGACCGCGCCCCTTTAACAATTTAAGTCTCTGTGGCATATCGTCATCACCACCGTCAGAAGGAGAACGTAACCGAGTCGTTTGAAGATCACCTAAGAGCGATGATATACACGATCGTTGCCAGTGGAGGCCGGCGCTCATCAAACTTGGTTTTTGAATTTTAATTTGACGTTGATGATGCGGCAACAATAATGTTTTGTGTCTTGTCGTATCTTGGTTGTTGTTGTTGTTTTGTTAATTTTATTTCTGTCGAATCAAAGTAAATGTCGAATTATGATCGATGATCGAAGGGATGGTCCATTGGATCGATGAATAGCATGTGCAGTCGATTACGCTTCTGTAGCAGATCAGAACCCATTGGATTTTTATTTGACGATCAGAATCTTGTTGTGTTTGTTGCGGAAGAACAATAGATTTAAACAAAAAGGTGCCGAAACGGTGTACGTTTAGCTGTTCTTGTTGTTGTTATTTCATTTTGGATGCAAACACAAGAATAATCCGAAGACAGGAGAATTGTCCGACTATTTCATGGTGTTTTAATGAAAGAATGGTGATCTTGCAAAACGGTAGTACAAATGTTCGGTCAGGAAGTCGGCACAGATGAGAAAAGTAGGCGTTGAAAAAAAATACATGTGAAAATTTGGGATTACCGGAGAAGATAAGTAATAGTTGAGGTTTGCGCAATAAGTTGAATAGGGTACCATTATGTTTTGGAAACACTAAACCCATCGGTAACTCGCGTCATGATCCTATGAACAAGCTAATTGGAAATGTATTCACGAGTTTTTGAGTATAATTGTGTTTTTTATCGTTGCATTAATGATATCAATTCTGTGTTGTTAGTAATATCAAGCTCTAGATCTGTTGGTAGTACAAGGGTAGACTGAAAAGTAATACACACATCCTTGTGAAGCGCGAACAAAAAAAAAAATAGTAAAGTATATTAAAGTACAAATCTTGAGCTTCGAGTTAATCATTTATTTATTTTTCAACATAGTCACTGTTGAGATTAATATATTAATCCCAACGTGTAACAATTTTTATTATTCCGTCTCTGAAAAATCCGAAGCCAGATCTTGACAGTAAATAAATAAATAAAGTAAATAAAAAAAAATATCGCATGCCACATGATCAGCAGCATTCCAATCGACACCGTTTTTTTTTTTCGCCTGTGAGACGGCGTGGAACCTATCGTTCTATAATAAAACCGACACGTTCCTTGGATATTCCAATAAAGCTTGCGATACGGTTTTGAGTGATTGGGCAGTCATTTTAAATCAAAACTTTTGTGAGCTTGCTATGATTATCGTCTGTGGCAATAATCGGACGTTCTGCGTGTTTCATCAACAATTATGACTTTTCCAGCCGATTTATAATAAGATGATCCTCAAGATCAACTCAGCTATCGGGTTTGTCAAACGTTGGTCTAAAGAATTTTCCGACTACTATGTAACCCTTTACATTTTTTTTTTTTGCCCGTCGAATATGCTAGTCAGTAGTATGGTTTTAGTAGCTTATAACGGAGTGCCCGTCAAGCGCAAATTAAAAGAAACAAAAGGTAAATTTGTTGTCGTTTTAGTTTTCAAGAATGTGAGAACATTTTTTGGAATCAATTTTCATGTTGCTATTTTCTTCATCTCGCTAGCTCCGTTGAGGAATTGTATTCCGCAACTTTATAGTGGCATCACATTACGGTATAACAATTTTAAAAAATTTTTTTTAAGCGGTGTAATTTAAAGCCACCACATGATCCCGCTAACAGCGTGTTATATCATTCCCCAATTGCTTCTACCAACACAATTCACCTGTAAATCATATTTCAAAAACGGACGCATAGCTGAATTCATTATTCTATGCAAGTAATGCATAATTGAATTCAGCTACCTTTTTGCCATAAGGCAACTCCATTCCTCTAACCCATGAGATTTCCATCGCAAATTCCAGATGTAGTATTCCAGAATACTACTGTCCTTATAACTATTAAGTTTAATACTGAATCTCATTATTTATCTAACACATCCTTAAAACATTCTCCCAACATATCTAACATTCTCATTTAATACATATCATAAATAAACATCCACAATATTCTATATCAAATCAGTTTCAGTACATTTCATAACATGCCCCTTTTTTCATAACATGTCCCTTTGTTCATAGCATGCCCCTTTTTTCATTTGAAACATGGCTCTTTGATTTTCGTTCAAAGTTTGTTCAAAATTAAAAGTCTCAGTAGAGTAAGTAATACTTTGATAAAATTGATTTTGTTCAATTTTTTTTTTAGAGCAATATTCGAGCGCGGGTCTAATTTGGGATTTATATAGGAGGAGAAGTTGGGCCGGGGTAAAATATTTCTTGGCTCTAAAAAGATAACTCAGTTTTCCTGAGGCTGACCTGGCGATGTTCGACACGTGTTTGTGCCATGATACATTCCCACAGACCGTGACGCCGAGCAATTTCAAACTTTCCCCAGCCTCGAGGGCCCGGCCATTCATCATCAGCTGTGGAACCGATGATCCAGTTTTCTTTGTGAATGTTGTATACTGAGTCTTCGTTGCATTGAAGTCGACAAGATTGGCCTTTCCCCACTGCAGGACTTTATCCAGATCCCGATTCAGAGAATCAATCTGTCTACATCTCAGCTGGTGCGACGTAGATGCACCAATCGGCCGTTCACTCGAAAAGGAGGAAACAAGCGTACTATCATCCGCAAAACTGAACACTTTGTTATCCGTTGTCTCCAACAAATCATTTATGTGAAGCAAGAACAAGGTTGGAGCCAAAATAGAACCTTGGGGCACCCCCGAATCAACAGGATACAGATCCGAACACTCGCCGTCCACAACAACCCGGATCGATCGATTTTCAAGGAAACTCCTCGTCCAGTCGCAAAGCTGTTGGGAAAGTCCATATGAACGAAGTTTGCTCAGCAATGCCCCGTGCCAGACGCGGTCAAAAGCTTTGGAAATATCCAATGCGACCGCCCTTGACTCACCATGCCGTTCAATCGCAGATGTCCATATATCGGTTATAAGTGTCAAAAGGTCTCCTGTGGACCGCCTGCCACGGAATCCGTATTGACGATCATTCAGGAGTCCGTTGTACTCCAAATACTTAACCAACTCAGCATTGATGGCTTTTTCCATCACCTTAGATAAAATAGAGAGTAATGCTATCGGACGGTAATTTTGTGGGAGACACTTTTTTCCCGTCTTTGGGATTGGCTGAACTCGAGCGATTTTCCAGCAGGCAGGAAAGGTCCTCTGTGCATAAGATAAGCGGAAGAGTCTGCCAAGAACCGGCGATAGTTCTGGAGCACAGTTCTTAAGGACTATTGCTGGTATTCCGTCCGGGCCGGTTGCCTTCCTACAATCCAGTTCACGTAGAATGCGTTGAATAGTGCGCGGACGAAATCTCACATCCCGCATGGAAGACTGTACCGGCGAGATCACAGGTGGGTGCAAAAAGCCGGGATCGAGGTTTGAATTCGCGGAAAATAAATTTGCGAATACATTAGCTTTATCCCTTGAATTCGTGACTAATTTACAGTAGATTAGAACTTAAAGTTATATAAGAAGAGGGAAAATTTTATTGTAAAGTCAGTTGAGATACAGACGAGTAGAAGTTTGAGAAGAACACAGTTGGAAGAAGAGCTTGAGAAGAAACACAGTTGGAAGAAGAAGTTAGTTGAGAAATACAGTTCAGGAAGTACAGACGAGTTGATATTAAGATAAGATTAAGTAAAGTTCGGAAGTTCAGAGAAGTGAATTTAAGTTCGGAAAAGTTAAGAAAAAGAATAAATTAGAAATAAAGAAGAGAATTAAAATTCGCAATCCTGAGTTTTAATTAATATTAATAAAGAAAAAATAAAAGGTCCACGCTCTTCCCTCAACCGAGGAAGCACGGCGCTGGATTATAACCCAACTCATGTTGGTTAGCAACAACCAAGTCGAATCAAACGCGCGGTTGCATCATCATCCAATGGCTTGGGCAATTACCGCATTCCTTAGCGTTTTTCCCACGGTAATATTTCCCTAGCCAATTCGGCGTCCTATTCACTTTCCCCAGACACTTTATTCGCTGGGGATCAATGATCTCTTCTTGCAGGTGAATAGCTACAGAACATTTTCCTCTCCTTCTCAATTTTACCTTCCCACAGCTCAATGCACTCTGAGATCACCACATTCACCGAATTAGGCCAGTGGGCTATTCTCAAAGCTGCATTGATACATGCACACAAAGAACCAAATCCACCCTGGGATCATTGCACATTGTGTTCCGGTTCTCTCATTCTCCCTTGTTCGCCGACTATCGAATTAACCAAAGCTGTTATCTACCTCGATGGGCGGGGAACACGAGAGAGCGCAAATGCAAAGATGATCTCGATTGGTTGATTGTGGTGCAACTCCAAAAATCCCATCTTCATCCCTAATTCCAGACAGTCGCTATTCATCCACCACACGATGCACACACGAGAAGAGAAGAAGACCACAGGTTTCGGTCGCGCGAATTAAGTCCAAGTTAATTCTTCGAGGAATTGGTGTAGTCGAGAATATTGATCAATTTTAATGTTCAGTGCAAAAGGAATAAGTGAAATAGAATATTTGAACCACAATAAACTTTGTGAAATTAGAGTAGTCGAGAATATTGATCATCTTTAATGTTCAGTGCCAAAGGAATAAATGAAGTAGAATATATGAACAAACAATAAACTTTGTGAAATTAGTGTAGTCAAGAATAGTGATAATCTTTAATGTTCCAAAATAAAAAAAAAACAATAATAAAAAGAAAAGAAACATTTTCAAGAACAGAAACTCCCCGTGTTTTAATTTCTCCTGTTTTCTCTGCGATCGGTGTTTTGCTCTTTCCACGTTGGGGATTAAGTGAACTTAGTGCCCGTGTTTGGCATACCTTACATAAAACCCCCACAGTCCTATCGTTGCCCTATCATGCCACCTGTCCGGCCCATCTTAACCTTCGCGACTTGATAACTCTCACTAGTAGGTTTGTGGTATAGCTCTTCTAATTCGTGGTTGTGGAGTTTCCTCCATTGTCCTGTCTCCTCGTTATATTTGCCGCCAAATATGCCCCTTAAAACTTTATCTCGGATTCGGATAAGTTTCTTACCTCCGTTCTATTCAATACAAACCTTCATAACATAATACCCGCCCCCCACCCCTAAACTCCCCAGCTCACAATTTACGACTGCAAGCAAACTACCTCTCGAATGCTACGAAGTGTCAACTTCAACTCAACCCGTTTTGATTTCAATATTATCACTCGCACTCTAACATATATAACTTCTCCCACTCCTGTCCTATCTTAGGCCATCGTAATTAAGTTTTTAAATTAGGCTAAATTTAATAAAGTTTGTTCTTACGATTTTTTTTTTTTTTGTAAACTTGTAAACTCATAAATACGGCCCCGCTAAACTTCAAACTCCCTTTCTACTCACATCACTAACACTTGTCTTCTTTTTCACTACTTTCGCTTGTAGAATCGGTTTTTCGAAAAAGGTATTTTCAAACAACCTTCAATACCGTGCTAAACTTCAAACTCCCTTTCTACTCACATCACTAACACTGGACTTCGTTTTCACTACTTTCGCTTGTAGAATCGGTTTTCCGAAAAAGGTATTTTCAAACAACCTTCAATACCGTGCTTGCCAGAATTCGAACACTCTCAGACAACAACAGGTGTTCTTAAATTGCATTCTACAGGAACGTTCGTAGGTAGTATAATTTTTCCCGTCCAAGGATTGTAAAATTCCCGGACAACACCCCCTTTCTTAAGTTACATTTGCAAGAATTTATATAGGTGGCACCATTTTTTCCGTGAAAGAATCGAATTTTATGGAAGTCCGACCCATCAAGTTTTATGGGCCACGTTGAATAAGTGGCGTTGGACTTGTTTCATTTTAGGTACAATATTCCACGATTAATTTATTGAAGAACAAAGGGGAACCACCTTAAGTGATGATGGTGTGTAAAATGTTCAATTGTTTTGATCTCTACAATGGCGTATTACTGACGAAATACTGACACTAAAGAGGACCGCGAATAGCTACCCTTAGTGTCAAGAATAAAATCACAAAGTTCTACAATAAACACATAATAGTTCTAGCGGAAAAATGACAGAAACTAATCAAAGTGAATAGACATTATTTATATATTGTGACGCATACGACAATCAGTACCAGAATATTCTAGAAAGTCCAAAACAAAGTACTAGAATATTCTAGAGAGTACTGGAAAACTGGAGACTATGAACAGTAGAAAATTCGAGGTTGTGGAACGGACGGAAACGAAACGCCGAAACAGAATGAGGAAACTTTATAAATACGTCGCACGCAGATCGAGAGGGAGAAGTAAAAAGAAGAGGTGAAGCAGAGTAAGCAGGCGATAAGTCAAGAAATCGTTAAGTGTACGGTAAAAGTAACGGTTGTTATTAACGGACTAATAAAGTGTTAGATTAATTCAAAATCGATTTAACGGCTCTTGGTGTCAGAAATGGGATTAATTATTGGTGAAGTGAATAAGTCTGTGAAAGTGTGTTGTGACGATGTCAGATCTTAGCGTTCCTGAGTTGAAGAAGGAACTTCAGGACCGGAATCTGGATAGCAGAGGACAGAAGCAATTTCTTCGACAGCGTCTGCAAGCAGCAATGGGGGAAGAGGGTATTGATGTCCACACATATGTTTTTACGATTGGGCCAGACTGTCCGGCTGGAGAAGAAACAGCGAGTCAAGATGGTGCCAATGTAACGGAGAAGAGTTAGCCACAGTTGGATATTTCGGAGATGCTCAGGATGATGATGATAAAATTGGACGTGCAAGCTACAGACATTAACACAAAATTGGACGCGCAAGCTGCAGATGTTAATGCAAAGTTAGATGCCCAAAATTCAAAATTCGACGCACAAGCTGCAGATCTGAATGTAAAATTGGATGCCCAAACGCAGTGGATGAAATGTAATTTCCAACGCTTTAAGGAAGAAATTCAGTCAAAAATTCGAAACGAAGTAGAAAATTTGGATTTAAAAGTCACCGATGAAATAATGCGAATCGAAAAGAGACTTGAGTGTGTTGAGAGAAATAAGACATCGCCAGGCAGTCAACATGACTACAAAGATACAAGGATGCAACCGCCAACCTTCGATGGAACGGGACCCTTCTCCGTATTTATACGTCAGTTTGACGCCGCGGCCAATTATAATAAGTGGTCGGATGAGCAAAAGTCAACATCACTAATCGTGTCACTCCGCGGGGCGGCTGCAGCATTGCTACAAACCATACCAGCAGAGAAGCAAACAGATTTCCAAGCGGTAAGAGACGGCCTTGAAACTAGGTATGAAGACAACCACATGCAGCAGGTATACCGCATGCAACTGCAGAGCAGAACGCAGAAACCTGGAGAAAATGTTCAACAGTTGCAGGCAGACATTGAGCGATTGGCAAACTTGTCTTATACAAATATGACTAATGAATTGCTGAACGAGGTAGCAATGGATGCATTTATAAATGCACTCAAAGATCGGGACTTGCAACAAGCCGTTAGTTTGGCAGGAAAGAAGACGACTAATGAAATACTGGCGTTCGCATTGGCATATGAATCTGCTAAACTGGCTACCAGGAGTACATATAGAGTCCGAGAAACGTCCGTCCAGGAATGTTCCTGCCAAAGAATCGGGCATGTACAACGGAGAACCCCGAGACCTGATATGAAGTGTTGGTCATGCGGCGAAGTCGGCCACATCGCTGTTGACTGTAGGAAACGTCGACGAAAGAATGAAACATCAAGTGAGAATTGTTGTTCATGCGCTAATCATAGGAGGAGACCATCAACGGACCAACCTGAGGCTAATAGCTCGGGAAACTTGTAAGGGCAGACTTTACGGGGCGAAAGTCGCCTGGTGGAATGTGCAGCCCCAGCATCGTAACTGTATCACAACTCCAACGGGATAACCAAAGTTTGGTTATAACTACGATTGTTACTGCAAGGACAACAACAGTGACAATCGACACTGGAGCAACGAGACCCATAATTTGGCCGGATGTCGTCGGCAAAATAACCCTTAATAAAAATAGAAGATACGCTTTGAGGACTGCCACAGGAGAATGTTCTACAGTCTACGGAGAAGTGGAGAGCATAATAGTGCTGGGCAATATTTCCATCTCCCACAAATTTTTGGTTGCCGATACTACGGACGAATGCATTCTTGGAATGGATTTCATGAAGGAGCATCAAGTCGTTCTAGATATCGGTCAAAAAACACTGCGAGTTGGTAACTTGGAGGTTGCTATTACATTGCAGGACGAACAATTGCGAAGACTGAAATGTTATGTGCGTGAGGAGGATGAGATCCCAGCTCGTTCAGACTCGTTAATCTGGACCAGTCTCGAGAGTGATCCCGGTGACAATCGATTTTACATCACCGAAGCTGTACAAAATCAGCGTAAGGGGAACATCCTTGTTGGGAAAGCCCTTATCGATGCGAAGAAGCACATCGTACCCGTCAAGGTACTAAATGCGTCCGAGGAGCCGGTCGCAATAAGAAAAGGAGAGGTAACCGCAGAATGTGCACCCGTATCAATGATAAGCTCAATTCAGACAAGGAGAGAGGACCATTCAATTCAACAGCCCGTGGGTGCATCCTCTATGGTTAATAAGTTGATGTCCCAGAAAATCGAATTAACAGACAGAGAAAAGGCAAGCGTTAAATCACTCCTGAACGATTTTTCTGATATTTTTGTGACAGGAAATGATAAATTTGTACGCACCGGTATAGTTAAATATCGCATTGACACGGGTGAGTCAAGACGTATAAGGCAGCCAACTCGTCGACTACCGTTGGCCAAACAATCACAAGTAGGCAACATGATTCGAGAGATGAAAGAGCAAGGAGTCATCGAAAAATCATCGAGCCCATGGGCTTCGCCGGTAGTGCTCGTCAAGAAGAAGGATGGAACAACTAGATTTTGTGTCGACTACCGCCGGTTAAACGACGTTACGAAGAAAGACAGTTACCCACTTCCTCGAATCGACGACACACTAGACACCCTTTCTGGAGCTCAGTGGTTTTCAACATTGGACCTAAAAAGCGGTTACTGGCAAGTGGAAGTGAAGGAGGAGGACAAGGAGAAGACAGCGTTTACTACCGGAAACGGACTTTATCAGTTCAACGTGAGGCGTTTTGGATTGTGTAATGCTCCAGCAACGTTTGAACGACTAATGGAAAGTGTTCTACGGGGACTTACATGGAAGACGTGTCTTGTGTACTTGGATGATATCATCGTGGTTGGAAGGAATTTACCAGAACACATCAATAATCTGGGCTCCGTCTTCGACCGACTAAGACAGGCCAACTTAAAGCTCAATTCGAAGAAATGTAAACTCTTCCAAAGGAGAGTAAAATTCCTGGGACACATCGTTTCATCTGCAGGAGTTCAAACGGATCTTGATAAGATAGCAGCCGACCGAGAGTGGCCTACTCCAGAAGACAAGCAACAGTTGAGAAGCTTTATGGGATTAGACACATATTACCGACGGTTTGTTAAAGGTTTCGCCAATGTGGCTAAAACCCTACACGAACTAACGGGTAAAGACAAGAAATTCAATTGGACAGAAAAGTGTGAGGCAGCATTCAACACATTGAAAGCCGAGTTACGTAAGACTCCAACATTGGCATTCCCCAGTTCGGATCGCCCATTTCTATTGGATACTGATGGAAGTAACACAGGAATCGGAGCAGTGTTGTCACAGGAAGTCGATGGTAAAGAGAGAGTTGTCGCATATTATAGTCGAGTTCTATCTAATCCAGAGAGAAACTACTGCGCAACAAGAAAGGAACTGCTGGCTGTCGTAGAAGCCGTTAAGAATTTCCATAAGTACCTCTACGGACGTCGATTCCACCTTCGGACGGATCATGTCGCCCTGAAATGGTTGTTAAATTTTAAGAATCCGGAAGGACAAATAGCTCGATGGATCGAACAACTTCAAACGTACGATTTCCAAATTTCCCACCATCAAGGGAAGGTGCATAATAACGCTGATGCTCTATCAAGAAGACCATGTAAGCCAGATTGTAAACATTCTCATAGAGCGGAAGAGAAAGAAGAGGCGTACGACCTGCGAAATGTACAAGTAGTAGTACTAGATGGGTGGACGAGTGATGCTATACGCGCAGCTCAACTTCAGGATGAAGATATGTCGGTAATCCTGGAACACAAAGAAAAGAAGGAGCGGCCAACTTGGAACAATATTTCCGACAAGAGTGGAACATTTAAGGCATATTGGACACAATGGAATTCCTTGGTGGTGGAAGATGGAATTCTTAAGCGTAAATGGGAAGGCGCGGACGGAAAATCCCATCGAATGCAGATTCTAGTCCCACCATCAAAAGTGAAGGATGTACTAACAGAAATGCACGACGGGGCCTCCGGTGGACATCTGAGAATTAATAAGACACTTTCAAAATTACGATCTCGATTCTACTGGCTTCACATGAGAAATGACGTCGAGTCTTGTTGTAGGAAGTGCACAACTTGCACTGCGACCAAAGGACCAACAGCAAAACAAAGGGGCGCCCACGTTGTACTGCTTCATAACGCTCCTTGGTTTTGCTGTTGGTCCTTTGGTCGCAGTGCAAGTTGTGCACTTCCTACACCAAGACTCGACGTCATTCGAGTGAATTGTGATTGATATCTCAGGACCATTTCCAAAAACCAACGACAACAACAAATACACGTTGGTCGTCATGGATTACTTCAGCAAGTGGGTGGAAGTCCTTCCAATTCCAAACCAAGAAGCAACAACCGTCATTGAGCAGCTTATCAATAATTGATTCAGCAGGTATGGAGTTCCCTGTGAGCTTCATTCCGATCAAGGCCGAGACTTCGAATCACAGATATTTCAAGGCATCTGTGCGGCACTGGGCGTAAGGAAAACCAGGACCACACCATTTCATCCGCAGTCAGACGGAATGGTCGAACGCTTCAACCGAACAATGAAAGAGCACTTATCGAAGGTCGTTAGTGATCACCAACGAGATTGGGACAAATATGTACAAACCTCCATAGAAATCGCCTGGATGAGATTCATCATTTGGTCCGAAAGCAAATTAAGGTATCAAGTGACAGGATGAAAACAAGGTACGACGTTCGAGCCAACGCATCCGGATTTAATGCAGGCGATAACGTGCGGCTTTATAATCCCCATCGGGAAAAAGGAAGGTCTCCGAAGTTGCAGCAACATTGGGAAGGACCGTATAAGATTCCCCCAAGAATTAACGACTTTGTCTATAGGATTCAGCGAATGTAGTGCTCCAAGAAGCCCTACCATCTCCTTTCCCCACTCATATCCAAATCCCTATACCCAAACTCATATTTACAAAATCGATTACCCCGATCCAATACAAAATCCCGATAAACGAATAAAATATTCGTTTATCATCCATACTCATATTTCCAGAACTTCCTAAAAGCAAAACACCACAATTCATATCTTCGTATGAAAACAAACTCATGTTCCTACGAATCCTTATCTTTATCTCCATTCTTGCCAGATGTGTATATTCTAAAAATAGATATCACATTCCTTTTCTCCAGTACTCGACTCCAGTCGAAGTACATTTCGAAATTCTGCTTGCATTTCGATGCATCCGCGATACAAAATCCCGACAAGATTTTGTATATAAGGGTGATGAAATTCGTATTCGAGGATCAGTCTTTAAAGAGCAGATTATCAGACGCCAAAGACGTGATCTGCGTTTACTACCGCACCCAAGACCCACCGGTCTTGTAAGATTTCTTTCCCACCATCCCTCTATAAAAGTAGTTAGAGAACACTTGGACTAACACTGTCCACACTATCCTTGGATACCCCCCTTTTTTCTTCTCTTTTCAGATGCCGCGAGACCGAGCCCAATATCCTCACGGATGTGGGTGATTCTGGTTATCGCAAAATGACCAGAAGTCAGAGACAAGATGAAGGACACATATGTCCTGTCTCGCCAAATTTGGCCTTCTCGCCACAATTTTTTTTTATTCGAGGATCAGTCTCAATTGGCGTTCGAGGTGTAAGGACGCCAGAAAATGAATTTACAAATAAAATTAAAATTTAATAAAATGAAAAGTATTTTTAATTGATTCTGGCCGATTCCCAGGACCATATTCGATCGGTAGCTGCTCTTCCCTCAAGGTTTGAGGAAGCACGGCGGCACCGCAACGGGTCCCCTCAGGAGCTATCTTAAAGAGATCCCTCGTCCTTTTCAGGACCAGACACGCTCCCTGAGAGAAGGACCACAACACGAAGACCGAACCCCAAGATGAAAGTGGTACATCGTGACCGACTGGCGACTTTTGTTTTTTGTCAGAATACCAGTGAACTTAGTTCAGGACGAACTAATCTAGGTGGAGGGTAGTGTGACGCATATGACAATCGGTACTAGAATATTCGAGAAAGTCCGAAACAAAGTACTAGAATATTCTAGAAAGTACTGGAAAACTGGAGACTATGAACAGTAGACAATTCGAGGTTATGGAACGGACGGAAACGAAACGCCGAATCAGAATGAGGAAACGTTATAAATACGTCGCACGCAGATCGAGAGGGAGAAGTAAAAATAAGAAGTGAAGCAGAGTAAGCAAGCGATAAGTAAGGAAGCGATAAGTCAAGAAATCGTTAAGTGTACGGTAAAAATAACGGTTGTTATTAATGGACTAATAAAGTGTTAGATTAATTCAAAATCGATTTAACGGCTCTTATTTATTAAAAATAATTAATCCAGCGAACCCTAAGCTCGCTACAATATATATATTTTGATAAGAAGAAAACCCGAATACATCTTCTTAACCAAATATTACCGGATACCCCTTTAAGATCATTTAAAAATTGTTAAGTCGAGAGCCTTTACAATTTTCCCAAGTATTGCAGATTAACATTTCCCTAACATTTAAACATTTATCTACCAACATCCAACTTACTCAACCTAAGCATGACTCAGTGAATTCCACTAAATTTTCTCAGTATTAACATGAAGTGTGTGTGTCTATACCAAATTATCTGATTTTACATTGAAAATTAATTGAAGAGAGTTTCTTTGACTACCTCGCGGTATCTTCTGTGAGTAACATAATTAATCACTTCACACTTGTACCGTTTAACAATCTTACCTGTTATACTTGTTGTAATCATAAATTGAATTCGATTAAAATCGGGGGGGGGGGGGGGGGGGTATTATGTAAGACGACCAAACACATGGGGAGCACAAGACTGTTGAGGAGTCAACTGATAAAACCATAAAAATCTTAATCCACCGGTAAATTTAATTTTCTTAACTAGCTCGTGTCTTAGATTACCTTTAAGTATGTAAACAGAAATTAATATATTTATATATGTATACACGCGAGTAGAAAACCCCTAAACGAACTCTACAGTAGCATCACCAACTGTCAAACGATTCAGAAATTTTTAGAGGTTTTATAAAGTCTTTTGTTCATCTAATGAACTTGTAACATTTGATTGAAAGGGCAAAGGTATGAATATTAAAATACCTATAAGACGCGCAGTGAAACTGGCTAGATAACATAGTTAGTCCACAACTTACATAGGTGACATACTTTTATAGGTGACAATTCCTAATCGATTGTGAGGAGCTCGGGAGATTTATTGCGCGTTGACCATGAATAATGGTCGTCGAAAATATTTTTTGGATTAAATATTCGGTTGATATTTATCTTAATCAGCGAAAGCGGATATCTCTTGCACCAAATGCAAATTTGAAGATCAATATCGATCGCCTGTTAATTAATTTGGCGGAAATTTCCTAAACATTCGAAAGCAAATAAAAACAAAAGCACAAGCTGAAAAATTCCCATGCAAAATCGATAGATCCTGAAACAAAAGTAAACTAAAAAAAGAAAAACCAATGTCAAGAAAGTCAAAGAAGAGCAATGATTGAAAAATAAAATACCATTCCGTACGGGTTAAAAGAGTTGCATATCTTTGAGAATCGTTGCCACAATGTCTGCTCTGATTCCTGAAATCGACGAGAACATAACAACGGCAGGTAAAAGGAAACAGCGGCGGATCTTCATCGACTTGAAGCGACCATACCAGACCAAAAACGCAAAGTATCTTATGCCATGGTATTCAATGGTTGACTCTAATAGACTGTGAGTGGGCCTTTCGCTGAACAGGAGGTGACAAAAATCCACAAAAATCCCTTTGTGCGTCACCTTTGGTTGTCGCATGTCTGTCGACAAGCAGCACACATTCTGCCACGTACATTATTACGTTCATGCAACACAACGAGACGAGAGAGAGACAAAATTAAGAGATATTTATAAAAAGCACGAAAACCACTTAACTCAAACGCCTTTGGCAATTAACAGAAAATAATTCGCCCTATAAAGATTCTTATAAGGCGTATAAAGTCCAGCAGTTAAAACTAAATTGATCGGGCCTCATTATCACCATTGGCGAGCGCTATATCCCCGTACCCAGCATCGCCATTCGCAACAAGCGGCAGCAGGAGCAACCACAGGAGCAACATCAAGTCCGCTGAAGCGAGACATTAGTGTTAAATCGTTTGTTGTTTATTTTTGTCAGACTCTTGAGGTTTGCGTTTCCCTATTCCGTTGCGCTTGTCCCATCTCACCATAGACATGTACATTCGATATTGATACTTTTAAAAAGGGGGTATGATGGTGGCTGCAGGATTTCTTGTTTCTACACCAAAAGCCAAGGCCTGTGAATGCATCACCAACAATAATGTGACAACAATTTAATTCCAATGCCACATACAGGAACAGCCCCTCACCGAAAGGATTCATGCACTCGTATGGATCGGCACACATTCTAAAGTGGGTCCTATCCTATTTGGATTGTAATCTGTTGCAAATCCTACCAAGCATACGAATTAATTTTGCACTTGCATCTACAACACGCCAGAGCCGCAGTCAGAGCCGGAGTCGGAATCAGAATCGGAATCAGAATCAGAGTCGGAGTCGTTTGTGATCATTATGAGCGTGATTTTAAAGTCACGCTCGAAACCGGCCCCAGGACTAGATTCTGTGCGTGTGTGTATGGGATTGGGCAACGTCAAAAGTGTATCTGCATCTCGAAGGACAACAAATGAGTTTTAATATTCGAATGCATACGTGTTACTACGATAGCGATTTAGTTGATTAGCACTTGCTGGTCTTGCTCTGACCAACTGCTGGCAGATTCTAGTTGTGATAAATTGTCACTGGCTTATAGGGCAGATATGAAGGTGTTGATAGTCCGTGCGCGCGGTAAGATCAACTTTAAAATATGTTGACTATCAATATTACAAGTTGAGAAACACTTCGATTCGTTTACTTTTATTCTTATTTTGCTGTTTCATTGCTCAAAAGGCTGGTCGCCTTTATGCGGCCGGATTAGGAAAGCGAAGTTGCACACATGACGCGAGACCCGTAAATGTTTTGACTAGGCCTGAGTGAGTTGGATCGTTCAATTATTTGTCGTAGGAAAATTACAAATCTTTATTGGAGAATATCGAACACAAGGATTACACACAGCAGTTGCAACTTGTTATTCAAAGCATTTCGTACTATTGAATTACAGATATTCATGTCATTTGCTACCCAAGTTATCTTCCAATGCGGATTGATAAATTTATTGGTTTCTTCCATGCATTTTGTTTTTTACTTACGCGTGTACAAAAGGGGATTTTGGAGTACCTTCAACCTTCAAATGTCAGAGCATAGTGCGAGTGCACGGTGGGGAAGTGGATAAGGAAAGGAAGTATCGATGTACATTGGTCTTAAATGCCCGGACATTACAACGACGAGGAAACATATAATCAGGTAGACCATTCCACATTCGCGTGGTTCGGCTAAAGAACGGCTCATTATTACTTTTTTTTTACATAAACGCGCGCACGATAGGGGATTTCGGAGTACCCTTAAGTGTCAGAGTTATGTTTATTTGTATGCCTGAAGTTGACTTGCAACGCGAACTGATGTCCGTTCTTAGATTGACGGGTATCGGGGGAAATTGTCTGAACAGGCGACACACATTCCGCAAGTTAATTTGAATAACAGCTGTGATAATACCTACACAAAAGAGATAGGCACGATACGCGCCTATGTTCTAATGGCGGAATTGAACGACTTACGGCTGCGTCACCAATAAGTTTCCCTACTCGTTTTAGCATCCTATCAAACACGTGTAGTACTCCATTTTGGGACGAATGTAAGCCTTGTAAATAGTGGCCAGGTTGGATGGAGTGAATTATTATTAAGGAAGGAACCCCATACATTTGGCTGCACTTTTCGCAGCTTCAAATATGTGGTCGTTCCAATTTAGAGTTGAATTAATTCGAGTGCCGACGATTGACAGTTCCTTGGCTTCGTCGATGAAAGTGCCGTTAAACAACAGTACACTTCCTTACGAAATGGTCGGGAGAAATGCCTGGCCATCTTTCAAGACTTGGGTGATAAACCGGTTCGAGAAAAGGTTGGTTTAGGCGGTAAGACGATCACAATATGAAATACCACCCCGTCACGCTCTATATTCCGTGATATCGTCGGGAGAAATTTTTGACTATGTTTTGGGTGTATGGCTGATGGCCCGCACTGACACGGAGATAAATCATAATGGTACCTTCTGAGATGAAGAATTCCGGATCTCCGGTAGGTCAGTCAGGCGATCGGGCGTTCTCGATGCGGAGGAAGTGAGCGAGCGGCTCAGACCGAATCGTTCGAATCGAACCTAACGGCCATTAGAGCTGGGAGACAAGTATCAAGACGAAGCGAACTGATTGCGCTCAACCCATTCATCGATGAGCAAGGTACCTTCAGGGTGGGCGGAAGATTAGAAGCAGCAAGGATGGAATACGAACGCCGACATCCACCAATCTTACATCGGCAACATCACCTGGCAAAGATCATCGTGAGAGATTTGCACTTGAGACTGATGCACGCTGGAAGACGGTTCTGCTATCCGCAGTGAACTCACGGTACTGGATCATAGGGAGTCGAGGACTTGTCCGGAGGGTCATCCCTGAATGCACGGGTTGCGTTCGTCACAAGGGGCGGGTGCTATCACAACAAATGGCGGCATTACCAACCAGTCGGATTAATCCCGCACGGCCATTTAGTAACTCCGGTGTTGATTATGGAGGTCCTATCACTCTTTGGACATGGAAAGGACGCAGCGCGAAGTGAGTCAAAGGCTACATCTGTCTCTTCGTATGCTTGGCAACCAAGGCAATACATCTCGAAGCGGTTAGCGAGCTGTCCAGCGAGTCTTTCCTGTCAGCATTAAGGAGATTCCTCGCGCATGGGGGTTTTTGTCACACCTTACGGAGTGATAATGGTACCAATTTCGTTGGGGGATGCCGAGAATTGCGAGAAGTTTATGAGCACATCAAGCGGAAGGGTACCCAGGACCAGATCATGACGGGGTTGGCCACCAACGGGATCACTTGGAGATTCATTCCCCCGGCAGCTCCCCACTTTGGTGAATTGTGGGAGGCAGGAATCAAGTCCGTGAAGCATCATCTGAACCGAGCTGTTGGAAATGCGTTTTTCACTTTCTAGGAGCTTACTACCGTGTTGGCCCAGATTGAGGCTTGTCTGAATTCACGGTGCTGGTCGTCCTGCCAACGGACCCTGGCGACCCCGAAGTGTTGACCCCCAGTCATTTCTTAGTTAGAGGACCGGCTATGAACGCCCCGGAAATCGATCCGGGAGAGACGATAATCACTTGGTTCCGGTCCAGATGGAAGTACTTGCAGGCGTTGCATCGAACATTTTGGTACCGGTGAAAGAACGAATACCTCCACATGCTGCAGGCTCGAAACAAATGGTATCACCCAGAACCAAACCTAGGAAATCCGGTATTGGTGCTTCTGGAGGACGAGCAACTATCTCCGACCTATTGGCCCATGGGGAGGGTTATCGAGCTTCATCCTGGCAGAGATGGCAAGGTGCGGGTGGTAACTGTAAAGATTCAGGGGGGCACCCTTAAGCGACCCGTCACGAAGTTGGTCCTACTCCCGGTTGCGGAAGATGAGACGGTTGAACCGACGGAATGTTGGAGACGACACGGCGGCCGCACTGGATGCAACCAGCGCAGTCACAATTGAATGCAGCCATTCACAGCATAAATAACACATATCGGCAAACAGCTGACATTCAAATAATATAAAATCATCTGTCATTCTTAAAATAAACACACTTCGTTTGTTATTCATGCGACACCTAGCAGATATAATCTATAAACATTACAGTAATCAGTGAAAATAAAGCATTATCTTTACTACCTTAAATAGTCTCCACCGATTTTCATTTGCATGGAAGATAAACCTTGGGATTGTCACCAACGAGTTGAGGTAATTTCTTTCTGTTTCAAATACATCAGATTTGCCATTGTTTTCAGTTAACGGCAAATCTCCTCTTCGCACGGCAAGAGAGCTGCTCATCATCCCTGACGCCTTTCTGCTGGTCGTCGGAACACAAACCCATTTATTGCTTACAAGCGGCAAAAATTAAAGTTTTGAACAATGGCGGTCCAATCCCACACATGAGACCGAACGAATTTTGTTAGAATCAGAAAAGTGTGCAACCAGGTGATTGATACAACGAAGGAAGCTTACAACGACAGGGTGACCAATAAAGTCCTTGAGCACCCAACTGGTATGCGTCAATTCTATTCAATTGCAAGGGCTGTCAGCCATAACTTCGCTTCCTCTTATTTTCCCATGTTAGTGACGGGCAGCAAGCCACTAGTCACAAATCAAAAGATAAAGTTATTGTGTTCGCGAATTTATTTTCCCCGAATTCAAACCTCGATGCCGGTTATTTGGAACCACCTGTGATCGCACCAGTAAGGTCTTCGATGCGGAATTTGAGGTTTCGCCCGCTTATTATCCAACGCATTCTGCGTGGACTGGACTGTAGGAAGCCAACCGGCCCGGACGGAATACCAGCATAGTCTTTAAGAACTGGGCTCCAGAACTGTCGCCAGTTCTTGGCAGGCTCTTTCGCTTATCTTGTGCATGGAGGACATTTCCTACCTGCTGAAAGGTGGCTCGAATTCAACCAATCCCAAGGTAGGGGAAAGAGTGTCTTCCACAAAATTACTGGACGATACCATTACTGGCCATGTTGTCTAAGGTAATAGAAAAGGTCGTCAATACCGAGTTAATTAAGTAATTGGAGTGTAACAGACTTCTGTATGATCATTAATATGGATTCTGACCTTTTGACTCTTAGAACCGATATATGGTCATCTGCGATTGAGGGGCATGGTGAGTCAAAGGCGGTCACATTGAATATCTCCAAGGTATTTTACTCCATCTGGCACGGAGCATTGTTGAGAAAGCTTCGTTCATATGGGCTTTCCGGCTAGTTTTGCGACTGGAGAAAGAGCTTCCTCGACGATCGATCGATCCGGAATGTTATGGAAGGCCAGTCCTCTGATCTGTATCCTGATAATTCCGGAGTGCCTCAAGGTCCTACTTTGGTCACAACCTTGTTTTTGCTTCACATAAATTATTTATTAGAGACAACGGATAATAGAATGTTCGGTTTTGCGGATGATAGTACTTGTTTTCCCTTTTTCGAGTGATCGGCCGATTAGTGCATCAACGTCACACCGGCTGAAGTCCGGCAGTGGAGACATAATATTCAATATTCACAAGGAAAAATGGATCTTCGGTTCCACAGCCTACGATAAATGGCCAGGCTCTTGAATCTAGGAAAAGCATGAAATTTTTCGGTGTCACAGTCTGTGAGAATGTATCGTGGCAAAAATACGTGTCGAACATCACCGGTTCCGCTTCTGGAAAATTGAGTTATCTATTTAGAGCCAAGAAATATTTTACTCCGGCCCAACTTTTTTCCTTTATAAATCCCAAACTAGACCCGCGTTCGAATACTGCTCTTATCTTTGGAGCTCTGCTCCTAAGCATATTCTCAACCTACTTGAGTACATACGGAGACGAGCGATCCGGCTGATTGGGGACACGGCGCTGACGTCGGAACTACAATCGCTATCATATCGGAGGTACGTAACTGACTTCTATCTATTTTACAAATATTATCACGGGTACTATTCTTCGGAGATTCATGGTGTTGTTTTCCGTAATTCGGTTTATATGCGTTCCACAAGGCAATCCGAGGCATCGCACCAACTTGCGGTTCATATCCCGAGCCAACATGTGTACCAGAAGACGTTACGTTACAGAGCAGGACACCTGTGGAATTCCCTCCAGGCGCAAGTGTTTTCGAAGCATTACAACTTGCAACTGTTCAAAAATAACTGCAACAGAAATTTTGTGTCCCACATTTTTTTTTCAAGACAAACAATTTTTAATACAAAATGGATAGGTTCAATCACGCAATATTAACATTTTACTAAAATATGGTCTTTGAGCATTTATTTCATAAAAAATATGCATCTAAACGTATTCCTTTATTTTGCTCGCATACTCTTCTAAACATAACGTACAATTTTAAATAAAGCTGTTCAACATGAGCTCTCCGTTATCGCTACCATTTCGGCTCATATATTTGCTACTAATTGACCCAGAGTGCGTGGTCTGTTGTTGTATGTCTTGGATTTCTAGTAGCTGCAAGGGCAAAAGTCCATTGGTATCAAATATTTGGCCGTTTTTTGACACCTCGTCAAGATCTCAGTTTTCCAAGAAAAGGGGTCTCCAACAACTGATTAAGACTTTTTAGACAATGATACCCAACCCTGCTGGAATCTCATCTTACTATTAAAACCAGCAAAATCATGTAAGGCTATCGTAAGAAATTTGTTAATTATCGCCACATATCACTTCGCATTCGCAGTAACTCTGCGACCTAGTGCCAGTTCAAACAGATTACAGAGTCACAGTACATAAAGGAATATAAAATGTATACCAGCGCCATATACCAGAGCATTCCCGCAACAATCACACCGCTTAAGTATGGAGTAGAGAAGTCCTTATTTGCACACGATGGCCAGATGCTTCGTTTTTGGTTCTATTTTGTTCATGGTATTGTTTTGAAACATGTTCTTCACTACTTCGTAAACGCTATAACTTCTTTCTGGAAAAAATACGGATCGAAAGAAGACGCTTCTCATGTATACGTTTCGGATTCAGTTCAATCCATTATTGGGAATGACCATTAATTATGACCATTAAAATGAAAGCTCAAAATTCAATTGAGCTCAGACACTTGCCGTATCACATTAGTGTTAAAGTGGATAGTGAAAGAACTTGTCGTAGTACATAAGTGGTCGGGTTTTTGTGCAGTTGAACTATGACTCTTGAGGATCGATGCAGTCCGTCGCGTGTTTCAAGTCCGTCCGGTATCCCATATTCCCATTAGGGTACCTCATCTCCTTTGGATGTGATTGATTCGAGCCCATCATGCCGCCCCCTAACAATGACGGAATTACCTTATCCGACATTAACTTAACGTCGACATGTTGCCAGCCCGTCTCAGGAGCCACCACGATCAAGACATTAGTGTGCCAGATTATGAGACTAACCCTCATCCACAGCACCACAAAGAGCCTCCACGAGGCCCGAGGTAATCAGGTCCTCGACCACCAATCTCATCAGCGATGGATTCGAATGCCCACAGTAATCATTGTCAACGCATCACTGCCGCCTCATTCACTACCAGCCATGTCGAACATCATCTCGGCGTGCTACCTATTGAGACCATTCGACATTTCTTATTTGCTGCGACAGACTAGACACGAACTCAGGTCCTTTGCACGAGACAAAGCCTCCTTTGAGCGGCCTTTGCACGACAGTGTCGCTAATTGGCCACTCATCTAGTAGTTGCGTCAACACCGATCTGCATCAGCATCCCCATGGGCATCAGCTGTTATTCCTTCACTAACTCAACACGTCGGTGTATGCCAACACAAGCGTGTTTTCCATCTTATGCCATCTTATCCAATATTTCATCATCCACCCACACCAGCATGTACTCTTCATCTGAGTTATACAGTCCAGGTAAGCGAGGTTGTTTTTAAACAGATGGAAAGAAATAGCAAAGAAGTACTGTGCTGTGGCAACATTGGAATCAAAAGCGCTTTTAACTCAGCCAACTACTTGTCCATCAACCACTTAGGTGAATGGGAACCCTACCTTCAAAATTGCTGTAAATTACTTCACTAACAGAAAGCTGAAGTACAATACGGGCGAGAGCAAAAAATATATGATGTCTCGACAGGAGTACCTTAAAGGTCAGTACTTGGTCCACTTCTGTGGAATGATATGTATCTCATCTAAAAACAATATGCTGTTGTAGGTGCCTTGGGTATCAGTTTCCGTCAGTTCTTCCACCAGCTCCATCTTCCATGGGCGAAGGTGCGTCTTTATGCATTACAGAGTATAAGAAACTTTTAGAAACAGTTAAGACATTTGTTTTCTCCCGAACTTTCCCATGGAAAGAAAGTGCACGGGACAGCGAACGGTAGCATAGCTTACTTGCTGAGGTCATGAACTTTCGGGTTCCTACAGACCATTTAATAGTAATAGTAGTACTCTTCCGCAGTTAAAGAATCCTTTAACTGGTGTCTTTCCAATGTGATGAAGATGGTGCAGATTACTAAACTGTCTTCGTAAAATAACATCAGGATCCTTGTTTGTGTAAAACCTGCACACATACCCTGCTCGTGAAACCCTCCATAATGGCTGAATTCCCAACAACGGGGCTATCTACTAACACATGCCCCGTGCCACTTCCAAGGATTATTTTTGTACAGGGAGCAAACGAAATTAAAAACGACTTGTGGGACCCTTACTCATAATTCCAATCCAATTGAATCATATGCACAATAAATTTAAACCACAAGTTAATTTGTCGCACATTGATTCAATTTCCAAGCACCTTACACCCCAATCCAATTGAATCATATGCACGATAAATTTAAACGAAAGTCCATTTGTCGTGCCTTGATTCAATTCCCTATAACCATTGACATTATTTCTTCTTCTGGGAATTTATTCAAGTAAATTCCTATACACTTCCGAGAATCCTATTCCAATTAGGGCACACAAAATGTTGTTTGTGCTTCTTGGAATCTTTAAATAAAATTTTTAACAAATCTCTGTTGCCACAGAGTATAAAAGGGCGGCAAATTTTGGATTCGTGATCAGTCGAAATCCAGAACGCCAAAGTACAGCCGAATGCAGTTAAAATTAAGTGGTATAATTAAAAATAAAGTCAAAATAACTAAAAAAGCAATATCTTTCATTAGCCGAAAATCCCACTATTGTGGGTACCCTCACAGATCAAAAACTGCGCCAATTGATTTACTTGTGAAAGACGACCAAGGCTGTGGGGTGGATAAACCCGACTTCCACATTTGGAACCGGACTGACTCCACCCAGCTGACCTGTACCAGTCAATCCGACTGCACCCAAACCAGGACCAATCCGGTCATTAAAGACCCGCGGGACTAGAGGTAAGCCTATAAAAAAATACATACACAAAAATATCCCCTTAACAAAGTGTATGTGATCAGTATATTGGTAAAACGCAAAAATTGCCCAAATACCAGCGGAGTGCCACAAGTTACGAGTTTTAATAACCCGTTGCCAGAAAAGATATAAAAATAGATGGACACGTCACTGCATCTAACCCCTCTATAAAATATCTCGGTATTACTCTTGATAATAGATTGTCCTTGTAGGACTGCCTGTGGAAAACGGATAAGAAAACGGCAAAAATGTACACTATACCAGCGAAACTGCTACCCGGTGTTGGATTAGCGCGGCCCCACATGAAAAACCTGATAACCAGCGTCAAAACTTCCATCGTAATATTTTCAGCACAGCCGCCCAATAAAGGTCGTATATGAGCAAAGTGAACTCGACATATAGGCTGCCATAAGAGGAGTATTTAGCGCTTTCAATATTGAATCCAAAAATGTCATTGATGTCATTGCTGAAAAGAAACCACTTGAGGATGCGGAACTTGTATTCAAAGAGAGTGTGGGATTCGAGGCCGCACAATATATGAAACGGACAGTTACTCCGATAGTAGTAGCAGAACACATGCTAAACTCAAAAGAAGCGTGGGCTGTATGAAATTACATTTTATGTGGCATATTGCTGACGGTGCATTGTGATAAGCTGAGTACATAAAATTCCATTCTGCTCTGCGATGAAATATCTAAATAGAAAATTGTGGTTTGTTTTGTTTCACTCAGACTTTAGCCACCTTTTACACCAACCGGGTCCACATGTTATATTCTAATAAACTACCATATATGGCACATATGTTCTTATGCAGACGCTGTGATAATAATAGAGAGATTCATCCTTATACTGATGCCAAAACCCGCCCACTCTAACATATAATACATATCATAGTATTGTATTTATAGAGAATTAATAAGGACGATATGCTTTTTAAACGTCGTGGCAAAAGTAGAAATGGCACTAGGTATGGTTTGTCAATAGTATAATTTCACAATTCACCGTGTTTGATTATTATTCAAAATTTTTATAAAATTAATCTTTGTTTCTTAGGTTCAAAGTCAACTTATTGGGAAACCCATCATCTCGTCCGTATTAGGAAAACCTCCAGTAAACAATTTTCTTCCCATCGAATGTCATCTTCTATGCATGTGAACAGGCAATCGACGTGCTTTATATGCACACGTTCCTTAAACATTTCTGTGGTCGCCATCTGGTTTCCATTACTAGGTTGTACCAAGTTTCATTAACGTAGTACTACGAAAGTGGTCACGCCATCATATTCGATTAACGCCTTTTCCTTTTGATGGAGAATTTCGGGCGGGCATCTATAAGAGGGTCACAGTGCCAATATTCATTTCATTATTGTTCCTCTTACTCAACTGCTACCTGACTACCAAACGTTACCAACCTTATACGTTAATTATTTAAAATAATGAACAAAGCATTTACTCATCTGTTCTTTTCAATAATTTCAAAAGCGCTATCAAAAATGTTATTTCCAAGAAAAACTTTTTTTATGGGAAGCTCCCATAATTAGAAATTAAAAAAAAATTATAAATCCTGAACTGTTTAATTATTTAAAGTCATATCTATCATTGACTTCCAATTAACCTTATTTGCAAGCCGTCCACTACACAATCGGGGAATCGATTTCATTGTACTCGATTTTCCCACTAAATGCTGCAAATTCTGTCAATTCCCAACACGTTGCCCACTCATCGGAAAACAATAAATAATGCGCTCTCAAGACTACACCCAAATGCAAGTGTATAATTACATTCCTCGCAAGTGATTAACAACCCTAACCAACAACGTGCGGACAGCATCCTATGCTGCCGTCTCGATCAATTTACCTATCCAAACCCAACTGCTGTGGCTCCTGGCCACCCATGAATTTTACGAGTGATATACATCGACTAAGCAAGTTCATCTCCACCTTCATCAGCAACAGACACCATTCAATTGGCATAATAAAACTGCACAAGAATCGAAATCAATTTTACGCTAACTACAGGACAAAACCCAACAATTAACCGATCATCGATTGCAAATCGCCACCGGTCATCCAAGTCAATAATATATAAGGTACAGTGAGAAGGACCAAACCCCCAACTGTGTTCAAGAGTAAAAAAATAAATGACAAATGCATCCATACAATGCACGTTCGACAGATATCGCAGCTTCCGATAAGACCACCACCAAAGTCTAGCAACAACACCTTCTTTCGCAAGTCCTTACAAAACGGGGCGCGTCACTTAACATCCAGCATCGTCTTCCACCCTCTTATGATTCGCATTTACATTTTGTTATTGTTCGGTCATAATTCAAACGGATAAGATGCCGCCGGCTCTTGAATCTCAGCACCCGGGTATCTAATTGTCGACGAAACGAAACACCGACACCAACAAATTATTGCAACAGGGTCAATAGTTTTTATTGGCCCCTCCTCTGTATCACCCCAATCCAATTGGAGGCAAATAAATCTCACCCAACAGATCGCTGGAAAATCATTGTTTAACAGCGTATAATTATTGGAAATGTGGAAATTATACATTTTTGTGGCTAAGCGCGTGTTGCGTTGGAAGTTATTAATATGCAAACGATCGGGTGCCAGTGATAGCCCGTCGAGGTGCGAGAAGACATATACAACGATTTTTTTCTTTCCATCGAGTTCGCAATTCAACTCTTTTGTTTTCAGTCTACTCACATCGAAATGATTTCTGGTTTCGCTTACCAATTGTTGAGAGTTTATTTGATCATGTTGTAAGACATACGAGATCAACCGATCCGAATTGATTTCCCTTTGACTTTCGGACAACAAAGGATGATGAATTGCTCTCAGGATAATTGGTGTTGACTACGAAACCAGTTAATTACGATTGAGTAAATTGACAGACACTTTTGTATTCGCCTAGACCACCGGATGGCAGAGGTTTAGATGAAAGAGAAAACAACTTTAGGACGTCGTCGAAAGTTGTTATCTTCATAAATAATTCACATAAACAAATCAGAAAATTGGCAACGCAACGGATCGTTGATGACAGTGATGAGTTTGAAACGCATTTTAAATGAAATTTACGGTTGCAGACTGATCACTAATTAATTGTCATTGATAGAAGATTAATTAAGGGAAGTGATTCCGTGACAGCGGCACTAATTTAACCAAGAATAGTAATAAGCTCAAGGCATTGAGTAAAAGCAGTAGATTGGTAGCCACCGTGAGAATATTTACCAAATCAACTACTGTATTGCTTCGGATGCTACACCCATCAGATAGTAGTTAGGACGTCGAATTACCATGTTGCTAACCATGCGATCTTTATTCACGATGCCGTAGACATGGAACCAATTTATTAGAACGGGAAGCAGATAGTTTATGCATATTAAAATGGGCGAATTTATTCAATTATTTAGAGCAACGCTGTTTTTTTTTTTTGTAGTTCATGGTAAGTTTGTGCTTATTCAACTTCGGATCGTTAACTTGTGCACAAGGAAGGCAATGTTGATGGTTCAGGAATATCAAAGGTAAACAGTATCGCATATATGTATAATACAAAAAATTATATAAAACAATGCATATTAGGAATAAATTAAAAAGGATGTAGAAGTGGATCCCCTTCCAGAGCTTTATTAAATCGAATCACCTCTCCACAAATGTGATCAGTGATTGTATGAAACTGGAACTTAATTGTACAAGTAGAAATAGCTGATAATTAGAGTTCACCTGTGGCGGTTCATTAATACATTCCCAAAGAACCGCCCATCCTTTTAAATTAACCACCTTCCAAACCCATAGTACTTACCTGCAATTAGGGGCAGCGTAAGCTCCCCTGCAGCATCACACCTGAAAGTTAAACCTTATCAAGGCATGCATCACATTGAATTATTATATGAACCGTACCATATCTCCATCGGCTCGTCTTGTCAGGAATTATAATAGATAAATACTTGCTGGCCAGCGTAATTGTTGACACAGTCGTAGCCGATGGATTTCGCTACGGTTCATAACCATTTATTGCTCCAGTCCCGAGGTTCGCAACGCTTGCGACCAATTGTCTTTATCGGTTATCTACCGATCATGGGATTTGGGCACTAATATGATACACCATTAAACTAAATTTTAGTGTTTCTTTTCATCCCTCCTGTGCCTGGGGTTTTCTCCTTTGCTTGGTGATCGTGTTTGTGATTGAGTTTTGTATTCGGTGCCTCCCCAGTGTTTCATCCGTGAACAGTGTCTGATTTCTGGTTTTCATTTGGTGGATCCTTATAGTGACGATGGCGGAAGGAAGTGAATCAGCGTCGTACGCCGGCGCACCATACTTTCCCGCCACACACCTCCATCGAATTAAAATGACCCATTCAAGATCTTATTGAAGTAACAACGTGGTTTTGGGCAGCAGCTAAATCCTGGCGTTCTTTTAAACCCACTTCGGCGATAATTAATCGACAGCTAATCAATCGAATGAAAGGAATTGCATACAGTATATGAAAACCTTTACCGCGTTTATTCTGAGCAGTTAGCAAGGCAATCAAGTGTTGCCCAAAATATTCTACAAACTACCGTATAGGTTTTTATAGCCATGTGAAAATCTTTACAAAACTGTAGTAAGGGTAAGAAGGCCTATCTTGTAAAATTATTTTAATATATAACTGGCGGGCTTTGCGCCCTGGAAGCTGCTCCTCCAGTAATCTGTGGGGTAATAGTATTATGCCAAAGTATGGCATGGAATTCACTTTATCCCCAAACGCTTGTGTCGTCCAAAAATTGTCACCAAAGATGAAGGAATGAAAGAAAAAGCACTGAGGTTTATTTATTTAAAGTTTTTTTTCTTTTGTTTCGTATTTTTCTTGCAGCTCAAGTCTGTTTGCAAGTATCCTTATTTAAAGAGATGAATTCGAAACGCACGCAATATACTATTTTACACAAGTCTGTTTGCATTTTACACTCTAAAGCTTCAAATTAATAACTTTTCGTTTTATGTCGTTAGTTTTTTTATTGATGAAATTTGCCCCGGTCTTCCGCTATATGCTCCAGCTTTTTTGGCAAGAAGTTTAACGCATGTGTCATATTTTGAGAAAAAATTCGAAATTGATGTAGACGAGCGGCGGCACGATCTTCCACTCTAACGATTGAGATGTGACTAATTTGAATTAGGGCGGAAATTGTGATTTCTGCTTTTACACATCGATCCGCCAATGGTAATCATGCTCTCTTGTGCATTCCTCAACTCACCACACTCATCGAGGTAGAAACGTACTTGTGTAGTCATTCGACGTCGATGGGCGTGGCAAGGATGGAGAAATCAAAAGGGAAAGCACAATAACCCAGGGTTGATCTGGCTTAGCGTGTGTGCATCAGTGCCGCGTATGCGACTGGTCTACTGACCTAGTGATGATCTCATAGGTCATCGCACTATAGAAAGACAGTAATACGAGCGAGAGGCAAACCTAGCTGATGTTATTCACCTGCAAAAAGAGATCATTGATCCCAAGCGAATGGGGGATCTGGGAAAAGTCAATAGGACGCCGCGTCGGCTGGGGATATAATACCATGGAGAAAACTCTGTGGAATGTTGGTAAATACCCAAGCCAATGGATGATGATGCAACCGCCTCGCTTGGTTTGACTTGGTTGTTGCTAACCAAACGAATGGAATTTCCGGTGGAAATCCCATGGTTAGAGCAATAGAGTTGCCGTATGGCGAAGATTGTAGCTAAACTCAATTATGCATTATCTGCATAGGAGAATGAGTCGAAATTAGTTAGGAATTGTGGTTGGAATTGTGGTTTCTGTCTCCTATAGAATAGAGAAACCCCCACAAATCCTCTCCGACATTTATTTCACAGTAGGTTCGACATATTCCGTCGTCTACAAAATGTGCCATACATTGATGAATTTCTTTCCCTTGTTTGAGTTTAACGTTAGCACTCTTATGTTGGTCTCATCTACTATCCCGTTGATTTGCCCTGGTGCCAGGCAAAAATAATTTTGTCAGGTAACGCTGGCCCGTTGGTTTTCTCCTGTCGGACGTTCGAGTTTTTTGTTGCCCGGAGAATTTGTTTTTATAAAATTGAAGGAAAACAATGTTTAAGATCGAATATTCAAACATTTTTAAACTTCTACCGTAAGGTTATATGGATAAGGCTCATTCATTTTTTCTTATAACTTATCACTAGTGCGCATACCACGACAGTCAAGAGACGACTAATATGGTTCCACAAAATGTTAGACGTTATATTGTATATCATGTCCCACATGTTCCACAACATAACTGGCTTACGAGATAGGTAGATCGTATCTCATATTATATATTTCGAATCTTGTGTCTTGTATCCTGTATCTTCTATGCTATATTTCGTGTCTTGTATCTTGTATCTTGTATCTTGTATGTTGTATCCTGTATCGTGTATCTTGTATCTAGTATCTTGTATCTTGTATCTTGTATCTTGTATCTCGCATCTTGTATCCTATATCTTGTATCTTGTATCTAGCGTCTTGTATCTGTATCTTGTATCTTGTATCTCTTATCTTGCATATTGTATCCTACATCCTGTATCCTATATCCTGTATCCTGTATCTTGTACCTTGTATCTTGTATCTTGTACCTTGTATCTTGTATCTTGTATCTTGTATCTTGTATCTTGTATCTCGTATCTTGTATCTTGTATCTTGTATCTTGTATCTTGTGTCTTGTATCTTGTATCTTGTATCCTGTATTTTGTATCTTGTATATTGTATCTTGTATCCTGTAGTGTCTTGTATCCTGTAGTATCGTGTATCCTGCATCCTGTATCTTGTATCCTGCATCTTGAATCTTGTATCTTGTATCTTGTATCTTGTATCTTGTATCTTGTATCCTGTATCATGTATCTTGTATCTTGTATCTTGTATCTTGTATCTTGTATCTTGTATCTTTTATCTTGTATCTTGTATGTTGGATGTTGTATCTTGTATCTTGCCTCTTGTATCTTGTGTCCTGTATTTTGTATCTTGTATATTGTATCTTGTATCTTGTATCTTGTATCTTGTATCTTGTATCTTGTATCTTGTATCTTGTATCTTGTATCTTGCATCTTCTATCTTGTATCTTGTATCTTGTATCTTGTATCTTGTATCTTGTATCTTGTATCTTGTATCTTGTTTCTTGTTTCTTGTATCTTGTATCTTGTGTCTTGTATCTTATATCTTGTATCTTGTATCTTGTATCTCGTGCCTTGTATCTTGTATCTCCTATTCTTTATCTTGTATCCTGTATCTTGTATCCTATATCTTGTATCTTGTATCGTGTATCTTGTATCGTGTATCTTGTATCCTGTATCGTGTATCTTGTATTCTGTATCTTGTATCCTGTATTTTGTATCTTGTATCTTGTACCTTGTATCTTGTATCTTGTACCCTGTAGTATCGTGTATCCTGCATCCTGTATCTTGTATCCTGCATCTTGAATCTTGTATCTTGTATCTTGTATCTTGTATCTTGTATCTTGTATCACGTATCTTGTATCTTGTATCTTGTATCTTGTATCTTGTATCTTGTATCTTTTATCTTGTATCTTGTATGTTGCATGTTGTATCTTGTATCTTGTATCTTGTGTCCTGTATTTTGTATCTTGTATATTGTATCTTGTAACCTGTATTTTGTATCTTGTATCTTGTATCTCCTATTCTTTATCTTGTATCCTGTATCTTGTATCCTATATCTTGTATCTTGTATCGTGTATCTTGTATCGTGTATCTTGTATCCTGTATCGTGTATCTTGTATTCTGTATCTTGTATCCCGTATTTTGTATCTTGTATCTTGTACCTTGTATCTTGTATCTTGTATCTTGTATCTTGTATCTTGTATCTTGTATCTTGTATCTGGTATCTTGTATCTTGTATCTTGTATCTTGTATCTCGTATCTTGTGTCTTGTATCTTGTATCTTGTACCCTGTATCTTGTTTCGCGTCAATATGGATTCCGTGGCAGGCGGTCCACGGGAGACCTTAAGACCCTTATTACGGATTAAAGGGCATGGAAAGTCAATAGAAGTCGTATTAGATATCTCCAAGGTCTTTGAATGTGCCTGGCATGGGGCATTGCTGAGCAGGCTTACTTCTTACGGACTTTCCCAGCAGCTTTGGGACTGGGCGAAGAGCTTCTTCGAGAATCGATCGATCCGGGTTGATGTGGCAGACGAGTCTTCGGATCAGTATCCTGTTAATTCCGGTGTGTCTCAAGGTTCTATTTTGTCTCCAACCTTGTTTTGCTTCACATAAACGATTTGTTGAAATCAATGCGTAACAAGGTATTCAGTTTTGCAGATGATAGTACACTTGATTCGAGTGATCGGCCGATTAGTGCATCAACGTCATCCCAGCTGAGATGTAACCAGGTCGACTCTCTGAATCGCTATCTGGAAAAGGTCCTGCATTGGGGAAAGGCCAATCTCGTTGTCTTCAATGCAAACAAGACGCAATATACTGTGTTTGTTACTTGATTTGTAAATCGGAACGAATAAATTTTTATTTTTTAATTTGTAAAAACCTTAATTCAAGAAAATAAAGTGACAATAAACATAAAAAAGTGGAGTAAAACGTGTTTGTTATCCAAAAAGGAAAGGAGCACCAAATTCAACAGCAGCAGCGCTGAAACTAACTCCAACCAATTCAGCAGCAGCCACATGAGTAGCCCATTAATTTAAATATGTATATTATTCAGTCCATAGGAAAAGTGTTACATATTAGCAAGGAAAAATGGACCAACGGTGCCACAGCCTATGATGAATGGCCAAGCTCTTGAATCTAGGGAAAGCATACATTGGCTAGGCGTCGCGGTCTGTGGGAATATATCGTGTCATAAACACGTGTCAAACAACGCACGGTCCGTCTCTGGAAAACGGAGTTATCTTTTTAGACCCAAGTAATATTTTATTCCGACCCAACTACTTCTCCCAAATTAGACCCGCGCTCAAATATTGCTCCCATGTTTGGAGCTCTGCTTCTAAACATACCCTCGATCTACTTGAGAGCATACAGAGACGAGCGATCCGCCGCATCTGGGACACTGCGCTGACGTCGGGACTACAGTCCCTACGACATCAAAGGAGCGTAGCCGACCTGTCTGTTTTACAGATATTATCACGGATATGTTTCGCAAAACAATACGACGGATTGCACAAATTTGCCGTTCATCTCCGACGTCGCGAACATCCTTACGTCAGAACTCGTGAGAAAAGTATTTAAAAAAAAGGCTAAAGACCGAGGTAAATTGAGGGGTTAACTCACTAATGAACTTACAATTTTTTACGGAATTGTTATTAGTCGCAATACTGAATCAGTTGAAAAAATTAAAAATGATATATGGGCAACGCCTTTCCCATACGTTCTTGTATGTTACATAATTAACAATGATCATTTCCACCCCCTTTACATCTAAATGATAACACAAATTCGCGTCCTTATTCCCTAATTACACACATCTATCATACACAAAAAACAAACAATATTTGTACACGCTTCAAGAGATAGCCAATCCCCCTGATCGATGACAGAGCGCTGACAACGGGACTGGAGTCGCTATCTCATCGGACGGGCGTAGCGGACCTTTGTCTGTTTTACAGATATTATCACGGGGACTGTTGTTCGGAAATTCGTGGTATCGTTCCGTGCAATTCGACTTATATGCGCCCCGCAAGACAATCCGACGGATCGCACCAAGTTGCGGCTCATCTCCCGATGGCGTGAACATCCCTGCATCAGAGCCCATTTCGTTACAGAGCGGAAAGGCTATGGAATTCCCTCTCCACGCAAGTGGTTCCGGAGCGTTGCAACCTGCAACTGTTCAAAAAGAACTGCAACCGTTTTTTAGTGGCATTTCGGAGCGCCGTCTCGACACCATACATGTAGATTCGTCTGTCCTGAGAGAGATATAATAAAACAAATGCACGTTAAATCGAATCAGATGTCCATTTATTATGCATAAATACAAATTCCCCAAAATCCTAATATCGTGAAATGCGTATCTTCAAATGCATTTCATGATCATAACTTCCAGGAATTTGCATAACCAAATTCCCACACAATTCCTTAGAAATTTACCCCTACTGAAGCCCATGACAAATCTTGTCTGCTCTTCTAAGAATTTTAACATACTTTTCTCCTATAAAACTGGACGATATTTGGTATAAAAAAGCAACGGATTTCTGATTTGGCAATCTCCAACCAAGTAGTTAGAGAACACTTGAACTAACCCTATCCACACTATCCTTAGATCCCCCCCCCCCCCCCCTTTTTTTTTCTCTTTCAGATATCTCGGGACCGAGCCCAACATCCTCACGGATGTGGGTGATTCTGCTTATAGCAAGATGATCAGAAGCCAGAGACAAGATAAAGGACACATTTGTCCTTGTCTCACCTAAGTCGGCCTCTCGCCAAACCCTTTTTTTTGTTTTGATTCGGTAATCAGTTTTCAGTTGGCATCCGCGGGAAAAGGGAGCCTTAATGGTCGATCATTTTAAATATACAATTGTTAATGAATTAAAGCATATATATATGTTATGAAATAATGAAATAGCGTATTATATATATAAAAATATAAAAGGTAGATATGGTCAGGCTTTGAATCGATCATCTTGGGCACAACGGTTTTCCCAGGCCTCCTACTCAACATCGGTCGCCAGTCTTCCCGGTTTAGTCCGGAAGAACGGTGGTTGACCGCACCGATCAACTTGGGAGCAATCCAACGAAGAGACCTCGTCTTTTTAAGGTCAAGGAGATCTCCTTCAAAAGATTTGCTAAGGCGGTTGTCTCATATGTTTGATTTTGCATATGCAAGTTCAACTGTCGACTGTTGCTATTTAAGCAATTTGGGGCAGGGTGTGTCCAAATGTTCAACAGTACGATGAAATGGCAGCCCATGGAACTGGGTGACATCTTTGGCCATCGTTTACTGCTTGAATAATTGTAACGGAAAGCATCCATGTACTGATGTTAGCTGAGTCAGGTGGTAATTCTGCTGTTTTCTTTTCAGCCATGTTTCTACATCAGGTATCATGGTATGGGTCCATCTTCCTTTGGTGGAAGAATCCCACCTTCGTTGCTATTCTGTTAGGGTTCAGAGCTCTAATTGTGACCGCATTCTCCGACGATTCTCTTGGGAGACCTCATGCAATGCAGTGTTTTCTTTAGCTGCAATGTCAAGCGGTGACCTCCCAGCCAAAACATTTATGGCATATGCTGATACCGTTCGAAATACACAGCATACTCTTAGTGATCCCAGCCTATGTGCTGAGTTCACTCCCCCCATGTACGACTTATACTGTCCGACCCCTGCCCATATGTGAGCTGCGTACATTAACATATAGTGGAGGTGTTAACACTGGTTATGAGTTTCCTTATATGAGGCCGGGCTACTCCAACATTGGGTAGCAGTCTCGCCAAAACTTTGCATACTCTTGCCGTTTTTTCACTCGTTTTCCTCAGGTGTTCCTTGAAGCTCAACCTGTTGTCGAGTATAACACCAAGATATTTAATATAGGGACTGGGTCTGATTATTTGTCCTTCTATTTCCAAATCAAGGTGTTCAACTTTCTTGCGGCTGCTTATTAAAGCTGCCTCCGTCTTATGTCCAGCTAGTTTCAGTCCTGCCATATCTAGCCAGAATTTAATGCTCTGGATTTCTTGGGAGCAAATATTCTCCAGGTCATCTAGATGTTTAGCGACGGCTACTATTGCCAAATCATCTGCGTACCCAATGATTCTAACCCCTTCTGGTACGTTGACTCTGAGCACACCATCATACATGCTATTCCATAACAGCGGGCCTAATACAGATCCCTGATATACACTCGCTGTTATTTTATATTCCTATGGTCCCTCATCTGTGTCATAGAGCAGTCTTCTATCCGAGAGATAGTTTGCTAATATACGCACCAAGTAGGGGGAGACGTGTAGATTGCCCAACGCTTCTAGAATCCGATTCCAATTCACCGAATTAAAAGCATTTTTTTACATCAAGCGTCACCATCGCGCAATATTTTTTGGTACCACCTAGCCATCGTGCTCCAGCTATTGCATTGCGAGCGATGTCACACACCACAGATAGTGCTTTTCCGGTTGATCTATCTTTCCGGAACCCATACTGCGATTCAGAGAGTCCCGATGTTCCCTCAGTGAACTTCTTCCAGGCGAGTGGCAATTACTCGCTCAAGCAGTTTTCCCGTTGTGTCCAGCATGCACAACGGGCGATAAGTCGACGGCTCTTCTGGATTCTTGACACCTTTTGGTATAAGTACAAGCCGCTGTTTTTTCCATCGTTTGGGAAATTGTCCTGTTTGAAAGCAGGTGGTGAAGAGACTGCTCAAGACTTCCGGCTTAGAGCAGTCTTCACTACAGCGTTAGGAATACCATCCAGTCCCGGGGTCTTGTTTTTTTTTTTTTTGATAACCCGTGCAGCCAAGAGTATCTCTTCGGTGGTCACGGGAGGTATCTCTCTGTCAGTGATACTCCACTGCTCTTGCACTCTCAATACCTCATCGCACTGCGGGAAGAGGACAGCAACGAATCTGGCTACATCACTTTTCCTTTTTTGCATTTGGCTACTGTTACTCTGTAGTCTTTTCATGACTATCCTGTAAGCGCTGCCCCACGGGTTGTTATTTAATTCATTCCTTAGGGAGCAGAACGCGTCATATTTACTTTTGCGGATCACATTCCTCAACTCTTTCCGTTTGTTGACGAATTCCGCATGCAACTGTGGGTAGGTGTTACGGTTTCTTGCTCTTTGTTGCAAGCGTCTTAACCGGTTGCACTCCGATCGCACATGGGTGATTTCTGAGTTCCACCAATACACTGGTTTGATAGCCCCTGCTGGTTGTCCTTTTCGTGCCATAGAAGCACATGCGGTAGTTAGCCACTTCATGACTTTTCCACCTTGCCCGTTCGCATCGCCCTCTGTGTCAAACTGTCCGGTTTGGTCTTCCAATATATAATCGAGCCATTCCGCGCCGAGGTCCTTCTCTTTCCACCCATTTTTCTGGGCTTTCTTCGCCAATTTCCCAGTGATGAATCCCCTATGCGATAATATTTCGTACATCACGGCCTGGTGGTCACTATAGGTGTAGGTGTCCAAAACTCGCCACTCCGTACTTCTTGCCAAGATGGAGTTGGCAAATGTGATGTCGATTTTGAACCGGGCTCTATCGTTTATGAAGTTGTCATCAGCACCATCAATAAGTAACACCACATCTAGGACTGCGAAGGCTTCAAGTAGTGCCTGGCTTCTACTGTTGGTCCTTGTGCTTCCCCATGCTACTGCCCAAGCGTTGAAATCTCCAGCAACTATAAGAGGGCTCTTATCTCTAGCTTCTTGTTTTATTCTGTCCAAAAAACATTTGAAATATTCTATTTCCCACCTTGGCGGAGCGTAACAACAGTAGAAATGAATTCCTCTGATCTTAGCATAGGCAATTCCTTCCAGCCTCTGGGCACTTCTGCATCCATGGGAAAATTTCCAGTTGTCCAGATGGCCGCTGTTCCGCTGCTGTCTTCCTCCCATGTAACAATACCAGTACCAGGCATCCTGTACTGTTCATTGATGAGCACCACGTCGGCACCATATTCCTTAACCGTTTGGGAAAGGAGATCTTGTGCGGCTCCACAATGGTTTAAGTTGATTTGAATGCACTTAAACCTGTCCATTTTTATTGAGAAGATTGGACATCGCGTCTAATTCGCCTTCGCATCCTAATTCGCAAAGCATGCATTTGGGTTGTGCTTTACAACCCATTGCTTTGTGGCCTTTTTCTCCGCATTTCAAACAGTTTTCCGAACGATCTTCTTCGGATTTGCAGGATTTCGCCACATGACCGTATTGCCAACATCTGAAACATCGTGTGAGTGCGATGTGTTCTCGAAGTCTGCATCTCACCCAACCAACCCGTAGGAAACCTGTAGTCAGCAACGTGCTAGCCTTTTCTCTTGGTAAGCGGATCATGGCAGCCTGCGTGCCGTCTGGATTTCTTCTTAAGCTCTTTACCGCTTCCTTTGGGATCGCGTTAGTTATTCTTATTGCCGCCACGGAAAGGAAAAAAAATATTTTTCGTTACTTTGTCAAGTAGAGGTTTATTTCTTGCTTGACGGTGTCTCTATTTTTCCTTCAGTTAAATGACTAATTTACAATAGGACTTAATGATCACAATGTCCGAACTATGTTCGTGGCTTAGAGTAATTGCCATTCTAGTTGTGAATGTTTCGTTTTTATACATTTTCAGTTGCTAAGGATGCTAGTGAAGATAAAGAAATGCTAATGAGTATTCTATAGATAATAAATGTATCCGTAATGTAGATTGTATGTTGAGTCATCCGTAATGTAGATTGTAATGTATATTGTGGATTGACTCATTATAGATAATTAGGGTTTTGGGTGTTAACTCCCCCCTCCGTTAAATTTTTGGTTCCTACCAAAAGACCTAGTTCTCTTAATTCTAACAGTTTAATTTGATATGAAGACTCGTATTTTTTATGTTTATATATAATTCTGAGTCCCCCGCTTGGTAGAAACCTTGACGTGGTGCGGGGGCTTAAATTACAATGAATCACTCAGGCTATGCTGACGGAAGCATATGCTTCCAGTAGGGTCACCCATG